>CM060451.1:80734927-81478051 GCA_030545235.1 Helianthus tuberosus
GCAAGTACCTTAGCGACCTGAGGAAAACATATAAAAAACAAGTGTCAATCATTTATGATGAGTGAATTCACAAATGTTGTTTACAGTTATAACATATTTCGTTTTAACAAGTTTCCACTATTTTAAACAGAACAGTACGTATTAGTATCTAATAGATTATTGTTATATTAGTAGGTAGCTAACCCATGTTACGTCACGAAAGAGTTCGAAACCGAAGCTGACTGTTGTTGCCTTTGTGTGTCAGGTCTATCACTGACCATGGCGGTATGTTAGGCTAATTCTACACTCGATGACCATTACCAGTCTAGCTAGCGTGACTAGCTCGGGTGGGGCTTGTCGGGCCCAGTATTACTACTCAAAATTCCCACGCTATTACTCCAATACTAACGGTCCGAGGTTTACAAGGACTTTACGTGATAAATGCTACTTTTTGACCATAACGATCTAACAACATGCTATTAAATTAAAGGCGTTATAATGCTATAACGTTTAGGCATTACATTATCGTAATGTGCTCGTGTTTCCTTTCCCTATGTTTCAAAACGTTTAAATATAGGGTCCGTGAACTCACCTTAGTATTGCTCGGTAAGATATAAGTGTATGCGGGTTAGAGTGGTTAACCACGCCCTTGGTGTCTATTTGTGTAGTCGTCGATCGCAAAAGAAGGAGAAACAGAGAGCCGAGAGGGAGGGGTGGCGATGGGGATGGAGGCAAGTGTGATGTAGGGTTTTGAGGTTTCTGTCAATCACACAACCATGCATATACGTAACCCATAGGGGCCATGGTGGCGGTTTGGGGCAATGGGGTTGGGCCGAGAGCCTAAAAGTTGACTTGGGTCATCATGGGCCGCAACAATTAGAAAAGTAAAGGGAGGGGTGAGTTTTGGGCCGAAAGGTGTAAGGGGCGGGGTTGGGTTTTTAGTTTGGGCCGAGTGTTTGGGTTTCACAAAAAGCCGATCGTGGGTGAGAGGTCGTAACGGGTTAGGCCACAAGTGGAACGAGGTATGGGATTTGGGCCGGTCCAATAACGAGGTGTGTGTGTTTCGGGTTGTTTCACAAGTTATAGTATATTTTATACACACGTTATAATATACATATACACACACGTTATAATATATTTTATAAACCATAAAATATACCAAAAGTCGAATCAGGAAAGTACCTGATTTTTTTGAGATGCCACACGACGTGTCGGAGGATCCGATTATTTGTAATTTTTTATCCATTAAATACATATATATATATATATATATATTAAGTAAACTATTATTTATTTTTATTTTGTTGCCACTAATTTCAATTTTTTATTTTCAAATTATGCAATGTTAAACTTGATTAAGTAGGTTTCACATACATTGTACACATTTACACTTGTTAATACCTACTTGTTTAACCCTAGATATAAAAGCTTACTCTTTTACTCTATCTCCCATTTTAACCCATATACTTTTGCAAAAGATAGATAATTAGAAAGACGAATCATCAGCCGGTCAACCTGCGGCAATGTAGCTGTTGGTGATGGCGATGGCGATGGGACCTTGACGACTCAGGGTAGTTTATTTTCTCATCTATAGCCGTGTTTCTTTTCATTCCATTCCGACGTGAGCCGAGAACAACGACCATTTATGTCAATCAAAAGGGCGATCAATAATGGAAGAGACCGATGACTATGGTTTTGGAATGTTAGTGGCGCCATTGGTAGTTAATGGTGAAACCAATTTGAATGGCGAACTTGATAGCTGGTGCATAGTGGCGGTGATGGTTTACATGTCCCGATTCGTTGTATGGGTGTAGATCTGCGAATGCAATGGGTGGGTTCACGAGTATTTTGAGGTCCATCGGGTATAAAAGACATGTGCCTTTCTTCTCTTTCGAGTCTTAACCCATATCTAACCAATGATAAAACGAGAAGAAAGAGAAAAAAAATTGTGGCTTACTCCTTACTCGACACATGCACTAATCGGACAATCCTACACTTCACCAAAAAGGTTAATGTTAAAATCTATATCTATACATCTATAATAAAAGAAAACCAATAAGAGACACATGTCATTCATTGGAGCTATGTCAATATCTAATAAATTTAAATATTATGTTTAATATTAATTTTTTAATAAAGTTTTATGTTTGATCGGATATATAATATAAAAAAGATGTGTTCCTTTCTTGAATAAGATAAAGTCTGAAAAAAACGAGATAATGCTTATTTTAAGTTAACTAATTAGATTAGATATCTATACTTTATATACACATGTCGTTTATTTAAGTTATTTAATTTTTATTTTTTGTGCCAATTTTAACTAAAAGATAATTATACAATTGTATGAGAGATAATACAATATTTTGAAATGTTCATCATATAATAATAGTTATAATATTAAGAGTAAACTTCTGTTTTGCTTTCTGTGGTATGGCCATTTTAACGGTTTTGCTCCAATAGTTTAAAAATAGTCATTTTCCTCCCTGATTTTTCTAACTTATCTTCATTTTGCTCTCAGCCTCTAACTCCATTAGGGAGGAAACTAGCGACAAACTCGAAAGATTAGGGAGCAAACTGGCGACAAACTCGAAAGATCAGGGAGGAAAATGACTATTTTTAAACTATTGGAGCAAAACCGTTAAAATGACCAAACCATAGGGAGCAAAACGGAAGTTTACTCTAATATTAAATGTCAACAGTGTTCATCAATATTTAAATTATTTAATTTGAGTCTAATTTTGTATTTGAAATTGTGAATTAAGTTAGCATTATAGAATTTACGTACACTTCATTAATCAAAATTTTCAAGAGAAAATCAATACCAATCAAAGCTAATTATAATTTCTTTCGGGTCAAGTTTAACTGAATATGGACTTTTATCCATCTGTTTTTTAATATATAACTTTTTATTATTATTTAATATATAAAATTAGATTACTTTGTGCAATACACGGGGTTTTAAAAGATATTTTATTATCTACTATACAAATTTTAAAGACATATTTTTTTATTATTTACTATACAAAAATACATTTAATCGGGTTTTTTTAAAGATACAACATTTTTATTATTTAGTATATAAAATTAGCTTTATTCAACTCATGCAATACATGAGTTTTTTTTTTTCAAGATGTAACTTTTTTTATTATTTAGCATACAAAATTACATTTATTCAACCAACGAGGTTTTTTAAATATATAACTTTTTTTTATTTACTATACAAAATTACATTTATTCAACCCGTGTAACACACAATGTTTCTAAAGATATAACATTTTTATTATTTGGTATATAAAATTACATTATTTGACCTATATAATAAATAAGGTTTTTAAAGATATATTATTTTATTATTTAATATATAAAATTACCTTTATTCAACCCGTGTAATACACAGGGTTCTAACCTAGTATATAATAATAGAATTATACTCGTCCTTGATCACCTAACAAGATATGGAATTTTGATAAATGCAAGTGTTATATCGAGATCTAGGTTAGAAAGCCATATCCTACACGAGTTGAATAAATTAAATATTAATAAGTTAGTAATAAAAGTTAGGAATTATATATATAACGTTATTTTGAAATAATATATGATTAAATTACGTATAAGTATTTTAAGAAATATTTTATGTTTTATTACTATTATTTTTTTATTGAACTTTTTAAAATTAAGATAATAGAATACTAAAAGGTTAAAATAGGTTAAATAAGAGATGTGAGAGAAAAAAATCCTCGGGCTCACCTAATTGTAAGACGTGGTGCAGTCGATTAGTTATTTATTAAGCATATAACTTTTAAAAAAACCACACTTCATTAAGTAATAGATTAGAAATGTTAAAATGATAAGGCTATGGGATGTGTTTTCCTTTTCCTCATCTCCCTCATCATCCACCTTAACGTCACGTCACTTTCCTCTTCCACTTTTATACCATCTAAGGTTTCCTCCCCTTTCCCCCCAATCACATTTTTATATGAGTAAACTTCCGTTTGCTCCATGTGGTTTGGTCACTTTAACGGTTTTGCCCTAAACCTTTAAAAATAGCCATTTTACTCCCTGATCTATGAAGCACTTCACGATTTTACTCCCCGCCCTAAACGTCATCCATTTTCACAGTTAAAGCCTGTCACGTGCAAAACACCTGATGGGCAATTATGTCTTTTCCCAACCCATATTAATGAATTATATTTAAAACCCTAACAACCCATTCTATCTACCCCATTCTTTCTTTTTCCCCGTCGCATTCAAAACCCTAACATCCATCGCATTCAAAACCAGAACCTAGTGGCACCACCCACCACCACCATTTTCTAGGTACAACAAACGAGCAAGTGCACCCACATCTCCTCCATCCAAGCATATGGATCCAGACCACTACCGCACTCGACCACCATCACCAGGTTACCGCCACCACCCGACCACTGGTTCCTCCCATCGCAATCCCACCGCCGGGAAAGCCTCAGCCAGTGGATTCAACATCAACGTCCTGCTTTGAGGTTTCCAAAATCGGACTCTATTGGTCCAAATCGGTAGAATCCAATGGTGGAGAGGACGAGATAACACCTAAATTAGGTGGGGGGGGGGGGGGGATGTCTAATTCATCTAGATTTGTGGGTAATTTCACAAGAACAGTCACTCTCTCTTTCACACACTTGTGTGTGTTCTTGGTGTAACTAGAAGATCTCAACAATGATGGATGATAATGTTTCTCTCTGCAAAAAATTGTGATACCAATTTATCGCAGACATGAATTATTTGAAGTTACTGATGTTTTCTTCCACTAATCATGTTGATTATTACACCAATTCAATTTCAGCTTTGAGTTGAAATCCTTGAAAAACGCACCAAATTTGATTAGCTTCGTAATTCTAACTTTGGAAGGTGAATGTTTTCAAATAAATTAATCTGATCTAACTTTGAATTTAACGATGGTGAAACCCCAAATTCAATCACCTGGCTGTGATACTTGAGTTGGTGATAGGGAAGGCGGTTCAGAGCAACGGGGTTGAAGGTGTTGAAGGAAGAATGGACTGGTGAAGTGTTTGATAAGGCTATGGTGGCAGAAGGTGCGAATGAAGAACGAATGGTGGATTTGTTGCAGATAGCTCTTAAGTGCATTAACGATTCACCTGGTATGGATCAAGTGGCTACAATGATAGCTTGTTTGGGTCAAATTTGGGGGTGAAATTTTAAGAAATTTTGAATGATTTGTGAAAATGAGTAATGGATTTATGATAATCGAGAAGAGTTTGATTTTGAAGGTGGTTTGAAATTGGGGCTGATGGTGGTTGGGTAGGGTTGAGAGAGAAGAGAAAGTGCAGAGGGTAGAGAGAGAAGAGAGAGAAGAGATGATGGTTTTGTTATTTTTTATTGTTATATATAATATAATCTTTTATTTGAGTGGATGTGACCAGGATTTAACAGTTGAATTGGATGGAGTTAGAGGTGGAGAGTGAAATCATGAAAGGCTTTAGAGATCAGGGGGTAAAATGACTATTTTTAAAGGTTTGGAGCAAAACCGTTAAAGTGACCAAACCACAGGGAGTAAAACGGAAGTTTACTCTTTTTATATGTTTTATTTAAATTCATTTTAGAGTAAATTGCAGTTTTACCCCCTGAGGTTAGGGGCCATTGGCACTCTTACCCCCCCTAAGGAAATAAATGCAAAATTACCCCCTACTGTTAACTCTTATGTCGCATAATTACCCCCCGGCTTCAAAGTCAATGACAGATCTGTTGACTTTTAGTTGAAATGACTATATTACCCTTCCATTTTACCCCCCAACATTTCTGTTAAGTCGCACAATTACCCCCCATTGGTAAATTACTAATTTGTCCTTTGTTATTACCCCCTGTACTTTGAATTAAGATACAACATTACCCCCTGCAACTTCCAAAAACCTTCCCGCCAAAATCAAAAACCTGATCTATGATTCTATAATCAAAAATCTTAACCTGTTCTATGATCTGAAACCTAATTCTGAATCAATTCACATGTAATCTGATTTTGATCATATAAACACCTAATCTTCTAGGATCAATTCACAGTTATTTTGTTTTAAACCACTGCTTAACCACTGATTATGATTCTGTAATCTGACTATTAACCTGAATCAATTCTGAATCAATTCAAAAACCTGATCTATGATTCTGTAATCTGACTATTAACCACTGATTAAGCATACCTGCTGTGGTGTGATTAAACCACTGCTGCACATTTTGACTATTAACCAGACTATCATCAACTATCATCAACTATGATCATGTAACTGATTAAGCATACCTGCTGTGGTGCCATAACCATGTTCAGTAACCACTGATTAAGCATACCTGCTGTGGTGCCATAACCATGTTCAGTAACCACTATTAACCACTGCACATCCACATTACACATAATTCATAACCTCAGGTGATAATTCATTAACAGCATCCACATTAACAGCATCAAGTTTGATTTCATTAAACTGCACATCCAAATCAAACTGCACATAATTCATAACCTCAGGTGATAATTCATCAAACTGCACATCCAAATCAAACTGCACATCCACATTAACAGCATCAAGTCAACATTAACAACAGCAGCTTAAGTCACATACACCCTCTTTCACTTATGCATGGGACTGAAAGTGATGGTGATTGCACCAAGTGCCATGACAGCACCTCTGTTCTGTTCTATGATCAAATCAAATACAACAGCATTAACCCACATTATGTTCAAATCAAACACATACACCCTCTTTAACAGCAGCAGGTTCTATTCTGTTCTATGATCAAATCAAATACAACAGCATTAACCCACATTATGTTGTGATCAAACATTAACCCACTTAACAGTCAAATACATAAACTGTTCTATGATCAAACATAACCTGTTCTATGATCAAGCAAAAGATCCTACACATTACCCCAAAAGATCCTAGAAGATTAGAGTTTAAGAATCCTACACTACATATTAACCCAAAAGAACCTAGAAGATTAGAGTTTAAGTATCCTACACAACCATTTCCTGCTGAGGCGGAAACTGGAAATGCAGGAACGGGCGGCCTCGCATCTTGAGCACCAATGAGACCACAATCGATCTTAGTGAAACATGAATCCTCATGTCCACTGCAAATACACAAACATCCATTACTAGTTGTTTGATTTTATCCCACAATCAAAATTGTTGTTTGATTTTACCTGAAAATTGCGAGAAAAGGGAGGATCTCTGGACCACATCTGGATCGATGGTGGCCGGTGGTGTGGTCGCCGGCCCTGGCTCAGCCGGTGGAGCTCGACTTGTAATGCCATTATGTTCAGACATCTTGTGCTAGTGTGGTGAAGGAGTGGTGAAGAAGATGGAGTGGATGTCGCCGGAGGGTGAAGGTCGCCGGTGAAGAAGCTGGCACAATCGCCGGAAGAGATGAAGAAGAAGAGGGGAAACTTAAGGGGTAAGGTTGTGAGGTTTTGTTGAGTTTGAGGGGTTATTTTATAATATAAAGTACAATTTTGGTGAAATTACATTTATACCCTTTGACCCTCATTGACCGGTCAAGAAAAATCAAGCCGGGGGGTAATTATGCGACATAAGAGTTAACAGTAGGGGGTAATTTTGCATTTATTTCCTTAGGGGGGGTAAGAGTGCCAATGGCCCCTAACCTCAGGGGGTAAAACTGCAATTTACTCTTCATTTTATTTATAAATAATATTTTTATTTAATCCTTTTTGTTTTTTATAATCACAATTTATATTTAGAAATTAAATCAGATGTCATTTTTTTTAAACCTTTTACCCAACAATAAAGAAAGCCCTAATGTTCCTTTCAAGAACCGTCACCTAATACTACTTTTCGTCTTATATTATGCGAACACCTCAAAACCCTAAATTCTTTATTTAGCCGTCATTATAAAACACTAAAATCCTTTAACCAGCCGCACACTACACAAACAAACCAATTCCGAAAACTTGTCTCATTTCTGATCTCGCCAACATCAAACAAACTTTCAGCTTATCGTCGGAAAGTGAATCACTCAGGGTCGGTCCAACATTTCTGGAGGTGTTAAGCTAAGTACAAAGTCGGAGGTTTAACGAGACTTGAACGTAAAAAAAATATCAAACGACAATAGCAAATCACAATATCAAGTTGAAAAATAGCGAATATCAAATCACAAAATTGTTTTTTATGGTTTCTGATCAATCGCAAATCGCATCATCGGCAGCAATCGATTACCCACCATAGTTTCTCCCCCATCGGCAGAGGATGCATAATTGCGCTCAAGAAAAAAAAAAGGACCTGGTAACTTATGGATTCAAGAAAAAAAGATTGGCCAATAATTCTTTAAGTTTTGGGTGTAGACCATTTATTTGTTTGAGTCGTTATATGTTTGTGTATTTGGGCCAAATACACATACACATGTAATGTATGAAAAATAAAAAAATAAAAAAAGAGTTAACTTTCGTTTTGTTCCCTATGGTTTGGTCACTTTAACGGTTTTGCCCCAATCATTTAAAAACGGCCAGTTTCCTCCTTAATGTTTCGATCTTGTCGCCTGTTTGCTTCCCGGCTCTAACTCCATCCATATTGTATGTTAACTGAAAGAGTATTTTTGTAATTTCAAGCTAACATACAAGATCCAAGCAGCCTTACGTTATACTTGAAATTACCAAAATACCCTTTCAGTTAACATACAAAATATATGGAGTTAGAGCCGGGGAGCAAACTGACGACAATATTGAAACATCAAGGAGGAAAATGGTCGTTTTTAGATGATTAAGGCAAAACCGTTAAAGTGACCAAATCATAAGGAGTAAAACGTAAGTTAATTTAAAAAAAAAAAGATTTGAAAAATTGATTATTATAATCTTCTGTTATAAAAATAATAATAATAATAATAATAAGGATGCATTTATAACTTCTTTTTATGTAATTTAACGTAACAAGCAATGAACTCCTAAACTAAAGCGACCGCGTAGGACCCGTGATTAGGGAGGACGAGATACACGGGAATTCCATGTGTACAGCTCAGACAACTCATCCTGTCCGTCCATTTTGACAAATCTTCAATGGCGTCTAATTGTGGTGGAATCGACGGTGTGGATGATATTGCCAACTTGCTATCATTGTACGCGGTTAACAGCTAATTTGCATCAGTTGTTGCGACATATACGGCGTTCGACGGCCCCAAATAATACATGCTCTTTTTGGACTTCATACTCACTCACATATCATTTTTCTATGTTATTAATTTATTTTAATGGCTTTGACTTTTGACTTATATCTTTTATATTTAGATATATAAAAATTGTATTTCAACTATTACGTTGCTTGGATGTACAAGTTGAGAACAGACTAGCATGTGGATTTGTTAATTTATTTCAATTTTCATACTATTCGGTTATTTAAATATATTATTTGTAAAATAAAACATTGAGGAACTAGTTTGTAAATTTCAGTCTTTCTATTGAGGATCTATTATGGATTGGGAGTTATGACCTTTTGGTGGATAATTATCAAATAACCCGTAGTCGAGCGGTATGAAGATGTTTTAATAATAATGTTTCTATGAAGTGATTGAGGGTTTTAGTTTTACAGTAGACAATGGTATAGATTTTAAGAGTGGATTTCAAGGATTTGTTAGTTTGTCGTTACATAAAACAAGTAGAAAACATGATTATAAAAAGATCTTAACCCTCTCCGCTTCTGTAACCACTATTGCCACACCCTTTCCTCATTATATAATTTTTTTTTGGCCAATTGGATTTTAACACCTTTAACTTTGAAGAATTGGCCGATAACACCCGCAACTAACACTTTGATCTGTGACACCCAAAACTTTTACTTTCGTTTGTCATTTCACCACTCAGTTAAAAACTCAGTAACTGAGTTAGTGTTCAATCCTAGGTGGCATCCTACATGGCTTCATTAATCCTACATGGTGACCTACGTGGCTAACACATGTTATAAGAAGCAAAACACTGAACTTCATTGCATTGTTCTGTTCGTTTTGGAGGGAAAGATCAAGGGCGACTACAGACGTGACCTAGCTTCTCAATCTATCAAGTTTAAACTCCGATCAAGGTACGATTTCACATGATTATGCAATGGTTGAAACGATTGATGTCATGCTTTGGTATGGTGGTTACATTGAGTTAGGTTTTGGTCTTCCACAGTATGTTGGGGGTGCACATAGGTTAATTAAAGTTGATATAGATCACATTTCATACTTTGAGCTAGCAGATTTTGCACTGGAAACGAAATGCTATAAATCAAGGAACTTTCATATGTATGGGTTGGATGCGGATGATGGTCAAATTAGGCATTTTCGTGATGATAGAGATGTGTTGGAGTTGGTTAGGAAGGTTTTTAGTTGGAGTGAAACATTTATGGAAGTATTTGTTCAAGATCGTCAATTGGGTGCCAATGAAGCCCACTCCAGTTCTAGGCCAAGTAAACCTGTTACCTAGCCCAGTAACCCTGTTACCCAGCCCAGTAAACCTGAAGCCCAATCCAGTAAACTAAAAGCCCAATCTTCTAGGGTTTCCCCTGGATGCAGCTCTAACTCAATAGCTAAGCAAGCAGACGAGGACAGTGAAGATAGTGAGTTCAGTGTGGAAGATGAAGAGTCAAATTCTGATGATGAAGATTATGATGAACTAGTTGAGGAAGCTGCGGATGATGTACTAGGATTAGAGTCAGACAGAGAGGATGTTGAGTGGATACAGTCACAACATGCAGTTAGAGAGGCAACCAAGATAGATTTGGAAGCCAAAAAAAAAAGTGCTTGATGAGGTAGTACATGAAAGACAAACAGAGGGTAATTTGCATGAAACAGAGGGTGATTTGCATGAAACTGAAGATCCAAGGGTAGATGGAAACAGTAGTTATGAGGAATCTGACGGGGACATTTTAACACCTGGTGATAGTGAGGATGATGATATCAGGGGCAAGAAGTACAAGGAAGCAGCCCCATCTGTAGGTGAACATACAAATTGGAAGAAATTTAGTTGGAAGGTGGGAATAAGGTTTGCATCAAGGGAGGCCTTTAAAGAGGCAGTGAGGCAGTACTCAGTAGCTAATGGTAGGAACTTGTACCTTGCAAAGAGTGAAAAGACAGCTAACTGTGGCCGTATTGTTGTCAATTGTGTTAAAGGTTGTTCATTCTTTATACATTGTTCACTTCATAAAGGGAAAGAGTGTTACTTGGTTAAGAGAGTGAAGAATATACATACTTGCCAAAGAAACATGGTAAAGAATAGACAGCTAACTGCAATGTTCATAGCTAATGAGTTCCTGCAAGTGTTTAAATCCAAGCCCAACTGGTCGGCTAAGGAAATCATATTGGCTGTGAAACATAAGTATAAAGTCATAATCACGAAGTGGCTGGCCTACAAGGCTAAAGCATGTGCCCATAAGAAACTTCATGGATCAATGAGGGATCATTATAGCAAAATTGGTGCATACATGGAGATTTTGAAAAAAGTAAACCCAACATCAACTTTTGTGCTTGTTACTGCACCACCAGGTTTCATTAACTTAGATCCCACAGCAACATGTGAAACTTTTTTCAGACTCTTTGTGTGTTTTGATGGTGTGAAAAGGGGATTTCTAGCTGGATGTAGGAAGGTCTTGTGTCTAGATGGTTGTTTTCTAAAGACCTTCCTAGGAGGGATGTTGTTAACTGCAGTTGGCAGAGATGCTAATGATCAGATGTATCCATTGGCATGGGCAGTTGTAGATGGTGAAAATAACGATAACTGGGAATGGTTTATGGAAGAGCTCAGGAAGTGTTTGGGTGTAAGTGATGGTGGTGAGGCATGGACATTCATCTCAGATCAACAAAAGGTAGTAGCCATTGACAAATTTTACAATGAACAATTATCTTCTGCTGTAATGTCTAAGGTTAATAATCATTTATGTGCAGGGTCTGTTAAATGCTGTGGCACTTATTTGGCCAAGGGCAGAGCATAGAAACTGTGCAAGGCACATCTATGCGAATTGGCACAAGAATTTTAAGGATGAGGAGCTCAAGGAGTTGTATTGGAAAGCTGCAAGAGCATACTGTGAACCTGATTACCTCCAAGCCATTGATGAAATGAGGGCCATAAACCCTGATGCAGTAGAGGCAATCTTAAAGCAGGATCCCAAAAGTTTTAACAGGTGCTACTTGAAAACTCACACTAAATGTGATGTCATAGTAAACAACATGGCAGAAACATTTAATGGTTATATCATAACTCCAAGGTCAAAGCATATTATATACATGCTAGAGGACATTAGGGTTCAAATCATGAGTAGGTTAGTCATCAAAAGAACTGAAATGGAAGCCAAAGATGTGCTCATTTGCCCCAATATCCAGGAGAAACTTGATTTCTCAAAAGATGCAGCCTTTAGGTGTGAGGTATACCCCTCATCTTATCAGGTTTTTCAAGTTAGAGATGTTGATGATGTTACAGTTGACTTGGAAAATAAGACCTGCACATGTAGAAAGTGGCAATTAAGGGGGTATCCTTGTAAGCATGTGTGTGCTGTGGCTGGATTTTTGCATAAGAATGCTGAGGATTATGTTGACCCATGTTACCACAAAGAAACATACATGAGAACTTATGAGTACTCAATCCCACCATTGCCTAGTGAAAAGTTTTGGCCCAAGGTTGATTATCCAATGGATCCACCTCCAATCAAAAAGGCACCTGGTAGGCCTAAGAAAAACAGAAAGAGGGACCCTCATGAGGATCCCAAGAAACCAGGAAAACTGACTAAGCATGGGGTTGTAATGACATGTGGGATTTGTGGAGAAAGAGGTCACAACAAGAGAAAATGCACAGTTAAAGGTGAACTCAATATATTCAGTTGGTTTATTGATTATATGATTGTTTCCTAAATTTGTTTAATGTTAACAGATTCTCAAAATGCGGCAGAAATCGGAAGGAAAAGGGGAAGGCCAACTAAAAGAGGAAGGCCAAGTAAAAGGGGAAGACCAACGGAGAAGGCTGCAGTTAGTTAATATGTTATGAATGGTTAATGGTTAATCTTTTGTTGGTTGTGTAATGACTATGTAAACTTATGACTGCTGTGCTGAATGTTTTGAATGGTTAAACTGGTTAAACTCATTTTGCAGTTAACTTATGTCTGCACATGTATGGTCACAGGGGTATAATGGTCATTCTGCAGTTAACTTATGTCTGCAGTTAACTTAAACTCATACTGCAGTTAACTTAAAGTCATTCTGCAGTTAACTTATGTCTGCACACTTGTTTTGGTCTGCATATATGGTAACAGGGGTATAATGGTCATTCTGCATACTATGCACACTTGTTTTGGTTTGCACATGTGGTTTCAAATGGTCTGCATGGTCTGCACACTTGTTTTAGTCTGCATATATATGGTCACAGGGGTATATGGTCATTCTGCATATATATGGTCACAGGGGTATATGGTCATTCTGCATATATATGGTCACAGGGGTATATGGTCAAATGGTCTGCATGTGCTGTATTGTTTTGGTCTGCACATGTGGTTTCAAATGGTCAAATGGTCTGCACACTTATTGTTTTGGTCTGCACATGTGGTTTCAAATGGTCAAATGGTCTGCACACTTGTTTTGGTAGTTGTTTACTTGTTACAAAGTCAAAGTCTCTTTTGGTCTGCAAATGGTCTAATGGTCTGCACATATGGTACAAATAAAGACATCAAAGCCCAACTTCACTAAATTCATTCATGTCAAAGAACTTACAATAAAAAACAAGTTACATTCGATACACTATGTAAAACAACATGGCAATGATAACAAACAAACTAAACACAAACTGCTGCTTCAACATGAATTCTTTCGCACAAATTTGTCGTTTCAACATATTGTTCTCTTGAGATAGCAAGTTGTTCCGCAATTGCAAATTATATTCATTCCCGGTTACAGCATCACTTCTTGTAACTGCACTTGAGCTGCAAGTTGAATGAACTTCGAATAATTTGTCGAAATCTTTTTTCCACATAAAGAACTTGCAGTCGTCTCGCTACAAACCAACATCATGTCGTCAGTTCAAAAACAAGTTAAATTCAATACATGGATACACAAGACTTACCGGCCATTGTGAGCAACCGTAAAATTCAGCACCACATCGAACACTTCTCCTTCCTGCTACGCGAATAACAGCTCTGATATCGTGATGACAATACAACTTCCCATCCATGTCCACCTTGAATATTTTAGGGATTCGGTTGGTATTACATGAAGAGTTGGAAGAAGTAGACATGTCGATCAGCCAATAAGTTGAAGGTTTGCTCTGATATCGTGATGAGCAAATTAGGGTTTGGATTTGGGTCGATTCATGCGTATGGCCTTAATTGAGGGTTTCCCTTGTTTGTGCAGGGTTTAAATCGAAGAAGAAGATGGCTTTTATACCATGAATGTGCCACATCTGCAATTATAGTCCACGTCATATAGTCCACGTAGGATTAAGGATGCCACCTAGGATTGAACACTAACTCAGTTACTGAGTTTTTAACTGAGTGGTGAAATGACAAACGAAAGTAAAAGTTTTGGGTGTCACAGATCAAAGTGTTAGTTGCGGGTGTTATCGGCCAATTCTTCAAAGTTAAAGGTGTTAAAATCCAATTGGCCTTTTTTTTTTTCAACAAATTTACAAACCAAATTTTACCATGTTTGTTAATTAGATGTATCACAATTCGTAAATTACAATTCTCTACATATTTCAATTCTTTTAGCTTCTAACTCGTTTAACAAATTTGAAAGACTTATCAATGACTTCAAATTCGAATTTTATTTCTGAAATTTCGGTTATATCAAAAACATTCCGTGAGTATCCTTGTCATGGACGTTCTTGATCACATCGGTCAAGCGAATCATGCAAATATTTATGCTCTTTTATTTCTTGCAAGTTGTGGTTGTGCTCATTGTACTTTGAAAAATAGCGGAAGAGATGGTAATACTTAGGAATTTTGTGATCGGAGAAATGAAGATTAAAAAGTATGTAAGAGTCAATGTCCCTAAACATAGTTAAATTGGACAACGGTGTTTGGTTCAAAAAGCTTTTGGTTACTCAATGTCTATCTTTCAATTTAGTTTTTATGTAATATATATTCACTTTCAAAAATATTTATCAAAATTAAAAATTTACTCTTAGTCACTAAACTCTGTTTTCATAAAACGAAAGAATATTAATCCAAACACACAACACAAGCGGTCTCACAAAAGTGAACAAAACCAGCAAAATATTTACCATCTACTTTGGGCCAAATCTTCTCGTAAGAACAAAACCAACTTGAAGCTAGCAAAAGCCCAAAAGGCCTAGAAGAAGTATGATATAACTCTATAAGATATTTACCATCTACTTTGGGCCAAATCATCTCGTAAGACTATTTGGGTTGTAAAGTCATTTTTTATGAAAAGGAATTTAAATTTAAAGTTTACAACATCTACACAAGCTCATTCAAACTCACTGATTCCCAATTCTAAGTAGGATCACAACATTACAAACATGACGTCCATTTAGAGGACATACTTAAAGAACACTGTGATATTACTATGGAGTTGTGATTTGTATTGATTTACTAGGATACAACAAGGCTATTATATAGCCTGTTTATAAAGAGATTTTACAGGAGCTATATATGGTACAAATTACATTTTGACTAATAGTATTTGACAAACTATATTTGGCAGAATATTTGTGAGTAAATTGAGTGATTGTGGAGTTATTCACGTGATTGTGGAATTATTTACGGGATCCTTAATACGTCCCCGCAAGACGGAGGCTCCATCTGAGACGCCAATCTTGGAGTGGTTACGAAGAAATGGTGTTCTTGGCAGCGGCTTGGTAAGCCTATCGGCAAGTTGATCTTGCGAACTAATGTGAAGAACACGTAGATACCCCGCGGAGACTTGTTCCCGTACGAAGTGATAGTCAAGGGCAATGTGCTTCATGCGAGAGTGGTAGACTGGGTTTGCACACAAATACGTAGCACCTGTATTATCACAAAATAAAGTAGGTGCGTGATTAGTAGAAATACCCAATTCTTTGAGCAAATTTTTTGCCCATGTAATTTCCGTTGAAGCATTGGCCAAGGCTTTGTACTCGGCTTCCGTAGATGAGCGAGAGACTGATTTTTGTCATGTGGATTTCCATGAGATGATGTTGGTTCCAAGGTAAACAATGTAAGCTATGGTGGACCATTAGGCATCGTTGACACCGCCCCAATCAGAATCTGAGAAGGCCGAGAGATCTAGAGGAGAATTGCGGTTTAGAAACAGACCATGAGAATTGTTCCTTTAAGATATCGAATGACCCATTTAAGGGCTTGTAAGTGATTTTGGCGAGGATTGTGCATGAATTGCGATAGTTTATTAATGGCGAAAGATATGTCCGGGTGAGTGAAGGCTAGGTATTGAAGAGATCTAACTAGTTTCCGGTAAGGAAGGCATCAACCGAGGGGGATGGATCGGTAGGAGACAAGGGGTTGGTTGCACTAAGTGGAAAGTGAACGTCTTTTGTGCAACGCTTCGCTTTTTGTACTTTCCTTATTTAGAAAGTGTAATTCGTATTTCTATTTTCGGAAACTTGTAACAGTATTGTATTCGTAATTCTTTTCCATACTTGTAATCCGAGACTTCGATCGTAATGAAAATTCACTTTTATACATATACTCGTTATATATACATAATCAAACTTTGGATACACATCTGCATACAACCGAGACTTATTACACGCTTGATTTAACGTTGATACATTGCACGATACTTACACGACACTTACAAACACGTTCCATGCTCAAAACAATCCAAAACATGAACTTTTAGCATAAAATGATAACATAGAGGAAGTTTAGGGGCCAAAGTGTGAAAAATAAAACTCAAACGGACCAAAGAGGCGCCGTGTCATGCGACCCCCTTCCCCTTTTGCCGTCGCGTGATGCCACGGGGTTGAATCTGCAGCGAGTTGTTTTGTGCATGCAGATTGGTCACTTCCTATCCTTCTCTTCTTCCCTAATCACCATACAACCTCATTAAACACCAAACCCTACCTCATCTCTATATAAACAAGCCTCCATCTCACCATTTTCACTTTTCCAACTTACTTATACTCTCTAAATACTACGAAATCAGTTGCAAACACAAGGAAAGGGCAACAAACTCTAAGTCCTAAAGTGAGTCCAAACTCACTCTTCTTTACCTTTTCTTCATCTTTTCTTCTTCAACAAAGCTTGGAACACATCTAGGAGTGTTCCCACAAGTTTACCATGGTAAACTAAGGTAGGACATCACCAATTTGAGGTCCAACTTTCATTTTTGAAGAAAAACTTTGCTTATACTTGTTTAAATTTAACTTTCTTGTAAGAATCTTGCACCTAACTTGTCTCTAATCTCATCTATGATTATGGGGCTTGAATAAGGTCGATTCTCATGAGTATAGATGTCCAAGAACCTCATAAACTTTCTGTTTTGACAAGGTTTATACAACCTACAAGTGTTGAGACCATCCAAGTTTACCATAGTTCATATGCAAGACTTGTGTTTTGGTAAAGGTGTGACTCATGGAAGCCTTGGCTTTCTAAACTTGTTTCACCACCTCACTTGATGTTTTATCATATTATTCCAAGTAGTTTCCTAGACCTAAAGTAACATAACCCCTCCGGATCTCCAACATTTTCCATGATGGGTATGAAACACCAGGGTTGTCCTTACTTGGATACTTGATGAACTAGTTAGTTTAGATTATTTTTATTCATGACCAACCGGGTTTATCAACTATGTTGATAAACCTTGTGCTTTGATGAATTCATACAGTGAGGTTTAACGGATGTTAATCATCCTACCCCCATGCTTGACATTACATGACTTATATGATTATACATTATGGACTTATATTATATATAATATAAAATATATACTAGCCGAATTCTTGACGTTAACCGGATTATGGTTATATATCAAGAACAAAGGTTACTTTATCTTTGTTCTAGACTCCTCGGTTTTGATTCTAATGGGCAAATTAGGACCCATGAAATCACATAAAATCTTAGTGTCAAAACGAGTATTTAGACAAGATATATTTTCGTGTGCTTATACTTTTCTAAACTTAAAGTCCGAATCCGAACTCTCTACCAAATCCGAATACTTACACACCTCCGTTTCCCTAATGTAGGGTAACTTCGGTGTTCTCGACTCTCAACGCATCACTCACGTACGCGGATTTATACGCAAAACTGTGAGTATACTCGATCCCCTTTTCCATTATATACACTTTGGGTGCAACATATACATTTATACAAAACAAGAATCACGTTTAAACTTGTTATAATCACAATCTATCCGTTAAAACATGATATTTGTATTATTCTTGTTATTGCATACTATGTATACTTGTGCCTATATGATCATTAACTTTGCTAGCCTACCTTAACAATTATAGCGCTATAGGATTAACGCACCGCCCGTATTCTTGTGATATTGTTAAGTAAACTATTTACAACCTTGTCGTTTCGGCGACAATGGTATGCACGATTGCGGTACACTTGGGTTTGACATATAGTTAACACATGTTAGTATGATAGTGACAACATATGCAATTTACCATGTTGGATATGAGACAACTTTTAAATCAGTATTATGCTATGTAGTTAAACTTGTATACTCGCCAACTTTTTGTTGATCATTATTTTAATACATATTGCAGGAAACTAGATGATGATGATTGAAGAAATATATTTAGGGTGGATTAGAAACACACCTAGATTTTTAACTTATGTATTTCGTTTCATTATTTGCAACTTGTTGTACTTTTCCTTTCGAAACAATGTATTATCATTTTAGTAATCAATGAAATTTCAGTTATCTAAATATTGTCACAATTAGTGTTATGAAGTCTCTTGCAATCTCGTTTTCGTCTCACTTTGATGTTTCCGCCATCGGTTGGGGTGTGACATTTTGTACCTTCCATGTGAAACTGATTGAGGAAGTCTTGGATATGACAATGTTGAGAAGAGAAAAGACTCATTGATGTTGGAATGACTTCAACTCCAAGGAAGTGATGAAGCATACCAAGGTCCTTAATAGAGAATTGGTTACTTAAGGCTTTGACAAAGTGGTCAAGGAATTGTGGATTGTTTCCCGTAAGAACAATGTCATCCACATACACCATAATGTAGCAAGTGACATTTTGGTGTTAGTAAATTAAGAGTGAGGCACTGGCTAAGGATTTGCGGAATCCAAACTTAATAAGAAAGTTGGTTAGCTCAATGTACCAAGCTCGTGGAGCTTGTTTAACCTATATCATGACTTTTTGAGCTTACAAATGTGGTGAGGGAATTGAGGATTAACATAACCCGGTTGTTGATTCATGAAAACGTCCTCATGAAGAGTGCCATGAAGAAAGACATTATTAACATGGAGTTGACGTAACGGCCAATTTTTGGAGAAGGCTACCGAAAGAATAGTGCGGATGGTTATGGGTTTTGTAACGAGACTGAATGTATTGAAATAATATTTCTCGTATTTTGGAAGAATCCTTTCACCACAACACCATCCTTATATTTGGAAATAGAGCCTTCGGGATTACGTTTAATGCGAAACATCCATTTACATCCGATTGGAGCTTGAGAGTTTAAGGGTACAAGTTCCCATGTTTGATTTTAAATGAGAGCGTTAAACTCTGAATCCATAGCGTTCCTAAGTTGTTGGTTCAAGGGTAGGTGGTATAGGATGAAAAGTGGTGGTGTTAACAAGGTTTGGGTTGAAGTATTTTGGATTGGGTTTGCATGTTCATTGTGGTTAAGGAGGAGATGGGATCGTGGTGGAAGAGGATGAGGTATGGGTAGTAGTAGTGGAGGGTGAGCTCGTGGAACCGATAGGTGAGGATGGAGTTGAGTAGTCTAAATTATTGGAGGTGTTGGGTGAGGATGACGAAGGGAGGTGGTAGGGTCAGAATGTGAGGGTGGTGGTGATTTTGTTTAGGTATAGGTTGGTGCATGGGTATTATGAGAGATATATTAGTTCGTATGGTGGCAGAGGGTTGGTTGGAGGGATTTGTGTAGGATGAAAAGGTTGAATTTGGGTATATGGATAGGTGGCATGATTTGGAGATTAGTTTGGGAACACATTTGAAAGAGAAAAATGAGGTGCAATGTTTGCTTTTAGTGAAAAAAGATGTTCAACAAATTTCACATGGCGAATGGTAAAGGTGATTGTTCACGGGATCATAGCATTTATAAGTGGATTTAGAGGATGGGTAGCCAAGGAAAATGCATTTTATAGATCGAGGATGAAGTTTGGATTTAGCATAGGGACGCAACTAAGGAAAGCACAAGCAACCAAACGGTTTAAGTTTTGTGTAAGTTGGAAATATGATGTATAACTGATCATAAGGTGATTTGTACGCGAGAATTTGTGTAGGAAGACAATTAATGAGTTAAACGGCGGTTTGAAAAGCATGGGTCCAAAGGTGAGGGGTAAGTTGGCATGATGAAGGAGTGATAAACCGGTTTCAACGATGAGTCTATGGCATCATTCGGCTACACCTTTTTGTTCCAAAGTATGAGGGGGAGTGGTAAAGTGGGATATGCCATTTTGTTGAAGGTAAGGAATGAGACCGACATATGCACCTCCATTGTCCGAAAATAATGAAATTAAAGGGGTGCGAAAGAACTTTTCAACCAAAGTTTTAAATTTTTGAAAGAGAATGGAGACGTCCGATTTTTGTTTAAGTGGATAAAACCATGTGTATTTTGAGTAAAAATCCACGAAGATGACATAATAAGCATAGCCATCATTTGATTTTTGAACCGGTCTCCAAACATCTGAGTAGACAAGCTCCAGTGGTTTAGAAACTTTGAAAGAGTTTGCACCAAAAGGCATTTTATGGATTTTATTTAAGGAGCCAGCATCACAATGAAATAAAACATTTGACATTTTATTATAATCAAGTCCTAATTTATTTAGTAAAAGTTTTAGAACTTTGATTGACGGATGTCCAAACTTGTGATGCGATGAGAGAAGTGATTCAGGTGTCTTGGTACTTGAGTTGATTTGCTTAGGAAATTGAGAAAAAATGCTAGGTGCATAGTATACATCAATAATGTTCACTCCCCACATTAGTCGCGGCCCCGCTCGAAGATCCTTAACAAAAAAATGAAAAGAAAAAAAATCAACCGAAACATTGTTAGTTTGCAAAGTTTGGCAATGGAAACAAGATTGTTACGTAATTCAGGAACAAGCAAGACCTCTTTTAGTTTAAATGAACGAGAGTAAGTGGGAATAGATGTATGTCCGGTGTGGGACATGGAAAGAGTTTTATCGTTTCCAAGAACGATCTCGTCGAGCCCGCCATATTCTGAGAGGGAGTGCAAAAATGACCGTTCAGTTGTGCATGGTTGGAAGCCCCACTGTCAAACATTAATGGTGGTGTAGAGGACGTGCTTGCCATTAAAGAGTTTATTTTTGGGTTTGTAGGTGATGATGTGGCGATGTTGTTGTCTTGTTAAAACTGTGCAAGCTTCCTACATTCTTTGGTGTCATGACCTGAAATGTTACAAAATTGACAAAAATAATTATTGCGGTTAGTACGATAATTCGACATCGAACTACTGTTGAAATTGTGAGATCGATTTGTTCTTGGCCCAAAGTTATTAGGCCTATTTGCTGATTTGTTTGGGAGTCTTGAAGAGGCCGTTCGTGATCGACCAGTTTCTCAAACAAATCAGAGAAGGTGATTGGAGTATCCCGCATTTTTACGGCAGCTACGATTTGTTTGTAATCATCACCAAGTTGAGTAAGAATGTGGACAGTGAGATCGTCATTATCAATTGGTTTTTCTGCTAATGCTAATTCATCAGGAATGGTTTTCATTTCACGGAGAAATTCAGGGATCGGTTTGGTTCCTTTGCTATTCGTAGCGAGTTTGGAAAGGAGGGAGATAATTCGAGATCGCGACACATTGGCCTAACTCTCAGTTAGGTGTTGAATAGTTGATGGGATGTTTTGGCCGATGATATGATTGGTTGAATCGTAGCAGAGCAACTTCCAATAAAGGCCCTGAGACGGATTTGATCCTCTTGGAACCACAACCAGTAGGCTGTATTTGGTTTCCCTTTAAGAGTTTTTGGTGGTGGTTTAGTTGAACCTGTTGGATATTATGTCCGGTTCGATAAGTCAACACTGCCGACCGGGTCTTGACCCGTAAGAGTTACACCTTGGGCAACGAACTAAAAATCCACTTTACCTGTTTAACTGGTAATTATGAACAACATACGAGACAGACCATAATTATATTTATGATCATAAGCGGGTATTTACTGAGAGACGGGTACATGGACCGGGTGACACGGGTATTCTCACCCATTGCCACTTGTCGCGCACCAAACTTTTGGCCAATTACAACACATGCATTATGCATGGTGTGACAATTGGCTAACATGCAAAAAGGTCCATACCTTTTATATGTTGGTTCTTGCATTTTTATAAATGAGATGAGAACTAAAAGGAATAATGTAGTTGGATGAACCAAAAGGCTCTCAAGAAATACATCTTCGGTCGTCGGTTTTCTCCACCTCCGCGAGTCGGACGTCGCCACCGCCCTACGCGGCCGATCTCCTCCGCTTGCGCGAGCCGAACACCGCCCCGACCTGCTGACCACCGCTGCCAGCCGCCACCTGCCGCCGCTGTTGCCGCCGGCTGCTTGCCGCCGCCTCCTTCGTCGCTTTTCGTTGGTTCGTTTTCTAGCCCTTGTTCGTTGAACCTCGGTGTCTCGACCGGTTAGTCATTAACCGAGGTATATCTTTCTCATCGGTAGTTAAATATATTTTTTACTGTGCTCGTATTTGCATGTAACCGGATCCTGTCGGGTTTCGTTTTGATGATCATTAGTTTATATTTCCGCTGCGTTTTATTAATTAACTCGCTTAATTAATTAACTATTATTTATTAAACCGGGTTTTTGATAAATAAAATTTTAACCGATCACCCTGGAAACCCAACAGTGGTATCAGAGCCTTGGTTACAACATACGAGTCGGTACCGGTCTTTTAACCGGGATTAGAACATAAACTTTATTTATTTAAAGTTTATGATCTAAGTATTTTTTAAGGGCACTTTAATTTTGGTCAATATTTTATTTGTTTTGCTTGACCAAAAACATTGCCCGGTTTATTTTGTGATTGTTGTGCGATGTGTAAATCCGGCCCGACCTTGTTTTTTGTAGTTGTATTTTTATTCGGTTTTGTAATTATTATTTTTGGCCACCGAGATGGTTCAAAGTTGTAATAGATTGGTTTATGGTTTTGGCCCGTCTTGTGGTTCAAACTTGTAATAGATAGGGTTCTTTCCTTTATTGTATTTTTGTAAATATTGTAATAAAGGAAGACCCGGAGACAAAACCGTGGACGCTAAACAAGGAGTCATGAAGTCAGTGGGAGTCGCTCGAGACGACTGGATGTTCTCAAGTCCATCCTTGTGGTTGTTTGTGTGTTGTGACCCCGTGACTCGTTTGATCTTGCCATTAGGCTCTAGCAAGATCAAACAATTTTGGCCATATGGATTTACATATTTATCTTGCTATTGTGGTTGCTTTTATCTTAGAAATTGTTATAACGTAACCAATCTAAATACCAACATGTTAAAGTTCTAAAGGAGTTTTAAAATATTAAAAACAATCACATTAAAACAAGTTCTAAATTATTTTTACAACTTGTTAAAGTTTTTTCTATAAAACAAAGGTTGTTTTTAAAACAAACAATAACCAATTAAGTTTTGCAAATTAAACTAGTTTTTATTTTCCAAAACTATTAACTTAAAATTGGTTATTCCAAGTCGAGACAAACTTAGTTTTGTACAGGGGCGGACCTAGTGTAGGTCTAGGCGTAGCCCAGGCTACGGCTCAACTTTTTTCCGGTAGTGTAATTTTTTTTTTCGATTTTTATACTAAGGACACCCCTAAACAACTACGGGGATACCCCTAAACAACTACCTAAGGTGAAAATAGGTGAAGATGAAATGAAATCAAAATTTTCCATCGACGGAAACATTTCCGGTCGACCTGCAAAAAAATTGTTTAAGATGGAAAAGATGAAGTATAATAAATAATAATAGTGAGGAGCATTGGAAACATAAAAAGCAAAGCAAGTTGGAATGCCAGAAGTTATATTCAAGTCAATAGTCAAACTATTGCATTTAACCATTTACTCTATTTTTTCTTAAAGGCTAGTATTAATAAAACCACAAAATGTTGTAAGCCAATATTTACCAAGAAAAAAAAACAATTTATTTTAATTAATATCTAAACATTTAGTATATTTAATTTGTTACTGTAAACATTATCTGTTTGTCTTTTTTTTTTTATTTCTTTGTTTATCCTTTTTATTAAGTATATTATGCCTAGTGGAGATGGATATGTGGTTCCGCTAGTTGCACGATGATACTCCAGTGGTCCATCAGTGATCCAAATTTGCAGTTCAAAAAAAGTATTAGATTTACTTTTTTTTTTTAATTTTTGATTCTTTTTGTTGTTGAATATATTTTTATTACAAATTATATCTATAAAACTTCTTAATAACATTTAAAGTTTTATAAAAATAATTTATAACCTTCTACTGTGTGTTTCATACACTCATTAGTAAAAAATGATAATTAATGTATATAGAAATAAAATTATATTCGGATCTTGCAAGTCAATAGTTTTTGTTCTCACATTTTATTAAAGAGTAACACTCTATTATAGAGTATGGATTATAAAGAAATAATTAACGATTTTGTTTTAAAAAATAGTTTCGATATAAATGTGTCTATACCTAACAATACATAATTTCAACCCGTGTAACACACAGATGTGTAATTATATATATTAAGACTCATTTTTACTAGCCGCCGAGGTCCCCTAAGGGCTCTTGAATTCTCAAGGGACAGGCCCAGGTTAAAAAAACAAAACAAAACTAAGGGTCCATTTTTACTACCCGCACAGGTTTTTTAATTCTCAAGAACGACCACAGGTAAAAAAACTGAGAATACCCCTCAATTTTTCTTCTAGGTCCGCCACTGGTTTTGTAGGTTATCTAAAACTAATTGTCCCGAGAGGTGAAAGGGTTTTTTGGTTATGTCGCAAATTTAATATCTAAATTAAAACCGACTATAACGACCCTATTTGGTAAAAATTAAAATCAATAGTCTATGTCATCCTACTACTAGTAACACTTGGGGCATAATGAGAACCATCAGTGTTGGAGTCACAGCACCACACTTGGTGTCTAGCTTATCCTTCCAAGGTGCAAAGGCTTCGTCGACACATCCGACCCTTCCACATGTGACCGTTTTAGGACGACTATGTCACACCCCCAAAATCCACACGCGGAGTATCACCGCTTGGAGGCGTGACTGACCAGGATCAAGCCACCAATCATATTGAACAAGCATAAGTAAACATAGAATCCAACACGATATAATTGGTGTCCAATTCAAAAACCTAGTTTAAGTTGCAAGCGGAAGCATAATGTCAAAAACCAAAGCATAAGTTAATAATGTTTAAGTTTATCATGAACGCTCAATGTCCATGCTCCACAACGACTCTTCCCCATGCAAGCTCCTGCTAAACCTAGTGACCTGCAAAGCATGTAGTAACGAGTCAACAACAAAGTTGAGCGAGTTCACAGTTGGGTGTTTGTTTTAAGTTGTTCCAAAAACAGTTTCCTTTAACTGGCATCCCTGCCGTGGGGGATACCCTATAGTTGAAAACGTGATTTGTTTATCCCATTTACTCTGGCAATCCAGCCGTGGGGGCTACCCCATGTTTAATTATCTGGCTCTTCGGCCGTGGGGGCTACCCCATGTATATACTACTAGACCCGTTACCATATCGACTGCTGACTGTAGTCATGTTTACGTGCCCTGAACTGTCAATGTCTATCATCATTGACGTGCCCAGATCCATTAGTTCACGCCCGTGCTCTGCGGCACGGTGTGAGGCTTGTCAGACCTAAATAGCGCTATCTAACTACTGACCCGCTCGCCATTGGCCCGGCGATTAAGTCGATATAAAAAGGAGGGACTTCGTGATAGAGTTTTGGTCTAGTGAAATTTAACTGTCCATGATGACGAGGAATTATATTCCTGAACCCGTACTGTCCTACCCAAGAAGGACGAGGAATCCATGTTCCTTAACCCATTCCCAACCCCTGGGAATCCCATGCTTTGTAGAAAGTGTGAACTCACCTTAGGTTAGCTCGGCAGATAAATGACAGGTCAATCGAGCTGCTAGAGGTCAACGACGTCCTAACATGGTTACCATACGAGTCAGGTCTAGGTTCAAATAGTGCACGTATGTTTACACAGAGATAGTAAGTTACGAACACATACTGATCATGGCATCACATAAACAGTCGAAGTACATAATATATTCAAGCTTGTGCGATTCAAGTGGAAGCCCAATAATAACTTGCCCAACCTGTTGTGCGTCCAGCATATCTTGTGCGACTCACGACAGGTTGTGCGATCCACACATACCCGGCCCAACGTCATAAATAGTCCAACAACTTATGCGGCCCAAGAATTAAGAAATTTCATAAGCTTGTGCGGTCCAGTTCAGCTTGTGCGACTGGACATTCTTGTGCGATTGAGTTGGGCCACCTGGCCCAATAACATAACAAACCTAGCATCAATGTGTGTATGGCCCAAGACTTGTGCGATCAGCACAGGCTTGTGCGATCCACAAGTCTTGTGCGATCATGCATATCTTATCTGTACTGTGTGCTCTACTAAGTTGTACCCAGTGTTTAATCTGTTGCACTCTATGACTTGTGCGACTGTGTTGTGCGACCAGACACTTGTGCGATTGAGCTCTTGTGTGATTCAAGAGCTTGTGTGATTGCACTTGTGCGACCAGTTTCATATTGCCGTGATTTAAGGAATTTGTTACACATTCCACAAACAAATCGATCAATCAATTAGTTACCAATTTATTCTCATGTACCCTAATTACCATCCTATCAAAATCAACAATTCCTCACAAACAAAAATCGGATCAATTTAATTTGTCATTTGCAAATCTGAATAATTAAATACCAATCATGCCTATCATAACAATTAAGAAACCAAACTGTTACTACTTTTGATCCTTGTGAATTCCCAATTCTAATAATAAAGTCATAAACAACAACTACCAATATTTTTGTGTTATACGTGGATTAATTTAGGGCATTCATGCCATCATCATCCATCATCATTGAATCATACGTTTATTAATAATATTCATACAATTACTAGTAGGCCACATCATCGACTACCACCCACACTTTTTTTTGATTAAATCAAGCAATTGCCTAATTAACTCAAGACACCTATCTCGATCATTATTATAATATTTCCACTAATCCACCGCCTAGTTCTAGAACCGTAACCTCACCGTTTGTTTAATGATTTGTACGAACACCATTTTCTTCAATAGTTTTATTAGTATACAAGCCTAGTTTCTCGCCAGATCATGAAAATATCCTCTCACAGTTTACTATCATTGTTGTTCATCAATAATCTATTAACATGATACTCTAATTATCACTTATCATGCAAGAAACAGATTAACACACATAACCTTTAACACAAACGAGCATCTGCTTCATGTATCAATTAATACTAAATGGACTAAAGTGAAACACTAACCAAGAATGATGACGGAATTTATGGTCGCCAGGGACGAGGAACTTCGAGGTATGGGTAGGAGGCTGACGTTGCAGGGAAGAAGGAAGGCTAGGGTTTTGAGGTTCTTGTGTAATTGTGAATTATGAGAAACCACACTCAAAGGGGTGTGCGTATATGCCTGAGGGGACGGGCCGAGCCCAGCTTAGCATCAAGAAGGGATTGGGCCGAAAGCCCAAAATATCTAAATAGTAGTATACGGTTACAAGTAGAGTGTGCGGTCCAGGGGTTTTTGTGTGATCCGAGACGAAGTGTGCGACTAAGGGTTCCCCACCAAATCATACGTTCACAAACATGCACATGATATCAAACGCGTACTCTTAAACAAATACATTCTCCTATAATATTCCACGTATCACATAAAAACAATTCATAAACGTTCAATATAAAACAACTTATCGCATAGTGTACATATAGGTTACATTAGGGTACGACGAAAGGTTCTAAAATACGAGTTGTCACATTATCCCCAAGTTGAAAGAAATTTCGTCCCGAAATTTGGTACGTACTCACTGAGGAAGCTAGTTAAGTTGCATGGTTTTCCTGGTTTCCCTGGGGTGTCACATCCTCCCCCCGTTGATTTGGAATTTCGTCCCGAAATTCCGTGGTAGCTTCAGCCTCAGTAGTGGTTGTACTGTTTGCGAACAGTTGGGGATACTTTTATTTCATTTGGTCTTCGCGTTCCCAGGTGAACTCTGGGCCACGACGTGAGTTCCAACGAACTCGAACGAGAGGTATTCTAGTGCTCTTGAGGACCTTAACATCCCGGTCCGTGACTTCAACAGGTTCCTCGACGAATCGTAACTGCTCGTCGATAGTGAGCTCCTTCAAAGGAACTATGAGGGTCTCATCTGACAGACACTTCTTCCGATTCGACACGTGGAATACGTTGTGAACTGCACTGAGTTTTGTTGGTAGGTTCAGTTTGGAGGCCACTTTGCCTATTTTCTCTATGATTTCGAAAGGTCCGACATATCGTGGGTTAAGTTTGCCTCGTTTACCAAAACGAACCACACCCTTCCAGGGTGAGACTTTGAGTAGCACTCGATCCCCAACCTGGAACTCGAGTGGTTTCCTGCGCTTATTAGCGTATGCTTTCTGAAGGTCGCCGAGCTTCCGCCATTCGTTGTCGTATTTGAGCAATCCTTTCCGTTGTGTCTACTACAAGTTATGGGCTAGTGATCTGACTATCCCCCACCTCTGCCCAACAAAGAGGTGACCGGCATTTACGCCCGTACAATGCCTCGAATGGAGCGGCCCGAATGCTGGTGTGGTAACTGTTGTTATACGAGAACTCCACTAACGGGAGATGTTTTTCCCAGCCATTACTAAAGTCGATTACACATGCCCTAAGCATGTCTTCAAGGGTCTGGATGGTGCGTTCAGACTGCCCATCCGTTTGCGGGTGATATGCTGTGCTCATATCTAAATGTGAGCCAAAGGACTTGTGCATTGCTTGCCACAGTTCAGAAGTAAAACATGCGTCACGATCAGAGATAATAGAGGTGGGCACCCCGTGCCTCGAGACAACTTCCTTAAGATATACGTCCGCTAGAGTGGAGAACTTATCCGTTTCCTTGATAGCCAGGAAGTGTGCAGACTTTGTGAGTCGATCCACGATCACCCAAATAGTGTCATTTCCGCGCAGAGATCTAGGTAGGCCAATAAAGAAATCCATGGAAATTTGCTCCCATTTCCATTGTGGTATCTCTGGTTGTTGGAGTAGGCCTGAGGGTTTCTGGTATTCGACTTTGACCCTCGCACAAGTCAAACATTTACTAACGTAGGTTGCTATGTGAGCTTTCATTCTAGGCCACCAGTATGTAGTTTTGAGATCGTGGTACATCTTATCCGAACCAGGATGTACTGAGTAACGAGACTTGTGTGCCTCATCCATCACAAGCTCTCGTAGGTTGCCATAGAGTGGGACCCAAATGCGTCCTGTTACGTAGTAAGCACCGTCTTCCTTTTGTTCTAATCGTTGCCTTGAGCCGCGTAGGGCTTCAGTCCTGACGTTTTCTGGTTTCAATGCTTCTACCTGAGCATCTCGTATCTGTGCAGGAAGACTAGATTGAATAGTGAGTTGTAAGGCTCGCACGCGCCTAGGTGTAGTATCTTTTCGACTGAGGGCGTCGGCCACCACATTGGCTTTGCCCAGATGGTACTTGATCGCGCATTCGTAGTCATTCAGTGGCTCAACCCATCGTCGTTGACGCATGTTCAACTCCTTTTGCTTGAAGATATGCTCGAGACTCTTGTGATCGGTGTAAATGGTGCACCTGGTACCGTACAGGTAATGTCTCCATATCTTAAGTATGAAAACAACAGCTCCCAGCTCCAAATCATGAGTAGTGTAGTTCCTTTCATGAATCTTAAGTTGACGTGACGCATAAGCAATAACCTTGTCACGTTGCATCAGTACACATCCAAGTCCTTGAATGGATGTGTCGCAATAAACCACGAAATCGTCTGTGCCTTCAGGTAATGAGAGGATAGGTGCGCTACAAAGTCTACTCTTCAAATGTTGGAACGCTGATTCTTGAGCATCACTCCAACGATAGGTGACACCCTTTTGTGTTAGTAATGTAAGCGGCTGCGCAATCTTGGAGAAGTCTTTGATGAACCTTCTGTAATATCCCGCCAAACCCAAGAATTGGCGGATTTCTATTGGCGTACGTGGTGCAGGCCAGTTCTTGATCGAGTCGACTTTTGATGGATCAATGTGAATCCCATTCCCGTTTACCACGTGGCCTAAGAAATGGACTTCCCGAAGCGAGAAGTCGCATTTGGAAAACTTAGCATAAAGTTGCTTTGTTCGAAGGGGTTTCAAAATAAGTTGCATATGCTGCTCGTGTTCCTCCTGACTCTTGGAGTAGATCAGAATGTCGTCGATGAGAGCAAGCGACACATTCATTTGGTTAGACTAGGTTCGAACGTCGAGTCTGAGAATCCATATCGGTCGTATCAAGTTCAAAGATCAGTACTTGTGGTATCATCACATGTATAGCCCAATGCTCATCGAGTACTATTCGTAGAGTGTAATTTGTCCAAGCAAGTGTCCGCGGGGATTGTTGTTAGGATTACAGCTGGCTGCACGCCAGTTGGGTATAGTTAAGATAAGGTATGTCGTTGACTACATATTGTTGTCACGGGGTTAAATCAATCAGAACAAGAACTTAACATAGCAGCAGGGTTATCGTACAATCGTGTAGCGTTAAGTCTCACTGTGACTCCCACTAGAAGCCGTTGGATTCGCCCCCATGGGAAGGAGGGACAATTTACCTAAATCCATGAACTTAGGTGTGTGTGTTTCATCAAGTAAGTAACCAAGTCCGAGGGTTTCCTTAAGTCGTGCAATTGAGTCCAAAGTACGTCTACGTATTCATGAGGTTCCAAGGAAAGACGTGTGAACGCATTCAAGAAAGTATAATCGTATCAACATCACACCACTATTCTCAAGGTTTCATGGGGGTGATCACCAGTGATCAGGAGTCTAGCCTTCTAGATCCTCTAAGCTAGAGAGTGGTTCGTTTTAGTGGCTCGTCATGGAGGAGCGAGAATGTAACGTTGTTGTGGTACGGGTGCGATAGTTTGCTCTAAGCCAATGGTAGGAAGCGGGCATACTAGCCATCAATAATCATGAGTCAGTACAAGAGTTAGTGCAGAGATTTTGTATATGCAAGAAAACTATCATAAAATAGGGTACGTCTCCTGTAGTGTAAGGTGGGTCATGCAAACGTATAATTTATCGGGCTTGCTGGTAGGTTGACTGATCCATAACTCTGCCCCTAAATGTCCTGAAGACTATTTCACCAATAATGGCATCCATTAGCTAAGTTGGGTATACGATAGAGTTAGTCAACTAGAATAAAAATGAACCATCCAACAAGGTAGTAAGGTAGTCTCGTGAAAGTCGTGGTATGGTTGTTGGCGTCTCCTTAAATTGGTTGCCAATCGAAACAACAGAGAGTTACTGAGGTTCATACGAAGATTCGAGTGTAAACAGGGTCCATCGATTACCGAAGATTTCAACCAGTTAACCTGCTGTCTAGAAGCAATTCCCAATAGTAGTACATGGCAGCACAACAGAAAAAGGGAAGTTTGTTGCATCACGGTCACAAAGGTATATCACTTGTCCAAAACATAATTTGGTTGGTAGGGTTGCTAGTTTGCAAAACGACGTACGCGTGTAATTGTGGCTGCTTCGTTTCTGGTATAGACGACCAGTGGAGATGATAAGGTTCGCCAACAGGATGCGTGGGTGTAGTTCTCCTAAACCCAAGTTCATTTGAGCCAGTTCTGGTCTATGTGGTTGTTGGCATACAAGCCGGATGTATGGAGGGTCAAGTGGCGACGTCATGTCGAGATAAGCGTACAAATAGATAGAATGCATAAACAGTCATAGCAGGGTGACGAGCAATTAGAAAGGGGTTTGACCACCTCTTGTCAAGTAGTTATATGCCACATGGGGCGCAGTAGGGATAACAGGCAACATGCTACTATTCTAATAATTATACCATAGACAACACATCATGCAAAAGTACCCTAGCAGGTAGGCAATATCAACTTAAATCACATTACCTAAAGTATTGAGTCTTGCACGTGGAGCGAAGCGTCGTTGTGGATCGTTGAGCACTGTTCAGGTTATAGTCTGGTTTTAACAAAACTTTTTCCCTTATTAAAACCAAGTTCACTATAACCAATGGCTCTAATACCAATCTGTCACACCCCCAAAATCCACACGCGGAGTATCACCGCTTGGAGGCGTGACTGACTAGGATCAAGCCACCAATCATATTGAACAAGCATAAGTAAACATAGAATCCAACACGATATAATTGGTGTCCAATTCAAAAACCTAGTTTAAGTTGCAAGCGGAAGCATAATGTCAAAAACCAAAGCATAAGTTAATAATGTTTAAGTTTATCATGAACGCTCAATGTCCATGCTCCACAACGACTCTTCCCCATGCAAGCTCCTGCTAAACCTATTGACCTGCAAAGCATGTAGTAACGAGTCAACAACAAAGTTGAGCGAGTTCACAGTTGGGTGTTTGTTTTAAGTTGTTCCAAAAACAGTTTCCTTTAACTGGCATCCCTGCCGTGGGGGATACCCCATAGTTGAAAACGTGATTTGTTTATCCCATTTACTCTGGCAATCCAGCCGTGGGGGCTACCCCATGTTTAATTATCTGGCTCTTCGGCCGTGGAGGCTACCCCATGTATATACTACTAGACCCGTTACTATATCGACTGCTGACTGTAGTCATGTTTATGTGCCCTGAACTGTCAATGTCTATCATCATTGACGTGCCCAGATCCATTAGTTCACGCCCGTCCTCTGCGGCACGGTGTGAGGCTTGTCAGACCTAAATAGCGCTATCTAACTAATGACCCGCTCGCCATTGGCCCGACGATTAAGTCGATATAAAAAGGAGGGACTTCGTGATAGAGTTTTGGTCTAGTAAAATTTAACTGTCCATGAGGACGAGGAATTATATTCCTGAACCCGTACTGTCCTACCCAAGAAGGACGAGGAATCCATGTTCCTTAACCCATTCCCAACCCCTGGGAATCCCATGCTTTGTAGAAAGTGTGAACTCACCTTAGGTTAGCTCGGCAGATAAATGAAAGGTCAATCAAGTTGCTAGAGGTCAACCACGTCCTAACATGGTTACCATACGAGTCAGGTCTATGTTCAAATAGTGCACGTATGTTTACACAGAGATAGCAAGTTACGAACACATACTGATCATGGCATCACATAAACAGTCGAAGTACATAATATATTCAAGCTTGTGCGATTCAAGTGGAAGCCCAATAATAACTTGCCCAACCTGTTGTGAGTCCAACATATCTTGTGCGACTCACGACAGGTTGTGCGATCCACACATACCCGGCCCAGCATCATAAATAGTCCAACAACTTATGCGGCCCAAGAATTAAGAAATTTCATAACCTTGTGCGGTCCAGTTCAGCTTGTGCGACTGGACAATCTTGTGCGATTGAGTTGGGCCACATGGCCCAATAACATAACAAACCTAGCATCAATGTGTGTATGGCCCAAGACTTGTGCGATCAGCACAGGCTTGTGCGATCCACAAGTCTTGTGCGATCATGCATATCTTATCTGTACTGTGTGCTCTACTAAGTTGTACCCAGTGTTTAATCTGTTGCACTCTATGACTTGTGCGACTGTGTTGTGCGACCAGACGCTTGTGCGATTGAGCTCTTATGTGATTCAAGAGCTTGTGTGATTGCACTTGTGCGATCAGTTTCATATTGCCGTGATTTAAGGAATTTGTTACACATTCCACAAACAAATCGATCAATCAATTAGTTACCAATTTATTCTCATGTACCCTAATTACCATCCTATCAAAATCAACAATTCCTCACAAACAAAAATCGGATCAATTTAATTTGTCACTTGCAAATCTGAATAATTAAATACCAATCATGCCTATCATAACAATTAAGAAACCAAACTGTTACTACTTTTGATTCTTGTGAATTCCCAATTCTAATAATAAAGTCATAAACAACAACTACCAATATTTTTGTGTTATACGTGGATCAATTTAGGGCATTCATGCCATCATCATCCATCATCATTGAATCATATGTTTATTAATAATATTCATACAATTACTAGTAGGCCACATCATTGACTACCACCCACACTTTTTTTTGATTAAATCAAGCAATTGCCTAATTAACTCAAGACACCTATCTCGATCATTATTATAATATTTCCACTAATCCACCGCCTAGTTCTAGAACCGTAACCTCACCGTTTGTTTAATGATTTGTACGAACACCATTTTCTTCAATGGTTTTATTAGTATACAAGCCTAGTTTCTCGCCAGATCATGAAAATCTCCTCTCACAGTTTACTATCATTGTTGTTCATCAATAATCTATTAACATGAAACTCTAATTATCACTTATCATGCAAGAAACAGATTAACACACATCACCTTTAACACAAACGAGCATCTGCTTCATGTATCAATTAATACTAAATGGACTAAAGTGAAACACTAACCAAGAATGATGACGGAATTTATGGTCGCCAGGGACGAGGAACTTCAAGGTATGGGTAGGAGGCTGACGTTGCAGGGAAGAAGGAAGGCTAGGGTTTTGAGGTTCTTGTGTAATTGTGAATTATGAGAAACCACACTCAAAGGGGTGTGCGTATATGCATGAGGGGACGAGCCGAGCCCAGCTTAGCATCGAGAAGGGTTTGGGCCGAAAGCCCAAAATATCTAAATAGTAGTATACGGTTACAAGTAGAGTGTGCGGTCCAGGGATTTTTGTGTGATCCGAGACGAAGTGTGCGACTAAGGGTTCCCCACCAAATCATACGTTCCCAAACATGCACATGATATCAAACGCGTACTCTTAAACAAATACATTCTCCTATAATATTCCACGTATCACATAAAAACAATTCATAAACGTTCAATATAAAACAACTTATCGCATAGTGTACATATAGGTTACATTAGGGTACGACGAAAGGTTCTAAAATACGAGTTGTCACAGACTATTACTTTTCTTCTCGTGTCTACGTGCCCCAGCTGTCTCGAGAACAAAAGTGGCATAGATGAGGCCAAACGTATCAATGCAAGGACAATAGATTATCCTCGCAGCCTCATAAACCCCGGGAGTTGTGCTTTTCTCACAATTGACAATCGTTGTCAGTCCGCTTGAACCTCTTGCTAATGTTGCACGCCCCAGCTGCCTTCAGAAAGAGCTTCTAACCGGATTCTCATTCCTTATCGTCTCACCTCACTAATAAGGAGATATACATCGAAAATACTAATTAAAATCACCTTGCTTATATAACAGATGTCTAATGAAAAATAACTCATTCATTCTCAAGTTTATACTTGAAAAGAAAAATTGAATAACACCAACTTTCTCGAATGGCATTGCAATCTGAGAATGGTTCTCAAGATGGAGAAAAAACTATATATCTTGGATGGCCCAGTCCCTACCGAGCCTGAAAGTAACATTACTGCTGCTCAAGGCATTGGAAAAACATAACGAGGATGCCGTTGAGGTAGCCTGACTTTTGAAAGCCATCATGTCTCCTGATCTTCAGAAGAACATGGAAGATTAGTGTAACATCCCGAAAATATAAACTCTTAAATTTTCAATTTGATTGCAAATAAATTAGTAAAATAAACTAACTAAGATTGACACTAACCTAGTTAGATGATGACTCATGTGTAGTTAAAGACATAGAAATAAAACAAAAGAAACTAGAGGGACCAAAAGTGTTAAACTTGAAAATAGTTTTAATAAAAACATTTTTAATTAAACACAAACACCCCTTGTGAGGGTGCTGGGATCGATCAAACAGGGGGAAGGGCAACCAAGCTTGTCAAAACCCTAACATCCACAAAACACCTAAATTGAAGGTTCAAATCTGACCCAAAACGAAATCTGAGCTGAGATTAATGATCCTCATAGCAAGAGGGTTATAAGGTATGTAAAATTTGATGAAAATTCCCTACTTAAAATTCTCATGAATTTGGAAAATCTGAAATTTGATGATGCATGCTAGTTATTTGGTTAAGATAGGCATGATATAGTATCTAGGAGCAAAACCTAGACATCAACATGTGAAATCAAGTCCAAATTCTGGAAATTTCATGAACACATTGAAGGTGATTCATGGGTTTTGGTGAGGAATAGATAAACACTAGGGCTTTGAGCATTTTCTAGTGTGGGTCATGAAAGAAATTACTGAAATATGAATGTTAAATTTTATATGTGAAAGCTTGATTGATGCAAATTCAGGCTAAATGATAAGTTAGGGACTTGTTATGTAATCATGTAAAATTTTGCCCTTAAAGTGTTTGTATAAATGCCTCAAAGAAGGCTTGAAACTGAAATTTAAAGTTAAAACGCATGATTGTGATGCCTAGGCAAATTATGCGACACGTGATTGAAAAGGAGTTCTAAATGTATTGTGATTGAACTCTATAGGAAAAGATACCGGAGCGTCGAGTGGACAAGCCGGTGGCGACTAGCGTTTGAAGGGTGTGCATTGAAGGTATGCAACTTGACCCGTTACATTAAATGAATTGTTGTTAAACTATGCGTAGTCGCATTGTAGAATAGAAGTTGTGTTTATTTTAGTGACCATGATCGTTACTTGAATTAATAGGGAAAGAATTGATAAGGAACCGTTTGGTAGTCATCATATTGGAGGATTTCCACAAGATGAGCCAACGGGTCGAATAATAGTGTAAATTGTAGTATTAGTGTTTTAATTAATTAGCAATGGCGATATCAATCACAAGAGCATTAAACCATGGGATTGGTAAGGAAATGCAAGTGATGCTAAGCCCTGGATGATGGGCATAAGGCGCCATAGGCTTACTAGTGAAATGGTAGTAAAATGGATAAAGTTAGAGTGGGTCGAATAAATGCATAGTGACATTTAGTCGTTTGGTCCGTAAATCAAATTTTCGGTATGATAATTGTAATAGGCACGTCGGTAATGAATTTACAGACGTATAGGAAAAAGAATCACCTAAAACGGACTTACGAGTCGAAAGTTATGGCCAAACGAAGTTAAAAAGTTGAATTTCCGGAGCTGGCAGCAAATGCAGATCACAAACCTGCATCTGCTGGAAAACCGACTCCCCCGCGCCACGCGACAGGATCATTTAGATCCGGCGCGACACGCGGGAGCTGTCGCGACACGCGACAAAACAAAGGGTACCTGGCGCGACACGCGACAGGATCGATTTTGAAATTTTATTTTATTTTTCATGATTCGATGTCGGAACTTGTTTATATGTACTATATCAATGTCAAAACTAACATTCTTAGTGGTTTTGACCTTAGGTGACAATGGGGATCTTACGGATGGCGGTCAAGCAAGTTTTGAAGAACCGAACACAACTTTTGAAGCTTCCGCGATTTCATAACTTTGTTAAACAATGTTTCTATTTCTTTTGAATGTAAACAACTTGCTAATCAGGTCATGAATGTTTTAACTAGTCGGTTGTTGACTAGTTTTGATTACTTGAAACTTTGTTTTGGTAACTATGTTTTAATTTAGACACCTTTTATATAAATCGTATGATTTTTTTATTAAATTCAAGTAATAATTAGACGGGTGTTACAAGTTGGTAATCAGAGCTTAAGGTTGTCAACAAAGTGTTCGGTTCAAGCTTGATCGATCGTCCGGTAAGAATTAACTTATTATTTTAATAGATTATATCTTATGTAAGAAATGAGAAATGAATTGATGTGCATGGGAAAAGTGTGTTAATTTACTCAAACCCGGAAAGTGCACCAAATGTGAATGGTTAAAGCAAGTTAGGAACTTAGCTAAACCGAAACAAATGAAGCAATGTCATAAATGAAATGTTTATAACGTTTAATGTAAACATTTCAGTTTCAAGATGTCGGAAAGAAACGATGATGATCCGGTGCAGACAAGCACCGAGCAAATGAAAGAGATAATTGCCGAAAAAGTGTGGAAGGCAATTGAAAGTAGTCTATCCGGGTTTATAGACAAAATTCAAAACACGATGTTGTCACTTGTCGAGGAACGAGTCAAAAGGTTGGAGGATAGTGTCAACCTTATGAAAGAGAAATTGGGAGAACGTAAAGGTTGTTCGTACAAAGAATTTATGGCGTGTAAACCGCCAATCTACAACGGGGAGGTTGACCCGATAATTTGCCAAAGATGGTTGGGCGATATTGAAGGGGTGTTTGAAAGGACCCATTGCGACGAAAGCGACTTCGTTGCTTACGGAACGGGTTAATTGAGAGGTCAAGCCAAAGATTTGTGGGACAATAAAAAGAATGAAATAGGAGCTGAAGCGGCGAGGGCCATGACATGGGAGGAGTTTAAGACGCCGTTTCTTAAACATCATAGTCCCAAGGCGGTCATTAATAAAATCAAGGAAGAGTTCATGCAACTTAGGCACAAGGACGAGACCATAGACAAGATTACGACGACGTTTATGGATAAGATGGAGTTTTGTAGTGAATTAGTGACGAATGAAGAACAAAAAATATACTACTACTATAACATGTTGAGCGCTAAATATAGGGAGTTTATGACTCCTTCAAAATACGAGACCCTTACCGAAATCATAAACGTTGCTCGGGAATGGGAAATCGAGTTGAAGAAACAAGTTGAAAGGGGTGAGCGAAGGGCACAGGATGTGAATCCAAGTCCTACAAAGAAATCTCGAACTGGAGAATCGGGAAAGAAGGTGGATGCTAAAGGGTCACCAAGTTGCAAGGTGTGTGGAAATGGGCACAAGGGTGAGTGCCGCTTCAAAGACAAGCCTTGCCCGGTATGTGGGAAGACGGGACACACCGCATCGTTATGTCCTGAAAAGGTTTCCGTTTGCTATAAATGTTATCAGCCCGGCCAGAAAAAGTCTGAATGCCCAGAATTGGTTGGAAAGAGAGACACTAAGGAAGCTCCAAAGGCGAAAGCTAGGTCCTTCCAACTTACAGCAGTCAAAGCAAAGACAGAACCCGATGTGGTCTCAGGTATATTCACAATAAACTCGATCCCCGCACGTGTATTATTTGATATGGGTGTGAATAAATCTTTTATTTCACATGGATTTATTCGACATCCTTCATTTGTATTGACAAAGTTACCTATGCCTTTAGAGGTTGAGATATGAGATAACAAAAGTTTCATAGTTTGTGATATTTTTCGAGGCTGCAAATTAAGCATCGATGATGAAGAATACCTGATAGACCTAATCCCGATGTCAATGGGGGAATTTCAAGTAGTCGTTGGGATGGATTGGCTATCTCAGCACCATGCAAAGGTCGTGTGTTTTCGTAAGGAGATAAAGTTAATATCTCCGAGCGGGAAACACGTCACTATCTATGGCAAAAAAGGAGGCAACCCCATAATATGCTCGATGTTGAAAGCTCACAAGCTTATGAAGCAAGGATGCAAGGCATTTATGATATACGCGAATGAGCCTGAGAAGGAATTGCTGAAAGTTGAAGATGTACCGGTAGTACGGGACTACGAGGATGTGTTTCCAGAAGATTTACCGGGGGTACCGCCCGAACGGGAAGTAGAGTTCGGAATCGAATTGATCCCGGGCGCAAAACCCGTAGCTAAAGCACCGTACCGACTCGCACCGTAGAACTACAAGAATTGATGTCCCAGATTCAAGACCTGCTTGACAAAGGATTCATAAGGCCGAGTGTGTCTCCTTGGGGCGCACCGGTACTGTTCGTGAAAAATAAAGACGGAAGCATGCGCATGTGTATCGATTACCGGGAGTTAAACAAAATCACGGTAAAGAACCGATACCCGCTTCCGAGAATAGTTGATCTATTCGACCAATTACAAGGTGCGAACTGGTTTTCAAAGATTGATCTTAGATCGGGGTATCACCAACTAAAGGTCAAGGAGGAAGATGTGCCGAAGACGGCTTTCCGCACGCGATACGGACATTACGAGTTCCTCGTAATGTCATTTGGGCTAACAAATGCACCCGCGGCTTTCATGGAGCTCATGAACCTGGTTTGCAAGCCAATGCTGGACAAATCGGTCATCGTGTTCATCGATGATATTTTGGTGTATTCGAAAAGTGAAGCTGAGCATGCACACCACTTATAAGAGGTGTTAGAGACACTTAGACGAGAAAGGTTGTATGCGAAGTTCTCTAAGTCAGCCTTTTGGTTACGAGAGGTGAAATTTCTCGATGATATTTTGGTGTATTCGAAGTTCTCATAAGTGCCGATAGAGTATTAGTAGATCCGTCAAAGATTGAGGCCGTGTCGAAATGGAATCCCCCGAAGAACCCTTCGGAAATTAGAAGCCTCTTAGGGCTTGCGGGATACTATAGGAGATTCATTCAAGATTTCTCCAAGATTGCGTCGCCACTAATAAAGTTAACCCGGAAGGAGGAGAAGTTCATTTGGGGTGTTGAACAAGAAAGGGCGTTTCAAACGCTAAAGGAGAAGCTAACTCAAGCTCCGGTATTAACATTGCCGGACGGAGTCGAGGACTTGGTGGTTTACTCAGATGCCTCATTATCAGGTATTGGATATGTTCTGATGCAACGGGGCAAGGTTTTAGCTTATGCCTCGAGGTAATTGAAGATACATGAGAAGAAATATCCCACGCACGATCTTGAATTGGCTGCGGTGGTATTTGCATTAAAAATATGGAGGCACTATTTATATGGGGTAAAGTGCACCATATTCACCGATCACAAAAGCTTAAAATATTTCTTCGATCAGAAGGAGTTAAATATGCGCAAGAGACTATGGTTGGAAACGGTGAAGGATTTTGACTGCGAAATACACTACCACCCCGGAAAGGCAAATGTGGTGGCGGATGCTCTGAGCAGAAAAGCGGACTATGTCCCAATACGAGTAAGGTCAATGCAGCTTGTGGTGACCTCGGGTATACTTGAACGTATCCGAGAGGCGCAAGTAGAAGCAGTAAAAGAGGAGAACTGGAAGAAGGAAAGAATAATCGGCCAGTTAAAAGACTTGTTGGATGGAAAGAACGGGTTGAAGACTCGATCCGAAAGAATATGGGTTCCAAATACTTGTGGAGTGAAGGCGCTACTAATTGATGAAGCCCATAAATCCCGATATTCTATTCATCCGGGTGCAACTAAGATGTATAACGATCTGAAATAAAATTATTGGTGGCCCGGAATGAAGAGGGATGTGGTAAAATACGTAGAGAAGTGCTTGACTTGCTTACAAGTCAAGGCGGAGCATCAGAAACCATATGGAAAACTGCAACATTTGGAGATCCCGGTTTGGAAATGGGAACATATCACTATGGACCTATTGACCAAACTACCTAAAACGATTCGGGGATTTGATGCTATATGGGTGATGGTAGATAGATTGATGAAGAGTGCTCATTTTATTCCTATACGCGAGACATATACTTCGGAAAAGATGTCCGAGGTATATACAAACGAAATAGTGGCACGTCACGGAGTACCGGTATCTATTGTGTCGGATAGAGATACCCGGTTTACTTCAAACTTTTGGCGAGATTTTCAAGAACAAATGGGAACGAAACTTTTCATTAACACCGCCTACCATCCCCAGATGGATGGGCAGAGTGAAAGAACAATGCAGACGCTAGAGGATATGTTACGAGCATGTATCATCGACTTCGGTGGAAGTTGGGATGTTTATCTATGAGATGCTATATGGTAGAAAATGCAGAACCCCGGTGTGTTGGGGTGAAGTGGGTCCGCGTGAAATGGCACATAAAGACATAATTCAAGCCACTAATGAGAAAATTGAAGTGGTGCGAGCCCATTTGAAAGCAGCCCAAGATAGACAGAAGTCTTATGCCGACAAAAGACGAAGACTGGTTGAATTTCAGATAGGCGATATGGTTATGCTAAAAGTTTCCCCATGGAAGGGTGTTATCAGATTCAGAAAAAGGGGGAAACTAAGCCCGAGGTTTATCGGGCCATTTAAAATCATCGAACGGGTTGGAAAGGTGGCTTATCGTCTTGAGCTACCGGAAGAGTTGAGTGGAATACATGGCACATTTCACGTATCGCAATTGCGGAAATGTCTAGTAGAGGAAACGACTTATATCCATTACGACGATATCGAGGTGGATAATAGCCTGAATTATGCGGTAAAGCCATTGGAGATTTTAGATCGAAAGCTCAAGTACTTGCGAAACAAACAAATCGATCAAGTCAAGATCAAGTGGGAGCATAGGAAGGGTTCGGACACTACGTGGGAGTCCAAAGAGGAGATGCGACGTCTCTACCCTACATTATTTGGTACGTACTTTGGTTTTGGGGACGAAACCCTTTTTAAGGAGGGTGGACTTGTAACATCCCGAAAATATAAACTCTTAAATTTGCAATTTAATTGCAAATAAATTAGTAAAATAAACTAACTAAGATTGACACTAACCTAGTTAGATGATGACTCATGTGTAGTTAAAGACATAGAAATAAAACAAAAGAAACTAGAGGGACCAAAAGTGTTAAACTTGAAAATAGTTTTAATAAAAACATTTTTAATTAAACACAAACACCCCTTGTGAGGGTGCTGGGATCGATCAAACAGGGGGAAGGGCGACCAAGCTTGTCAAAACCCTAACATCCACAAAACACCTAAATTGAAGGTTCAAATCTGACCCAAAACGAAATCCAAGCTGAGATTAATGATCCTCATAGCAAGAGGGTTATAAGGTATGTAAAATTTGATGAAAATTCCCTACTTGAAATTCTCATGAATTTGGAAAATCTGAAATTTGATGATGCATGTTAGTTATTTGGTTAAGATAGGGATGATATAGTATCTAGGAGTAAAACCTAGACATCAACATGTGAAATTAAGTCCAAATTCTGGAAATTTCATGAACACAATGAAGGTGATTCATGGGTTTTGGTGAGGAATAGATAAACACTAGGGTTTTGAGCATTTTCTAGTGTAATATGGGCCATGAAAGAAATTACTGAAATATGAATGTTAAATTTTATATGTGAAAGCTTGATTGATGCAAATTCGGGCTAAATGATAAGTTAGGGACTTGTTATGTAATCATGTAAAATTTTGCCCTTAAAGTGTTTGTATAAATGCCTCAAAGAAGGCTTGAAACTGAAATTTAAAGTTAAAACGCATGATTGTGATGCTTAGGCAAATTATGCGACACGTGATTGAAAAGGAGTTCTAAATGTATTGTGATTGAACTTTATAGGAAAAGATACCGGAGCGTCGAGTGGACAAGCCGGTGGCGACTTGCGTTTGAAGGGTGTGCATTGAAGGTATGTAACTTGACCCGTTACATTAAATGAAATGTTGTTAAACTATGCGTAGTCGCATTGTAGAATTGATAAGGAACCGTTTGGTAGTCATCATATTGGAGGATTTCCACAAGATGAGCCAACGGGTCGAATAATAGTGTAAATTGTAGTATTAGTGTTTTAATTAATTAGCAATGGCGATATCAATCACAAGAGCATTAAACCATGGGATTGGTAAGGAAATGCAAGTGATGCTAAGCCCTGGATGATGGGCACAAGGCGCCATAGGCTTACTAGTGAAATGGTAGTAAAATGGATAAAGTTAGAGTGGGTCGAATAAATGCATAGTGACATTTAGTCATTCGGTCCGTAAATCAAATTTTAGGTATGATAATTTTAATAGGCACGTCGGTAATGAATTTACAGACGTATAGGAAAAAGAATCACCTAAAACGGACTTACGAGTCGAAAGTTATGGCCAAACGAAGTTAAAAAGTTGAATTTCCGGAGCTGGCAGCAAATGCAGATCACAAACCTGCATCTGCTGGAAAACCGACTCCCCCGCGCCACGCGACAGGATCATTTAGATCCGGCACGACACGCGGGAGCTGTCGCGACACGCGACAAAACAAAGGGTACCTGGCGCGACACGCGACAGGATCGATTTTGAAATTTTATTTTATTTTTCATGATTCGATGTCGGAACATGTTTATATGTACTATATCAATGTCAAAACTAACATTCTTAGTGGTTTTGATTATAGAAGACTTTATTGAAATCAATGAACAGCCCCATTCACTTGATGTTAGAAGCACCTTCAAGTTTTTACCCTTGCACTTAATTTCCATATACAGTAAAAGTTTTACTACTAAATTGATTTAATTCTTTAACACTCATTTAATTGCATTAACCAATTTAGTATATATGATATGAGGGGAAGGTTCATTGGGGAACACTAAAAAAGTGGGGAACAGCGGAGAACCGACTCTAACGAACTCCGATTTGACTAATTCCAGCGGCGTTGGAACTGGTTCGTCGAACCCTAACTAAGATCTCTTAACCCTAAACCCTAAATCCTAACTCCTAAACTCTAAACCCTAAAACTAAAAAATAAGGCTAAAACCTAAGCTAAACCGTAAAATCTAAACTATAAACCTTAAAGCTAAACCCTAAAGGCTAAACCTAAAGCTAAACCCTAAATCTAAACCCTATAGCTAAACCCTAAACCCTAATGCTAAACCCTAAACCCTAAAACTAAACCCAAAAGCTAAACCCTAAAAGCCAAACCCTAATATATTTAGGGTTTAGGGGTTATGATTTAGGGTTTAAGGTTAAGAGATCCTAGTTAGGGTTCGACGAGCCGGTTCCAACGCCGCTGGAATGAGTCCAATCGGAGTTCGTTTGAGTCGGTTCCCCACTGTTCCCCACTTTTTTAGTGTTCCCCAATGAACCTCACACTATCATATGAACCTCAACAAATATTCTCACTCTTTAATTCATTCTTACTTCCAACAAAACATTTATTAAATATATTATCATTTAAGCACCCATTAAACTAGAAAAAACCAACACAACATAAGTACAATAAACGGTACAAAATGATGCGTTAAACTACTAAAAGGTGTACAAAACTAAAACATATACAATGTGTTTTTACCAACACATCACGATACAAGGGAGTGGCGTTTGTGACATAGTCGACGACACGTGATGACAACAAGCCCTAACACGTTAGGCGATAGTGTGCTGATCCACCAAGTCACCAGCGACACTACTAGCGACACTTTTTAATGACATGGTGGCTGGGAACATGTCAACGACTACAGTGCCTGGCGACATTGTTCAACGACACTGGACGACTAAACTAACATATAGTAACAGTATTTGACTAGAACTTACGTGTTAATCCTTATACATAACATGTGGTGCTTGTCCTGAGCTAGCTAACCTAGCACTAAGCGGTTAACAACAACCAGGTGAGTTCTAGATGCCCGTATTACAATTTTCCAACATTTTTAGGCTAATATGCATGCAATCGTAACTGATTTACAAACTTAACTATTTCATTATGTGATTATTTATTGATTGATGACACATGTTTAATATTGATTGATAGCACAATGATTGTTAATTGACAGTTAAATGACCAAGTTCATAAGAAAGGGTTTGACGATCAAGGTACTGATGGGAACCTGTGAGCGTGAAGGCGTAGCAGGTAGATAAGTTGTATACCGATGTATGCCTGCTCGACGAGTCCTGGCAATTGATGGAGCAGTTTACGATACTAGTTTATTTAGGATTGCTATCTGACGTGCATTATTGATGTTAAAAGTGTTTTGATGAAATGTTTAAAGTCCTTTAAACTAGTATATCCTTGTTTCATTAGCATGTATGTTAGGTAAGGAGAAAGTTGATGCTTGACAGGAAGTCACAACATGGATCGGTACCCTACTCAAGATAACTGGCATTCTATAGACCCTAGATTACCCTTTATGTTATTTTGATGATTTGACTAGAAACTTGAAGTATTGTTGTAATTCGTGTATCAAAATTTTCATTGTTAATTGAAGAGGTATGGTCCCAATTCCTTGCCAACATGGCAAGGACCACACCACCTTTTCCATCATACGTGGCGCTGACATCGACGAAGTCATCCAGAAGCTTCTAGAAGCTTCTGGAAAATATCTGGGTGGCCCCAAAGATGCTCCACCCGACATAAAGGACAGAACGTGTCACCAGTCACCAGGCGCCACGTAGGCCTGTAACAAATCCAAGGGCAGCCCGACAAAGCCAGTACGACGTCTCCAAGATGAGCGAATGCGAGCGCGCCACGTGTACCACTACACTGACCACAGCAGAGGAGACCAAGAGGATATTCCCCTTGGTCGGACAGCTGGCGCGCAACCACAGCTGGCATCGCTGCTCTTCCCTCTCTCACCATCCGGCTATAAATAGAACCCTTCATCATTTAGGTAAAGGGATCTTGCTCTCACTATTCTCATACTCAACACACACTCTTATTTCCTCCTCGGAACAGTACTTATTCTCACGCCGGAGCCTGGTTAAGAGGGAAACCCCCATATTCCCCTCTTAACGAGACTAACGGTGTTGCTGTTTTGCAGGAACCGTGCTATCTCACGAGTAGAAAGAGAGATTGAACCCACAGAAGAAATAACCCCGCTGCTTAACCATAGTGTCAACCAGTGTTTCATCATTGGCGCCATCCGCTTTTAGCAAAACCACTCTCATCTCTCTTTCTTTTCAAAAAACACTCGTCAAACATGGCTGAACAAAACCCTTCTCACCAAGTGGACGGAGACGTTTCTTCCTTCGAACTCGTTTCGGACAACATACACATCCAACGAGGTCCAAGGAATGAAATTATCCAAGAAGGGCCGATGAACAATGAGTTTCCCAGCATCTTTGGAAGTACATCCAGGATCGCTACTCAAAACGCACCTGGTGCTACTTTCCAAACTCCACCAAGAATCATCACTCAAACCACAAATGGAGCTACGTTCCAGCCTCCGTCAGAGGTAGTCCAACAGACACCACCACCAGTGCAAACTCAAAGCCATGGAGCTGGTCCCTCAGCTCCATCGGATCAAGCACAACTAAACTTCTCTGCACTACTAGGGCTACCCGAAGGAAAAACTCTGGCTTCCTGGTATGCCGAACAAGTAGCGTCTATAAACCTTGTTTACACACAACTCAGCGCGCAGCAAGCTCTGCTACAGGCACAAGCAAACCAGTCCGCATTTGTCACTCCACTGCCAAGGCCTTTGAGCGCTCCCATGCCTCAACAGACCAACGCTTTTAATTTACGTCCTGCGTCAGTACCTCCACCACATGTCAGAAGACCAAGCGCGCACGACACGCGCGATACGTACGGCGAAACAGAGAGCAACTATGTGCAGTACTCTCACCAACCAAAGAAGCCAATACAAAGTCGTCTAGGTCCGCGCAACATAAATGACGAATTTGAAAACGATGAAGAGACACACACAGTGTTCAGCAGGTTGCCACCAGAGCATGAAGCATACAAACCTCGCAAGCGCGCAGGCTATGACCCAAAAGCAGAGCATGATTACACCTTGAGCTATCGTCCAGACGACATGGCTGAGAATTCAAAATTCATCAGAGAGATCGCCACGGCTGCCATAGACAAAACAAAATTGCCACACAACGTAGGCAAATACAACGGGTTGACAGACCCAGACGATCATCTCCAAGTTTTTAACGGTGCAGGAGCAACAAGCGGATGGAACTTACCAACCTGGTGTCATCTATTCGCCCAAACCTTCATAGGCGCGGCGCGCATTTGGTTTGACAGCCTACCAGCAGGAAAAATCAAATCATGGGTCGATTTCCGAGAGAAGTTCCTAGCACACTTCTCACAACAACGACGACACACCAGGGATCCAGCTGATTGTCTGAACATATGGCGCCGAGACCACGAAAGCGTGGAAGATTTCATTACAAGATACAACAAAGAATGTTTGGAGATAGGCGATGTAGGCGAAAAGATGATGCGCGCACATTTCATGAGGGCTGTCAAGTGTGATGATCTCATCAAGCGTGTCAAAGGAAGAGATGGAGGACCCAAAGACTGGGAGACCTTCATTGAAGCTGCCAAAACCATCGCACAGTCGGATAGACAGTTGACCGGTGACGACCACCGTCAGCGTAGTTACAACCATACCGACCGGCACAACAAGAAAGGTAGAAACCAACCTTGGAAAGCATCCGGTCACAGAGAAAGGAGCCCGGTAAGAGAAGATGCGCGCCACACGATCAACCAAATAGCACACCGAAAAGAGGTGAAAAGAGAAAACAGAGAAAAGCAGTGGACAGTCCTAACAAAAACCCCTTCAGAAGTCTTGGCAACCGAGAACCACCAGTTCAAGCCACCACTACAGATGCGCAACAAAAGGGGCCAAGACCCAAATCTTTTTTGTGAATTCCACAAGGACACCGGCCACTTAACCGACGATTGTTTCAGCCTCAAACAAGAAATCGAAAGGGCCTTAAGAGACGGAAAGTTAACTCACCTAGTCAAAGGTGGACGGCGTGATTACCGTCAGATTCAAAGAAGAGAAGAAGGGCCGGACAACAAAAAACTCCGGAAGTTAGAAACCCACATGGTTCAAGGGGGTCCACGAAGGCCAAGAAGAAATTACAACAAGCGCGCGCAAGACGACTCATGGCGCGAGAAACAAGTTGTTTTCCCTGTTGTAAGAGGAGGCCCTCGAGAAAGAAGACCAATAGTCATCTCAGGCATCATAGGGCACTACCAAACAGATTACATCTTCATCGATCCGGGGAGCACTGCGGATATCATATATGAACAGTGTTTTAACCAGTTCGATCAGGAGGACAAAGCGCGCCTAGAGCCAGTTGATTACCCACTCACTGGCTTCTGCAACGAAGCCGTTTTTCCTCTAGGACAAATATCATTCCCAGTGTTGCTCTCGGACGGGAGAAACTCAAGAACCGAAGAAGTCACATTCATGGTGCTACCAGCACATTCAAGATACGATATTCTGCTGGGGAGAGAATCCCAAGGTGATTTCAGCATGATTTGCTCTGGCCCACACTCAGCAGTGGGATTCCCCACAGAAACAGGAGTAGCCATCATATATGCAAGCAAAGAAGTATTAGCGACAGATGAGCTAAGACCTGCAAAGACAAGGAAACCAGAAGCACGCCAAGAGGCGGAAAAATGGGTGCTAAACAGCGCATATCCGGAACAGACAGTAACCTTGGGTCCCGCAATGTCCGATCTGACGCGCGCAGCACTAAAAAAACTGCTGTTCCAAAATATGGATGTCTTTGCCTGGACGCCAGCAGACATGGTGGGTGTTCCACGGCACATAGCCGAACACCGATTAAACGTCTCGGAAGAAGCCAAACCGGTGGTACATGCTAAGCGCCATTTGGGAGACATAAAGCACGACGCCATGAAAGAGCAAGTGATAGAGCAGTTAAACGCAGGAATCATCAGGGAGGTCAGGTACCAAACATGGGTAGCAAGCCCAGTGATGGTCCAAAAGAACAACGGTAGCTGGAGAATGTGCGTTGATTACAAAGATCTGAATAAGGCATGTCCGCGCGACTGTTACGCCTTACCAGACATCGATGAAAAGATCGATTCACTTGCCACATTCCGATGGAAATGTTTCCTTGATTGCTACAAAGGGTACCACCAGGTACAGATGGCCGTGCAGGATGAAGACAAGACCGCGTTCCGCACGCCAACAGGGCTATACTGCTATACCAAAATGCCTTTTGGTTTAAAAAATGCGGGCGCGACTTATCAAAGGCTCATGAACGAAACCTTCCACGACGCTATCGGCAAGTATATAGAAGTGTATATGGACGATCTGGTTATCATGAGCAAAGAGGAGAGTACAATGTTGCTGAACATCCAAAAGACATTTGACACTCTGCGCGGAGTCAGCATCAAGTTAAACCCAGCGAAATGCTCCTTCGGCATGGAGGAGGGGAAATTCCTGGGTTTCATCGTCACGAAAGATGGTTTCAAGGTGAACCCTGACAAGATACAAGCAATAGAACGCATGCCGTCACCGTCAACGATTAAGGAGATGCAAAAATTGGCAGGACGGTTGGCAACACTCAACCGATTCCTGGCCAATCACGCAGCTAAATCATTTCCGTTTATAAAAACTCTCCGTAACTGCATGAAGAAGAGCCAATTTCAGTGGACTCCGGAAGCTGAAAGCGCATTCCGCGAGATGAAAGACTGCCTCATCAAGCTGCCAACATTAACTGCGCCAGTCAAGGGCGAACCTCTGGTACTGTACTTATCAGCCTCCGACAGAGCAGTAGGAGCAGTGTTGCTTGTAGATCGACAGGGTGTTCAGACGCCAGTCTATTATGTGTCACGAACTCTAACCGACCCAGAAACCCGGTACGCAATCATGGAGAAACTAGTACTCGCACTGATCCATGCATCAAGGAGGCTGCGCAGGTACTTTGCCAACCACGTCATTCACGTGCTAACAAACTACAATATTGGCAACATTCTCGCAAGGCCAGAGATTTCAGGGAGACTAGCAAAATGGGCAATAGAGCTCGGGGGTCATAACGTAGTGTTCAGACCAAGACCGGCGATCAAAGGCCAAGTACTCGCAGATTTCATGACAGAGGTGCCGGATGACAAAGACCGCGAATGCAAGGCGATGGAAAAGGCCGAGAAACAACAAGTGGAAGAACCATGGCTACTATACACAGATGGCGCGTCTAACGAAGATGGCGCAGGCGCTGGTCTCCGGCTAGTGAGCCCTGACAAACATGAGTTCACCTATGCCATACGCCTGGATTTTAAAAGCACCAACAACGAAGCTGAATACGAAGCCTTCCTTGCTGGATTAAGGCTGGCAATAAAAATGGGAGTACGACACATCGAAGCACATGTGGACTCCATGTTGGTGGCAGGTCAAATCAACGGGCAGTACGAAGCCAAGGGAGATACAATGGCACTTTACCTGAACCAAGCAAAGACACTGCTGCAAACCTTCTATTCCTACAAAGTGCATCACATTAATAGAAGCGAGAACAAGCCGGCTGACGCGCTCAGTAAACTCGCCTCTACAAGCTTCCAGCACCTAGCAAAAGATGTACGCATAGAGGTTTTAAGCAACCCGTCCGTGCCACTGCGAGAGGTAAGTGTCGTTCAAACAGGGACAACGTCTTGGATGACTCCGATAATCACATACCTCCAATCTGGAATACTCCCGGAGAACAAGGCAGAAGCAAGGAAAATCCAGTACAAATCCGAACATTACCAGATGGCTGATGGGATTTTGTACAGAAAATCATACATCGGGCCTTTGTTAAGATGTGTTGATCCCGAAGACGCACGCTACTTGATCAGAGAAGTGCACGAAGGAATCTGCGGTATACATGCTGGACCAAGAATGGTGGTAGCAAAAGTCATGAATGCGGGATACTATTGGCCCGGAATGCATTTGGACGCGGTCAAAGAGCTGAGGAAATGCAGTGGATGTCAAAGACATGCCCCCAAAACGATGCGTCCCAAGAATGAGTTGGTACCAGTCACCACGGCATGGCCCTTTCAGCAATGGGGAATAGACATGGTCGGACCTTTTCCCGAAGCCCCAAGAGCTGTCAAGTTCATAATAGTCGCAGTTGACTATTTCACCAAGTGGGTAGAGGCAAAGGCCCTCGCGTCGACCACAGCCGCCGTTGTCAAAAAAATCATTTGGGAACAAATCATCTGCCGTTTTGGTTTACCTCTCAAGATAATCACCGACAATGGAACCAACTTTGCCGAAGACAACCTCCAACAGTGGTTCAAGGAATTACACATCGAGCATACCTTCTCCTCGGTCGCGCACCCGCAGGGGAATGGTCAAGTGGAAGCCGTCAACAAGAGTATAGTCGACGGAATTAAGGCACGACTGGGAGAAAAAAGAAGAGGTTGGGTAGACGAACTGCCCAGCATCTTGTGGGCCCACAGGACAATGCCCAAAACAAGCAACGGAGAAACACCGTTTAGCTTGGTTTACGGGTCGGAGGCTGTAATACCAGCAGAGATAGGATTGCCGTCACCCAGAATGCTCTCCATGAACATGAACAACAATGAAGAAGAAAGGAGGATCGACCTTGACCTCCTAGAAGAACGGAGAGAAATGGCGGCAATCAACGAAGCAAAGTACAAAACAAAGCTGGAAAAATATTACAACTCTAAAGTCCGAATATGCACCTTCAACCCGGGAGAATACGTCCTCAGAGACAATGAGGCCTCAAATGCAGAAAAACCCGGGAAGTTGGCTCCCAAATGGGAGGGTCCGTATGTCATCGACATCGTGCTCGGAAAGGGGGCCTATAAGCTGCGCACCATCGACAACAGGGAGGTTCCTCGCACATGGAACGCCCAACAGCTGAGAAGGTGCTACTTATGAATGAAGTTCTTGTAATTACAATGGCCAAGTTGCCAACACATTTATAATACAAGAAGTGTTTGGCTATCTTTCTATTATGCAAATTTCTTTGTCACAACTGCATATATTACTTTGGGCATACACGAAAACATCAATGGCTCGACCATTAGGAAACGTTGTAGACCTCCAAGGCCTGTCACAAACAAGTGCACAGCCGGGTCAGACACACAACTAAAGCCTAACAAATGCCAAACAAATACTTCGTGCCCACATAAACACGAAAACATCGAACACAGGACAAACTAACATTGTAAACACCCCCAAGGCTGAGAACAGCCGGGTACACACAATAACCTGTAAACGCGATCACTTCGTATTCACGATCCACCCTGCGCACAAATACGACAGAATGAAACGTTGTAATAAACACAACCTGTCAGCGCCATCATTCATTCGTGATACCTGAATCAAAGTAATTACACATGCACATATTATGACGATAACAAAATTCGCATAAAAACAGACAAATATTAGCATAACATATGTCAACATACAGCCTAATACCCGCAGGCATAACAAGGAAGTTAAAATTGTTTATCGAATTGTCAAGTACAAGACCACCCAGGGCCATACGCGGCGCGCAGGCCGGAGTTCTTCATTCGGGATGACTGGGTACAACACCCCCAGTCGCACCACCTTCATCCCCTAGCGCTCTCTTTAACATAGCAACACCATCCGGCCTTCGAGCCAGCTTTCTCGCAGCAAACTCCAAAGACGAAAACTCTTGTCTCTTTGCGGCATAAGCAGCGGTGCAATCCTCTTTCCACAGCTCTAAATGGTGTTCTTTCTCCTTATTAGCCGCCGCAGCCCTGCCTTCGATATAACCATCCTTACGCCCGCTGTTATAGCCAGCTTGCCCCAACTCAAACATATAGTTGGCCAGCTCATGGGAGTTAATGATGCGATCAGCAATCTACGAAGAAACACACAAGAGAAACAGCTCACGAAAGTCACACACAGAAAATTAAAAAGAAGAAAGGTCAAAAAGTTACCAGGGGCACTGCGCGAGAGAGCAACCACTTGCAATCAGCGGCCGTTTCCTCAGCAAGGAGTTCAGAGGCTGTGCATTCAACAGTCTTCTCCTGAAGAAGACGTTCAGAAGTCTCATACTGCCTCGCAAGAACCTCCAGCTTAGCGATGCGTTCAACGTATTCTTTCTCCTTCTTCTCAAATGCCATGCGCGCTTGGTTAGCCTCCTCAGCAATATCCTTCTTTTCACCAGACAAACGAACAATGGTGTCACGTTGAGTTTTAAGATCCACATTCGTACGCTCGCACGCAGCTTCCCAATTTTTCTGCTTGTCAGCATTGACCTTCCTCTCCTGGGCGAGTTTCCCCTCTGCATCAGCAAGCCTCCACTCCAACCCCTTCTTCTCAGCGTTGAATTTCTCTTTCTCTTCCGCAAATAGTCTCTTATCATTCTCAAACTCCAACGTGTCCTCCCCCATCTGCTTCCACTCACGGACAATCTCCTGAGTAGTAGAGAAAAAATTAACCCCGGCTTGAACATGATCATCTAACAGTTCAAACCGACGGCGCTTTTTCTTAAACATCCTTTCAGCTGGGGGGAGAGACAACGAGTAGAAGTCATGACAATTTTCAAGATTATCCATCCTAGAACCTTGGGTCAAGTTCCAACGGGGGACGTGCGGGAGATCGTCACAAGCAGGATTCGTTGTATCAAAAGAATCAGCATGAACTTTTCCAAACAGGGGGCTGCGGACAGCACCTGAGGTTGTACCACCACCATCACCCGGGGGGCGCTTGGTATACACCGTTTGATGAGGAGTAGTTTCACTCACCTCTACCTCAACCTCAACATTCTTACCACGATCAGCACCAGCAACATCGCCCGCAGCACCACCTGCATCACCGCCACCCTCTGCAACCTGCTCAACCCTCACATCTCCTTTTTTCGCCCCGTCAGGAGTGTCATGAGGAGGAGACAACCCAAACGTCCTCGACGGCGGAGATTCTGGAGGAGTAATCTTGGATATGTCAACCTTGTGCCCACTCTTGGCTGTTTTGGTACCTGCTCCAAAACGAGCAGAGCATATTCAAAGAAAGGAAGGACAAACAAATGAAAACATAAGAGACGCTGGGAAAAAATAAAGCGAATACCGGAAGCTTCAAATATTTTCTGCAGCAAATCACTTGGCTTTTCAGCAAAAATACCCATATCAATATCCGATTCAGAAGGGGCAGGAGGATTCTCTTTCTGAAGTTTAATCTTCTTCGAGGCAAGCACAGCAGCAGCCTGCTCGTCAAGCTTTCGTTTCCTATCCTCAAACATCTTTTTCTGCATAATCTCAGTTAAAGTTGCGCAGTCCTCGGGGTCCGACTCAGGGCGTTTCTCTCCAACCCCTAAACCGGGCAACGTGTCAGAAACGACAACATAATCAAGGATACGAGGAGTATGAAGTCGCTTACGAGGAGACTTAGAGGAAGTTCCTTCAGTCTTTTTCCCTTTCCCTTCCGCCTTGTCGGCTTTCGCCTTCCACTTCGTTTCCAATGGATCAACAGGTGCGGCCGGAATCTCCAAATCATCACCCACAGCCTCGTTCACCGGTTCATGCACAGCCCCCTGCGCCGGACCTGCACGCGCGGAACGAGAGGTTAGATCTTCAAAAGATCTGCCAGACCCATCACTCGAGAGAACGATAACTTCCTCTCGAATAGAATTAAACGCATCATCATCATCCTCACTATCTTCACCTAAGACAGTGTTCACATAAGTGGTGAAACTCTCGTTGCTTGGATGCAGAAACCGGCCACGAATCTGATCTAACCAAGGTCGTTTATCAGATTTTTGTATCGCCTCAACCATCGCACCCGACGCCTTAGGATCCAAAATGTTCAACAACGTGAACCCTACTGCACAAAACGACATAGATAAAGAACAACCCACAAGCAATACAAAGTACAACATACACAAAAAAAAAAAAGAAGAAGAGTAAGATTACGGAACGAGACGTACACTTGCCCTCATGACCATAAACCGGGACTCCCATCGGATGTTTAGGGATCCACTTCATACTCATCCCGGCACCAACCAACGCCATCTCCTCAAGCTGGATTATCGGAGTGGCTTTCCGGGTCAACCTTTTATACCAGTCTTGATCAGCAAAATCTGCAACCACATCAACTTTTGGGATACCCTCATCCACAGATCTGTAATGCATGTCCATCGGAACAACACCCCGGCGAATGTAAAAAAACTTCTGTTTCCAATCATGTAGACTCTTCAGTGGCACAGAGCAAACCGGAGAAACGTTGGTACGAGCACTGAAAGAATAAAACCCACTTGTATACGTAACAGTGTAGAAGACGTTGAACATCTCAAACGTCGGATCCAAGCGGTTCGCCATACAAATGAACTCGAAGTGAGTAATCCGAGGGAGTCCGATGGCATTTATCTGAGAGATGTGGAGACCATAACCCCTCAACACATTGGCAGTAAACCGGGTAATAGGCAGCCTGAAGTTACCTTCCCGGAAGTAGGCAGCATACAGAGTCATATGCCCGGGAGGAGCATCCATGGCTGTAGAACCAGGGGTAGGAAACTGAGCACCCCAATCAGGGAGGAAACCCATCTCCCTTACTAAATTCTGGAATTCCTCCTCTTTCCAACCTATCACCGCTTGATCTGGGCCCGGAGGAGTTTTCCCTTTGTTCCTCCTTCTCCTTGAAGACGGATTTGTAGAAGACATTTTGTGAAAACTAACTATGATGCAGATAAAATCCCACGGAAGAAGAGAGAAAATGAAGGAGGTAGAAAGTTTTCAGGAATTCAAAATTTGAATAAGTGGAGAAGAAAGAGAAACCACCGTGTATTTATACCCTTCGCATTTAATGCGATGGGTAGTGGAGGGGTCGGGCTCCGGAAAAACAACCAACAGGGAGAAGACACGTCAGAAGAGAGAGAAGACGGCACCTCTTTTTCCGGAAAGTAGGTGAACAGTTACCTGACACTTCGCCGAAAAGCTTCTGACGGTAACTGAAAAGGCAACTGTTCATCTGACACCCGTCAGTCACATCAGTCATCCCTTCCCAAGACAGACAAAGCGTCCCCTAGACGACAACTTTTTAAAGGGCCAAAACCCATGCGCGGCACGCCATGCGTCCATTTGGCTCAACTTTTTAAAGGGCCAAAACCCATGCGCGGTGCGCCATGCGTCCATTTGGCTCACCCTTTTAAAGGGCCAAAACCCATGCGCGGTGCGCCGTGCGTCCATTTGGCTCAACTTTTTAAAGGGCCAAAACCCATGCGCGGCACGCCATGCGTCCATTTGGCTCAACTTTTTAAAGGGCCAAAACCCATGCGCGGTGCGCCATGCGTCCATTTGGCTCACCCTTTTAAAGGGCCAAAACCCATGCGCGGCACGCCATGCGTCCATTTGGCTCAACTTTTTAAAGGCTCAAGACCTCACACCATAACGAAATACCACACTTATAAGTCCAGAATCCATCCTAGACGATCAACTCAACTAGAAGGCACACTGGACTGGGGGGACTTGAAGAGGTATGGTCCCAATTCCTTGCCAACATGGCAAGGACCACACCACCTTTTCCATCATACGTGGCGCTGACATCGACGAAGTCATCCAGAAGCTTCTAGAAGCTTCTGGAAAATATCTGGGTGGCCCCAAAGATGCTCCACCCGACATAAAGGACACAACGTGTCACCAGTCACCAGGCGCCACGTAGGCCTGTAACAAATCCAAGGGCAACCCGACAAAGCCAGTACGACGTCTCCAAGATGAGCGAATGCGAGCGCGCCACGTGTACCACTACACTGACCACAGCAGAGGAGACCAAGAGGATATTCCCCTTGGTCGGACAGCTGGCGCGCAACCACAGCTGGCATCGCTGCTCTTCCCTCTCTCACCATCCGGCTATAAATAGAACCCTTCATCATTCAGGTAAAGGGATCTTGCTCTCACTATTCTCATACTCAACACACACTCTTATTTCCTCCTCGGAACAGTACTTATTCTCACGCCGGAGCCTGGTTAAGAGGGAAACCCCCATATTCCCCTCTTAACGAGACTAACGGTGTTGCTGTTTTGCAGGAACCGTGCTATCTCACGAGTAGAAAGAGAGATTGAACCCACAGAAGAAATAACCCCGCTGCTTAACCATAGTGTCAACCAGTAGAAAGAGAGAATGTTTTATTCGTTTAAAAACCATGTTTTATTACAATGACCCGACATGTGAGGTTTCCCGGTTTGAGACTTTATAAATAATCAGAGACATTATAAATAATCAGATAAATAACAAATTATAATATAATACGTAAATCATAATATCATATGACAATGTTCAAAGACGTATGGGATATTGGGATGCATGAAGACGCGAATGATTTGTTTCAAGAAAGGAAAAATTAGTGTACCTTATATAATTAGTAAATCACAATCAAAGAATTAAATCCAAACTTGATGAGTTTTTGTTAGGTTTTTTGGGGGTGGGGGTATGTATTATTTTGGGGGTTTTTTTGGCGAGATATAGTTTTTTTTCTTGAGCGCGGGGGGTGGGGGGGGGGGGGTGGGTGTGTTGGGGGTTGGGACTTGGGAGGTGGTAAGGTTTTTAGATTGTGGTGGGGTAGGGGTGGTGTTTAGGTTTTGGGTGGTGGTGGGTGAGTTTATTTTGTTATGTTTACATTGGTTCTTGTGGTTCTCGCAATAAGAGTGGTTCTCAAATGAACCATACCCTATATATATCAAAGGTATTGGGTGGTGGTGGGTCGGTTTATTTCATCATCAAGAGTGAACACTAATGTATTTGTGAACTAAGCGAAATAATCCTGACCATACGCCATTGATTTACACACGTGTATGGCTAGAATTTCATCATCAAATCATAAAATACACTAGTGTATTTCATCATCAAATCCTTGCCATTGATTTACACACGTGTATGGCCAGGATTAGTTCGCTCAGTTCGCAAATACACTATAGTGTTCACTCTTGAACCTAATCCTATATATATATATATATATATATATATATATATATATATATATAGGGGTAGGTTAACATACAAAAGGGCTTATCATACTTCACGTACGCTACGCTTCCAACCGTCCGATCTGGGTAAAAATAACGCATGGAGCCCTAATAACGCATGGGGAGCAGTTTTTTTGTGATAATCACCCATGAGAGGTGATAATCACGCATGGGTATTTAATCACGCACGTTATAAATGGCAAAAAAAATAATCACGCATGTTGTGTGTATTGTCGCGTACGATAATGTATGATAAGCAGTTTTGTACATTATACTTTCTCTATATATATATATAGGGAGCCGCTAAAATGAAAACCACCCCGAGTTGTAAGAACTATGAGAACCACTCTCCACCAATCAGATTATGCCAACCTAAAGGGTATATTAGTCATTTACCCCAAATGTCAAATCTCTCCTCTCTCTTCATTTAAAGCCACCAAACAATTTAAAATCTCTCACTTCCTCTCACTTCAAAATATTAACCCCTCACCGTGTTTTAAAAATCAACGACAGCCGTAAGGCTGGACACCGCAAAGTTAATGCCAGAGGCTTATGTATGTTGAAGATGACCCAACTGAACACTTCCCGTAAGCTTCCAAAAAAATCTAGTTTTTTACATCCACTGTTTTTTGTTTCTTTAGGTGAAAGTTTATTTATTCATTTTTAAAGTGTTTTAATGTTTGTTTGTATGAAAGATACATACTGTACGAGACCACCAATGGCTTAATAGCCGAAGCAGAAATCATGCAATCTCTATTGGTGGGTAAATAATTGTTTAGGGCCGTAGAAGATGCCCGGACCCATGTGTTGAACAACGACCCACGTACATCGATGTCGGGCTTCCATGCAGGTAACGTAAACTTTTTAACGTAAAGCGTAAAACGAAAACTTTTTAACATAAAGCGTAAAACGTAAACTTTTTAACGTAAAGTGTAAAACGTAAATTTTTTAACGTAAAGCGTAAATCGTAAAATCTTTTTAACGTAAAGCGTAAAACGTTAACTTTTTAACATAAAGCATAAAACGTAAAATTTTTAACGTAAAGCGTAAAACGTAAAATTTTTAACGTAAAGCGTAAAACATAAACTTTTATGTAAAGACTTTTTAACGTAAAACGTAAAACTTATTTTACGTAAATTGTAAAACGTAAAAAACCGTGTGATGAAACGGTGCCTAAACAAGGGGCGTGAATACGGGGCATAAAAACGCCGCTTAAAAAACAGATGTAAAAAACAGTGTGTTAAAACGGCCTGTTAAAAAAACGACGCGTGGAAAAGCCGGGCGTAAAAACGGCGTGCAAAAACCGGCGCGCAAAAAAAAGTTTGTTTTGTTAAAAAATCTGAATTTAAAATGGTTTTTGATAAAAAAAATTCTATTTAAAAAAACAAGCAATATAATAATACAAAAAACTAATAAAAAACAATAAAGACAAAAAGACAAAAATGAGTAAATTTACTAAACTAACATTTTGAATTAAAATATTAAAGACATAATAAGACAAAAAAATATTTAATATTAGTTTTAATTACTTTTGATCTCATCCATCCATTTTGAGGATCTAATGGTTGAAAAGTGGTTCTCTCGGTTCTTACAACTGGGGGTGGTTTTCATTTTAGCGGTCCCCTATATATATATAGAGAGAGAGAGAGAGAGATAGAGAGAGATAGTGAGTGAGAGAGAGATAAGCGGGATTAAGAGAAAACGGTTGTAAGTGTGAAAACAGTGAGAATGGATACTGGTCGAACATGTGGCGCTGGATATAATCAAGGCAGAGGGGCTTTTTTGTCCCTTTATTTTCTTTTCCGATGCATCTCTCACACACCGTTGTCATTTGTGGCGTGTAGGATTTTTTGGCGCGTAGTTAAAAACAAAAACCCCCTGGCGTTTTATTGTTTTTTAGACCTGCCGCGATGAATTAATCGTTTTTGTCTTACAAAGTAAATATCTTGGCGTTTATGGTGTTCCCAAATTAATTATAATCGATTAATAATTCAAACATTGCAATTTTTTTGGCGTTTTCTTGTTTTTTTTTTGTAGATATGTCTAGTTGAAATTAATTATTTTTGTCTTATAAAAGTAAACATTTTGGCATCCATGGCATTCCCAAATTTATTATATACCTTTAATAATTCAAACATTACAATTTTTTGGCGTTTTTGTAGATCTATCCAGTTGAATTAATCCATTTTGTCTTATAAAAGTAAATATATTGGCGTTCATTGCGTTTCCAAATTCATTATAATTCATTAATAATTCAAAAAAATATAAATAAGACGAAATCAAACTAAACTAATATTCTTCTGTGGATGGTATTACATCAGAGATGTACCCATCGTTTTGCTCATCACTTTCTTCAGACTTATCATCTTCTAGGTCATTAGTGTATAATCTCATCAACTGGTTTAGCCTGTCTTGCATCCTATATTTAAATATAATCACAATCCTGGATGTTGCAGCGTGCAAAGGTGCTAAATCACAGAGTTGTTCAAGAAAGTATAGTCTATCTGTGTTCAGCACTTCATCCATCGTCAATGAATCATCCTCCCCGTTTTGAGAAGTCACTTTCACCGTTCTTGATTGTTCATCCAAACTCCATGGTAGATCAAAAACGTCATCATCATCTGCTGGAAATCTTCTCTTTAATCTTCTTATTACTGTTTGAGTCCTTTCACACTCGTTGGCCATTGGAACCCCAAGGGCCATGATATCCCTCTGAACGGCCTCATCCATACTAAGTATGACCTTGATGGTCTTGACCTTCACCCTTCTCCTGTCAGAGAACTTTAGGATGAAACGTCTCTCTGACCTATCAAACCTCCATGCAATAACCTAAGCCATTTTTTTAAGTTGTATGGCGTTTTAGACAATTTGTGGCGTGTTTAGACAATTTGTGGCGTGTTAAGTTTGTTTACTTGTTCTACTTATATAATGACCTTTTTTTGGCGTGAAGTAGATTAGGTCTATAGGTTTTTGGCGCTAAAAACAATAGAAATTATCTTTTTTTCATGTGTATTTGTTATCTTTGTCGTATGATGTAGGATGTAGACCTATAATGTGACAAGTAATTATGGCTTTTTGAAAATATTAAAAAATACAATTAATTAACTTTTTAAGGCAAAATAAATTATGTGAGGATAAACTCAATAAGATTTTGCTCAATGAGATGGACAATATTCTCACTTAAGAATTTTGTCCAACACATTGAGTGAAAATTTATTGAGAACAAAACTGAATCTCGAAGAACAATTGCCATGGGGTGGTTTTTGAACTTTCTGTCGTTTTATTATATGGCGTTTGTTTTTGGTGTGATCAATGAAAGGTCCTTAGACGCTAATATAATATGTTTTTAGCGCGTTGTTTGGACGGTATTTTAATATAATAAATGTTAGTAATAAAGTTTCCGTTGTTTTAGTTACTGTTTGTAGTTACCGTTTGTTCAGCTTTATTTGTTAGGCTATAATGTGTCCCATCATTAAGTTTGGCGTTTTGTATGAATGGCGTTTTAGATAAAGATGGCAAAATATAACTAATTAACTTTTTGTAAGACACCCTTTGTTCTATTCTCTTGCACCCTGTTTTATACAATTCAGTAGTTTTTGGAGTTTTTTAATAATACGTGATTAAAGGAAACTATTATAGTTTTGGTGTTTGGCGTTTGTGGCATTTTGGCATTTTATAAGTAATTAGAGAAATAATGTATTTTATTAGCGGAAAATTAGATAACAAACCACTGTTACTGACACCAAAAAACTAGGAAAGAAAAAAAAATAAAAAAATCCTAATTCAATTTCTCATCCAAATCTTCACAGTCACAAGTCTCTTTTTCTTGAAGTTTTTGTTCCCGGAACCTTTGAATTCCTTAGATAGATGCCGATTTCCTACACAGCTGAAACGCTTGGCTCTAGACGAAGCTGTTCATTCAGTAAAAAATGGCGTTTTGTTTTTGGTGTGATCTATTGTTGTTGATTGTTGAAGTGGTTTTGTGGATGGTTGGAGACATAGATCGATGCCGTATGTGTGGATGCTTTTTTCTGGGTGTGATTGTGAGTGGGTTTTTCACTTGGTTGATCTTTGGTCGTCATCTTCATATTCATCCCACTCTTTATGATTAATAATGGAGTCCAAAATAGCATTTACACTGTCATTGGTCTCTTCTTCTCATCCAAACCTTCTTCAAGAACAAAGCACACAAAATGACATATCATTGTCATCAATCTCTTTTTCTTCAAGATTTGTCCATCTCATTCAGCAAAATCTTATCGAGTTAACCCCTCACTTAAGAATCCATTCAGTGAAACTTTATGGAGAACAAAACTGAATCTCCAAGAAACGACGTTTGGCATCTGTGGTTTTTTTAACTTTTCTGGCGTTTTAAAGTGAATGGTATTTAGTAAAACATGGCGTTTGTTTTTGGTGTGATTAATTGAAGGTCCTGAGACGTTGTTTATATAAGATGTTTTTGGCGCGTAGTTTAGGCGGAAATTTATTATAATAAATGTTAGTAATAAAGTATCCGTCGTTTAAGTTACTGTTTGTTCAAACTTTATCTGTTAAGGCTGTAAGACGTCCCATCTTTTAAGTTTGGCATTTTGTATTTAATGGCGTTTTAGATAAAGATGATAAAATACAACTAATTAACTTTTGCTGCCTGCCGTTGTGGCATTTTGGCATTTTATAACTAAATAGAAAAATAAAGTATTTTATTATTGGAACATTACATAACAAAGCACATAAAATATTACACAAAAAGAAAAAAAAAAGAAAAGAAAAAAATAAAACTCCTCGTCAGAAGAGATTTCGTCTAAGAAGCATCCATCGCTTCCCTCGTTGTAGGATCGAGATTCGATCTAAACGAGTCGGTCTGAGTCAAATCTAGGTCACTAGAAAGGCGGAAACAGACTAGCAACCTTGATTCAGTGTTAGAATGTGAGTAGAAGCAGAGAAATACACTTTAAACTGGTTTTCCATTGATAATAAACGTTTTTACATGCAGAGAATCCGGCAGCACTTCGTGACAAATTTCACCAGAATGTTCCAAATGAAAAACCCAACATGCCTATTTATAGGCCAGCCAGTTCGCATGGTATAGACATCCCACTTCGCACGAATTGGCAAAGTCCAATTCGTGCGACCTGGCCTTACAAACACCACTTCGTGCGAGCGGGTACATTTACATATAAACTTAACTTTCTAACACTTAAACTATCACATTCAAACGACACGACCTAGACTGATGACGTAGGCGATAGACATTGTGCACCAACAAACTCCCCCTTGTATATTGCCGCAGTCTTCAGTCAGCCTGTCTTCAAAACCTTTTTCACAGAGACTTGAACTTCTCTTCATGACGCTTTGGTTTTTTCAGCAACGTCTTCCTGAGCTTTTCTTTCTCTATCGCAACTCTTTTCTCTTCTTCAACAAGCCTTTGCACAACTGTATATCTAGCAATCTTGTCTTTCTCTTCACCTTCTTTCCTCTCCTTTTCAGCTTTTAGAAACTCTTTCTTTTCAATCTTTCTCCACTTTGATGACCATACATTTTCAGAGTTTATACCTTTCTGAAAACATATAGTAGCAACTTTCTGAAATTGTAGAGCTTGATCTTTATCTTCAGCTTTGTAACCAATCTTGTTCACAAATAAACACTCTATATCCTTCGCCGAGCAGTTCACTATCCACATTGGATCATACAAGTGAATGTATCTGACTTCATTCTCCACTTTGTATGTAATTACTGCTTCAGTCGACATGCAGTTATACACCCAACATAAGAACCCTTCATGAAAGTTTTGTTCCATCTTAGGCAATGGAATGTTCTTCAGAACTCTGGGCTTCTTGATGTGCAAAATTGTTTCTTCAATGCCTGTGACTGGATCCACCCACTTCACTTTCTTCGGATAATGTGGCTTCCAGTGTTTAAACTCTTTGAATGCTTCAAACTTCATTAAACCCCAAGTAGGCATATCACGTTCTCTGACTGGATAAGACAATGTTCTGACTTTGGGCAATTCTTCGACATCCCACCAAGGCAGAGACATTATATCTTGAATATATTCGAAATACTGAACACCAAACTCTCTCCGAATTGCATAAGCATTCACTTGCGGCAGATACCCCCAACTGATGATATCACCAAGAGACACTTCTCTATCTCTTTTGTAATACTTCAATGGTCTTTTGAATTTTCTCTCTGTATCTTTTCTGAACCATTTCTTTCTTTCTTCACGTCGTTCATCTTTCGACATTTCATGAAAACTTTTATTCTTTACACTTTCTGCAACTTTTCTTCTTAACTCATCTTCATTTGCTTGACTGAAGAATTCAGCAAGCATCGGAAAGCTAGAAGTATCAACGTGAACATTCTCAGACTGATCTTCATCACTACAGTCTTCCACTTCAACTATGTCATAGTTATCAGCATCTTCAACGTACTTGTACTGGTATTCTGGTTGCTAATTGATGTCAAACTTATTCAACTCTTCTTCAAAATCAAATTTGAATTCATTTTCATCAACATGTGTCATCGTTACGATCTCAGCTAAAGTATAAGTGTGCATGATTTTACCTGCCTCTACATTGTGTTCGAGACGTAGAATGAACCTTGTAACATGATCAACATTATCATCATCTTTCTCAGCATCATCATGCTCCCCCTTTCCACTTGCATTCTCAGGTTCTTCGTTGGCATCATCATGAAGATATTCATCAATTTTCTCTTCTTGAGACGCTTCAGTAACTTTAATACCCGAAGTACCCTGATCATCATCATCATTGCCATCATCATTATCACCACTATGTACAGAATAAACATCCTCTGCATCATCTTTCAAAATATCATCATCATCTTCTTCATCATCTACATCATCTTCATCAAACACACCAGAAACTGAAGATATCGGACAAGGATCAAGAATAGACGTTTCAGGAACTGTTGATAGAATGATTACCTTTTCAGACACTTGAGCAACACCTTCAACTTGAACATCTTTACCCTTATTTTTCATTTCAGCTTCAACCTCAGCTTTACGTCTAACTCTTACTTCGTCAAGCTCTATTTCTTCAAACCTCTGTTCAATTGGCTTTCCGATCAAACTTTCCAACACTTTCTTCATCATATACTCTTCATGTTCTTTTCGAGCATTCTTAGCTTCCAATTCTTTATGTTTCAACTTGAAATATTCATTCTGCTCATCTCTTCGAGCTTTTTCTTCTTCTAACTCTGCTATTCGAACTTTCAGAATATCAATGTCTGCTTGATCGACTTTAACACTTTTTAACAAAGATGAATTTTCAGCTTCAACAGACTTTACACGTTTTTCTAACTTCTTTTTCTCAACTAACTCCTCTTCCACCTTCGTTTGTAACTTCTTCACAACATCATCAGTTACAAAGTTAAAATCTCCAATTTCTTCAAGAGCTATGTTCTCTGGAATATGTGGAAAATCTTTAAATCCAGACGATCCAGGAGTTGTTTGAACTGGTGGTTGTGTGGTTGGTGGTGTTTGTAGGATGTGTGGTGAAGTTATAACAGGTTTTTCATGAATTGGTGTAGAAATACGAAGTTGTGGTGATGATTGTGGTGATTGTAAATGTTGTGGTGATGGTTGTTTTGGTGGTGATTGTTGTGGTGGTGGTGATTTTGGTGGTGATTGTTGTGGTGGTGGTGATTGATGTGGTGGTGGTGATTGATGTGGTGGTGATGGTTGTGGTGGTGGTGATGGTGGTTTGTTTTGTGGTTCTGATTTGAACTTGATTTTCAACTTTCGCACTGCTGGAGATACAACACGTTTCCTTGACGTAGATTTCTTTCTACCTTCAGAAGGTGGTGTTGCAACCGGAACATCTTCTGTTGGAACATAAGTTTCATCATCATCATCATCATCCGCACTCCTTTTTCTTTTTGTTTTTATCAATCTATCTCTTGGATCGTAGTTTTCTTTGATCGATTGATCAGCTTCAGCATCAATATCACTTTCTTCTTCATCAGATGAACTCTTTTCTTTATTATCAACTACCTTCTCACTGGCTGCTTTCCTAGCTTCGACAGTATCATCAATAGATTTCAACAATTGTTCAGTTTCAGGAGATAACTGATCTTGATCTCTTTCAACATTTTCTTCTGTTTCATCTTCCTCTGGTTCATCAACCAGCATTGTCTCGACAACTTTCTTTTTGCATTTCTTTTGAGGTTGAGAAAACAATCCTTCTTCAGTTTGAGCTTTAGGAGTTCTCTTTCCACCTCGTTTCTTCTTTTCTTTTTCTTCTTTTGTAAACCACTCATTTTGAGTGTTACAAAAATCTGCTAACTTCGTCAATTCATCAGCTGCACTTTTCTCTTTCATTTCTTCATCATTTCTCCACTTCAAATGATTCACAGGATCTGGATCCTCATAGCTAGCACTCTTAATGAATCCAAAGAATTCTGTTTTTGTCTTCGGTTCTGGCCAATTCTTATGATACTTGGATAATCTGATCAACGTCTCATTATCCATGTGATTCAACACCAATAAATCATTCTCATCATCTTTCACCAGATCCGGATATGCATGATCCAGCATCATTTGTTCAAACCTCGGATATATCCAGGTTTTACTGCCTGAAGTAATGTTATATTTCATGTAGTGGAAAACGATTTTTGAAAAATTATACTTTTTGTTCAACACTAACGCCGTCACCATACACATCTGGTAATCTTTCATCACATTATATCCACCCTTTCTGTGACTAAGCGCGTGAACCACTGAGTGAATGATGAACTTGTATGGCTTCGTAAAACATGCTTTCAAATAGTTTGCGTTATTCAACGGACCACTGTATCCCATTCTCAGCATATAACCTTTTACCATTCTTTCTGGAAACTTTGTTGGTGAATTTTCATCATCCAGAAAATCTAGCACTTCACGGACAAGCTGTTCTGTGATGATTATTTCTTTATCTTCACCATTAAGACTAACACTTGAAGTTATCACATTACTCTCTTCATCATATGTAGCATTCTTCCAGAAATGAGCAATATGAGATCTAAACACTCTATGCTGATTCGTCAACGCCTTTTGGATTGGTAAACGCTTCATGAATTCCATAATATCTTTGAATACAGTCATCTTTGGTAACTTCTCATCGTAGACACAGCAAATGTTGTGTGACGGATCAAATTCTACGATCGATGCCTGAAACATAAAACAAATACACAAGTTAAACACATTTGAACAATTTTTAGAACATAACAACATTCACACGAAATGGCTTTCAAACGAATTGAACATTTCATGCGATTTGGTATTTCAAGCGATGTGGCCATTCTCAAACGATGTGAACCTCCAAACGAATTGGTGTTTCAAACGGTGTGGACATTTTCAAATGGTGTGACCCTCAAACGAAATGGTAAATCTCACACGACCTGGAATCATCCAACAATCTGCCATTTCGTACGATTTGGATACATCAATTCGTTTGAAACTCATGAATCATGAACAGTAAGTTTACAGATTTTAAAACTTGATGTTATGATGAAATTGAATCCCTAGATCTGTTATTCAATGAATTCCGATCACACTGATGTGTTTCTTATTCATTTTTGTCCATTAAACAACCCTAGATCTAAGTTTAAAGTTCCGTTTTTCCGAGTTCAATCGATTTCAGTTAGATCTGGTTAAAATCGACATCAATCCTTACCTTTCCCATGTTATAAGTTGTACCAACCAACTTATATAGAGATTCCGAACAACAAGATCAACAGATTCCGGCTTGAAATTGATGAAAACACTTGAATCGCCTCAGATTGATTCAAATCGCTCGAGAGGTTTGTGTTTGGTGCGAAATGGTGAATAGAAAATGGTTTCAAGCGATTTGGAGTTCCCTTTATATAGAGAGACCATTTCGTACGAAATGAACATAGAGACAATGTGGCCAATTCTTACGAGTTGGTTTAGTTAAAACACTTTTGTAGGATCGTGTACGGACCCGAAACGAGTCGATCAGAGGCGTTCTACACAATATGAAAGGCGGAAACAGACATATTATGTGTGATTCAGCAAGATATTCACTTTAACTGTTGTTCTGATTAACTTGACAAAGTTTTACAGCGAAACAACACTTCGGCAGCACTTCGGCTCCGGAAACACTCATACACCCCTTACTCAAACAAAATCAGGCAACACCTATATATAGGCCGCTTAATTCCGCTTGAACATGACTCAAGCGGAATCACAGTTCATACGGAATTAGCCATTTCAAACGGAATTGCAATTTCAAGCGAAATTAGCAAGCTAATTTCGTGTGAAATTACTGATCCATTTCAAACGGAATTACATCTTGTAATTTCGTTTGAACTTGCCTGTTGACCTATTTTTGACAGATTTCTCGTATTACGTGCCCTGATCTATCTATATACATACAAGACTCGATACAAGACGAAGTTGCAGACGTATGCACCAACAGACTCCCCCTCGAATGTTGACGAGTCTTAAGTGTTGAGTCTTCAACGTCTTCAGTCTTTATTAGTCTGATCGCTCTCTGAAGTATTTGACAATGAAAAACTTTTTTAATCTTTTTTTTTCATCAGCACCAACATACTCCCCTCGAACAAATAATCTTTCCTCGGATGTTGATCGCAATCTGTCTTTCACAGGATCAGGATCGTGTCCTGGCTCTATACTCAGACTCAGAATCCAGGATATCCTGCACATCCTCTACCTCACAATAAATTTCACAAATTTAACATTTGACAAATTTATATATCACTTGCAGGTGTCTTTCCAGAATGATTTAACATATTAAAAACTTCTGATGACCACTTGAAGGTAATTATTCAAAAAACTTTTCTCATTTAAACACAGACTCCCCTTCATGAAATGATCATCATGTTTAGCACTCGGAATTTTGAAAATCAGTTTTTCAACATCAGTTGTCGAAAATCTTTTTGGATTTTTCAAAGTTTATGCTAAAACACACTGAAAATCTTTTTGAATTTTTTGAATTTTAAAGAAATGCAGTAAAGAAATATATACAGACACTATTTTTGTGAGTTTGTGTAAGAGGATCATATCAGTTTTTGACAAGTCACAAGTACCGTTGAGCTTAGTTACACATTAAGAATTAAACAGTTCACTTAGATTGCCAATATACTGATCCACTTAAATTTTCACACAAATTTCAACTGATTCAGGATATGAATTAGGTGTATTAAGAACTTAAACTCATTCATGTGTCCCACCTCTTGAATATACTCTCGTATCCAGATCCCAATACTCAATCTTATAGGTGAGTATACCACAGATGATATCTGTAAGGGGTTAGATACGAAGGCCGTGAGAGCTCAGGTCAGAACTTCCGTTCAGCAGAGAGATGACGGCTTCGACTTTTAGTGGGTCCCCTTTAGAGGATCTTTTCTTCAACAGCACATGATTAGCATTTTTCAATGTTTCATCATTTTTTATGCTGAGGGCAGGCTTTTATTTCAAGCAAGCGTAAAGTATTCTCCGGGGACTAGGCCATTGCTTCCGCAAAATCAGAAGTCCCGGGATAATACCCCAGATATCACTGAGCATAAAGACCTAGTATCTCAGAAAGAGGGATCTTTCAAACGAAATTTCAGGGGTTACCTATATATCCAAGTAGTGTTCCCCACGAAATAAGCAAGTTTGAATTTAAGTTTATATCCCGAAAAAGCTTACTAAATGTGTAAAAACCTATCGGCATATCATCAGTGAGACCGTTTAACGCTATTTAAACATTACATTTCTTTAGCGTACTGTAACTGTCCACTGATGTACTATCATTTCCTCTTTTTCACAACAAAACTCTTTTTGAATTTATCATGTTTTTAACTTTTTCAAATTTTCTAATGTTTTAGGATTTTCTGAAAATTCTTACTCCCCCTAAAATTTAAAATCATTTAAGGAATTTTGAAAACAAACTATACAAGTAAATTGACAACTGATATCGAATCACTTCAATTCGCCATCAACGTGAATTTCTCAAGAAAAATGCCGATTCCTGCTCCACGATTACCAACTTAGAAGCTCCGGCAAGTTAGGATTTTACTTGTGAAAAACTTTCATCCAAGCCTGACCAAACTTGGATGTTTCCTCCTCAATTTCACTTGGGTAAAAAGTTGCTTTCTTTGTTTCATAAAAGTCCTTTACCCCTTTGGCCTTTCCCTCGACCATTTTCCCAAAAGTCTTTTTAATATTTCCATTAAACACTTTCTCAACATCAAATTCTTTCTTTTCAGAATAGAATTGATTCGAGATCTCAACCTTTCCAACTTTTGATTTAAAATTCTCAGCCCTCAATGGTGGAAAATTAACATCATCCATTGGAGGCACTGAGTTTTCTTCTTTTACCTCAACCTGTGGCTCCTCTGACTTTGTGGAATCAGATTCATCGCCAGATTTCACATCAAACTTCTTAACATCTTCAAGAAACTTTTTAACAACCCACATTTGGTTATCATGCTTAGCTCTCTTTTTATAAAAAACTTGTCTTTGAACACTCACCAATTTCATATGTTGAATTTTCAAAAATTTAAATTTGTCAGTTGGTGGTTCATTTTTCTCAACAACTTTTTCTTTGAGTTTTTTAGAGACTTCCTGTTTTGTTTTTGTTACTTGAGAACAGTTCCATGCAATGTGATCAACTTCATTGCATTTGTAATAGGTTCTTGTCTCCTTTCTTTGATTAGCTCCATTCTTCACATTCTTTTGCTTCTTGGCAAGAAATTCTCTGTTTGATTGTTTCCAGAATGAGCTTTTTGATTCCTCTTCACAGCTTGTCCCTGAAACAAATTTTGTATTTGTTTTAGAATTTTTTTCATGTTTATAATTTTCTGGTGGAATAAATCCAAGACCTTTCTTTTTGAAATTACTGTTATGGTTTGGTTTCTTTTGAAAACCAGAACCAGAACCGTAACCTTTTTTCTTGTTTAAACGTTGTTGAACTCTTGAAGTGTATTTTTTAGGTTTTTCAGTAAGATTTACATTTTTTATTTCAATATATTTATTTCTGTTAGTTTGAAAACCTTTTTGATCTTTTCAACTTGAACACTTCTTATTGGAAATTCTTTATCAGAATATAATTTGTCAGAATCATTCAAAGTGTATGCAACTTCGAATGTTTCATCCTTCAAATTAGATTTTGATAACATAAATTCTTTATTGTAAACCCGTTTAACCGACGACTTTGGACTGTCAACTGATGATGATCTCGGACTTTCAGACTCAGACTTTGACTCCGACTCCTCAACTATTTCCAACACCTAATCGACCACCTTTTTTATTAACTCAGACTCATGATCAGTGTCAGACGATGTGAACGTTACATCAATGTTTTCTGGTAACTCATCAGTTGTTTCAGATTTTAACTCTATATTGACAGCCTTTTTGACCTGCTCCTCATTCGGTTTTCTAGGAGAATACCCTTCCCAAATCGGAGGCGGACACTTGTTATAACTGACACTCTGTTTCTTACCAGTATCCTTCTTCTCTTTTTGCTTCTTATCTTGAAAAACTTCTAAACCTGCAACAGTTGGATAGATTCGATCAATTAGATAATCAGAACTAGAATAACTTTGCAGTAAACGTCTAATTCTCTCATTTTCAATCCTCTCAGTCTCTAACTCTTGCTTTAACTTTGCACACTCTTCAATGTAATGATTGATAGCTTTTTGCTTCGACATCATCACAGCATTCATCATTGTCAGTGCATCTTCTCTTTCAGAATTTGTCTTTTGTAGACCAGTTACTGTTCTGTTCAAAACGTCATACGACTCTTTCACATAATTGAGATTGAACAGTAATTGTTCTTTCATCTTATCTTGCTCACTCAGCTTGTCATCCTTCTCTGCACACTGTTTGCAAGATTCTAAACATTTTAAGCAAGGCTTGATGACTTCCACAATCTTTTCTATTTCAACGATCTTCTCAACTTCAACAACTTTCTCAACTTCAATCACCTTCTCTGTTTCAACAATCTCTTCAGCAATTTTAAACTCTTCATTTTGAAAAATATTTTCATTTTGATCTTTGCTTTCACATTCCTTCTTTTTCAGTTCTTTTGCTGCTCGTCTCTTCTTCAACTTCTCCAAGCGATCTGCAAAATAAAATTGAAAACTTTCAAGAGATAAATGAGATTTTTCAATATTGTTATGCATTTCTTCCTCATCATCACCACTGTCATCAGTTGGTGATTGATCAAAATCTATTGTCTTTTCTGAAACATCATCTGAAGAACCAGAATCAGATGGTGTTTGATCAAAAACTGTTGTTCTTTCTGAACTTTCATCTGATGAAACAAGATCTTCTTCTTGACTTGTATCATTACTATCAAACACTTTCATCCATTCTGTCATCAAATCAGGTTCTTGAACTATCTGTGCAATGAGAGCTACAACTTTTGAATTAGGTGGAATATATTTATCCCAGCTGAAACCTTCTGCCACTTTTTCATCATCTTAATCAATGATATCATAATAAGCTTTCTTATTTGCATCTTCGATCATTCTTGCATGCGCAGTTTGTGGTTCCTTTTGTTGATATGGTTGATGAGCAACTTGTTGATATATGGCTTTCCGATAGTAATCATCTTTTCCAAAAGGATTCTTTGCTCCACTAGCTTCCTGATTTTTGCATTCTCCCTTGAAATGACCTTTCTCCCTGCATCGAAAACAAGTAACTTTAGATTTATCAAAACCCAAAGTAGACACATGTGCATCCAAAAAATCATTTCTTCCTGTGATCATTTTAAACTTTTCTGCTCTTCTCAAAACACTTGCTAGACACCATTTGATGTCCATGACCTCCATCTCTTCAGCGTCTATCTGATAGTAATCCTCTTTCGTCAGCATAGGATTTCCGATCCTTCCAGCTACTAATCCCTCATAAGATTCCAGCACGGTAGCAAGTAACGCCATGTGATCTTTAGCAACTTCTTCAGAAAAACTTTGACCATTCGGGAGATTTAATGCAATGTTGCACTGTATTACACAACCATTTCCACTTTTTGAGCTTTGAGACTGAAAACTTGAAGTTGAACTCTTTGGATTAACACTCGAAAATGAAGAAAATCCACTGCTACTGTTTGAATTTTGATCAACAGTTCCAAATGAATTTCCAGCACTAAAAGTAGTTTGAATCTTTGGACTCATTTCAACCTCTTGAACACTGCCTTTGTAATATATTTTCACATCTTGTTGATTACTCGGATTGTTCATCCTTGCAATCTTTTGCTGTTCAAGATCTTGACCTTCAATCTTTTCGATGAACTGAGAAATTGTCAAACCATCATATTCTCCGGTGTTCTTTAAGATTATCAAAAATGTACCCCATTCTTTCTGAGGTAAAGCATCAGCTAATTTGTCTACCCATTCTTCTCGTTCTTTATTGATACTCAACAAAGACATTGAACGTACTAAGTGGCAGTATCCTTCAATCAACTTCTTTGTATCTTCTCCTGGCAGACTTGTGAATAGATCAAATTCTTTCTTAAGCAATGCCTTTTTACTCTTAATCATCTTCTCACTTCCCTCAAACTTAATTCTGAGTGCTTCCCAAATAGAACGTGAAGTTTTATCATGTTGAAGCAATATGAAGATGTCTTCTTTAATAGCTTGCTGGACTAAACTGATCATCATTTTCTCTGCTTTGTACATGTCTCGTTCCTTATCTGTAAATTCAAAAATCTTTTTATCAACTCCCAGCTCCGTACGTGGTAGCACATACTTTTTCTCAACACACTCCCATGATCTCAAATGATTGGCTTGGACCCAGTTTTCAAACCTATCTTTCCAACCATAATACTCCTCAATGCTCATTAGTTTAGGGGGTTTTTGCATTGTTCCAGTTTCATTTTCCATGTTCATGTTTTGAGCAATGGCAGCTGGAGTAGTCGGTGACGTAGCAAAGGCGTTATAGAATTCCTCTTCCATGATTCGATAATCAAGATTTCAAACACAGACCTTTTCAAGTGAAATCACAACTCAAGTGGAATACCCTCTTCAAGCGGAATACCAAGTTCAAACGGAATCCCAATTGAAGCGAAATTATCTGCAAACCAGTTTTAAACGGAATACCAACTCAAGCGAAATCAAGATTTGAAGTGGAATCACTTATTTCGTTTGAACTTTCAAGCGGAATAGCACTTTGAAACGGAATAGTGATTTCAAACGGTATTACACAAGCGAAATAACGTTTTCAAGCGGAATTAACAACAACTTTCAAACGGAATTACTGCTTTCGAGCGAAATTAGGTGCAGTTTCAAACGACATTAGGCTGATGCCATCATTTCGGTCCAATTTTTGTCAAATTGATCAGATTTTAAGCAGAATTTAGGTCTGAAACTTTCAAGGGTTTGTTAAAACACAGCTTCACACAATATGTGAGAAAATTAGCCTTAACCGTAAAAAGTTGTTCAATTTTGAAAAGAAGGTGTAGAAGTTAGAAAATCTGATGAAATCAAGCTGAAAACGATAGAACTTCTCCTCCTGAGCTCTGATACCACATGTAGGATCGTGTACGGACCCGAAACGAGTCGATCAGAGGCATTCTACACAATATGAAAGGCGGAAACAGACATATTATGTGTGATTCAGCAAGATATTCACTTTAACTGTTGTTCTGATTAACTTGACAAAGTTTTACAGCGAAACAACACTTCGGCAGCACTTCGGCTCCGGAAACACTCATACACCCCTTACTCAAACGAAATCAGGCAACACCTATATATAGGCCACTTAATTCCGCTTGAACATAACTCAAGCGGAATCACAGTTCATACGGAATTAGCCATTTCAAACAGAATTGCAATTTCAAGCGAAATTAGCAAGCTAATTTCGTGTGAAATTACTGATCCATTTCAAACGGAATTACATCTTGTAATTTCGTTTGAACTTTCCTGTTGACCTATTTTTGACAGATTTCTCATAATACGTGCCCTGATCTATCTATATACATACAAGACTCGATACAAGACGAAGTTGACAGACGTATGGACCAATAACTTTGGCCATTTCGTGCGAGTTGGTCATTTCGTATGAATCAACAACTTTTCAAATTTTGAATTTTTAACTGATTATTTTTATTTTTAACTATTTACCACACACACAGTTAATCAAGTCCAAGTTAATGACCCTGATAAACTATTTAGCCTGCCAAGTCCAAGTTAATGACCTTGGCTGACCAATTTATGATCTCACTGACATTTTGAAACAGATTAAGTTCATTAATGAACTTTTGAAAGTTTTAAGCAATTACCAACATTTTTCACACACTTTTCTTATCCAACCCACGTGATCCAACATGTTTAGCACTGTGAGACTTTGAACATCAGATCTCCAACGTCTGTTGTCGAAAATAAGATGAAATATCAAATCTTTTTGGATTTTACAACATTTTGCTAAACAAACAGTAAATCTTTTTGGATTTTAAGAAACAGAAACTGTACAAACATATTTACAGACATCTTTTTGTGAGTTTGTGTAAGAGGATCATATCAGTTTTTGAGACATATCACCAACACCGTTGATCAAGATTTAACTTTAAATCTTAAACAAATTCACCTCTGAGTGTCAGTATTGTTGTCCACTTAAACTTCTATACAAGTTTCAATCGATTCGAGATACAGATTAGTGTTTTAAAGACTTAAACTTATTCGAGTGTACCACCTCAGAATATACTTCCGTATCCAGACTTCTATATTCAGTCTTACAGGTGAATGTACACTAATGATATCTGTAAACGGGTAATGCGAGACCATGAGAGCTCAGGTTAGAACTTCCGTTCAGACAAAGAGATGATGGCTCGACTTTAGGTGTCCCGTTTAGGGATCTTTTCTTCAACAACACATGATTAGCATTTTTCAATGTTTCATCAATTTTTATGCTGAGGGTGGGCTTTATGATTAAAGCAGTGCAGAGTATTATACGAGGACTAGGCTATTGCTTCAACAAAATTAGAAGTCCTGGTATAATACCCCAGATATCATCACGTACAAAGACCTAGTATGTCAGAAATAGAAAATCTTTCAAACAAGATTTCAGGGGTTACCCATATATCCGAGAGATGTTCCCCATGAGATAAGCAAGTTTTGATATTTAGGTTTATATCTCGAAAACAATTTACTATTTGTGTGAAGCCTACTGGCACACCATCAGTGAGACTTGTTTAAAATCGTTTTAACTTTCCAAATCTTTAGCATGTTGTGATAATCCACTAATGTACTATCATTTCCTCTTTTTCACAACAAAACTCATTTTGTCTTTTTCAATGTTTTTGGATTTTGAAATTTTTTCATGTTTTTGTACTTTCTGTAAACCTTCTCCCCCTAAAATCAAAAAACATATTTTTGTGTTTTTTGGTTTTATCAAAAGCAGAAAATAAACTGTACAGAAAAACATGACAACAAGACGTAGATCACTTCTGATCGCCGTCCTCCTCGGCAACACACTCAACAACCCTCCCAGAAAACAAAATTTTCAACCCGTTCAATTTTAAAAGATAGTTAAATCTTGTTTTATCAAAGGGTTTTGTGTAAAAATCAGCTCTCTGATCATCGGTGTGTATATGATCAATTCGAATCAATTTTTTCTCGTAACAATCGCGAATAAAATGATGTCGAATTTCAATATGTTTTGTTTTTTAGTGATGCACCGGATTTTTAGTAATATTAATTGTTGCCTCATTGTCCACAAAGATTGGCGTGTCTAGGAACTGCAAACCATAGTCCCTCATTTGCTGTTGGATCCAGAGGATCTGAGAGCAACAGCCGGAAGCCGAAACGTATTCAGTCTCACAGGTTGAGAGAGCGACTGTGGTTTGTTTCTTGCACTGCCAAGTAATAAGTCGAGTTCCGAAGAACTGACAGCCAACAGTTGTGGACTTTGCATTTAACTTACAGCTCCCCGTAGTCAGAATCATCATAACCAGTAAGAGAAAAGTCACCAGATTTAGGATACCACAAGCCAGTGCTTGGGCAACCTTTGAGATACCGTAAAATTCTCTTCACAATCGTCATGTGTGACTGTCTCGAACTTGACTGATATCGGGCGCAGAGGCAAGTTGGATACATGATGTCCGGCCGTGAAGCTGTCAGGTACATTAACGATCCTATGATTGACCGATAATGTGTTTCATCCACTTTTTCACCGCTTTCATCTTGACAGATGCCATGATTTGTCGCCAGGGGGGTTGATGTGGAAGATAATTCGGACATATTGAACTTTTCCAACACATCATTCACATATTTAGTTTGGTGTATGAAGATTCCATCGGGCAGTTTCTCAACCTGAAGCCCTAGGAAGAACTTCATCTCCCCCATTGAACTCATTTCAAACTTCTTTTTCATACCCTTTTCAAACTCTTTGCACAACTCATCGTTCGTTGATCCGAAAATGATATCATCAACGTAGATTTGAACGATAAGTAGATGCCCTACAACCTCTTTTGTAAACAAGGTACTATCGACCGTCCCTCTGGTGAACCCGTTGGTCAGCAGATGCTGGGAAAACGTCTCGTACCAGGCTCTCAGGGCCTGGTGTAATCCGTAAAGCGCTTTGTCGAGTAGATAGACCTTGTCTTTGTGCACTGGATCGGTAAAACCCGGTGGTTGTCCGACGTACACTTCTTTTTTGATCTTTCCATAAAGGAATGCAGATTTGACATCTAGTTGGTAGACTTTGAATCCTTTCCGTGACGCGAATGCCAAGAAGATTCTAATCGCCTCGAGTCTAGCAACGGGAGCATACACTTCAGTAAAATCGATCCCTTCTTACTGACTAAAACCTTGAACTACCAACCGTGCTTTATTTCTTACTATCACGCCTCTATCATCCCGCTTACACTTGAAGACCCATTTGGTCTTGATCAGCTTTTGATTTTCCGGTAGATCAACCAATCTCCATACTCCAAGCTTCTCAAACTGTAGTAGCTCTTCCTGCATCGCATTCACCCAACTATCTTCAGTTAATGCTTCTTTATATGTCTTCGGCTCTACCTGCGAAATAAAGCATTCAATGAGAATTCTTCCTGTAAAGGAGCTACAGAAGAATAAAAACATGTAAGCCCTTTATTGATTTGTTCTCAGGTTTTCACTCCACTTTGAAGATCTCCAATGATTTGTTCCGATGGATGGTAAGACAAAGTTCTCGGCATGACTGTGTCTGGCACGCTCACTTCCAATTGCAAATTTGTGATATCCTGATCACCCGTGTGATCAACAGCATTCGTAGACTCAATATTTGGTTCCTCGTCATAAACCGGATCGGTTTCCGGTTCTGAGTCGTCAGATTGATCAAATACTGGATCTGTTTCAACTGGAGTTTCATGTGCAGTTCCACTTGGACCAGCCTCGTGATCATTTGCACCCACGGTGGGCGAGGAAACTACCAACGGTCTCGGCACTTGATCTTGCGAAAGAGACTGCTGTTGTTGGTATAAGTATGCTAGTTCCTCCTCACTTGGATCAGTCGGCAACTGGAATGACTTCCAGAGTTTTTCGTAATCAAAAAGCAATCTGTGTCCGAGAAGTTAACTCGGAGCTGTATACCGTTGACAGTCGACATGCTGAACTTGTATAATCTTCCCCAAGCATGGAACAAATACTCTCTTCAGTGGACTCGCATAACCTACAAAAAAACCTTCGTTAACTTTTGCACCAAATTTACCATCTGGATCAATAAATGTGCATGGTGATCCAAAAGGTTCTAAGAATTTTAGATTTGGTTTATAACGATGGAGCAATTCGAAGCAGGTTTTCTTATACTTCTTTACTGTAAGAACACGATTTAGTGTGTAACATGTTGTAGCGACCGCTTCACTCCAAAAATATATTGGTAATTTTGAGTCTGCTAGCATGGTACGAGCTGTTTCGATCAGCGTTGGATTCTTTCGTTCTGCGACACCGTTTTGTTGTGGAGTATACGGTGCGCTGAATTCATGAAGAATGCCTTTGTCATTGCAGAATTCAAGCATACGGTTGTTTTTTAACTCCGTTCCGTTGTCGCTTTGAATTCGTCTGATCGGCAGTTTGTACAATGTCTCCATCTTTTTGAATAAGATCATCAACGAGTCAAACGTTTCATCTTTTCTTTCGAGACACATCACCCATGAAAATCTTGTATAATCGTCAGTGACCACTAGACAATACAGATCTCCACTTACGCTCTTCACATTTACCGGTCCAAAAAGATCCATATGGAGTCTTTCGAGAGGTAATCTGATTGAGTTCAAGAGCTTCTTTGGGTGTGATTTCTTTGTTTGCTTTCCTTTCTTGCAATCAACACAATCATCATTGAAATGGAAACTTTTCATATTGACACCTTCTACGAGATCATTATGAACTAAGAAGTTCATTTTCCTCAGATGAATATGCCCCATGTTACGATGCCACATTATTGATTCTTTTTCTGTCGCCTTTGTCTTGCTTACAAAACACTGTGCCTTTTTGTCTGTCGTTGTTGCAACGCTCATGTCTAGTTCATAAAGATCATTTTCACTAGGAGTGCGCATCAACACCATCTCTTCAGGTAACTTAAACCCTGGTTTGAGAATCAAACACTCATTTTTTTGTAAAATGAACTGTGAACGACTTGTCATAAATCTGCGATATGCTCAACAGATTGTTTTCTAGTTCAGCGATGTAGTTCACTTTATCAAAAGTTACAACTCCATTGGTAATAATTCCTTCACCAACAATTCTTCCTCCCTGTGTTCCAGCAAAGCCAACATATCCTCCATTAATTTATTTGACATCATAGAGTAGTGCTAACATCCAGTCATGTGCCTCGAGGCACCGTTATCCATGATCCACTTGGAGATGATTGACCTCGAAAGCCCCTGCACACACCAAAGACATTCACTTAAACAACGATGCCCAAGATTTTTCAATATTTGAAACAGTACCAAACATAATATCATGAGCCACGCCAACTTTTGGAATGTTGAAGACAACGTTTGGAACAACAGGTTTTGACTTTGATTTTAGATCTCCCTCCTTGATTGGTGGGAATTCTTCAATCATTTTTTCCAATTCAAACTCAAGATTTTCATTGTTAGTTACAACGACTGTCAGCTCAGATTTTAAAACCTTTTCCATTTTCTTTTCTTCAAACGATTGTTTAGGTTTCTCCACCCATGATTGATTTTGAAAAATCTTCGTTTTAGGATAAACCTTTGAAGTCTTTGGAGATTTTGAAGATTCACCAATCTCAAAGGTTGATTTTGGCTTGTCCTCGGACTTCAAAGATTCATCGCGTTTCAGAATACGCACGAGGGAAACCATCGGTGTTTTTCCCTTAACATCATTTGAAGTTTTAGGTTTGGGTTTCTGGAAAACTGGTTTTTCAACCCTTTTAACACACTGTTTGGCCATGATAACAGACTCTTTTGTCGTACTCAACAAAAGTAGATTTGTTGGTCTCATCTCTAATCTTTTTGGCTGCAATGAAATCGTCAACAGCTTTCTGACTAAAGATATAATCTTTTTCAACTTCAGTACTAGCACCAGCGACAAACACATCACTTAATTTTTCTTTTGACTTGACATCTTTCTTAGCCATTTTCTTTTCAAAACCAACACCTTTCTTTTTGAAATTGTTTCCATGTCTCTTGTTATTACCACCGTTACCCACCCTTTCATTTTGCTTTCCCGGGTTGTTGGTCGGTTGGTTTTTAACAAAAGACTTTTTCGGTTTTAAAAGAAATGCGTTGTTGTTAACCTCTGAAATGTCAATTTCAACAAGCTTATAAACCTTTTCAACATTTTCCAGTTTTGCATTCTGAATCGGGTACTCAAAATCAGTATATAGTTTGTCAGTTCCGGTCATCGTGTAAGCCACAATGATCGAATTGTCATCCACAACTTTATCTGATTTTGGTATGAACTTATCAAGAAAGTTTCCGTCATCTTCAGAATCAGAATCGGAATTCTCCAAATGAGTTTTAACCATTCCGAAATCAGAGTTATTACTTTCTTCATCCAACACTTGGTCAACAACAGTTTTAATCACTTGTGACTCGTTGTCGGTGTCAGATGGAGAGAATGTAACATCAATGTTTTCTGGTAAGTCATTCTCTACAGTTCTCAACTTGAGATTCAAAGCTGCTTCCCCCCCATCTGGATATTTCTGTGTATAATGATTCCACATTGGGGGTGGAACATTGTTGAAAGCAGGTTTAGCATCAGGTTGTTGAGGAACAATCTGATCAATCACATAAGATGAAGAAATATAACTGATCAATTTCTTATCAACTCTTTCTATTTCAATACGCATCAATTTAAGTTCCTTTTCAAAGATGCGATTGTGTCCAGATGAATGTTAATCATCATCTGCTTTTCCATGACCGTTCCTTTGAGCAAATTAACAACTTTATCATTTTCTATACTTTCATTTTGAATCATTTTAATTGACCGTGATAAAGTGTCATAAGCTTCTTTCACATCATAAAGATCGAATTTTACTTTGTCAGTATATTTTTTCAATTCTTGAAACTGTTTGTCTTTTTCAAGACAATCCATGCAGGGTTTTAAACAGTTTTTGCATGGTGTTTCAGGAATTTGATCAACTTTTTCAAAAACCTTTTCTCCTTTATCAGTTTTAATTTCCGGTTTACCAAACCCTTCAGACTTAGACTCTGATTTTTCTCCTGATTTGATATCCACATTTTCTGATTTGAACTCGAACTCCTTTTCGACTGAATCCTTTTCTACAGACACTAACTCTTGAGTTTTGTCTACCTCTTTCAACTTGACCTCAGTGCTTTGTCAGCTATATCTTTAAGAGTTTCTTCAGTCATTTCTTTTGAAACATCGATAATCTCTTGAATAGGAGCTTTTCAACTTCATATTGTGGACAGAAACCTGTAGTTGGTTCATTGAAGAAACCTGCAAAAGAATCAAACACGTTAGGAGGCATTATAGATTTAAAAGAATTAGCAATAACCTCCTGTTCTGATTGATAATAATAAACTTCTGCTGCTGCCTCTTCATGCTCTGCCAGACTCTCTTCACTCATCACTTCACCGACTTCCTCAGCCTCAACAACACATTCTAGCTCTTCAATAATCTCCGCCATCATAGCAAGACCCTCACCAGGAACATATTTATCCCAACTAAACCCTTCCGGAATCTTCTCATCATCCTGATTAACCAAAAGAGCCTTTTCTGCTTTGTTTTCAATTTGAGGTCTTGGATTGAATGGTTGTTGACTATTTTTGTGATAGATTGCTTGTCGGTAATAGTCATTTGCGAATGGATTCTGATGATTGTTTACTTCCCTGTTTGGACACTCGCGTTTGAAATGCCCTTTTTCTTTGCATTTGAAGAAAGTAACCTCCGCTTTGTCAAATCCAAGCTTACAATCAGGTCCTGGGAGACTGTTTCGTCCGGTTATTTCCATGAACCTTTGTGCCTTCCTCACTATGCTCGCCATGCACCATTTGATATCTATGAGTTCTAGCTCCTCTGGATCAATCTGATCGTAGTCTTCTTTCGTCATGTCAGGATTACCAATTCTCCCGGCAACAAGACTTTCATAGGACTCAAGTACTGAAGCAAGTAGTGCTATATGTTGTTTTGCTGCTGATTCTGTAAAATCTTGACCATTCTTGCTGTTCACATCTATATTGCACTGAATCCCTTGACTGTAACTTTGATTGTTTGACCCTGAAGAGCTTTGAGTATAAGCTTGTTCTTGTGAACTCTGAACCTTAGGATTTGGTTCGTAGCTTGTAAACGGTGAATAGTTGTTGCTTGGTGTGCTTTGAGAAACTCCATATGTAGAATCAGCACTAAATGCTGTCTGAATTTTTGGACTTGGGGTAGATGTTGCAGATGAGCTTCCTTTGTAATACAACTGAACATCTTGTTGTACATTAGCAGATTTCTTTTTTCTAATCTTTTTAAGTTCAAGCTCATGCGCTTCAATTTTCTCGATGAACGTGCTAAGATTGAAACCAACATATTCCAAGTTATTTTTCAAAACCAACAAATATGTGCCCCACTCATCATGCAGTAAAGCATCTGCCAACTTGTCAACCCACTCTTCATCTGTTTTGTTAATGTTCAAACGCTTCATCTCTACAACCAAATGACAATACCTCTCGATCAACTCTTTTGTTGACTCACCCATGATAGCAGTAAAAATATCAAATTCCTTTTTCAGCAATGCCGTTTTGCTCTTTATCATCGAAACACTTCCAAGAAACTTGATTTTTAGTGCATTCCAGATAGACTGCGATTCATTCTGATGTTGTAGCAAAACCAAAATATCTTCTTTGATTACTTGCTGTAAGATACTCATCATTTTCTTCTCGGCTTTAAAGCTGTCTTGTTCAACCGGAGTTAAGCTGCCAATTGTTTTCTCAATACGCGCTCCATTCGTCGGAGGTACATACTTCGTCTCAATTTTCATCCAACACTCAAGATGATTTGCCTGTACCCATGTTCTAAATCTTTCTTGCCATCCCGAATAATCTTCGATATTGAGAAGCTTTGGTGGCTTTTGCATTGTACCAAGCTTGTTCTCCATGTTTACGTTCTGTGCAATACTCGCTGGAGTTTGAGCTGCTGTCATTCCCCCTCCGAAAAACGTGTTATAAAATTCTTGGTTATCCATTTTAAACTATGAAAACAGTTTTGAAAAATTTTCTAAGTTTTTTTTTAAAAAATTACTTTTCAAGCGAACTGACTTCCACACGAACTGGATTTTCAAACGGACTGGACCTGACCTGAACTACCCAACTCGTACGAAGTGAAAAAAACTTGTTAAAGAAAACTTAAATTCGTGCGAGCTGATGAACTCACACGAACTGGATACTCAATTCATGCGGATTGAACGATTTTCAAACGACCTGATCCAATTCGTGTGAATTGGACAAGTTTTTCAAGCGAACTGGCAATAACTCAAGCGACCTGGCTCATTTCGCATGATCTGAGCATCATGTTCATACGAAGTGAAGTTTTTGACACTATTTGATCAGTTTTAGTGAGAATTATGGTCTGAAACTTTGTAGGATTGATTAAAATGGTGTTTTACACGTTATATCCAAAATTCAGTCCATTTTGTCCGTGAATTAGTCTAAAAATCCAAGAAAGAGTAGAAGATTAGAGTTCTAAACCATTCAAAACACAGATTCAACTGATTTGACTCATCATGAGCTCTGATACCACTTGTAGGATCGAGATTCGATCTAAACGAGTTGGTCTGAGTCAAATCTAGGTCACAAGAAAGGCGGAAACAGACTAGCAACCTTGATTCAGTGTTAGAATGTGAGTAGAAGCAGAGAAATACACTTTAAACTGGTTTTCCATTGATAATAAACGTTTTTACATGCAGAGAATCCGGCAGCACTTCGTGACAAATTTCACCAGAATGTTCCAAATAAAAAACCCAACATGCCTATTTATAGGCCAGCCAGTTCGCATGGTATAGACATCCCACTTCGCACGAATTAGCAAAGTCCAATTCGTGCGACCTGGCCTTACAAACACCATGATGTGTGCTAAACAGACTATAAAAACAACCTAAATTAGACTCTCTAATCTAGACACTATAAGTTTTAAATTTATAGACTAGGACTCTCTAAAACCTAAACCACACAACCGGCAAGTGTACCGGTCAATGTAGTATAGCCTAAGCAAGTCCGAGTATCGAACCCAAAGACTCTATGTATTACGTACTAGACTCTAATAGACACTGACGGACACGACTTAAACTTGTTTAATTGTTTTGGGGGGGGGGGGGGGTTACTGAAAAACTAGGAAATCTATATTAACCTAATTAATTAACTAGACTTAGACTAAGACACGAACGAAAACTAAGGTTGTATTCAGATGAGATTAACGACTACTTAGACTCGAATCCAGTTTGAGTGGGAATGGACTTCTAATGGTATTATTGTTGTATGGAGCCAGGATCGTAAGATACTAAACCTTAAGGTATTTCTATGCTAAGACTTCCCGACCCTTCTCAGGAAGAAACCTAGGAAACCCTACAAGGCTGTTGTGATTACCGACTGTTAGACTTCCTCTCAGTCCTCTAACGATTCTAAAAGTGCCCTAATATGACTATCTACCTCTCAGCGCGATAATCTAAGGCAATTCTAGGTTCTGACTTGGTTTGCTAGACACAAATGCAATTAGGGAAATAAGACCGATTTCTCTCAAAACCTATCTTAAATATATAATGCACCGCGACCTAATAACTAACTCGAGCCTCTCAGCGACAAGTTAAGCAGAACACTTGATTTTATTAAATTACCGAATATTACTTCTAAGGTTACTTACGCGTTTTCACCCTAAAGGATTAATGATCTATTACGTGATATAGACACTCACCTAAATCAAGAATCCTAAAATAACCCTATTATGTGATAAAGACCGTCACCAAGGATCATATGAGGCAATAGACAGTAGTAAAACAATTGTCAAGCATGCATGTGCACCAAATCAGAAATCCTAAAACACTTTACTTTCAGAAATCAATCCATAAACGAACAATAAATAACCATTAAGAATCCAAACTTTAATCAAACTATCTTCTTGTCTAGGTAGTATCTAGGGTTTAGCCAAGAAACATATTGTCTAACATAAACAAATCAAGTTCAAAACAAGAATTCATGGAAAAAGATTGAAAACACGAAATTAAAGAAAACCGGGGGATAAAACCCGAACAATCTTCACTTCCACGCTTCCTAGCTTCAACCGTATGATTCCCGCAAGCAAAAGATCTTCGTAATGCTTGAAAACAGCTCCAGACGTCGCCTAGGGTTGTGTTCGTTCGTAACCTCCTTTCAATTAAGTTTATTTGGAATTATATATGAAACCCTAGCTGCCAAACATAATTTCGCGATCAACCTACCCGTCGCGTAGCGCGACGGGTCTTCATCTTGTGCTCGCGCTACGCGAGTGACACCAAAATCAGCAAATCCATGTTTCTTGGTAGCGTAGCGCGACTGACATGCCTTCGAAGCGTAGCGCTACGCGAGTGACGTTTTTTCATAGAATGTTTCCTCTAAAATCCAGCTTTATGTCTCCAAAAATCCCAAAAATTATTCTAACTCTTTTTAGCTCATTCCAATGCATACGATTTCAGCATCAAGCTCGTTTTCCTTCACTTTCCAGCCAATTATCACACCAAAACCTGGAAAACCGGACTTTCATCAATAGTACGTAATTCTAAATAAAACTATACAAGAAATAACGATAAATTGTACAAACTATACACGATATAATAATGTATTTTGCAATACATCAAACATCCCCACACTTACACTTTTTTCGTCCCCGAAAAAGAATTGTGCAACGGAATCAGAGACAAATCATTACTTGGATCAAAAATTATTTATATCTTATTAAAACCAAAACTTGCGTTAGCTGCGATTGCGAATATACTGGTCCACTTAAACCCGAATCCAATCCTAAGCCCTTATCATGTGAATTTAATTTAAGTGCGGTCAATCCACCTAGGGTCTCACACTAGAATCTACGGTCCACCTACTCCCACCTCAAGCTTATAGGACTAAAGGAACGATCACTGGACCAATTCCTAACCGTTTTATACCAAGATAAAGAGAGTTTAAAATCAAATCTAATTTTTTTTTAAACGAACATTCGTGAGACTAGACGATGCTTTCCCTAACCCAGCGGTATTCCGACTGTAGAGTCGCTATCCCCAATCACAGATTACATAGGTTTCGGTACTTTTATTCGGCAAGTCGATTTCACACATCCCAGAGGTAAACCGGCTGTAGAGTCGCTATCCCCAACTCGGAATACATAGACCTGTGTTACTTTCATTTAGTTTCTAGCTCACTTTTTATTCTATTTTTTTCTTTTTCAGCGAGATATGATAAAAAACTCTAACTATCTTAACTTATAACGGCATCCCTTATACTATTTTTGGCGGTTTTAGTTTCCCATATTTCCCAGGCGAGAACCCACTAGCAGACCGACAATTTAAGGTATATTAGATCAAAGGGACTTAAAACTAAACCCGGGCCTATCCACATATCCCTAACTAGACGCAAGCTCGATTTATTATAATCTCATATTATTATTATTCAACCCAAGCAACAATTCACCTTTTCTATCATTTTCCGTCTTATTTTGCAAACTTCTTTTTATTCGAAAGACATTTTCTGATTTTTAAATTTTTTTTTTTCATATGACTCAAATATTTACAAGTATCCCATCCCCACACTTAGAGATTGCATTGTCCCTAATGCAAGAACGAAAATACGACTCAATAACTACCTACGAAAAGAAACTGCAAAACGAAATAAAAATAAAACAACAACAAAAAGAGAAACGACTTAGCTGGTTAGGACAAAAGTCAGTGCCAGCCGTACGAGTCTTGAATCCCCCGAACGATCGTATAGCATTCCATTCGCGATCGTTGACTAGTCTGCTTGGGATTATCAATATAGCAAGTCCGAAATCACCCGAATGGCAATTGGGTACGGGTGGTACGATCCAAACCTGCATAATCAAAACAAAACAGAACCCAAAGCAGTACCTACTCTAAAACGACTCAAAAACTACTAATCTAGACTCATGGTACACAATAAAAGACTCAAGATACAAACTCTACAAACGAGCAAAAACTTCTCCCATACTTATGGAGGATCATGGAGATGCAGTTCACCTCCAAAAACAAACTCACGGGCCGCAGCACCATTATACCTATTATTGCCCAAATCACCCCAAGCACTCTTATCTCTCTCACAACCTCGTAACGCTTCACCTGGTGGTTTGAATCTATACTCTTCATAATGAATTCTATCCCCACACTGAGCTTTGCTCAGTGTCTCTATCTTAGATTCTAAACACACCACCCTTTCTTCTAATTCCTCTAATTTTCTATCCGGTGGGTCCCCGCACTTGAGTCCTATGACCTTCTCTAGACTCGGATCACTCACTAACCTCTCCTCATCTCTCTCACCCTTCACACACTCCCCTACTAGCGATACCTCATGCACTCTATCACTAGGCCCTTTCGAATTCATAACCTTAAAAACGACCGATTCCTCGCCCGCTCTAAGTGTAATGGTGCCTAAAAAGACATCTATTAGAGCTTTCGCGGTGTTTAAGAATGGGCGTCCTAGAATTAACGGTACCTTTTCGTCGGCTTCCATGTCGAGAACGACAAAGTCTACGAGGAAGACGAATTTATCCACTTTAACTAAGAGGTTTTCTATTATACCACGTGGATACTTCACTGATCTATCGGCTAGAGACAAGGACATACGTGTAGGTGAAAGCTCTCCTAGACCTAGCCTCTCATACAAGGAATATGGCATTAGGTTTATACTTGCTCCTAAATCGGCTAAGGCCCTACACTCAGTATCACTCCCAAACAAGCACGGGATGGTGAAAAGGCCCGGATCCGTCAACTTTTCCGGGACCTTGTTCAAGACTACAGCTGAACATCCTCCACTAAGGGGAATGTTAGAAACCTCTCCTAACCTATCCTTACGTTTTAGAAGGTCTTTTAAAAATTTAGCATATTTAGGCATTGATTGAAGAGCTTCTATGAAAGGAAGGTTAATCCTAAGCTGCTTAAAGATCTCTAGAAACTTCCCGTACTCCTTAGAATATGTTTGGTTTTTAAGACGAGATGGAAACGGAGCATACGCATGGTTCACTAAGGGTGAAGGCCTAACAACTACGGGAGGTTTCTCAGCTTTCTTCTCAACTTGAGACTCACCGGGCTGTGCGGTACTTGCTGGGCGCAGCCTCGATTGCACCTTGCCGGGAGCCTCCATCTCTATCACTTCTTCTATAATATCACCATCCTCATCAACCTCTCTCTCGTCGACTCTCGGACTGCCTACGGTCTTGCCACTACGGGTGGTAATGGCTTTAACAGAGGCATTAGTGTTCTTTAAGGTGTTTCCCGCAAATTGACCGGGTAACCTCTCTTCCAACTTCCTAGACATATCCCCCACTACTCGCTGAAGGTCCTGAAACGAGGCTTGGTGGTTCTTAAGCAAGAGGTCATGTTCACTAAGTTTCTTTTGGGTGTTTTGATCCCTAGCAATGAGTTGACTCATCATGGACTCCATTCTTTCCATGCTACCCCCTAAATCGAAACTTGGACCTTGCCCTGTTTGACCTTGGTTACTCGACCCCCCATTCTGAACCTGTTCATTTGAACTCCCACTAAAAAGTGAACCTAGACCCCTATTTGGATTTTGAGCTATTTGAAAACCAGGAGGTCCACTTGAGCGAAAATTGCTATTATTATTAAAGTTATTATTATTATTTCGCCAACCCGAGCCTACATTATTATTACCCCCAAAACCACTAGACTGACTTCTACCAAAACCTCCTCCTACGAAATCAACTTGCTCCTCACCGACTAGCAAAGGGCACGCACTCGTATCATGACCACCTCGACAAAACTCACACTTATCAATTTTAGCTCTAATCTCCTTAAGTTGCCTATTCATATTTTCCAAAACAGAGGCCAAACTAGGGTCCATAGTGACATGGTTCACCCCATGGGCAGGTGCACTAGTAGTGGTATTAGAATTACCACTTTGATACCTCTGATCGGATCGTGATTGGGATTGAGACTGAGCAAACGCCTCAAAACGCTCTAGACACTCTAGAACTGTAAGAATACCCATCATATGCCCCCCCGCATTCGTATCGAACCTATCCCTAGTCTCTTGGGTAAGACCGTTATAAAATTTCTCACATAAAGCCCAATCAGAAAGACCATGCTGGGAGCAACGAGCACAAAGGTTTTGGAAACGCTCCCAAGCAAGGTAGTAGGGCTCGTCGGGCCCCATGCGGAAGGAATGGATTTCGTCTCTAAGACGTGAGGCTTTAGCGGGCGGGAAATACTTATTCAGAAAGGCTTGACGAAGCCCCGCCCAAGTGGTAAAAGTACCGGTTGGTTGAGAGTCCAACCAAGTAGCCGCACGGCCAGCTAGTGAAAACGGGAAAAGCTGTAAGTAGGTGGCATCGTTGGGTGCACCACTAAGGCTAAAGGTAGCTAGCATCCTAGAGAAACGGTTAATGTGGGCCGGGGCGTCCTCATCGTCTCGGCCATGGAATTGGATACTATTGGTGATGGCCTGCATGGCATAAGATGGAATCTGCCATGAATTTTCATTAACTATGGGTGGGACGGTGATGGGTGAAGCTAGGCCGGTGAAATTCTGAGTGGCCTGCTGATGGACGGTTTGCCTAGGGTTAGCCATGTGTTCTAAGTTTTCTAGATTACTAGAGGTACTAGAAGTAGGGCTATCGGGTGGGGAATCCTTAGGTGAATGGTTAGGCGAAGGTGGTGGTGTGGGCGGTGGGGTGGTTAACGGGGTGGAATCGAACTTGGGGAAACGAGATGAAGATGTAGAAGTAACCTGTGGGCCTTCGCCCAGTTGAGATGATGACTGCTTGACTGGTGGTGGTGGTCCGTGCGATCGCAGATGTGGCATCCACTACGAGCAAAAACCTGAACACAAGAAAAGCAAAGACTAGTTACTACGACTCAAGATAAAAAAAAAGACACAAAAACAAAGTAAACACGTAGCACGTATTTGTCAAGTAAATCAATCAAAGCTAATAAACGCAATTGCCAAGAGTCCCCGGCAACGGCGCCAAAAACTTGATGTGTGCTAAACAGACTATAAAAACAACCTAAATTAGACTCTCTAATCTAGACACTATAAGTTTTAAATTTATAGACTAGGACTCTCTAAAACCTAAACCACACAACCGGCAAGTGTACCGGTCAATGTAGTATAGCCTAAGCAAGTCCGAGTATCGAACCCAAAGACTCTATGTATTACGTACTAGACTCTAATAGACACTGACGGACGCGACTTAAACTTGTTTAATTGTTTTGGGGGGGGGGGTTACTGAAAAACTAGGAAATCTATATTAACCTAATTAATTAACTAGACTTAGACTAAGACACGAACGAAAACTAAGGTTGTATTCAGATGAGATTAACGACTACCTAGACTCGAATCCAGTTTGAGTGGGAATGGACTTCTAATGGTATTATTGTTGTATGGAGCCGGGATCGTAAGATACTAAACCTTAAGGTATTTCTATGCTAAGACTTCCCGACCCTTCTCAGGAAGAAACCTAGGAAACCCTACAAGGCTGTTGTGATTACCGACTGTTAGACTTCCTCTCAGTCCTCTAACGATTCTAAAAGTGCCCTAATATGACTATCTACCTCTCAGCGCGATAATCTAAGGCAATTCTAGGTTCTGACTTGGTTTGCTAGACACAAATGCAATTAGGGAAATAAGACCGATTTCTCTCAAAACCTATCTTAAATATATAATGCACCGCGACCTAATAACTAACTCGAGCCTCTCAGCGACAAGTTAAGCAGAACACTTGATTTTATTAAATTACCGAATATTACTTCTAAGGTTACTTACGCGTTTTCACCCTAAAGGATTAATGATCTATTACGTGATATAGACACTCACCTAAATCAAGAATCCTAAAATAACCCTATTATGTGATAAAGACCGTCACCAAGGATCATATGAGGCAATAGACAGTAGTAAAACAATTGTCAAGCATGCATGTGCACCAAATCAGAAATCCTAAAACACTTTACTTTCAGAAATCAATCCATAAACGAACAATAAATAACCATTAAGAATCCAAACTTTAATCAAACTATCATCTTGTCTAGGTAGTATCTAGGGTTTAGCCAAGAAACATATTGTCTAACATAAACAAATCAAGTTCAAAACAAGAATTCATGGAAAAAGATTGAAAACACGAAATTAAAGAAAACCGGGGAATAAAACCCGAACAATCTTCACTTCCACGCTTCCTAGCTTCAACCGTATGATTCCCGCAAGCAAAAGATCTTCGTAATGCTTGAAAACAGCTCCAGACGTCGCCTAGGGTTGTGTTCGTTCGTAACCTCCTTTCAATTAAGTTTATTTGGAATTATATATGAAACCCTAGCTGCCAAACATAATTTCGCGATCAACCTACCCGTCGCGTAGCGCGACGGGTCTTCATCTTGTGCTCGCGCTACGCGAGTGACACCAAAATCAGCAAATCCATGTTTCTTGGTAGCGTAGCGCGACTGACATGCCTTCGAAGCGTAGCGCTACGCGAGTGACGTTTTTTCACAGAATGTTTCCTCTAAAATCCAGCTTTATGTCTCCAAAAATCCCAAAAATTATTCTAACTCTTTTTAGCTCATTCCAATGCATACGATTTCAGCATCAAGCTCGTTTTCCTTCACTTTCCAGCCAATTATCACACCAAAACCTGGAAAACCGGACTTTCATCAATAGTACGTAATTCTAAATAAAACTATACAAGAAATAACGATAAATTGTACAAACTATACACGATATAATAATGTATTTTGCAATACATCACACCACTTCGTGCGAACTGGTACATTTACATATAAACTTAACTTTCTAACACTTAAACTATTACATTCAAACGACACGAGCTAGACTGATGACGTAGGCGATAGACATTGTGCACCAACACTCGTCTTCTTCTTAGGATTCTTCTTCCAGTTTCTCATCCAAGTCATCACTTTCACTTTCATCAGCCTCTTGTTCTTGAAGATTTTGAACCCTCCATTTGAACATGTCATGCAACAACACTAATTTTACTGTCATGTCTATGTTCAAACATGTTGCGTTGTATAACTCCTCTAGAAACCCAAGACTCTGCTTGGTGATGATTTTTTCAAGCATGTAGTCTTCCTGCTCCCCGTTGTCACATACAACAGTCACCATGTGTAAGACCCTTAGTCCATTTTATACGATTATCATATAAACTTCGACTATAATATGGTATTTACGATTAAAACAAACACTTAAAATACGAGTTTGTTAAAACATTTTAATAAATAAAACATTTTAACGTTTTGTATATAAATTCTCCATTTAAAACGTGATGACGAATCATTATGCGGAAGCTTGAATCCTTGATCATGTTCGGTTCTTTATCAAGCTTGGTCGACCTCCGGTAATTTCCCTAATACCTACATTTCATAACACACGAAATGAGTTAGTCGTTCGGTGTTTAAAACATGTCCGAACAAGTTCATGAGTCCAAACACTAAAAAATTATCAGTTATAAGCGTTTAAAACTTGTTTATACAAGTTCCAAAGATCAAACTGATCAACAACAACAAAATACCAAGTATTACAGCCGTCGCGTGCCACGACGCTGTTCACCCAAACCTGTCGCGTGCCAAGACGCCAAATAGGCATCTCCGTCGCGTAGCGCGACGGGTGTATTTCGACAGCAAGTTTGGTTCAGGTCTGCATATTTCCCAGCCAAACTCTGTTTTACGAAAATGGCCATAACTTGGTCGTTATTGATCCGTTTTACGATATGTTTCTTCCTACGTGATCGTAAATTGATTCTCCATAGTATGGAGTTAAAATCCGACAACTGAATTAACAAAATTTAAGACTTTTAAGCCTTCGGCTTAATATAAGATTACCGTTTTTGACCCGTTCATGAACTTATTAAACTAAAACTAGTTTGTTGCACACCAAGTATTATGAACCTTATTTTATAACAGTTCCCTATTATTCAAGGTCTAACCCACGGGTTTCTTACTTATTCTTAACCCGTTTTGCTTAAATACTTATTTTGACCCGTTAAGGGTGTTTAAGTACTTTTAAAACACAAATCACTTTAAATCTCTTCTAGCATTATATTACCACATTTCTTATCAAATAATCTTCCACCACAACTTTATTTGTGGCGGATTTAATGTGGTGATCTATATATTCAGAGTTTTACCCCTCGGATTATCATTTTACGGCAAAGACTCTTATAGAGTCATTTGACCAAAGATTTATATCTTTCTCTTTTTATACTTATTCTAAGTATTTATTTAACCATAAAACTTGTTTCCAAACCTTTATAGGTCGTTTGCTCAATTTAGCTTACAAGGGCGTTTTGGTCAATTTTAGTCTTTCTTTTACGACGAAGGACTTTTAAATAACTTGTCTGACCAAAAATCCGAGCTTTTAACTATAATCTTTCTTAGAAACCATTATGTTTCTAAAAACACCATGATTATAATTTAATTTATTGGGTTTACCTATTAAGGTAACCCAATATCCATTTTGACTTGTCTAACTCTCATAGAACCTCAAGTTCTAAATGATGAGTTGACCTGTTATACATACCTGGCTCGGATCTATATATTGACCCGTTTTTAAACCTTGCTATAATAATCGCTAAGTAACAGCGATGTAAATATCCATTCGATAATTACTCCTGTAATTATACAATTCGACAAAATCATTAGTCGATATTGTCAAAGGGTGATATTTTCACCTTTTGACCCATTTGGTCTAAATGACCGTGTATCTTTGCGAGATGGATTTATTATCATCTCGTCTACGTGACTCGCACCGGTTTACACCGTACGGTTATTTTACTTATAAACCAATTTCTTGATTCTTTTGACCCCTTTATGACTTATGTCATAAAGTGTCTTTCATAAACTAACGGTTTTTTGTCAACAAGTGACCGAATTACTGTTTTTACCCTTATTATTTATGTTGGTTTACCCTTATAAGGTAACCACTCGAAACTCATTATCTATTAGTCATTGCATGACCAATTAATCATATTAGTCCTTTTTATCCATTAAACACGGTTTATTATCATTGTCTTTTGTTCCGAACCGCACATGTCGTATCGGAACATCATAATTCAAACAAGACTTTATATTATTCATAATCTATAAAACCAATAGGTATTAAATAAATAGAGTGTAAGCTTTACATACCTAGCGTCCAGATTATGTTGTTCCTTCATTCTTGATTCGTTTGACCCGCTTCCTTCCCAAGCTTTCACCTAGCTCGTCAAGCGTCAAACTATCATTGTAATTTGTAAGATGGTTAGACTAGTCATAATCATTCACGACTATTCCATCCTACGATCTTTATGTCAAAATTATCATTCGATCATATAAAAGGTCATTTTGACTTTAAAAAGTCAAACTGCCCATTGACAAAAGTAATTACACGATGTAGCTTAACTACTCGTTTTATTACTTTGCCACTATATGGTAAGCATCCTTATTATGCTACCGTTTTAACTACTTATGAAATCAAGTTATTATAATTGAATTTCATTCGATTAACACATGATGATATCAAACATCATTTTGATCATAATATATCATCATTTTCATGTTATCATACTAATCCATTTCCTAGCAAGTATGATCATGTACTTAAACACACAATTTGTTCAAGTATTTCCTGATTACTATCAGATATGATGATTCTAATCATAATTATTTCATCAAATTCATCATATGATTAATACCCACTTATCCTAGTATGGTAATTCATCAAATCATTCAATTTATAGTATCATATGTATAATTTTCACTTAGGGTTTTGTTCCTAAGCAAGTATACATCACTAATTCAATCATAGCTTCAATAATTCGTGATTATGATGATTATTCAAATTTCATAACTTCACAAATCATCAAAATTTGACATACCTTATGATCACCTAGCTTGGGTGATCATTAATTCACGCTCAATTGTGAATTTAGACTTCATTTGAGCCTTCAATTTGATGATTTTGCTGTGGTTAGGGTTTAGAACTCTTGGGGAGTTCTTCTTGGTCGAACCCTACGTCCAGAAGATACACACAGAATGTGTGTTTTTGTTTTAAGTTTTCTTTTATAACTTAGCTTTCAATTTATCCGACTCTGGCCCCTCATGTTTGGTTAGTTTATTAAGTAGACTACAATCCACTAAATTCCTATAACATTCCCTCTTAATTCACTAGGTTAAACATTCCTAGTTAACTTAGTTGGTTCGGGGGATTTATAACTCAGTTTATTTTAAGTCCCGTTAACTCGGGCCTTCTATAAACTTTATTTCCTCAAAAAATTTCATACAACTTTTATTCAATATTAGGTTTATTTATTTAAATCCTAATATTCACCGGGTTAATCTTTACCACTAACGGTACTTTACCCGTCTTTTTAATTTTAACGTGGTTTAATTACCAAACCCGTTTTCAGGGTGTTACAAGTCTACCTCCCTTAAAGAGGTTTCGTCCTCGAAACTTTTCTTACATAGTTCATTAAGTTTAAACTCAATGCACTTGATCTCGATAATCAATTGAGCATTGCTCATATTTTAACCAATTGTTAGTATTACCAGAAAAGTATGGTAATTATATTTGGTTACACAGCATATACGTATCTCATACGAAATAATGCGACTCAAAATAACGTAATCTCGTTGTTTCAACCAGTTTGGTTAACTTAGCGAAATCCATCGCTTTTATACTACCGAATTCTTCGTGAATCCGTTATTTTGTCCCGTTTAGAGGTTTTTAGTGAAATCTTTCACTTTCAACAAACAACACCTTTGTTTGTCAGTTTATTCATTAGGTTCATTCATACAGAATCCACCGCTTAAGAACAAGCCGAATTTTCTTGATTTTTATCTTAATTACGTATCACAATTTAGTATGTAATATTAACAAAATTCTATAAAGCATGTAACCACATACCTTATAGCTTTATTCTTCAATCGTGCTTTTGCTTGATTTGACTTCCCGACACTTTACTTGTGTTGCCTTATGATCCCTCATATAGGTGATCGGTATTTTCCGTTAGTGAGGCCTCACGGCCGTCACTTTCATCTTGTACTATTTACCTTTGTTGTTTACTTGACTGAGTCGCCAAAAACTGGCCACTTAGTCGTATAAGTTTATAAATTATGTTTATTCCACGCTAATCTCATAATGAATAGCGTATTAAACAAGTTCTAAATTTGAATTTTGACCTTAACCGGTTTCACTAACTAAACTTATTAGTCCAGTTACTTTATACCCATCCCTCGGGCTACAATGTGATTATATTTCACATTGCTTTTCTTGACCATGATCGCGGCACGTCATGTTTAAATTTATATCCTTCTTTCATTCTTGAAAATATTTCTTTACATCTTTGTTTTACGCGGGAATTGTTTTTCAAATATTTTCCTCGCTTTGTCTAAATAACCTGTAGGTTCTTTCACTTAGCCTCGTGGGCTATTTATTTAGGCTTTTACCTCTTTAAGGCGAGGCCTTTATAGTTCATTTATTTTTATTCATGACCCATGGGTCATTTTAGTCCCGTAGACTTTTATACTGTTTATAACCCGAAGGTTATAATGATCCCGTAGATCATTGTTTTCTATGTTTGAAAATCATTTGTTTTCAAGTTTAAAACCGTTAACCTTGACTGTAGTTCATGACTACACTCGTTTTATTTCAGATCATTTTCCCGACTCTATGACTTCTCACGTCATTTATGCGTCGGTTCGTCTTATGCTTACCGTTATTTGGTTTGCATATATTCGTATTTGATTATTTAACGCTACCGTTATCCGGCTTGCGCTTACTTATGCCATCTGGCATTATATTGTATTCAATCCGTTTGACTTGTTAATGTGAAATCCATCACTTATAAACAGTCAAACTTTTGTTTTATATTCAACCCGTTCAACCTCAAAATAGTTGAACATATTTATTGAAAATTTCTATTTACGAAATTTTATAATCTATAGTCATAACTCATAATCCGAGTCCTTTGACTTTCAATCCACGTTCCCGTCTCTTGGTTTACGCATGTGTTTAATTTCCTACCCATTAACCGAGTGATTTACCGAAGTCATTATTAATGCAACGATTTAGATATGCATCAAGACTCCATTTTGACTTGTTTGGTTGTCTTAGCGATATCCATCGCTTTATTTAACCAAACCTTTATTCTTTATGTGACCATGCTTGATGGTCTTTTAATTTCTGAATGATGATTATCATCATCATCATCATCATCATCATCCTTTCTTTACTACGACCAAAGTCAATGACTTCTATCGTCGTTTTGTATAGGCAATACCTTCGTTCCTATGAACTCGCGGGTCATTTATCCTTTGGTTTTACATGCCCCTTTTTGTCCATCATGGCTCTTTCGTCCCAAAATGATTTATTTCACTATTCACTTGGGTCATCTATTTCTACACGCGCCATACTTCGTTTTTATGGTTCCCTTGAAAACCATTTATACCAGTATGCCCATAAGATTTCTTGACCCCAAGGTTCTTTTAACTTTTTCATTCGTCTCGACCTTACCACATCGGACATAACTGTGCTCATTATAAGAAGCTCATGGTATCATGTGGCAAGAGTAAGCGATCAACACATGGCACGCATGACCTTATTATAATTACCACATCACGTCCCATGTAAGTAATCTCTCGATTTATTTCAATTGGTAAAACTTTATTTAATTACCAATTAACAATTTCTAGTTTTACCCGTTTTATCCTTGAACATATAAAATATCCCTTTTTGTACCCATTTATACAATCACATTCGTTGATGTGATCATTTCTTTTCTCAATAGGGTCTATATTGAGAATACTTACTTGGATGAATATTTTCCTCCAAGTTTATATTTAACTAAATTCAGTTATTGTCTTATTATTCACGACTTTGAATAATACGTATCTCTACTGAATTTCTTTTGGAAACGTCATCCTGAATAGGAATCCTATCCAGGTTTTCCAAATTTTTATCTTCTATATGCAGTTGTCATTCATTATGCGTTTGTTGCATATTTCTAGTTATATTACAAGATTAAGACGTGTACCTTGTAGATACTCGCCCTGATAAACTTTCCTTGTTGTTCGATCTCTCTTATTCGAGATCATTTCTTGATTCATGTCTTTGGTGTGTATGACTTACTTGTCATACTTCAGACCATATCCTCATCGTATCAATAGATCCTTAAACTCTACTCATCTTAAGATGCGACGATCCTTTAATTTAAAACGTCTACAAAGTTTTATAACGTTTGACATTAATAAGCGCCCGTATTATAATACAAGGCTTTCTATAACACGTGTTAACACACGAAATTTATTTAACTATATCGGTCTTTTATCGTTTTATTTGGGGTAACGTGTTTTACACGATAACCCTATGTGTTGTTTTCAACACTTTACATGCTAGACCGTTAATGTATTGAATAACTTACCGTATTTTGCGATCAAGTCTCGAACCGAACACTTTACTCTTTAACCTTGAGCTCTAATTACCAACTTATAAGACTCTTAGTCCATTTTATACGATTATCATATAAACTTCGACTATAACAGTGTATTTACGGTTAAACATACACTTAAAATACGAGTTTGTTAAAACATTTTAATAAATAAAACATTTTAACGTTTTGTATATAAATTCACCATTTAAAACGTGACGACGAAACATTATGCGGAAGCTTGAATCCTTGATCGTGTTCGGTTCTTTATCGAGCTTGGTCGTCCTCCGGTACTTTCCCTAATACCTGCATTTCATAACACACGAAATGAGTTAGTCGTTCGGTGTATAAAAATGTCCGAACAACTTCATGAGTCCAAACACTCAAAAATTATCAGTTATGAGCATTTAAAACTTGTTTATACAAGTTCCGAAGATCAAACTGATCAACAGCAACAAAATGCCAAGTATTACAGAAGTCGCGTGCCGCGACGCTGTTCACCCAAACCTATCGCGTGCCACGACGCCATATAGGCATCTCCGTCGCGTAGCGCGACAGGTGTATTTCGACAACAAGTTTGGTTCAGGTCTGCATATTTCCCAGCCAAACTCAGTTTTACGAAAACGGCCATAACTTGGTCGTTATTGATCCGTTTTACGATCCGTTTCTTCCTACGTGATCGTAAATTGATTCTCCATAATATGGAGTTAAAATTCGACATCTGGATTAACAAAATTTAAGACTTTTAAGCCTTCGGCTTAATATAAGATTACCGTTTTTTACCCGTTCATGAACTTATCAATCTAAAACTAGTTTGTTGCACACCAAGTATTATGAACCTTATTTTATAACAGTTGCCTATTATTCAAGGTCCAACCCATGGGTTTCTTACTTATTCTTAACCCGTTTTGCTTAAATACTTATTTTGACCCATTAAGGGTGTTTAAGTACTTTTAAAACACAAATCACTTTAAATCGCTTCTAGCATTATATTACCACATTTCTTATCAAATAATCTTCTACCACAAGTATATTTGTGGCGGATTTAATGTGGTGATCTATATATTCTGAGTTTTACCCCTCGGATTATCATTTTACGGCAAAGACTCTTGTAGGATCGGTTTTTGACTCCGTAACGATTGCGAACCGACTTGTGTAACGTGCGGAATCCGTACACGAACGTGACCGAACACACGACCATACTATCAACGTGATTCTATTGATCGTACGACAGTTACAAAGCATCGTGAATCACCTTGGAGCACTTTCTCTCTCTAGACTTTCTCTCTCTAGCCTCTAGCTCTCCAAGTCTCAAATGTGGCAAAAGTTATAATTCTAACACTAAGTGATCTATTTATAGGCCAAGGGGTTATAAGGGATTTCCCCTTATTTACAATAATTCCATCTTGCCTTTCTACTAAATATAACACTATAAAGTCTAATATTAAGCTGTTTCCGCTACTATCTGTCTTGACGGAGGCGATAGACATAAATGCACTAACATACTCCCCCTTGGATATTGCCGCAGTCAATGTCGTAGCGTCTTGTCTTTCTCTCTCTCAGAGTCTTCTTGAAGCTTTATCACCTTCAGTAACATAGACTCCCTCTTGCTCGAACAGAATCCCCGTGGATCTGTCTTTAGCTTCATCTCCCCCTTTCAATCAACTCTTTCTTCAGGCTCCCCCTTTCGTCAAGCTTCCGTGCTTTTGGGATCGGCACCTGGCTTTCCGGTTACAAGCTCCTCCAGGATAGATACCTGGCTTCTTGAATGCCCGCTTCCCCTTGCGTTGAGCTCGTCTTCAGACTCCCCCCTTAGACTCGGCTATCGGGATCGTAGTCTGGTATAACATCTGCAACTCTCAAACATTTATAAGTATAAACATTTTGAACATCCAGGATTTGAAAACCTGGTTCTCTCAGCATAAGCTAAAATATTTTTATAGTGAAAGCATTTTCAGTTGTCCAGGAAACGTAATCTGGCTCTTTTAAAACTTTTAATCAAGATCCTGGCTCTAAGATATACTAATATGAATATATCCAGGAATACTTGATTCTCTCCCCCTATCAACATGCTTTAAAGATTTGGCAGTTTCAGCGAATAAGATCGAACACTGGCTCTATTGCAACAGATTTTAACAATCTTAGTATCCAAATCCCTCATAGTTAATCATCCAAGTCCAACTTAATGACCTTGGAGATTTCACAAACTGTTTTTGATTTTTGATTAAAACTTCAAGTTTCAAATTAATGAACTTATTTTATTTTCAGAAACACGATCAGCATACTTAGATTTTGAAACTTAGCATTCAGACATCGGTTGTCAAAAATAAAGCAGAATCAAAATCTTTTTGTAATTTTTCTGAAACATAAAGCTGTAAAGAAATATTTACAGACATATTTACAGACAATATTTTTGTTTGAGTTTTGTGTCACAGGATCATATCAGTTTTTGACAAATCACTAGCAGCGTTGAGCTATAAACACTTTAAGTTCTAAACGATTCACTTAGATTGTCAGTATACTGATCCACTTAAATTTTCACAGAAAGTTCAATTGATTCGAGATACGAGATTAGTGTTTTAAGGACTTAAACTTATTCGTGTGTCCCACCTCAGAATATACTCCCGTATCAAAATTCCCTAGATTCAGTCTTACATGTGAGTATACCAATTTGATATCTGTTCTCTGGGTTAGTGCGAGACCTTGAGAGCTCAGGTATGAACTTCCGTTTAGTCTAAGAGATGAAGGCTTGTCTTTAGGTGTGTTCCTTTTAGGGAATCTTTTCTTCAACTGCAATTGATTCATATCTTTCGATATTTTGCAATTTTTATGCAGAGGGTAAGCTTTTAAGGCGCGTAATGTATTATACGAAGTCTAGGCCATTGCTTCTGCAATATCAGAAGACCAAGTATAATGTCACGGCCCCCGGCCCGGTTTTACCCGTTCCAGGAGTCGCGGGACAGAAACCCATGGTAATTATTATTTTGGCAGCGGGAAGTTTAACAGGATCTTTTAAAACTTGAAAATACCCAATTTATTTTATTTCAAAAATTGGGGATAACACCCATAATTTACAATAAAGGTGATTTCACTAGGAAATCCCTATTTTTACAAAAACATGTTTCTTTATTTTATTGAGCCATTTCTTCAAGCTTGCAGTGCTACACGGCACTTTTTTGGGATCACAACAGATCACCTGAAACATGTTTTAAAAAGGTTTTATCAGCAAAGAAATACTGGCGAGTCATTCAAGTTGCACAAAATGACACATTGTTATAATGTACAGTATTAAGGGTGATTATATTGTTTCTATCTACCAATTACCCCAAATCGGTATTTGTCACTCGACTGTATCTGTGACTATGGTCAGATCACCCATTGGCTAACCCGTTGTCCAATGGTGACGGGTATCAAGTAATGTATACAAAACCCCACATACCGGCAGTAATTGAAGATTACAAAGACTTAATCCCTGTAATTATAACTTTGAAAACAAGTAGAGTTTTAAGAAAACAATTTGATAAAAAGAGAATGACTCACAAACTTGTGAGAAAAAGAGAATGGACTCACATTGCAAGTTTAGACGGGCAGCGTTTAGCCTACTGATTTTAGCCTGGTTAACCTAATTCAAATATCAATGCACACGAAAACTAGGTCAGTTACTTAATACAAATTTTACGATAAGCTCACGAGATTAAAACCCTCACAATGAATGACAAAGTATAGCCCTGATTTGGGCAGCACTTAAACATCCATCGGATTGGTTTCAATCAATCGGACATTATATCGTAGCAGTGATCGAGTTAATACCCTGTAGTCGTAGCAGCGTTTCACTACTTGGAAATTCGAATTTAAGCAGTATACTTCGTTTTTGATCAAAGTTTTCAAGCACAGATGAAAGCCCCATGCACAGGCTACTTATAGCTAAAATTTGAGTTTTACGCGGCCCACGTAAGCCTTAACAGGGCTTTACGCGGCCCGCGAGGGTCCCTAGTCTACGTGTAGGCTTTGTGTGTCACGAGTAGGTTTGCCAGGTGGGCGAAACGTGGCTTGAACACTTATCTGGGGAATTATTAAGTTGACGCGACCCACGTAGGTTTCTCTTATGGTTTACGCGGCCCGCGTGAAACCCAATTTTCTTGTTTTCTTGGTTTTTCATGCACATTAGGGTTTCAGGGGTCCGGGTTTTCACTTACGGGTCGTTTATGGACGATTTTGAAGGTCCTTACATCCTCCCCACCTTATTTAAAATCTCGGCCTCGAGATTTACTGAAATAAGTGAGGATATTTTCGCTTCATCCCTGATTCCAGCTCCCATGTGTACTCAGGTCCTCTCTTTGAATCCCACTTGACTTTGACCAGTACTAGTCTTTTGTGTTTGAGGAATTTGACCTTTCCGTCTTCTATCTGCAGTGGCTTCTCAACAAATTTTAATTTTTCATTTACCTCTACATCTTGAAGAGGTACTACCAGGGATTCATCAGATAGACATTTCTTGAGATTGGATATATGAAATACGTTATGTACTCCGGCTAGCTCTTCTGGTAGTTGTAAACGATAGGCAACTGGTCCTATTCGCTGGATTACTGGGAATGGTCCTACGTACCTTGGATTTAGCTTTCCTTTCTTTCCGAATCGGACTACTCCTTTCCAAGGAGAAACTTTCAAGAGTACCTTATCTCTGACTTGAAATTCCAGGGGCTTGCGTCGATTGTCTGCATAACTCCTCTGGTGATCTCGAGCCGTTTTCAGTCTTTCCTTGATTTGAGTGATCTTGTCGGTGGTTTCTTGTACGATTTCGGAACCTGATAATTGGCTTTCTCCTATTTCTGCCCAACAAACTGGAGTTCTGCACTTTCGTCCGTACAGTGCTTCAAACAGGGCAGCTTCGATGCTTGAATGATAACTATTATTATAGGAGAATTCAATTAAAGGTAAATGGTTGTCCCAATTTCCTCCAAAATCTATCACACATGCTCTGAGCATGTCTTCTAGGGTTTGGATCATCCTTTCACTTTGTCTGTCTGTCTGAGGATGGTATGCAGTACTTAAATTTAGTCGGGTTCCCATTACTTCCTGGAAACCGGTCCAGAAATGGGAAGTGAAACGACTATCCCTATCCGACACAATGCAGAGTGGGACTCCATGTAAGGATACTACCTCGTCTACATATAACTTGGCTAACCTTTCCATGCTAAAGGTTTCCTTCATGGGTAGAAAATGAGCCGATTTGGTTAATCGATCCACAATCACCCAGATTGCATCGTTACCTTTTCTGGTCTTGGGTAACTTAGTAACAAAGTCCATGGTTATGAGTTCCCATTTCCATACAGGCATTTCTAATTGTTGAAGTAATCCTGAAGGTTTCTGGTGTTTTGCCTTAACTTGCGAACAAGTAAGATACTTAGAAACATATCTAGCTATGTCCTTTTTCATTCCTATCCACTAGAAGTTATTCCTTAAATCTTGGTACATCTTATTGTTACCAGGATGCATGGTATATCTGGATTTATGGGCTTCTTCTAAAATCTTATCTCTTAAATTTCCTTGCTTAGGTACCTAAATTCTTTTCTTATGGAATCTCCAAATTCCATCACTTCCTTGCTCTAATTCTTTTATTCGTCCTTTCATTCCTACAGCATTATCCTTGATTGCTGTTTCCTGAATATTCTTTAGTTGTTTCATTAAGTCTACTTGTAAACTTAATCTAAGAGCACGAACTCGCTTTTGCTTTTCATGATACTTACGACTTAAGGCATCTGCAACTACGTTTGCTTTTCCTTCGTGATATTGAATATCACAGTCATAGTCACTTAGAATTTCCATCCATCTCCTTTGCCTCATGTTCGATTCTTTTTGCCCAAATATGTATATTAAACTCTTGTGATCTATGTAGATTGTAAACTTACTTCCATACAGATAGTGCCTCCAAATCTTAAGGACAAAAATTATGGCTCCTAACTTTAAGTCATGCGTCGTATAATTTTCTTCGTGATTCTTTAATTGTCTTGATGCATACACAATTACCTTTTTGCGTTGCATTAGTACACATCCTAATCTTAGCTTTGAAGCATCACAGTATACTTCAAAATCTTCTGTCCCTTCAGGTAAGGCAAGAATTGGGGTGTTGGTTAACCTTTGTTTTAAAATCCTAAAAGCCTCTTCTTGCTTAGGTCCCCATTCAAATTTAACTGTTTTACAGGTTAGCTTAGTTAATGGCACAGCTATCTTAGATAAATCTTTAATGAAGCGCCTATAGTACCCAGCTAATCCTAGAAAACTTTTAACTTCAGCAGCTGATTGCGGGACCTTCCATTTGGTGATTGCTTCTATCTTGGAGGGATCTACATGAATACCTTCGTGATTCACCATGTGTCCTAAAAATTGTACCTCTTGTAGCCAAAATTCACACTTCGAGAATTTGGCGTAAAGCTTCTCTCTTCTTAACAAAGTTAATAGTACATGTAAGTGTTCACAATGCTCGTCCTGACTTTTGGAATAAATGAGTATATCGTCGATAAAGACAATTACAAATTTATCCAAGTACGGTTTACAGATCCTATTCATCATGTCCATGAATGCTGCAGGAGCATTCGTTAACCCAAAGGGCATGACTGTAAACGAGTAATGACCATACCTAGTTCTGAAAGCAGTTTTAGGTATGTCTTCTTCCTGTACCTTCAACTGATGGTATCCGGAGCGTAAATCTATCTTAGAAAAATATCTAGCTCCTTGAAGTTGATCTAAAAGATCATCGATCCTAGGTAATGGGTATCGATTCTTAATTGTAACCTTATTCAATTCCCTATAATCGATACACATTCCCATTGAACCATCCTTCTTCTTTACGAACAACACTGGTGCTCCCCAAGGGGATGGACTAGGTTGTATGAATCCTTTACTGAGCAATTCATCTAATTGCTTTTTGAGTTCTAATATTTCAGTGGGTGCTAATCGGTAAGGTGCTTTAGCTACGGGCGTAGTTCCAGGAATCAAATGAATTCTAAATTCTACCTCCCTATCTGGTGGTAATCCTGGTAGTTCTTCTGGGAATACATTAGAGTATTCTGATATTACAGGAATTTCTTTAAGTTCCTTAACCTTAGTGCTAATGATTACCGAAATCATATACACTATTCCTTGTTTTCGTTCATAACTAGCGACTTTCATTACTGAAATGAACTTCATTGGTTTATGCGGCTTATCCCTAGTAATCATAATTACTTCTCCCATGGGTGCATGAATTTCTATGGAATTCTTATCACAGAGGATTCGAGCATGGTTGGCTACTAACCAATCCATTCCTAATACGACATCGAATCCAGCTAAACTCATGGGTAATAGGTTTGCAGAAAATTTATGGCCTAAGAGTTCTATCTTTTCTTCTTGCAAGACCTAATCTATGTTAACAGAATTACCATCTGCGGTTTCTACCGTAAACACTTGTTTAAGGTTGGTCAAGGGTAGGTTAAGAGCTTGGCAGAATGAAGTATTTATAAAACTTTGGTTTGCACCAGAGTCAAATAATACTTTTGCATAAACGTCATGAACTAAGAACGTACCAGCTATCACATCTGGGATGAGTTCTGCTTCTTGAGTAGTCAGCTGAAAGGCTCTTGTGTTCTTCTTGTTAGTTCCTTCAGTAGGTTTGGCCTTGTTATCTGCTGGTTTGACCAATTTAGGGCATTCTGGTCTAAAATGCCCAGCTTCTCCACAGTTGTAGCAGATCTTTGCTTTCCTTCTGCAATCTTCTTCACGATGTCCTATTGCTTTGCAGAAGTTGCAGGTTTCATTACATTTTCCAAAATGTTTCTTTTTTACAGTTCCTGCAGAACGGCGAAGTGGAAGATTGCCTTGTTCCTTTTTTTTCTTGAAATTTTTATTATTACCCACACGAAATCCTTGGGTAATCTTTTGAGCCAATTCATTCTTCCTATTTTCTTCTCGCGTACGCACCAGTCTGTCAGTCAAAGTGTTGGCTAATTCCACAGTATCATCGATCGTGCGGGGTCTAGCAGCTTTGACAATATCACGAATCTCGCTAATTAAACCCCAAATGTAGCGAGAAATAAGTACCGGTTCTGGCGAAGCCAGAGTAGGCACAATTCAAGCATATTCGAAAAACTTGGAAGTATACCCTCGACAATCAACATCCAGCATTCGGTGGCTCAGGAATTTATTCGCCATTTGTTCTTTTTCATATTCAGGGCAGAATTTTCTTTCCACCAATCGCTTAAACTCTTCCCAATTCATGGCATAGGCCATGTCGCTTCTCTTGGCTTGTAATACCGTATTCCACCATTCTAATGCTTCTTCCTTGAAAAGGTGAGAAGCATACATGACTTTATCCTCCTCGGCGCATTTAATTATTTTAATTACTGCTTCGGTTTTCTCTAACCAATGCAGTGCTGCAGTCGCCCCTTCATTGCCGGCAAATTCAACAGGTTTACAGGCAAGAAATTCCTTGTAAGTGCAACCAGGCGTTGCAGCTTTCATTTTTTTTAAGAATTGGGGCCTTCATCACATCATCGTTATTGTTAAAGTTGCTGCCTCCATTTATGCTATTACTAAAGTTGTCTTCATGAGTACGTTTATTAGGAATAATTGGTTGAGGTTCAACTGGATTTCGGGCAGCAGCAAGAATTGCTGGAATAGCATTGGCTATTCCTTGAGCGACGATGTTTTCTATATCTTGTCTATTCAGAAATTGATTTTCATGGTTTTGCGTGGATTGGTTAACCTTGTTAACTGGTTCATTACCAGCGTGTTCCATCTGGTAATTAATATATATATATATATATATATATAAGTTATTACCATAAAATAAATAACAATCACACAATAAAATAATTGCACGTAATCATGTCAACACGTACAGCCAAAATTGTCGATTTTTCGACTTCCATATTTTATATATTACTATGCGTCCGTACACACCAGTTATCTTACAAGAGTTTTATTTTTTTAAGTTATTTTACATAATTATATTTTTATTATTATATTATTATTAAACACACATTCCCACAACCACATACGATCTCGTCAGCTGGCACTTCAGAAACGACGTTCCCTCTCGTCGTATTTCCAGGATATCCTCTCCCCTACTTCCCGGATTCTATTTCCTGCGTCCACTAGCTCCTCGCTATAGTGGCGGGGTTCAGCCAAGTTTTCTGAGCTCATAGGTGGGTGCAGTGGAGGCTCGGGGTCAAACTGAGGGAAAAAGGTATTAGGGCTATTTAAAAGATTCTGAAATTGCCAGTCAGTGGTCCACCATTCTTCTAGCTCTCCTGGTAAAGGTCGGGGGTGGATAATAGGATCTGGGATAGTAGGCTCTAAATTAACTGGAAGTAGTACTTCAGCTGGGTAATTGAAGAGGTTTTCATCGGCAGGTTCGATGAGGTCACTAAGTGCCAGTTTACGATCCAGCTCCTCCCATGATGGCATTTCCTGAGCTTGCCCAGAACTCTCCCCGATCTCCTTTCCTTTGTCTTTATCCTTTGAATCCTCAATCTTTATAACTTTCTGTACCGCTGGTTTCTTCCTACGCACACGCCTCCAGCCTACGAGTCTCCTTCTCTTTTTCGGTTTTGGTTTCTCCTGAGGTTGGGCTTGGAATACCATTGGCTCTTCAGTATCAGCCTGGTAGCCAGTGAAGGTATCGGTGGTATCCATATCTGTGGTATGGATAGTAAAGTTTTGAAGTGCTTTGGATAGTTCATTCATGCTGTTAGCATACATGAAGAAACACACAAAATTCTAAGTTAAAATTTTGTAAATTGAATTTTCACATAATCACAGAATAGCAATCAGAAAAATTAAGCATTTCTAAATACTTAATAGGCTTAAATCAGTGGCTCTGATACCACCTTTTTCTTTCACGGCCCCCGGCCCGGTTTTACCCGTTCCAGGAGTCGCGGGACAGAAACCCGTGGTAATTATTATTTTGGCAGCAGAATTTTAACAGGATCTTTTAAAACTTGAAAATACCCAATTTATTTTATTTCACAAATTGGGGATAACACCCATAATTTATAATAAAGGTGATTTCACTGGGAAATCCCTGTTTTTACAAAAACATGTTTCTTTATTTTATTGAGCCACTTCTTCAAGCTTGCAGTGCTACACGACACTTTTCCGGGATCACAGCAGATCACCTGAAACATGTTTTAAAAAGGTTTTATCAGCATAGAAATACTGGCGAGTCATTCAAGTTGCATAAAATGACACATTGTTATAATATACAGTATTAAGGGTGATTATATTGTTTCTATCTACCAATTACCCAAAATCGGTATTTGTCACTCGACTGTATCTGTGACTATGGTCAGATCACCCATTGGCTAACCCGTTGTCCAATGGTGACGGGTATGAAGTAATGTATACAAAACCCCATATACCGGCAGTAATTGAAGATTACAAAGACTTTATCCCTGTAATTATAACTTTGAAAACAAGTAGAGTTTTAAGAAAACAATTTGATAAAAAGAGAATGACTCACAAACTTGTGAGAAAAAGAGAATGGACTCACATTGCAAGTTTAGACGGGTAGCATTTAGCCTACTGATTTTAGCCTGGTTAACCTAATTCAAATAACAATGCACACGAAAACTAGGTCAGTAACTTAATACAACTTTTACGATAAGCTCACGAGATTAAAACCCTCACGACGAATGACAAAGTATAGCCCTGATTTGGGCAGCACTTAAACATCCATTGGATTGGTTTCAATCAATCGGACATTATATCGTAGCAGTGATCGAGTTAATACCCTGTAGTCGTAGCAGCGTTTCACTACTTGGAAATTCGAATGTAAGCAGTATACTTCGTTTTTGATCAAAGTTTTCGAGCACAGATGAAGGTCCCATGCACACGCTACTTATAGCCAAAATTTGAGTTTTACGCGGCCCGCGTAAGCCTTAACAGGGCTTTACGGGGCCCGCGAGGGTCCCTAGTCTACGTGTAGGCTTTGTGTGTCACGAGTAGGTTTGCCAGGTGGGCGACACGTGGCTTGAACACTTATCCGGAGCATTATTAAGTTGACGCGGCCCGCGTAGGTTTCTCTTATGGTTTACGCGGCCCGCGTGAAACCCAATTTTCTTGTTTTCTTGGTTTTTCATGCACATTAGGGTTTCAGGGGTCCGGGTTTTCACTTACGGATCGTTTATGGACGATTTTGAAGGTCCTTACCTATAATACCCCATATATTAAACAATATAAAGACCTAGTATCTCAGAATCAGGCAATCTCTCAACCAAGATTTCGAGGGTTACCCATATATCGGAGAGATGTTCCCCACGAGATAAGTAGGTATTTGATATTTAGGTTTATACCTCGAAAACAATCTACTAAGCGTGTAAAAACATACTGGCACATCATTAGTGAGACCGTTTATCACATTTTAACTTTCCATTTCCTTAGCGTACTGTGATTGTCTACTGATGTACTATCATTTTCTCTTTTTACACAAAACTCGTTTTTGAATTTTATCATGTTTTTGGCTTTTTCAAATTTTCTAATGTTTTTGGATTTTCTGACAATTTCTTACTCCCCCTAAAATGCAAAACCATTTAAAGAAAATTTGACAACCTGATACTGATAGCTTTGTCTTGCTATCCATTTTCTGCTTCTCATGCTCTGTTTTGCAGAAAATATAACGTACCCCCATGATTTACAACACAATGATATTTTACAGTTTGAAAACCGTTTTTCAATCTTGTGAAATTAATCATGTTTATTCAGCTATGAGGGTTTCGGCGTATTTAATCAACATATTTTTGAAATTTTTGATTTGATTTTTTTTTGACAAATTTAAAAACAAACATATTTTTAGTTTTTTCAAAATTTTTGACAAAATAAAAACATATTTTTGGTTTTTAAATTTTCAATTTTTAGGGTTTTTGAAATATTGTTTATTTATATACAGAAACACAAACTCCGTGTTTAACAATCGCAGGGACCAACAGCCTTCTCCTCTCCTTGTGCCAGGCTGCTCCGATTTCCATTCTCACAGTTTTCAATTTTCTTGAGCACCTGCACATTCAACTATTGAATTATTTGAATAATTTAGCCCAGGTCTGTTTGACCTTAGGCATTTCAACACAAAATGCATCATTTAACTTCGGAAAATCTTTGTCATTTTGTACAAAGACTTTGTCAATTTTGACTTCGACTTTTTCATCTTTTACCGAAGCGATTTGTTTCTTAACAGACCATGTTTGACCTTTTGGAGTACCTCTTTTGTAAAAATGTGAATCTTTTTTATTATTTTGATTTTGAACAACAGTTGGTTTCCAAAACTGTTTTGGTTTTGTTGCATCGACATTTGTTTTCCAACTTTGTGTTGTTTTAGATCTGGGTGTGTGAGAATTCCAGGTCTGTCTTAAATCGGACCTGTTCGGGTTTGATTTCCAAGTTTGATTCGAAGCAAATTTGTGTTGTATCTCCAAGTTTGTTTTGAATCAAATCTGGTCGACTTTTGTTTCACATCCTCAGATTTCTGTTTCTCAACATCATCAGACTTCTTTTTCGTTTCAACACCAACAGGTTTCAGATTTGGACACTTGTGAGCAAGATGTCCAGTTTGATCACATTTAAAACATGTTCTCTTTGAAACATCTTTCACCTGTTGTTGTTGGTTTTTCTTTTGAGCATAGAACTCTTCATTAGACTGTCGTCTAAATTGGAGTTCTTTCTCTTCTTCGAAACTTGTTCCATGAACAAAATTCATTTTAGTTTGATAATTTGGTGTTTCATTTCGTTTCCAACTTTGTTTCTTCTTATAACCCAACCCAGCCTTCATGTTTTTCTTCTTGACACCAGGTTTGTTATAAAAAGTTTTGTGATCTTTTCCAGCAAACTTTGGAATTTTAGATTTTTCAATTTCAATCATCTTAAAAACTTTGTCAATCTTTTCTGAAATCACATTCTGAATCGGGACTTCAAGATCTGAGAATAATTTGTCTGATCCAATCATGGTATAAACCAATCCTTTTGATTCATCATTCGCATTTTTCTCATATTTTGAGTTTTTCATATAACCTTCATGAAAACTACCGTCATTTTCATCCTGTGATTCAGATTTACCTGTTTCAACCGACTCTTCTTTCAACACACTTTCAACGACCTTACCTACCACCTCTGAATCACTTGAATCATCAGATTTGGAATAGGTTACGTCAATGTTATCTGGCAATTGATCGACCATGTTGAAAGCTTTTTCAACTTTCTCATCATCATAAAATGCAAACTTTTCAGGTGGAGGAACTTGATGATACTCAGAACCAATACCTTTATTGTTTTTCTTAGAATCATCATCACCTGGTTTTATGTTAAAAATTCTTTCAAGCACATATGATGACGCATGATAACTTTTTAACTTGTTGTTAGCCTGTTCTAAATCAGCTATTTGATGCTTCAACTTAGCAACATCCTCAATATAAGAATTAACAACTTGTTGCTTTATTGAATACTGTCTCTTTAGCGTATCAGTTGTTTCAGAACAGTATCTCAATCTAGATTGAACAAGTTTCATTTGACTCTTCACATCTTCATATGACTCTTTTGTAATGTGATAGGTCAATTTTATTGAATCATACTCTTTCTTCATTTCTTGAAAAGTATTTTCTTTTTGTAAACGTTCTTCTGTCATTTTTGAAACTTTTTCTTTCAAAATCTCATTTTCTTTTTCTAAATTCTTGCATTTTTGTGTGATCTTTTCGTCATTATCTTTCAAAACTTTTTCGTTTTCTAACATCTGTTTGCATTTATTTTTAAAAACTTCTTCGATTTTATTGAATTCAAGATCTCTTGTTCTGAATTTTTCATCTTTTTCAGTACAAGTACTGCACGTTTCCATGCATTTCTTGCACTGTTCAATGGTTTCATTTAAGCTTTTAGAATCAGATTTTACCTCAGTGATTGACACCTCGGCGTTCTCTGTTGTCTTTGTCTGATCAGGATCTTTTTCTTTTTCTTAACCAACACCAGCATCAACATCCACTTCAACCGAGCTTTCAATCTTCACATCATCTTCTCCTTTCTTCTTCAGAACTTCTTCATTATGTTGTTCTTCGGTAACAACTTTTTCTTCAACCTTTTCTTCCTCTTTCACCTCTTCAGCCACTTTCTCCTTGATTTCAGCAACAAAAGCATTATGTTTGTTAAATGCTTCCCATTTGGCTTTTGCTTTGAAACATTCATCAACAACATCATCTACTGGAAGAACTTCACTCCAGTCAAACCCTTCATCATCATGGATTACTGCACATGCTCTTGACTTCTCTTTGGGATTATTTTCAATCAGTTTCGGCTCTTCTTTGCTACGGTGGTAGATCGCCTTTCGGTAATAATCATCATTGAAAGGTTTCTCAGTTTCGTCAACTTCAGAATTTTTGCATTCCCTTTTGAAATGACCTTTTTGCTTACATTTGAAGCAGGTCACTTTGGATTTATCGAATCCCAGCTTTGTTGACGGACCACCTATTGACTGCTTCCCAGTAATCTCCATATACCTCTGAGCTCTTCGAATACAACTTGCTAAACACCAGCGTATGTCAATGAGTTCCATTTCTGTTGGATCGATCTGGTCGTAGTCTTCCTTTGTCAGCTCTGAGTTTCCAATTTTTCCAGATACTAGACCTTCGTAGGACTCTAACACAGATGCCAGAAAACTCATTTGTTGCTTTGCTGCATTGATGCTCATAGCCGGAGAATTCTTTAATTTCAAAGCGATGTTGCAGAGAACTTCTTCAGATTCTCCAGGGCTTGCTTTTGAAGAAGATGAGTGGTATACTGGATTGTAGCTTGATGAGCTTTTCTGTGGTTCTTTTGACTTTTCAGCACTGAATCCAGTCTTTGGTGATTCACTTACAGTCACCGAAGGTACATTGCCCTTGTAGTAAAGACCGACATTCTGTTGATGTGTAGAACTGCTCATCTTGCTTTGTTTTTGCAACTCAAGCTCATGACTTTCTATTTTTTCTAACAAAGCATCAAGAGTAATTGAATCATATAACACATCATTTTCAAGATAAAGACAAACGTTTGCCACTGATCAGCTCATGGTAACGCTTCAATGATTTTATCAATAATTTCCTCACGTGTTTTGACTATTTCAAACCTTTCAAGCTCAATTTTTAAATGACAAAATCTCTCAATCATTTGCCTCACCGACACTCCCTTTAAGCTATCAAACAGATCAAATTCTTTTTTAAGTAATGCAATTTTATTCTTTTTAATCTGTTTACCACCTTCAGCTTTAACCCTTAACGCTTCCCAAACCGATTTTGAGGAACCATCATGAACAAGTAATGAAAATATATCATCTTTAATCGATTGCTAGATTAAGGCAATCATTCGTTGTTCATATGAACAATTCATTTTATCTTCAGCGGATAAGCTTTTGAGTGAAATTTCTTCTCCTTTATCATTGACTGGTCTATCATAACCAAATTCCAAACAAAACCAGCTTTCATGTGCATAAGCTTTAGCCCAGTTGATAAACCGTTCTGTCTACCAGGTGTAATCCTCAATATTTTCAAGTTTTGGTGGTTTCGAATAAGTCCCATAAAAATTATCATGTTTTATGTTATCATTGATCGTTTTTGTTATTGATTTCGGTGTGACAGTTGAAGTTTCCGATGAATCTGATGTAAATGCCTTGTAGAACGTGTTGTAGAACTCTTCAGCCATGATGTTATCTCCTCGAATCACACCACCTTTGAATCACCTAAATAAAAAACGCACAAGATCAGTTCAAACACAATCAAACAACTGAATCGGACGAGTATCCGATCGAGTGAGTCAACAAAAGTCAACAGTGACAATAATCGGGTGGTGATCCGATTGTGTAGCAAAATGTCTTGACTCGGGTGGGGATCCGTTCGGGTAACAAAGTGTTTTGAATCGGGTGGGGATCCGTTCGGGTAACAAAGTGTTTTGAATCAGGTGGGGATCCGATCGGGTGACGATGCTGCCCGATCTGGTGGAGATCCGATTCTTTGACAAACACCTGAAACACAAACAAATGAAATGATTACGATCGGGTGGTAATCCGTTCGGATTGCCACTCGATTCGTTGCACCTTAAACCTTTGAACAAATAAAATCCCTTGAATCGGATTGTGACCCGATCGGGTGGGTCAAACAAAGTCAAAGTATATCAATGAATCCTTGACAATACTTCACAAATTCAATATGACCACTACTCTTTATCTTTGTTAAAATCACATGTGCCGTTACTTTTAACAAATTACGTGACCTTAATAATGACCAGACAATCAACTTCAAATGAACTGGATATTCTTTTAATGCAATCAAGGTGGCCGATAATCACTTTAACAAAACAACCACAATGCAACGAATCGGATTGTCATCCAATCGGGTGGTGATCCGATCGGGTAGGTCAATAAAGTCAAACTATGAAATGCAATGTAATGAATCGGGTGGTAACCCGAACGAGTTGCCACTCGATTGATGGCACTACACGACAAACACTTTTCAAGTTTGATTCTATACAAGACTTACCAAATAGCACATGCAAACTGTCATATTACATGCAAATATTAATGGCCGACAATGATTAATCAAATTCAATATTCATTGGGCCGAGACAAGTATTCAGTCAAAGCACATGGGCCATTCCACTAATATGTACCTGATTGGACCGAGATAATATGCATTAAATGAACTGTGAAAATAGTGTGCTTTAATGTCCGAGAAAGTTGACTTAACTAAACAAGTTTGACCAATTGACTTGATCAAGTGAGGACAATGGATCGGATTACCGCCCGATCGGGTGACGGTCAAAGTCAACTTTTATTAACAAACAATGGATAGGGTGGGACTTGAATCGGATTACAGCCCGATCGGGTGGTCATCCGATTGGTGAGCACCAAGAGCAATGACAACAGCAGCAGTTAGCATATTTCCAACTTTTTCGGACCAAAAATTTTAGATTTCTCCCAAACTACTTCGAATTAAGATATGAAATTTTGAAGGCTTGTAGATCAAGTGTTTTCGCACAACATATCAAAAAATCAGCAATTTTTTTTCCGTAAAAACTCGTTTAATTTGGCGATTTTCAGTCAGAAACATGAAGGAGATAAAAAAGTGAAGAAATTTTGACAATTCTAGATGAAATTGACTCTGAATCTGTTGAATTCGTGTGCGATATTGTGTGTTTAATCCGTGAAATCGAGTTCCTTCTCTGATACCACTTGTAGGATCGGTTTTCGACTCCGTAACGATTGCGAACTGACTCGTGTAACGTGCGGAATCCGTACACGAACGTGACCGAACACACAACCGTACTATAAACGTGATTCTATTGATCGTACGAAAATTACAAAGCACCGTGAATCACCTTGGAGCACTTTCTCTCTCTAGACTTTCTCTCTCTAGCCTCTAGCTCTCCAAGTCTCAAATGTGGCAAAAGTTATAATTCTAACACTAAGTGATCTATTTATAGGCCAAGGGGTTATAAGGGATTTCCCCTTATTTACAATAATGCCACCTTGCCTTTCTACTAAATATAACACTATAAAGTCTAATATTAAGCTGTTTTCGCTACGATCTGTCTTGACGGAGGCGATAGACATAAATGCACTAACAACTCTTATAGTGTCATTTGACAAAAGATTTATATCTTTCGCTTTTTATACTTATTCTAAGTATTTATTTAACCATAAAACTTGTTTCCAAACAACCTTTAAGGGTCATTTGCTCAATTTAGCTTACAAGGGCGTTTTGGTCAATTTTAGTCTTTCTTTTACGACGAATGACTTTTAAATAACTTGTTTGACCAAAAATCCGACTTTTTAACTATAATCTTTCTTAGAAACCATTATGTTTCTAAAAAAACCATGATTATAATTTAATTTATTGGCTTTACCTATTAAGGTAACCCAATATCCATTTTTGACTTGTCTAACTCTCATAGAACCTCAAGTTCTAAATGATGAGTTGACCTATTATACATACCTGGCTCGGATCAATATATTGACACGTTTTTAATACCTTGTGTTAGTACATTACGTCTGTAGCTTCCGTCAGCATGTAGTCATATTTTGTATTCTGTGTTTATGTATATTGTCTGTATGTATATTTGTAGTTAGCAGGACAACTCAGAAAAAGGTTTTGTATGTAAAAGTGTTGTTTGGGTACAAGATCAACTCGTGCGGATAGCAATACGCACGTATGGCAATACGCACGGATGACATATCCTCACGGATAAGTCATACGCGCGGATGGTCATACGCACGGGTAGCTCATACGTACGGGTAGCCCATACGCACGGGTAGCCCACCCGCGCGTACAACACTTATAGTCTTTCTGAGTCTGTCTATAAATAGAAGGTCCGGTGCTATTTTGTCAGAACTTTTGAGACACACGGATAGCTTGTATGTTCAACGGAACTTTGTGACTTTCATAACGATTAATAGAACGAACAAAGACAAGCAGTTAAAAGTTGAATTCTCTGTTGTACAAATCTGTGATTCGACTTAGTGGATTCCGCACACTAAGACGAAATCGATTCATCTTGTTCCTACGATCAGATCCTGTATCTACGGGACCAACAAGTGGTATCAGAGCATCCAGGGAGCTGAATCGAGATCAACGACACTGAATTCACCGGAATTCAAGTTCTTTTCACCGATCAAAGTCGAATTTCACCGAAGATTTGACTTCTGTTGCCGATTTGATTCAAATTTCATCGGAAATTTGACAGATTTCATATATATCTACTCAGATTTTACATTTGTTCTTCATTTGTCACCATAAAATCAGAAAAACATAAAATTGAGCAAGAATTTACGGTTAAAATTTGTTAAAATCGATATCAATCAACTCGTAATCATTCAAAGTATAATCCTTCTTAGTATCATAATCAGATTCAACCTAAAACCAGATCAAATTCATCAAAAATCATGTTTAGTTGTTCGTATTTGATGACGTCACCTACCCGTGCGGACAGCTGTCTGAATGGTTTGGCTTAGTTAGTTACTGCAAAATTGTTTGCTGCCATCATCATCGTTACACGCACGGATTACTACCCGTGCGGATAACCAGAAAAGTCAAAAGGACAAAGCTACCCGTACGCACAACCATCCGAGCGGATCACCGTCCGTGCGGATAGACTGTGTTATCATTCGTATTCCTGTTCGAACGGATAACTATCCGGTTCAACTGTTTGAAATTTTAAAATTTGTAAGAATTGTCTAAGTGTTTGATAATTGTTTCAGGAACTTAAAAATGGAAGAATTCATGAATCCATTTAGTGAGATGTATGCCTTCGCGGGAAATTCTGAAGCTGACACTTCAAATCATTCAAATGATAATCCAACCCCAAAGAAAACTTTATTCGATGCCCTAAGTGTAGAAAGTGCATATGGTACCTACAACAAACCACCAAAGCTAATGGCAATCGAAGATTATAATCGGTGGGCAAAAAGATTCTAAGAATGGCTAAAAGCTTTCGCTTATTCAAGCTGGAAGAACTTAAAGAACGGTTATGCTTCAGATATACAAGATCCTGAGAATTTATCAGCGGGTGACGAAATAGAAAACTTTATAGCCGAACAAAAATGCATTGCTTTGATTCACCAGTCCGTAAGAGACGACATTATTTCACTGATTGAATACAAAAACGCAAACGATCTATGGGAGAAGTTAAATAAAAAATGCATAGGAAGTGAAGAAATAATCAAAAACAAAAAGAAATTACTGCGAAAAGAGTTTGATTTGTTCGGATGCTTAAAAGGTGAATCTGTTTGTAAAATGATTGAAAGATTTGGACACTTAAAGTTGGAATTGGCAAGGCATGGAATTCAATATACTCCAGAAGAGCTAGTTGACAAACTTTTCGATTCACTACCAGACGAGATGGATTGGCAATACTATGCACTGATGTTAAAAAATACAATCACAGCTGAAAAACTCACTGTCGACTTGCTGATTGAAAGACTAGAAAGTCATGAATTGGAGATAAAGAAAACTCACAAAGTAAATCATTCATCTTACCAACAAAATGTGGAGTTGTACTATCCTAAGAGTATGATTCCCAAGAATGTTTCTCCAAGAACTGCTTTCTCAGCTGAAAACACAAACACTTCAAGTAAAGAAAGTCCAAGTTCAAACAATGGTTTTCATGGAGGTTTTTCATCAAACGCTCCAAGTCAAGGATCTTCTTCAAACCCTTCAAGTCAACAACAATCTGTTCCAAAGAATGTATTTTCATGCAACATTGCAGTAGATTTGAAGAATGCTCAGAACTTTGATGAGGAGTCTGCAAAACAGCAGATGATCTTTCTAGCATCTGTGTTGGAGTCATACGAAGGGTTAGTAGCAGGAAAGATAGGAAATACCAATCTGACGAAAGAAGATTATGACCAGATTGATCCCGAGGAAATGGAGCTGATCGATATTCGTTGGGCAATGGCCAGTGCTGTTCGTAGAGCACAACGCTTCATGGAAATTACCGGCAGAAAGACAATCGGTGGTGCTTCTACTAAGCTGGGGTTTGATAAATCGAAAGTGACGTGTTTCAAATGTAAGCAGAAAGGTCACTTCAAACGAGAATGCAGAAATGCATATGCTGATGAGTCAGAAAACCCTTTCAGAGATGATTATTACAAGAGAGCAATCTATCACCAGAATAAATCTGAGCCACCTAGATTGAAGCAAGTTGAAGACAACAAAGAGAAGTCTAGAGCTCTTGCCATGATTCATGATGACGAAGGGTATGATTGGAGCGAAATATTGCCTGAGGAAGATGCAGTGGGTTATGCATTCGTGACGAAAATTATTCCTTACAAAGACATTAGAACTGATAAAGAAAAACTCGTCAACCGAAGAATGAGGGCCCAAACTAGATTGAACAGAATTTATAACACTTACAAAGAAGCTAAAATTGCAAAAAGGTGGGATGCCGACAGAGAATGTTACCTTGATCCTGAAGGAAACATTGCAGTTGACCCAAATTCCATCAGTATTGATGTTCTTACACAACAAGTTACCGAGGAAGAAGAAGTTAGACAAAGAGAATGGTGGGGAGGTGGTGAAGATAAACAAGTAGAGAAAGATGAAAAAGCAAAAGATCCAGAACAGAAACCAAAGTCAAAGAATGCTGATGATGGGATCATCGACACATCACAAGAGCTAACAGCTGGGAACTTGAGGAAGATGGCTGAAAAGGTTCTTGCAGCAAAAGAACTTGAGGTAGTGTCTAGTTCTGGAACTGAGTCAACAAACAAGGTCAGTTCAAATGATAAAGTTGAATCAGGTAAGAAAGATAAATCTGAAAATGACTGCAAAAATTGCATGAAAGAGTGCAAAGTTTGTAGTACAATCACTTACCTCAGTGGTAAGAAGATTGAAGAATTGACTAGTAAAGTCAAAAGTGTTGAAAATCAAATCTTAGACCGTGACAAAATGCTGAAAGCTTCGAATGATAGATTAAAAGAATTAGCTGATAAAATTGAAAATGATAAAAATGACATTGAAAGAATAAGAAAAGAAAATGAAAAGTTGATTCTTGAAAGTCGTAAAATTTCTGAAAATTATGAGAAGCTAAAGCGAACGGTTAAAGATTCTGATGAAAGAAATGGTAAAACAACAAAGGAAAACCTTCAATTATCAGGGGTTCTGAGGGTAAAAGAAGAGTTAATCAATAAACAACTTGATGAAATTGCAAAATTGAAGCTTCAGTTTGAAGAAGCTAAAATTGAGAATGAACGTATTAATCTAAAACTGAGCAGTTACAACTCTGCAAGCTTTGTTTTGCAACACATTGTTCCAAAACCCATTGGAAAAACCAAAGCTGGCGAAGATGTATACTGTGATGGAACTGGGGTGGGGTTTCATCAAGTCCCTCCACCGGTTCTAAACAATTTTTCAAAGAAGCAGTCAGGGTTGGTTAATGATGATGTTGAATCAAATGAGATAAACCTGCCAGAAACGATTGATGTGACATTTTCTTCATCATCATCCGATGACAGTGTTCAAACTGAAATTATTAAAGGCATGGCTGAAAATGTCTTGGATAGTGACTCAAATGAAGATGAAGAATGCTTTCTGAACAATTACATTCCGAAACCAAAATCTAAAAACAACTTAAATGAAGAACCGGGTCTTGTGATGTACAAGATGTCTGGATCTGATAAGTTGTATTCAGACTTTGAATTTCCTCTGGAGAATGTTAATGTGAACAAATTGAAAAATGTTTTCAAATTGGTTGAAATTGATTTGTCTGAAGTGGAAGGTTTGAAACAGACAAAAAGACAGATGAATTTTGAGAAAGATAAATCTTACTATAAGAAACCTGTTATTCCACCACGTTTTTCTAACAAATATCAAAATAAATGGTCGGGAGGATATCAGGGTGGTAAGAATTATCAGAAAAGGAATGTTCAGAACAAGAAGTTTGGTGTGAAAAAGGTGTTTGTGAACAGTTCAAGTTCACTTTCTGAAGAGGAATCTGAATTTTTTTTAAAATCAAACAAAGAGTTCTTTGAAAAGAAGGCATCACAGCCTCAGTCTGAAGGCTCAGGACGGGTAGTTGACACCCGAACATGCTTCAAATGTAATCAAGTTGGACATATTGCACGAAAGTGTACCAACTTGAAGCCTAAGACTGAAACTGTGAAGAATTCTATCAAGAGAGATGTTGTGAAAGGAAAGGGTCCAATGATTGTTGAGAAAAATGTTTTGAAAAATGAGAAAACCAAGATCAAAACTGAACCTGTTAAGAATTTGGTATCAAAAAATGATAAATTTTACCAGCGGGTTGCATCACCTCAACAAACATGGAAGCCAAAAATTGTTGAAAAGAAAGTTGATTTACCAAAGGTGTCTGAAACTGAAAAACCATCATCTTCTAACAAAAAGAAGTATATACCTTTGAAGTTTTATGAGAAACAAAAATCGACTTCTGAAAAGAAGTATGTGGTAAAGAAAAATCAACCAACCGCTCAACCTCAAAAGGACGAATTTTTATTATTCAAAGAGGTTGAAGTTGAAACAGCTGAAAGCCTTAAAATAAATGATAAAAACTTTCCGCCACTTTACACCAAAACAACTCACCTTAATTTCAAGTTACCTGAGTCAAAAGAGGCTTGGGTAGCATCAAAATCTCATTAAAATGTTTTTGACATGTGCAGGAGCTTCCAAGATCCATTTCACGTTGGATTATGGATAGTGGAGCTTCTCGGCACATGACAGGAAAGACAGCACTGCTGTATGATGTCAGAAATATCAATGGTGGTTATGTGGGATTTGCTGGTCATGAAGGTGGTAGAATTATTGGTGAAGGAACTTTATCCAACGGGATCGTTACGTTTGAAAGAGTTAACTACATCACTGAGTTGGAGAACAATCTGCTAAGTATCTCGCAGATTTGTGACAATAAGTATACTACTCACTTCACAAACAAAGAATGCTTGATTTTGAAGCCTGGATTTGTTATCCCTGAAGAATGGATTATAATGCGAGCACCAAGAGAAAATGACTTATATGTGTTGGATATGTCTGTAGCAACTACAACAACAGGTCAAGCACACTGTTTTGTTTCGAGAGCAACGGAAAAAGAATCAAAGTTGTGGCATCGTAAGATGGGGCACATTCATCTTAGAAAAATGAATCATTTGGTGCACAATGATCTAGTTCTTGGTGTTAATATCAAAGGTTTTCATCTGGAAGGGGAGTGTATTAGTTGCATGAAAGGCAAGCAAAAGAAAAAGTCACACCCCACAAAGCAATTCAATTCAGTCTCAAGACCTTTAGAAAGACTTCATATGGATTTATTTGGTCCTGTGAATGTCAAAAGTATCACCGGAGAACTTTACTGTCTTGTGGTTACTGATGATTATTCCAGATTTTCATGGGTGTTATTCTTAAAGTCAAAAGAAGAAACGTTTGACAGATTAAAGGGGTTGTTCAGAAAGATTGAAAATTTGTACCAAAGACGTATTAGAAGAATCAGAAGTGATAATGGTACTGAGTTCAAGAACAACAATATGGAAGAATATTGTGAAGAAAAAGGTATCTTGCATGAGTTCAGTGCTCCGTACACTCCGCAACAGAATGGAGTTGCAGAACGTAAAAACAGGACACTGATTGAAACGGCCAGAACAATGCTTGCTGATTCAAAGTTACCGATAAATTTCTGGGCAGAAGCCGTTTTCGCCGCATGCTACACGCTCAACAGAGTTCTCACTGTCAAGAAATTCAACAAAACATGCTTTGAGTTGATCAATAAACGAAAACCAAATCTGAAGTATCTTGAACCGTTCGGGTCACCCTGCACTGTTCTTGAACCTTTTGGAAAGTTTGGAGAGAAGAGTATTGAAGGAATATTCGTAGGCTATGCCAGTCCTTTACGAAGAGTTTTCGTTCCAAGTCTAAAACGGATTATTGAAGCCCAAAATGTTGAATGCCAAGGTCACACAATGCCTCCACAAAATCCTGGCGACTCATGGCGTTTCAACTATGATGTTTTGTGGGAATGCTTCAACATGGAGGAAGAACCAGAATTCTTTGATGAGTTGGATATTCTAAGAGAATATGAAGATGAAAGGTTTCCAGCTGACTCTTATCGAAAACAACAAGCTTCAAATGATGACGAAGCAGGTCCTAGCAATGCTGGAGAACATGATGATGTTGAAAATGATGTTGCTCAAGAAAATCAGACGGTAGAGAATGATGATCAAGAATCTGAAAACAGACCAATCTTCGATCATGATAATTCAGACTCTGAGGGGGAGATAATCCATTTTTCAAATCAAACTATTCCAGTTAGTGAACAAGTTGCTGATCAAAACGTCACAAATTTGGAGAGCAAAGTAGATGTTTCAGGCGAGATGATGCCAAGAATGCTTTCTTATCATCCGGAGGATCTAATAATCGGAGAACTGCAATCAGGCGTCCGCACTCGAAGACAGCTTGATCAAGGGCTTACATGTTTTTACACAAAAGTTGCACCTTTACAAACTGAATTCTCATTAAGCTGTTTTATCTCGTAGATAGAACCAAGGACGTACAGAGAGGCGCTTACTGAAGACTCATGGGTAAATGCAATGCAGGAGGAGTTATGCCAATTTGAAAAGCTTGGCGTATGGAAGTTAGTAGATTTGCCCGATGGACACCGGAAGATTAATACCAAATGGGTGTTTAAGTGCAAGAGGGATGATCGAGGAGTTATCATTCGAAACAAAGCTCGACTCGTTGTTCAAGGCTTCAGTCAGCAGGAGGGGATAGATTTCACCGAAGTATATGCCCCCGTCGCAAGACTTGAAGCTATCAGAATCTTCCTTGCATTTGCATCATGGAAAGGATTTAAAGTTTTTCAATTAGATGTGAAGTCGGCATTTCTCTATGGCAAGGTGAAAGAGGAGGTTTATGTCGGACAGCCACCGGGCTTCACCGACCCAATTCATAAAGATAAAGTTTATCTCCTTGACAAAGCGTTGTACGGCTTACATCAGGCCCCGAGAGCCTGGTATGAGACCTTGTCTCAACATTTGATAGCCAACCACTTCACTCGAGGAAAGATAGACGCCACTCTTTTCACAAAAGAAGTCGACGGACATCTTCTAATTGTCCAAATTTACGTGGACGACATAATTTTCGGGTCTACAAATGAACAACTCTGCAAAGACTTTGAACAAGTTATGAAGCAGAAGTTTGAAATGTCTTCAATGGGTGAGATGAAGTTCTTCTTGGGACTTCAAGTTGATCAACTTCCCGAGGGAACTTTCATACATCAAACAAAATATGTTCATGATGTTCTGGAGAAATTCGGGATGTCAGGAATGTCACCAATGTCCACCCCATTAGCGACAAATCATGGGATACACCCTGATCTCACCGGAGAGAAGGTAGACGAAACACTGTATCGCTCCATGATCGGTTCGTTAATGTACTTGACGGCATCAAGACCGGATATTATGTATCCAACCTGCCTCGCGGCGCGATTTCAGTCAAATCCTAGAGCTTCGCACATGGTAATTGTGAAAAGGATTCTACGCTACCTGAAAGGAACTCCATCTCTGGGGTTGTGGTATCCAAAAGTTGGCGACTTCATGCTCGAAGGATATTCTGATTCTGATTTCGGATGCTGCAAAGTGAATGCTAAATCAACAACAGCGGGGTGCCAGTTTTTCGGACCACGATTGGTCACCTGGCAATGCAAGAAGCAGACCTCTGTCGCTTTATCCACTTGTGAAGCTGAATATGTATCTGCTAGCAGCTGCTGTTCTCAGATCTTGTGGATCCAGCAACAGATGCGAGACTACGGTTTGCAATTTCTTAACTCTCCTATCTTTGTTGATAATGAGGCAGCAATAAACATTACAAAAAATCCTGTTCATCACGCTAAAACAAAACACATTGAAATTCGTCATCACTTCATCCGAGACTGTTTCGAGAAGAAGTTGATACGAATAGAAAAAATCCACACCGATGAACAAAAAGCTGACTTACATACCAAAGCATTTGATAAAACTCGTTTTAAATATCTTTTGAAACTTAATGGTATGAAGTTGCTATCGGATGCGGAGGAAATTGTTGGCGTTGATGAAGGTGCCACTGTAGATGATGTTGAGAAACAATCTGCAATGTTTTGTCGAATTTATACTTGTTTTGGTTTTTAGGGGGAGATAGTAGTTTTCAGAAAATACAAAAACAATAAAAAATTCGAAAAAGCCAAAAACATTAGAAAATTTCAAAAACTCAAAAACATGATAAAATTTCAAAAAGAGTTTGTGTAAAAAGGGAAAATGATAGTACATCAGCTAGACAGTTTCAGTACGCTAAAGAAATGGAAAGTTTAAAATGCATTAAACAGTCTCACTAATGATGTGTTGATAGGTTTTTACACATTTAGTAGATTTGATCGGGATATAAACATAAAATCTTACTTGCTTATTTCGTGGGGAACACTACTTGGATATATAGGTAACCCCTGAAATCTCGTTTGAAAGGTCTCTTAATCTGATATACTAGGTCTTTATTCTCAATGATGTCTGGGGTATTATTCCGGGACTTCTGCTGAACGGTAGTTCTGACCTAGTCCCTGGATAATACTTTCTTCAATGCTTAAAACATAGCATTAAACCCTCAGCATGCTGAAACAATAAAATTGATAAACGCTGCTGTTGTAGCAAAAAGATCCTCTAAAGGGGACACACCTTAAAGTCGAAGCTGATATCTCTCTGCGTATACGGAAGTATCGACCTGAGATCCCTCGGCCCTCGCATACCTAATTTATGTACAGATATCATTGTAGTAATACTCACCTGTAAGACTGATTATTGAGATTCTGGATACGGGAGTATATTCAAGAGGTGGGACACACGTATAAGTTTAAGTCTTTAAAACACTTAATTCGTATCCTGAACAGATTGAAATGTGTGCAAAAATTTAAGATGGATCAGTATATCAACAATCGAGGTGAATTGTTTAATGTTTGGCATGAAATCAAGCTTAATGGTACTTGTAACTTGTCGGAAGCTGATATGATTCCCTAACACGCTCACCAAAAATATGTTTGTAAATAGTTTACAGTTACTGCTTTTATTTCTTGCTCCATTGATAATTCCAAAAAGATTTTATTTTCTGCTTTATTTTCCGACAAACCAAAGTGGAAAGTTGATCTTCAAAGTCGAAAGTGATAAAAGATGCAGGAAGTTTTCTGGGATGGAAGATGAGTTTGGAGCTAATCTCAACTAATTTGTAATTGGAATGACAAACACAAGTTCATTAATTTGATACTTGTAAATTTTCAGAAAAGTTGTTTAAACAGAATTTTTCAAAAGTCAGTATGTTTTGTCTCAGATCAACCAAGGTCATTAAGTTGGACTTGGTCGACAAATTAAGTAACTTGGGTCATTAATTTGAACTAAGTAACTTAAGTGGATTTCTAAAAACTGGCAAATGATGAGAAAAATCAAAGATTTCATTGAAAAAGTTAAAGTGAGCCTCATTCGGATGTACATCCGGACGGGTAGCCATACGCACGGATGGCAATGCGCTCGGATGACCATACGCATCTGATGATAGTATAAATAGAGGGTCAAAGAGTCAGTCAAAGCTATACGCACGTACGATACTCTTTCTCTTTCACACTTTGACTTTCTGACTTCGAAATTCTTTGCACGGATTCTTGTTCTCGTTGGTTTGCACAACTTAAACAATGGCAAAGGTATGTTTTTCTGATTCAAATCTGCAAAAATTCATTGTTCAATGACTGTTCATCACGTATCTGTTCTTTCGGAGCTTTATATCTTAGATTTAGCCTGTGTTAGTTCGATTTGTCATGAATAAATGATTAGGTTTTGATCGGAATGCTTAGATCTAAAGATTTACCGGATTAATTTGTGTTATAACATGTTAAAATCTGTTAGATCTGATGTTTGAACGGTACATAGTTTCGGCTAGGATTTTGTTAAATTGACCTGTGATTAGGATGTTTTAGACATTGTTGAACATAGGGTTTTGATCGTCTTAACATTCTCTGTATGGATCTATGTTCAATTTTAGTTTTTGACATTAAAATTTTCATAAGCTGTTCCTGTGACTTGTATCTGCACGCACAACTTGTACGTGCGTATGGCAATCCGTGGGAAGTAATGTTGTACGCACGTATGGCAATCCGTAGATATGTCATGTTGTACGCACGCACAGCAATCCGTAACAAGGACAGGCTGTACGCACGCACAGCAATCCGTGACAAGGACAGGCTGTACGCACGCATGACAATCCGTGGCAATGACATGTTGTACGCACGGATGACATACCGGAGATATGATTTGTTGTACGCACGGGTGGTTATACGCGGTGTAGACAAGTTGTCCGCACGGACAACTTATCCGCACGGTCAAGTCATGCATACGGATATCTTTTCAAGTGTCATACCATTCATCAAGTCTTTTCTAGACATAATATTTTGAGATCCCAAAATTTTTAAAAAATGAATAAAATTTCTGCAGGATTGGGATAAAGCTCATAATGTATATTGTTTATTGGATGAAGTGTATACTGAAAACACAGTAGTTCAGGATGTTGCAAAATTTTTGAGGGAAAGTAGAATTTCAAAGGCCTTAACTGATAAGACAGTAGCTTATGTATCACATGTGAAACGATTTTGGAATGCTGCAAGATACGAAGAAAGTGATAAGACCATTTATTCTGCTGTATCAAAGAAAGATGAGAATGGAAGAGATGAAGATTTGGAAATGAAAGTGACAGTTGGTGTTATTAGAAGAGTGTTGAATTTAGGAGACAATGATAGTGACCCAACCATAGTTTCTGAACGTTTAGTAAAAGGATTGTGGTGTAGGATGGGTTTTGCTGGTAGTGTGAATGGAAGAATGCAGAAGACAAGTTTTAGCCATGCTTACAAATTCTTGGCTCATTGTGTGCTTCATGCTTTGTCACACAGAAAAGGTGGATATGATGAAACTCAAGACTACATCATGAATATCATTGCTTGTCTCGTACTGAATAGACCTTACAATATTTCTCAAGTTATATTTGATCACATGACTGAGAATGCAAAGGATGGAAGCAAGAAGTTTCTTATGTATCCTAGGTTTGTCCAGATGTTGATAGATGATCAGTTTCAAGGTTTAGAAAAGAGTAGTAGTGACATTTTGGGTTTAAGGCACATGACACCTGACACGATCAGCAGGTTGATCAAAGGTCCAAATCCTGGAGCAAAGAGAATGATCTGTAAAATTTCAAATCCAAGCTATGTAGCTCCAGAGAATGATGCATGGAGACATGAAGACAGCAATTCTGATAATGAAGATGACCAAATGAGTTTGTTCTACAAGAAAGATACAAGATGGTGGTGTGTCAAAGATGGAAAAAGGAAGAGAACTCCAAAGTCGTCCCCTGCAGTTTCTATTCCTAAGAATGTGAAAAAGGGTATTGTGAAAGGGGGAGTAATAAGGAATTTAGAATTTTATATTATGAAAATTTCTAATAAATTTGTCAAAACATCTGTTTTGCAGGGACATCTGGAAAACAGAAGCACAAGTTGACAGATGAACCAGTTTTGGAACCATCAACAGTTATTCAAGAAGGTGCTAATTTGTTATCACAATCTCTTCAAAGTTTCTTGAAGAAGAATGAGGATGCTGCTCAAGGAGTTAAAGATCAAGAAGGTGTTAAAGATCAAGAAGGAGTCGTTCAAGATCTTTCAAGTGATGATGATTCTGAAACCACAATATCAGAATCTGAACTTGATCCTCTTACTATTGGCAAAGGAAAGGTCCAGTTGAAGAAAAGATCTCCAAAGAAAAAGAAAGGATCAGACGAAGAAGACTCAAACTATGATCCTGAAAATCCAAAGAAACAGATGAAAAAGAAAAGAAAAGCTGTTGTAGCAGGTCTCATTCCAAGAAGTGTTCGAGCAAGAAAAGAAGTAAGTCAAGTTCAAAAGGAACATGATGGCAAAGATGCTCAACATGTTGAATCTCCACAACCAGAAGAAACAGAAGCAGAAAAGCTGACTAGTCACGATGACTACATTGAAGTTACTGATGCTGAAGTCTTTTACTCACGATTCCCAAATGTACCAGAAAACATAGAGATTCCAGAATCATCCTCACGTCCAAGAAATTCAGAAGATTTCTTTAGCAATATGCCACCTGCTTCAGGTGATCCTTTAGAAGATCTGAATTTTGACGATGATTTATTCAACAATGATGCTGTAAGAATTCTTGCTAAGAAGGTCAAAGATCTTGAGAAAGGAAAAGAAAAAGCTGAAAAAGAACGTGATCTGTTAAAAGAGCAAGTGAAAAAGTTAATGAAAGCTCATGATCAAATCAGAACGGTGATAATCCAGGATGAACGCGATATGAAGAAGATAAAGGAAGATGGTGAAAGCAACACTAAAGTGATTGAAGCTCTTCTGGCAGAAATTTCTTCACTAAACAAGAATCTCGAAGATGTTAATAAAACACTCAATCAGGTGGTCAATGATATAAGTGAATCCACTTCAAATGAAATGAAAATAATGAAGTTGGAGATGGAAGCCATGAAAGCTGACAAAGTGATGAAAGATGAACAACTGAAGATGTTATATTCTGTTGTTGAAAATCTTCTGAAGAAGGATGTTCATGCTGCTTACAATGAAATTGAAGTAAAGAAAGTTGAAGAGAGAAGACTTGAGAGAGAACGAAGACTGGCTGAGGATGCTATCCAAAAGAACAAAAGTGTAATTGAAGATGTTCAAGAAGCTGGTGGTTCTTCTCTTCAAGAAGATGCTGAAATGGTTGATGCTGTACATGCTCAAGATCAACATGCTCAAGAACAAGTTGCTCAAGAACAACATGTTCAAGAACAAGTTATACATGATCAAGATTTTATGCTGATTGGAGAACCTTCTCAAGTCATTGATCCTGAAGAGATCATTCGTAGAGTTGCAGCTGAACAAAAGAAGAAAAAGTCCAAAGAAGTGATGCTACTTGAATGGAAGACAAATCAGTTTGTTTTTGTTGGTAATGCTTATATTGTGCCACTCAACGTGAAAGATGGTCTTTACAGAATGAAAGTTATGAAAAGAAGAAAAGATGCAAAGAGAGCTCGGGGTGAAGAGGTTAGTGATTCTGATGAAGAACTTCTTGTAGATGATGATGCAGAAGAAGATGAAGAAAAAGTTGATGATGATGAGAAAGACGATGAGAATAAGAAAGATGATGATAAGAAGAATGATGACGATGATCAAGGATCGTCAGGATTAATTGTGAAAAATCCTATTGATGAACAAAGGATAGAAGAGTTTCTGAATGATCAGATCAACGAAATAGAAGATGATGATCATCAAGAAACTTCTATTTCTGGAAAGCAACACATGGAACAGGTATTTCTCACAAATCCCACTGTCATTTTCTTACAAGATAAAAGTCAAGAGGTGATTGAAGTTAGTAGAACGAGGGCAGAAATGTTAGAGGAATTGGGTTTGCAAGAGGGTAAATTTAAATTCGATATCGAAGATGAATTACCTGAAACTTCTGAAGATGTACTGGAGTCAAGATATGCCTTTGAAGCTGATAATTACAATGATGTAATCGTTGAAGATGCTTCAGATTCATCTGATGATGAAGTTCCTTTTCATTATTCTGGGATTGATGCGACATTTCCTTCATTATCGGAAATGTTCAAAGATCGAAATGAAGATGAAATTAGAAGGAAGATAGTGGAGAAGGTGTCTGCAGAAGGAATTCCAAACACTATTCCAAGAGAAAATTTGGCAGAAGAAAGAAAGAAATGGTACAAAGTCATGCCTAAAGAGAGAAAGAAACTTCGAGCCCTACAATTCTTTACACACGACAAAGAACTCTCTTGGGGTGATATTCTATCATGGGGATATTTGGAAGATTTAAAAGTCTATGCAATCAGAAGAGAACAGGGAGTACAGTACTTTGAGTTCTTGTCTGATATAAAAACTTTGCCGTGGTGGGATATCGACGAGTTGGTAAAATCAAAGAATATCAAAGAATTCTACCATGGGTTGGATGTTAAACAACATGATCAGAAGTTATGGAATTATGTGAAGCTGCAAGCTGAGAAAATATATCCTGATTGGCAACCACACTTTCCACGACGAATTGAAAGAATTTTAGAAAGTGGTGAAAAGGATATTACACTGGATATCAAGCCTCCAAGTTGTTTGAAGAATATGCCTTTAAGGGCAATGGAGCAAGATTTCCATGATGAGTTTGAAAGTTGGTTGTATAATCAATCTACAGCAGAAGCAATAATTTCTTTAAATAACAAGTCCACAGGAGAAGCTAGAAGGATCTGTGTGTTAGATCCTATGTGGCTTGTTAACTGCTCAAAGAAGGATATTGATTGTTTGTTCTACAACAAGATAGTTTACGAAAGACCTGATAGAGAGCAAGCTCTGCAATATCAAAAGGTTGTGGATGTTTGTTACGCAAAAGACATCAACTCTGGAAGATACTGGAAGTCTAAATGGAGAAATCTAGAGATTGATGAGTTCTTGAAAGTATACAAGCGTGAACAACGTTCAAAGAAGATTGCTGAAAGAGCTGCTGTACGGGGAAGACGTAATTTGGGAATTGTTCCTCCAACAGATCAGACACCAATAGAATCTGAAGAAAACAAAATTCCAAGGTGGGATCGGAAGCGTGATGGAGATCCTGTCTACAGACATTGGTGGTTAACTGAGGGAAGACAAAAGAGAAAAAGGATGTTGGAAGAAAAAGCACAGAAGAGAAGAGAAAAAGCGCGTGAGCGAAGACGCAACAGAAGGAATTAAAGACTATGCTGGAAGGAACTACAGCTACATCCGAGGGGGAGTCTGTTAGTACATTACGTCTGTAGCTTCCGTCAGCATGTAGTCATATTTTGTATTCTGTGTTTATGTATATTGTCTGTATGTATATTTGTAGTTAGCAGGACAACTCAGAAAAAGGTTTTGTATGTAAAAGTGTTGTTTGGGTACAAGATCAACTCGTGCGGATAGCAATACGCACGTATGGCAATACGCACGGATGACATATCCTCACGGATAAGTCATACGCGCGGATGGTCATACGCACGGGTAGCCCACCCGCGCGTACAACACTTATAGTCTTTCTGAGTCTGTCTATAAATAGAAGGTCCGGTGCTATTTTGTCAGAACTTTTGAGACACACGGATAGCTTGTATGTTCAACGGAACTTTGTGACTTTCATAACGATTAATAGAACGAACAAAGACAAGCAGTTAAAAGTTGAATTCTCTGTTGTACAAATCTGTGATTCGACTTAGTGGATTCCGCACACTAAGACGAAATCGATTCATCTTGTTCCTACGATCAGATCCTGTATCTACGGGACCAACACCTTGCCATAATAATCGCTAAGTAATAGCGATGCAAATATCCATTCGATAATTACTCCTGTAATTATATAACTCGACAAAATCATTAGTCGATATTGTCAAAGGGTGATATTTTCACCTTTTGACCCATTTGGTCTAAATGACCGTGTATCTTTGCGAGATGGATTTATTATCATCTCGTCTACATGACTCGCACCGGTTTACACCGTACGGTTATTTTACTTATAAACCAATTTCTTGATTCTTTTGACCCCTTTATGACTTATGTCATAAAGTGTCTTTCACAAACTAACGGTTTTTTGTCAACAAGTGACCGAATTACCGTTATTACCCTTATTACTTATGTTGGTTTACCCTTATAAGGTAACCACTCGAAACTCATTATCTATTAGTCATTGCATGACCAATTAATCGCATTAGTCCTTTTTAACCATTAAACATGGTTTATTATCATTGTCTTTTGTTCCGAACTGCACATGTTGTATCGGAACATCATAATTCAAACAAGACTTTATATTATTCATAACCTATAAAACCAATAGGTATTAAAAAAATATAGTGTAAGCTTTACTTACCCAGCGTCCAGATTATGCTTTTCCTTCATTCTTGATTCGTTTGACCCGCTTCCTTCCCAAGCTTTCACCTAGCTCATCAAGCGTCAAACTATCATTGTAATTTGTAAGATGGTTAGACTAGTCATAATCATTCATGACTATTCCATCCTACGATCTTTATGTCGAAATTATCATTCGATCATATAAAAGGTCATTTTGACTTTAAAAAGTCAAACTGCCCATTGACAAAAGTAATTACACGATCTAGCTTAACTACTCATTTTATTACTTTGCCACTATACGGTAAGCATCCTTATTATGCTACCGTTTTAACTATCTATGAAATCAAGTTATTATAATTGAATTTCATTCGATTAACACATGATGATCAAACATCATTTTGATCATAATATATCATCATTTTCATTTTATCATACTAATCCATTTCCTAGCAAGTATGATCATGTACTTAAACACACAATTTGTTCATGTATTTCCTGATTACTATCAGATATGATGATTCTAATCATAATTATTTCATCAAATTCATCAAATCATTCAATTCATAGTATCATATGTATAATTTTCACTTAGGGTTTTGTTCCTAAGCAAGTATACATCACTAATTCAATCATAGCTTCAATAATTCATTCATAATTCGTGATTATGATGATTATTCAAATTTCATAACTTCACAAATCATCAAAATTTGACATACCTTATGATCCCCTAGCTTGGGTGATCATTAATTCACGCTCAATTGTGAATTTAGACTTTATTTGAGCCTTCAATTTGATGATTTTGCTATGGTTAGGGTTTAGAACTCCTAGGGAGTTCTTCTTGGTCGAACCCTACGTCCAGAACATACACACAGAATGTGTGTTTTTGTTTTAAGTTTTCTTTTATAACTTAACTTTCAATTTATCGGACTCTGGCCCTCATGTTTGGTTAGTTTATTAAGTAGACTTTAATCCACTAAATTCCTATAACATTCCCTCTTAATTAACTAGGTTAAACATTCATAGTTAACTTAGTTGGTTCGGGGAATTTATAACTCAGTTTATTTTAAGTCCCGTTAACTCGGGCCTTCTATAAACTTTATTTCCTCAAAAACTTTCATACAACTTTTATTCAATATTAGGTTTATTTATTTAAATCCTAATATTCACCGGGTTAATCTTTACCACTAATGGTACTTTACCCGTCTTTTTAGTTTTAACAGGGTTTAATTACCAAACCCATTTTCGGGGTGTTACACCATGTCAGTGTCTTCATTAAAACGCCATGATCGGATGACTAGGTCCATGTTTGCATTTGTATTGTTCGATCCAAATTTTCCAGTTAATCTTTTTATAACCGTATGTGTTTTATCACAGTGATTATCAAGAGGGACGACAATTGCTAGGATCCCCCTCTATACTTCTTCTTCCAAGTTCAATATGGCTTTGATTGTTTTAACAAACACTCTTCTTCTGTTGTCATAACGGATTACGAATCTTCTGATTCTAAGGTTGTATCTCCATGAAACGATGTTTGCCATTTTTCTTCTTTTCAGAGGTTTTTTTTTTTTTTTGAAATTTGGCGTTTTGGTTAAAGATGGCGTTTTTAGTATGATCATTGGAAGTGATGATGGAAATGATGGTAATGTCATTTATATAATGATGTTTTTAGCGCGTAATTTAGGAGGGAATTTTTTATAATAAATGTTAATAATAAACTTTCAGTTACTGTTTGTTCACCTCTATCTGTTAAATCTGCAACGCGTTTCATCTATGGATGTTCACGAGCCGAACCAAACCGATCAGACCTTTGCTCGTGCTCGGTTCGTTTACAAACCGATCCGAACCGAATCGAGCATTTTTTCAACCGAGCCAAAGTCGAGCGAGCATCTTTCGATCCGAGCATTTTTCGAACGAACGTCGAGCATCGCAGAACAAAAAGGAAAGTGACGATGGGAGTGCTAGTTATTAAAATAAAGTAGAGTTTTCATCCATAATGTTTTTTCCAATAGAACACAAGTAAAAATTTAACAAATAACAAGGAATACAAAAACACTCAACTAGTTCTATCGAGATTAGCTAAGCTGGAAGATAAATTGTCGTCCAATTGAAACATACCCTTGTTTTATCAGAAGTTTAAAATTGAATGAACCGATTGAAGCAAAACCCTGGCGAGTTGTCGTCTTGGTGAGTGGCGATGGAGAAATCGAATAACGATGGCCAATGGGGGGTTTTGATTAGGGTCTTGTACTTATGAATCGAATGTCGGGTTGAGACTTGAGTAGTGATCGACGCTTCACATTTTAGTATTTGAAATTTTGACTCAATTACTCAAATGGACATTTAAGTATTGGACCATGGACTATTGGTATTGGATTTCAAATCTAGTTACTTAAATGAGTTCTATTTGGACCTTGGACCAAACATTGTTGATGTTGGTCTCTAGTCATTTCATTAAAAATGATACACACACAAATACATACATATATATATATATAGGGGAGAGTTATCTTGAGAACGCTAAATATTGCGAGAACCATGAGAACGAATGAAAAAACCAATCAAAACCAATTTTTTTTTAATACAAACCTCATTGTAATTAAGATACAACATCAAAAACAGAATTTACAATATCAAATAATTCATTTCTCCTTTCAAAATCACTCTTTTTAGATTTTTTTACACGTGTGTAAATTTTATTTATTTACGAATTCAAGTAAATTTAAACGCGTAAATTAAATTTATAACATTGTACTCGAATAATAATGATAAGTGTAGAAAAAAATTTGAATTTGATTTTTTTTTACCAAGTTCTCGCGGTTTTTTCATTTGTTCTAACGGTTTTTTCATTTGTTCTCACGGTTCTCACAATATTTAGCGTTCTCATTTAAACCTTCCCCTATATATATATATATTTAGCGTTCACATACATACATATATATATAGAGAGAGAGAAAGTGTAAAATACATTATGGCTTAGCGTACGACCAGTACGCGACCAAATTACGCACGTTATTTTGAAAATCACGCACGTTATAAAGCTAAAAAAACAACATGCGTGATTATTGTATATAACATGCGTGATTATTGTAATTTTTCAATTAACATTGTTCAGTCAATTTCATCGAATTGGGTTCAAATTTATCGTTGATTTTGAAAAGTTTCTTCAAAATGTCGACCCTAAAAAATTCAAATCGTAGAATAGAGGATGAATGGACATGACCAACCTTTGATTCAGACCATAACAGAGGATGCAGAAACATGACCAAGCTTTGATTCGATTTAAGTGAGAGGGCAGTAACAGTGGTTTCAGATCGTAAAACATGGGATGCGATTTTTGAAATGGGAGTTAAGGCATGCGTGATTTATGTTTCCAACATGCGTGATTAGGTTTTTTGAGGCTTATAACGTGCGTGATTTTCAAAATAACGTGCGTAATTTGGTCGCGTACTGGTCGTACGTTATGTCGTAATGTACTTTAACTAGCCTATATATATATATATAGTAGGAGTTGGGTAGAAAGCCTTATTTTCCGAGAAAGTCTAGGAAGCAATTGGAACGTGACATGTGGCATTGAAGGATTTTAACTAAAAGGGCAATTGTGTAATTTGACATTTTATTTTAATTTTGGAATTTATATCTCATTAACTAACTATGCACGATTTTATGGTAACTGATTCTCCATGATTTGCGAATTACTACCAGACGTAAATATCAATCAAATTCTCATTCGTTCCTTTCACAATCTTGATCAACTTTATTCGTAAATCATTTTTTACGTGAGAGATAGTTATAGCTTCAAACACAATTCTTGATTGCGGATATGGCAAATACACTTCTTTTTCTGTTTACTATTATCTGGTCTGTATCGATTTTTAATTATGTCTGGAAACCACCAGAATGTTCTTGACGTTGTGTTTTAACAACAAGTAGATTCATACAGTTGTGTTTTAGCATTCAGATTCATACAGTTGTGTTTTAACAGCAAGCAGATTCATACAGCTGTGTTTTAGCATTCAGATTCATACAGTTGTGTTTTAACAGCAAGCAGATTCATACAGTTGTGTTTTAGCATTCAGATTCATATAGTTGTGTTTTAACAGCAAACAGATTCATACAGTTGTGTTTTAACAGCAAGCAGATTCATACAGTTGTGTTTTAACAGCAAGCAGATTCATACAGTTGTGTTTTAGCTTTCAGATTCATACAGTTGTGTTTTAACAGCAAGCAGATTCATACGCTGTGTTTTACCATCCATGCTGGTAATGCTAGAGGATTTCTTGACGTTGTGCTTTAACAGCAAGCAGATTAGCAAGCAGATTAATACGATGTGTTTTCTTGATGTGTTTCTTCATGAAGGATAGAAGGAAGAGAGAGAGAGAGAGAAAGGGAGAGAGATAGAGAGAGAGAGAGAAAATCGCAAGAAATGTGGGGTGGTTATGGAATGACAATTATTTCCGTATTTAAAATAAGCTAAATGACATATCTACTCCTGATTAATTAAATAATCCTATTTTTAAGAAACACATATGACCAAAATGCCACCAAGATGATCTCAACCATTAAACACACCCATTGGATGGCCCAGATCGCTTCCTAGACTTTCTAGGAAAAACACCCTTTCCGTAGGATCCCCACTCTCTCTCTCTCTCTCTCTCTATATATATATATAGGGTTGGGCTAGACAAAAAACCCTATCTTTCTTAGAAAACTCTGGAAACTCAAAGCTCCCGACATTTTTTTTTGAAAAAAATAACACATGTAATATACATGTTTTTAAGACTTTTGGGCCAAAAAAATCAAAAAAGCGCCGAGTACTTTTTTTTAAAAAAAATAAACAAGTTCCAAAAACTTCGTTGACTAACATGTGTTAGACAAAAAATGCTGAAAGTTGCTGAAATTTGTTTTTTTTTTTTAAAAAAAAAACCCTTCGGCGCTTTTTTGATTTTTTTGGCCCAAAACTCTTAAAAACATGTATATTACATGTGTTATTTTTTTCAAAAAAAAAAATGTCGAGAGCTTTGAGTTTCCCGGGTTTTCTACCTAAGGAGGGTTTTCTACCTAGCCTTATCCTATATATATATATATATATATATATATATATATAAATCGAGCCAACCGAGCCGAACCGAACTGAGCGGGCCTTTGCTTATGCTCGGTTCATTTACAAACTGAACCGATTTGAACCATGCATTTTTTTTCAATCTAGCTGAATCAAACGAGCAAATTCTGAGCATTTTTCGAGCGAGCATGGAATGAGCGTCGAGCGCTGAGCAATTTGAACTGCCCTAGTTTCATCATTAAGTTTTGGCGTTTTGTATTAATGGCGTTTTAGATAAATTTGATCGACGTGCGTGCGGTGTCTATATTTTTGGTTATATTTTTAGCTCTTTTCACTCGCCGATTTCAAGTTTTAAATTTATAAAACACGATATTCTACTATCACTCTACACACACGCTAGGGCAAGTATACCCATCGCGAACGTAGTATATTGATGGCAAGATACTGAGGTCGTCCAAGGACACAAGAGCTTTTAGTACCGGTTTATCGTCAATGTCTAATCGAACCAAACTTTTTAGAAAAGTTTTTTAAACTAATAAAAAGATAAAAACAAAAACTAAAAATAAAATAAAAATGATAGACAAGAAAGAATCACTTGGATCCAACTTATCTTTCATGTACCCTTTTGATGATTTCCGCACTTTGGGCATTTTAAGAGATTATCTTAGTTATAGTAGTAGGCCCCTCTTTTGGAGGCGACGTTACCCTCAACCCAGTGGTTTGAGTCAGCAAGGATACAATCCCACTAGGTCAGAATATTGAAAGATAATTAAATAAGTTATTAATGCAAAATGTGGTGGACCCCCCTTACGAGGCGGCGATCACCCTCAACCCTTTGGTCTGAGTCAGTAGGGATACAGTCATCGCGAAGTTGGTTACAAGTTTTAATAGTAGTTTATGAATAAAGGGTGCAAGCGTTTTCTTACTCTCAGTCGGGCCAGTCATTCCTGGCCAATCCATGGAGTAATACTAAACTTGCACCAGGTTTTCGCATGATCTATACACTGAACGAGACATAGAATTACCCAATCCAACCTTCTAACCCCCTTACAGGCAATTAACATGCTTTATATAGACCGTAAAGACATGAATATGTTGAATATATGAACATATGAAGAATGGGTGAATAAATTCGCCTTCAATATAAAAAACTAATTATTAAAGTCATTAATACATACCCAATTAAAAAGTAACCAAAAATCGGAAATCATAAAAGAAATATATAAAAGATATGTCTTCACCAAGTTATGTAAGAATTTAGCCAAGCATGGCCTTTGTTTGACAAAGATTCTTACGATCAATCTTGGACTCGAGACTGCACACACACTCTAAAGATGCAAAAATGGATGATGGTGGTGAATGATGGTGTTGTAGTGGTGGTAAGTGAGATAGAAGTGGTTTGCCAAGGGATGAGTTGAAGTGAAACAAAGCATCCCTATTTATAGTTGAAAACATAACGTCCACCATGGCCCATACCCTCCCGGCACGGCCCCGTGCCCATCAGTCTCTCTCTTCTACATTAACTGCAGTGTCAGACTTATACTAGCACGACCCCGTGTGTCAACGGCACGGTCCGTGGCCAAAGTACTTGTTGTACTTCTTCAGATTCTGTAAATCTAAGAGTTAATCACTCCCCGTGTTGCTTTAGCATGGCCCCGTGTTGAGCTTGAAAATTTTCTTTTCTTGTTGTCTCTTTCTGCTGTAGTGAATTCCCACCGGGCACGGCCCGTGCTAGATGAGCACGGCCCTGTGCCAGAGCTTCTGTCTTTGCTATTTCTTGGGTTTGGATGTGGATGGGGGCTCGACAAGTTGGTTAATCCTTCTTTATAGCATTTTGTGTTGGTTTTTGCTTCTTTTGTTCTTTTAAGCTCTTTTAACCCTGTTTATTAAAAAGGACAAAAAACACAAGCTTTTTCCAACATTTGCAATAGAAAAGGGTTGATTTTAAGCCTCATTTAATGTAATTTATATGTTGTATTTTGAACACATCAGTGATGTTTCATCTGGAAGTGACTGATGTGTATGTCTTGTAGGTTAAGGCGGGAATTTTGAATGGTGTTTTGCTCATTAGTTTGGTGTTTTGTATTAGAGCAGTAAAAATAAAGTTGATGTTATATACGAAAACGCCAACGCGCCATTCTAATCCATAGATTGTTTTGATCCAACGGATGAGGGGCGTTTTCACCGTTTTCACACTTTTGGGCGTTTTCCCTAAATCCTGTCCCTATATATATATATATATATATATATAGGGGAGAGTTCATTGGGGAACACTAAAAATGTGGGGAACAAGGGAACAAGGGCATTTTTGTCCAAAAATAATATCTAATTACTTCCAGCTTTACAAACAAAATCCATCCACACTTTGAAACCCTAGCTTCTCTCTGAGTCACCATCATACGCCACCACCATCAACACCATACACCACCACCACCACAATACGTCACCAGCATCAGCGAACGCAAACATTAAACACCACCAGCAACAACCACTGCGATTTAATAGAAGGTCTAGCACCATCCGTGTACGATTTTTTCAGATTTCGGCTGAGATTTTTCGAATCTTCATTAATAATCTACATATTATTCAGATCTACTTGCGGAAAACTATTACAAAACTTTAGCTGGTGCCGATTTTGACTGAGATCACTACAGTATTAGTTTCCAGGGTTTCAAATCTTAAATCTCAGTTTAAGGTATCATTTATTTGTGATTATAAATTAAGTTTTATTTAACTTAACTTGATTATATGAAATTATGATTATGTCGATTTATGTTTCTGTTTTGTAGCTTTTTTAGAAAAAAAAAAGTTGTTTTAACATGTTAATAGTTTTTAATTAAATTTGATTTATATAGAGATGTGTTATATATAACATTCTATGTGTGTTTCATTCTTTTCATTGATTCTTTGCAGTTTAAGGTATCATTTATTTGCGATTATCAATTAAGTTTTATTTAATTTAACCTGTTTATATGAAATTATGATTATATGTAGATTTATGTTTCTGTTTTGTAGCTTTTTAAAAAAAAAATTGTTTTAACATGTTAATAATTTTTTAATTGTTTTATATTTAATTTAACCTGATTCTTTTCATTGTTTCTGATATGTAGATTTATGTTTCTGTTTTGTAGCTTTTTTTGGTTATTGTAGTCTCTAAACTTATTGGTTTTTGGTTAATTGGCCTTTGTATTTGAAAAATATTGTTAAATCTAGCATATGCTCCATGATCGAAACTGATATCTGATGCATCTTGTGTGTATGAGGTTCTAGGAGGAAATATTGGAGCATATTTTATTCGGATGGGAAATTAGGGTTGTCTTATACATGGTTATTGCTTCACATTCTTCTAATAATTTGAAGTTGAACTATACCTGAACAGTTGAAGATGTATTATAACATGATAATTTTGTAATTTGCAGATGCTCCTTGATCCAGGCTGACACCTGATGTATCTAGAGCATTTAAGGTTCTAGGAGACATATTGGAGCATATTTTCTTCAATTTGCATAGTGATGAGAATAATTTACAATTTTGGCAAGCTAGAGCAAAGGATTGTAAGGGTCAATGGGGTGGGTGTAGGGAAGGCATCGGTGAACAGGTTTGCCGCGCGGTAACACTGTTGCCGACCCTCACCACCCCGGTGATTGAGTAAAGAAGCGGTGAGTGTTTACCGCAAAGGGGAAGAAGAGGGGAAGGAGAGAGAGTTGAATAATGACTCAAAGACTGAAGTAATTTTAGCCCTTTATCCACCCTGCATATCTTTCATTTCCATTAATAGGATATCGTCATTATTTACTGTCTTATTTAAGCTAAAATTGAAAATCAGGAAAAGAAAGGGTGTTCATAGAGGTAGCTTGTTTTCTCCAAAAGTTGAACACACAGGAAAAGTGATCAGCGGAGCTAACGAAACTGTCTCAGCTTGCCTCTATGTGTCATTGGTTCTTCTTTCTGATAACGCGGATGGATGGGCGTGGGGGCTGCAGGATATTGGGCGGTTTTCGGTGTGCAGTCTCAAAAACAGGTTGTAGTCACTGAAATACAGACCTCCGGATTATGTGTTCAGTATTGGGTCCTAAAAAAGTCTAAAAAGTCACTAGGAGGAGGGTAGAAAGGGCAGGTGACCTACACTGGAAGCACTCACAAAAAGGAATATTTTTGTGATTTAGGATTTATGTGTCTTATGTGGGGATGCAATAGAATCGTGTGAACACATATTTGTGTCGTGCACCTTCGTGCAAAGTTTGTGGCAAATCATATCTCAGTGGTGCAAAGGTTCAATCTATCTATGCATTTCGTTTCCGAGATCTATTGCGGCTGCACGAATTTATCCAAGGCACAAAGAAAAAAAAGAAAGCTTTCTATGCTGTTATTTTAACAGGAATATGGTGTGTTTGCTGATTGAGAAACGATATTGTTTTCAATCAAGGCTGAGGAGGTTTCATTAAAGAAGGTTGTTGAAGAGGTAAAGGCCATGGGCTTCAGAGGGCTGAGAAACAGATCTAAGAAGCATTCAATTACGTGGGCTCGATGGAAAATATTTAAGGTGTTTGATGTTGGATAATGGAGGCTGCGCGGTTTTGTTTTTTTGTTTTTTGTTCTTCGTTCTTTGGTCTAGTTTGGTTCATGTGATGTAAATTGGCAGATAACTCTGTTCTGATGGGTGTATGTTTTGATCAAACATGTTAAAATAATATTTGTACGATAAACTTTAACATGTTAAATGAGTGTTTGCGTTGATCAACTAGGTGGGATTCAACTTTATTTAACCAAATTATATATTGAATTTCGGCCTAGATTTCAAAATACTTAAATAAAGTTTTGCGTGTAGCCTATGCGGGCCCAAAATAATAAAATAAATTAATTTAACATGTTAAAAAAAGCGTTTGCATTGATCAACAAAACTTGATTTGGCTTTATTTGAACAACATATTAAAATAAGTTTTGTACAATAAACATTAACAAGATGAAATGTTGACTTGTTCTACTTGGTTCGATTTAAATTTATTTGACCAAATTATATATTAAATTCTGGATAAGAGTTTAAAATACTAAAATAAAGTTTTGTATGGAGTTTATGCGGGCTCAAAATATTAAATTAAATTAATTTAACATGTTAAAGAAAAGTTTGCATTAATCAACTAAACTTGATTCGACTTTATTTGACCAAACATGTTAAAATAAGTTTTGTACAATAAACTTTAACACGTTAAATAAGAGTTTGCCTTGATCTACAAGGTTCAATTTAACTTTATTTGACCAAATTATAAATTAAACTTTGGATTAGAGTTTAAAATACTAAAATAAAGTTTTTTGTAGAGTTTATGCTAGCTAAAAATATTAAAATAAATAAATCTAACATGTTAAATGAGCGTTTACATTGATAAACTAAACTCGATTCAAATTTATTTGACCAAACATTTTAAGATAAATTTTGTACGATAAACTTTAACATGTTAAATGAAAGTTTAAATTGATCAACTAGGTGTGATTCAACTTTATTTAAACAAATTATATATTGAATTTTGGCGTAGAGTCCAAAATGTTAAAATAAAGTTTTGTGTGTAGTTTAGGCGGGCTCAAAATATTAAAATAAATTAATTTAACATGTTAAAGAAAAGTTTGCATTGATCAACTAAACTTGATTCGACTTTATTTGACCAAACATGTTAAAATAAGTTTTGTATAATAAACTTTATCATGTCAAATGAGGGTTTGCCTTGATCTACAAGGTTCGATTTAACTTTATTTGACCAAATTATATATTAAATTTGGATTAGAGTATAAAATACTAAAATAAAGTTTTGTGTGGAGTTTATGTGGGCTTAAGATATTAAAATAAATAAATTTAACATGTTAAATGAGCGTTTATATTGATCAACTAAACTCGATTGTAATTTATTTGACCAAACATGTTAAAAATAATTTTTGTACGATAAACTTTAACATGGTAAATGAGAGTTTGCGTTGATCCACTAGGTGCGATTCAACTTTATTTAACCAACTTTTATATTGAATTTTAGCCTAGAGTTCAAAATACTTAAATAAAGCTTTATGAGTGGTCTATACAGGTCTCAAAATACAAAAATAAATTAATTTAACATGTTAAAAAAATGTTTGCATTAATCAACTAAACTTGATTTGACTTTATTTGACCATATATATTAAAATAAGTTTTGTACAATAAACTATAACATGATGAAAGGTTGTCTTGTTCTACTAGGTTTGATTTATATTTATTTGACCAGAGTATATATTAAATTCTGGATAAGAATTTAAAATACTAAAATAAAGTTTTGTATGGAGTTTATGCGGGCTCAAAATATTAAAATAAATTAATTTAACATGTTAAAGAAAAGATTGCATTGATCAACTAAACTTGATTCGACTTTATTTGACCAAACATGTTAAAATAAGTTTTGTACAATAAATTTTAACACGTTAAATAAGAGTTTGCCTTGATCTACAAGGTTCGATTTTACTTTATTGGAACAAATTATAAATTAAATGTTGGATTAGAGTTTAAAATACTAAAATAAAGTTTTGTGTAGAGTTTATGTTGGCTAAAAATATTAAAATAAATAAATCTAACATGTTAAATGAGCATTTACATTGAACAACTAAACTCGATTCGAATTTATTTTACCAAACATGTTAAGATAAGTTTTGTACGATAAACTTTAAAATGTTAAATAAGAGTTTGCATTGATCAATTAGGTGCGATTCAACTTTACTTAGCCAAATTATATATTGAATTTCGGAGTAGAGTCCAAAATATTAAAATAAAGTTTTGTATGTAGTTTATGCGGTCTCAAAATTTTAAAATAAATTAATTTAACATGTTAAAGAAAAGTTTGCTTTGATCAACTAAACTTGATTCAACTTTATTTGACCAAACATGTTAAAATAAGTTTTGTACAATAAACTTGAACACGTTAAATGAGAGTTTGCCTTGATCTACAAGGTTCGATTTAACTTTATTTGACCAAATTATAAATTAAATTTTGGATTAGAGTTTAAAATACTAAAATAAAGTTTTGTGTAGAGTTTATGCTGGCTAAAAATATTAAAATAAATAAATCTAACATGTTAAATGAGCGTTTACATTGATAAACTAAACTCGATTCGAATTTATTTGACCAAACATGTTAAGATAAATTTTGTTCGATAAACTTTAAAATGTTAAATGAGAGTTTACGTTGATCAACTAGGTGCGATTCAACTTTATTTAACCAAATTCTATATTGAATTTCGGCCTAAAGTTCATAATACTTAAATAAAGTTTTGTGTGTAGTTTATGCGGGCTCAAAATAATAAAATAAATTAATTTAACATGTTAAAAACAAACGTTTGCATTGATCAGCTAAACTTGATTTGAATTTATTTGAACAAACATATTAAGATAAGTTTTGTACAATAAATTTTAACATGATGAAAGATTGACTTGTTCTACTAGGTTTGATTTAAATTTATTTGACCAAATTATATATTAAATTCTGGATAATAGTTTAAAATACTAAAATAAAGTTTGAGTTAATTACATAGTTAGTCCTCGTGGTTTGCACAAAGTAACGTACTTAGGTACTAATAGTTTAAAATCACATTCTAGGGTATTAACTTTTCATTTTGTAACGTTTGGAGGTATTAACGCTATTTGTAGGTTTAAAATCACATTCTATTAGTATGTAAATATGTTAATTTGTGCAAACCACAGGGACTATCTATGTTAATAGCCTAGAAGTTAATACCTCCAAACGTTACAAAATGAAAAGTTAATACCCTAGAATGTGATTTTAAACTATTAGTACCTAAGTATGTTATTTTGTGCAAACCACAAGGACTAACTATGTAATTAACTCATAAAGTTTTGTATGGAGTTTATGCGGGCTCAAAATATTAAAATAAATTAATTTAATATGTTAAAGAAAAGTTTGCATTAATCAACTAAACTTGATTAAACTTTATTTGAACAAACATGTTAAAATAAGTATTGTACAATAAACTTTAACACGTTAAATGAGAGTTTGCCTTGATCTACAAGGTTCAATTTAACTTTATTTGTCTAAATTATAAATTAAAATTTGGATTAGAGTTTAAAATACTAATATAAAGTTTTGTGTAGAGTTTATGCTGGCTAAAAATATTAAAATAAATAAATCTAACATGTTAAATGAGCGTTTACATTGATCAACTAAACTCGATTCGAATTTATTTGACCAAACATTTTAAGATAAGTTTTGTACGATAAACTTTAACATGTTAAATTAGAGTTTAAATTGATCAACTAGGTGTGATTCAACTTTATTTAACCAAACTATATATTGAATTTCGGCGTAGAGTCCAAAAAATTAAAATAAAGTTTTGTGTGTAGTTTATGCGGCTCAAAATATTAAAATAAATTAATTTAACATGTTAAAGAAAAGTTTGCATTTATCAACTAAACTTGATTCGACTTTATTTGATCAAACATGTTAAAATAAGTTTTGTACAATAAACTTTATCATGTTAAATGAGAGTTTGCCTTGATCTACTAGTTTCGATTTAACTTTATTTGATCAAATTATATATTAAATTTTGGATTAGAGTATAAAATACTAAAATAAAGTTTTATGTGGAGTTTATGCGGGCTTAAAATATTAAAATAAATAAATTTAACATGTGAAATGAGCGTTTACATTGATCAACTAAACTCGATTGGAATTTATTTGACCAAACATGTTAAAATAATTTTTGTACGATAAACTTTAACATGGTAAATGAGAGTTTGCGTTGATCAACTAGGTGCAATTCAACTTTATTTAACCAAATTATATATTGAATTTCAGATTAAAGTTCAAAATACTTAGATAAAGTTTTGTATGTAATCTATGCGGGCTCAAAATGCTAAAATAAATTAATTTAACATGTTAAAAAAAAACTTTTGCATTGATCAACTAAACTTGATTTGACCAAATATATTAAAATAAGTTTTGTACAATAAACTTTAACATGATGAAGTGTTGACTTGTTCTATTAGGTTCGATTTAAATTTATTTGACCAGATTATATATTAAATTCTGGATAAGAGTTTAAAATACAAAAATATAGTTTTGTATGGAGTATATGCAAACTAAAAATATTAAAATAAAGAGTAAACTGCCATTTTGGTACCTGAGGTTTGGTCACTTTTGTCATTTTAGTCCAAAACTCAAATCTTTTGCATCCGGGTCCCTGTGGTTTCAGTTTTATTGCCATTTTGGTCTAAAAATCAAATCAGGTCATGTTTGTCTTATAAAATCCTGCAATTTTGTCCTTTTCCTCAGGGGCAAATCAGGTCATATTTGTCTTATAAAATCTGGTATTTATTTATAAAAAAGAAATGACCATTTTGCCATTGCAAAAAAAGACAAAATAGCAGGGTTTTATAAGACAACTATGACATGATTTCATTTTTGGACCAAAATGGCAATAAAACTGAAACCATAGGGACCCAGATGCAAAAGGTTTGAGTTTTAGAATAAAGTGGCAAAAGTGACCAAACCACAGGGAACAAAATGGCAGTTTACTCTAAAATAAATTAATTTAACATATTAAGAAATGTTTGCATTGATCAACTAAACTTGATTCGACTTTATTTGACCAAACATGTTAAAATAAGTTTTTATACAATAAACTTTAACACCTTAAATGAGAGTTTGTTTTGATCTACAAGGTTCGATTTAATTTTATTTGACCAAATTATAAATTAAAATTTGGATTAGAGTTTAAAATACTAAAATAAAGTTTTGTGTGGAGTTTATGCGGGCTTAAAATATTAAAATAAATAAATGTAACATGTTAAATGAGCGTTTACATTGATCAACTAAACTCAATTGGAATTTATTTGACCAAACATGTTAAAATAATTTTTGTACGATAAACTTTAACATGTTAAATGAGAGTTTACGTTGATCAACTAGGTGCGATTCAACTTTATTTAACCAAATTTTATATTGTATTTCAGCCTAGAGTTCAAAATACTTAAATAGAGTTTTATGTGTGGTCTATACAGGTCTTAAAATACTAAAATAAATTAATTTAACATGTTAAAAAACGTTTGCATTAATCAACTAAACTTGTTTTGACTTTATTTGACCAAATATATTAAAATAAGTTTTGTACAATAAACTTTAACATGATGAAATGTTGACTTGTTCTACTAGGTTTGATTTAAATTTATTTGACCAGATTATATATTAAATTCTAGATAAGAATTTAAAATACTAAAATAAAGTTTTGTATGGAGTTTATGCGGGCTCAAAATATTAAAATAAATTAATTTAACATGTTAAAGAAAAGTTTGCATTGATCAGCTAAACTTGATTCGACTTTATTTGACCAAGCATGTTAAAATAAGTTTTGTACAATAAACTTTAACACATTAAATGAGAGTTTGCCTTGATCTACAATGTTCGATTTTACTTTATTTGACCAAATTATAAATTAAATGTTGGATTAGAGTTTAAAAATACTAAAATAAAGTTTTGTGTAGAGTTTATGCTGGCTAAAAATATTAAAATAAATAAATCTAACATGTTAAATGAGCGTTTACATTGATCAACTAAACTCGATTCGAGTTTACTTACCAAACATGTTATGATAAGTTTTGTACGATAAACTTTGAAATGTTAAATAAGAGTTTGCATTGATCAATTAGGTGCGATCCAACTTTATTTAGCCAAATTATATATTGAATTTCGGCATAGAGTCTAAAATATTAAAATAAAGTTTTGTGTGTAGTTTATGCGGGCTCAAAATTTTAAAATAAATTAATTTAACATGTTAAAGAAAAGTTTGCTTTGATCAACTAAACTTGATTCAACTTTATTTTGACCAAACATGTTAAAATAAGTTTTGTACACTAAACTTTTACACGTTAAATGAGAGTTTTCGTTGATCTAAAAGGTTCGTTTTAACTTTATTTGACCAAATTATAAATTAAATTTTGGATTAGAGTTTAAAATACTAAAATAAAGTTTTGTGTAGAGTTTATGCTGGATAAAAATATTAAAATAAATAAATCTAACATGTTAAATGAGCATTTACATTGATCAACTAAACTTGATTCGAAATTATTTGACCAAACATGTTAAGATAAGTTTTGTTCGATAAACTTTAACAAGTTAAATGAGAGTTTAAATTGATCAACTAGGTGTGATTCAACTTTATTTAACCAAACTATATATTGAATTTCGGCGTAGAGTCCAAAATATTAAAATAAAGTTTTGTGTGTAGTTTATGCGGGCTCAAAATTTTAAAATAAATTAATTTAACATGTTAAAGAAAAGTTTGCATTTATCAACTAAACTTGATTCGACTTTATTTGATCAAACATGTTAAAATAAGTTTTGTACAATAAACTTTATCATGTTAAATGAGAGTTTGCCTTGATCTACTAGGTTCGATTTAACTTTATTTGACCAAATTATATATTAAATTTTGGATTAGAGTATAAAATACTAAAATAAAGATTTGTGTGGAGTTTATGCGGGCTTAAAATATTAAAATAAATAAATTTAACATGTTAAATTAGCGTTTACATTGATCAACTAAACTCGATTGGAATTTATTTGAACAAACATGTTAAAATAATTTTTGTACGATAAACTTTAACATGGTAAATGAGAGTTTGCGTTGATCAACTAGGTGCAATTCAACTTTATTTAACCAAATTATATATATATATTGAATTTCAGCTTAGAGTTCAAAATACTTAAATAAATTTTTGTGTGTAATCTATGCGGGCTCAAAATACTAAAATAAATTAATTTAACATGTTAAAAAAACATTTGCATTGATCAACTAAACTTGATTTGACTTTATTTGACCAAATATATTAAAATAAGTTTTGTACAATAAACTTTAACATGATGAAGGGTTGACTTGTTCTACTAGGTTCGATTTAAATTTATTTGACCAAATTATATATTAAATTCTGGATAAGAGTTTAAAATACTAAAATAATCATCTATAATCAAGTAAAATTAAATAAAATCATTAATTCAAGTAAAAACAAACCTAACATCCATGATACACAATATTACTTGCGCAGAAATTAACCCAAATTAGATTATACATATACCCTGCTCAACTATGGTAGGTGAGCCATACCATGGTCTTGATTCATCGTCGGGTGAATGATACACCCCGTCGAAGCTAATGTTTGAAGCTCCCTTAAGGTGAGCCAATACTTCAGGCAGCACTCCATCGCCCCATACATCTGCCTGCCCACACACCTGTGGAAAACATAATACTTGCTATACCTAAGGTAAAGAAACCTTAACATCTAACAGTTGATGTTACCAGTCATAATAAGATAACAGATGTCAATTTCGACTCGTTTTTCAATTCATGGATCAACTAAGAGTTATATTTTAACTCAAAGCAGTTCAATGCGTACAAATGTTTTTATATTAAGTGCTATTTATTCATAATGATACCTATAAAGACAAAGTGTTTGGGGTTGACATGACCCGACCCGTCTGACCAGCCCAATTTGTAATCACTACTCGCTAGATTTGCCTATAAGAAGTTGGAAACGACGTTACCTGTTTGTATCCCTGGCCAACGAAACGGGTGCGAAATGTAGCACCAGTTGAGATCAAAGTGCCTGACTCACTTGTAATACTAGCATCGGGAACAGTTTGCTTGACGGAAACTGGAATAGTTGTTGCAGGATTTGGGTTCCCAAACAAACGACTGCCATAGATGTACCTGCAAGCAGCTCAAATCGGAAACGAAAACTACTGAAATGTCTAGAATTCCCTCAAAATTATTGACAAAAAAGATTATCACAGAATGTAAACTATACATGCCTGCGATACATACATATCTTAATTCTGGAGTATAAAAAGCTTTCCTACGGTTTTTCTCAACGTAATCCAACAGACCCCTTGTCTGATCAACAACTCCAGACACCCCTTTTGGCAGTGGCCTAGATATTAACATCAAAAGTGATAATAAATCAGCGTTTAAACTTTAAAGCATCTATCTTCATGAATTGACTTGAAGTTTAAAGCATCTGGTAAATATATACCGAAGGGGAGATCCCAAAGTGAGAAGCAAGGAAATATTATTATTTGCCTCGGTGAACTCTTCCATATACACCCGAGCCAACCTTCTTCCTGCAGAGTGTCCGATTTTAGACAATGTTCCACTTGCAGAGTGACTAATTTAAGATTTAACAAGTCATTATTTAAAAAAAAAGAATCAAAACGATGGGTATTTTAGACAATTTCTCAACTTCAATACACAAAAACTAGTTTAGGACTTCTCCATGCATCTTTTAGAGTAAATTACGCAGATGGTCCTGTTATTAACTATAATTTTGGATTTGGTCCCAAGCTTTTCAAAAATAAATGGACGGTCCCTGTGGTTTGCACTTTGTAACTCATTGGATCTAATTTTATTCATGAAATGCCACTTGGAAAATAAATACGTCTTTCGGGTCCCTACAAACGTAGACGAACTTGCAAGAGCTCATGCAAGCCGGTAACAGAGTGTGAGCGAAACGAGTAGAGAAGAGTCGAGGAGTTGATGCGTTAGTGAAGTCGGTAATAGGGTAGGATTCAATGTCTAGTGCCGAAAAGGTGTTATGCGGGTTGTGCTTGTGAAGATAGTGGTCGGGGAAGGTGTAGCGGTGGCGGTTAAGGGCAGAGAGCATGAGAGCTTTAAGCCAGGTGGTTCCGGACTTCATGAAGGAGGCCAAAAAGATGTCGGTAGGGTGTGATTTGAAATAGGTATGTAGAAGCAAGTTGGTTTATAGGATATCAGCACGATGTGCTCCTGATAGTTGTTTAGAACACAGCTTTCAAACACTTTAATAAACTAACATATGGCGCCAGATCCAACCCAAATCGATGAAGCTAGAACCATAAATTAAATGATGAACGATATTTTATCGTCGAAATGATTGGCATTATAATTTATGCTTGAATCTTACTCCGTATCCACTAAGTCATATGCAGATTTAGTGTTTCATTTTCTGTAAAACACGAATCAATTTCGCATTTAAATAACATCCTCTGTTCTTACCCAGTTCTGTTTCGGATCATTTCGTTCTTAGGAACTATAATCAAAACCTAAATGTGGATTATTTATCATCTAGAACACACAATTCGAACATTTCAAAAAATAACACGAAAGAATAAACCAACAAGCGACAAGGAGTATTTAGTGAACAAAATAACTGACCTTCGGGGTAACAAACTTAGACCATTGAAAATGAACTGTTGCGATTGACCCTGCTCTACAGGCTCCAGATTAGATCTGACCTGCCTAACCAACAAATCGGCCTTCCGGCTCTCCGTTTTCCATAGCCACGTGTCTGCCTCATCCTTCGCCCCATAGCTGGACAACAGAGTCTGCAGTTGCTGCAACTCCACTCTCTCTGACTGTGACAACTGGGGTTTTTTCAACATCTTGTTCCAGCCCGTGCTCGACAACTGCTGCCAAGTTAAAACAAAAGAGTCTTTTCATTTACTGTTTTAACAAATTCTCAAAAAAAAAAGGAACAAAGTTAATTTACCATTGTGCTTAAATTCTTTTCTCCTAGATTCTTTATCAACAACATCCTGCCTCTACTCGTGCGTTTTACTTTTTTCTACATAAACCCCATTGGTCTTACCATTGCTATGACCATTTGTCTCTTTCATCTTCATATCCTCCTCCAAAATTACTGGTCTTCATATTTGCAATGAGAGATAATTAAATATGCACTACAAATGAAATTTGCATACATATGCCAAAATCATTATTTAGAATTAAATCATCTGTACAAATCTCCGTATCTTCTCATACAGTCCATTCTATTCGACAACAACGCCTATTAAAACTTCTTAGGTTTTCTCGAATTCTGATAATCTTTATTTCTTACATCTATAAACAAGTTTTTTACATGTAAAAATGAGTTGTTTGTGTCGATATCAGTCTCAAACCCTAACTTTATATTCACAGAGGAGTAAAGGTATAAGTGTATATGTTGGTGCATTCATCTGTCGACTTCGTCTTATGTCAAGTCTCAGTCTCGGTGCAGATCTGAAAGAGGGTGATGTCATCATCTTGGATGATGACATCATAATGATGAAGTCATCATTGCATCATCACAAAATACAAAAGCATTTATGTCTTAGATGATGATTTCGGTCATGTTTAAAGTTGGTGATTTCGCTCATTTGTCAAAGGGTAATTTCGTTCATAGGGTTTAGATTATTTCGCTCATGTGTCATCATGATGATTCCGCTCATGTGTCATCATGATGATTCCCCTTATATGTCATTGTGTGATTCCGTTTTTGTGTCATGTCCGTATGAGCGGAATCATGTTGTCTATATATAGGTCATATGAGCGGAATCACATTGATAGATATAGGTGTTGTCTTCCGGTAAGCCTCGAAGTGCTGCCGAAGTGTTGTCTGAACGTGTACTTGCATTATTGATCAATACAACAACAGTTTAAAGTGAATTCTCGCTGAATTGTACTCGGTTTGTCTGTTTCCGCCGTTCAAACTGAGATAAACTCTTCTAAACGACTCGTTTAGGTCCAATAAGAAGTGTCAGATTTGAAATGATTCAAAAGGTTTTCAAAATCACAGAAATTAATATTTCTGAAATAAAAGATTTAAATCTTTCTGGAAAACCTAAGCAATACACTTCAAGAGAACAACAAAGAATTAACAAGAAAATGGGTTACAATTGTGGTTATAGTTTTCAAAAGAAACCAAACCATAATTGTAATTTCAAAAAGAAAGGATTAGGATTTAATCAACCGAAAAATTATAAAAATGAAAAATTTTCTAAACCAAAAACTGTGTTTGTTTCAGGAAATTCTTTAGAAGTTGAGAAAGAACAAGCATTCAGAAAACAGACGAATCAGGAATTCCTTTCCAAGAAGCAAGAAGAGTTGAAGAAAAATGCTGTTCCAAAGAAGATAGAAACCAGAACCTGTTTTCAGTGTAAAACTGTTGGTCATGTTGCTAGGGACTGTCCGAAAACGTTCAAACCAAAACAGGAAGTCTCTGGTAAAATGAAAGAAAAAGTTGTTGAGAAAACTGAACTTACAACCAAAACATTTACAGGCTTTGAAAATTCAACCTTTGAGAAAGGAGAATGTTCAAAGAGTGTTTTGAAAGGAAAAGAAAATGTAAAAAATAAAAAATGGGTTGTGAAAGGTTCAGGTAACAATTCTGGTGATGAATCTGATTCCTCAAAATCAAAGGAGTCACGTGTTGAGAAAAGGGTTGAAAAATCAGTTCCAACTATGAATGATGAAAATTTTCCACCTTTGAGTGCTGGAAATTTTATGAAGAAAGTTGAAATTTCAAATCAGTTTTATTCTGATAAGAAGAAATTTGATGTTGATAAGGCTTTCAACGGAACTGTGAAACACATTTTTGGCAAAATGGTCAATGGTAAGGCCAAAAGTGTCAAAGAATTTTATGCTTCTAAAAGACGTGTTCACAAGTCTGTTGAAAGAAAAGATGAAGAAGAAGTTGTTACACCCAAGGAAGGTCAGGCTTGGGTGGATATATTTTTCAAACATTAAAAACCTGACTTGCCGGAGCTCCCAAGTTGGTAATCGTGGAGCATGAATCGGCATCATTCTTATGTTGTTTGTTTGAAAATTGAAAATTTTTGGAAATTTATATTGCAGGACTTGCCGGAACTCCCAGGTTTGTAAGCGAGGAGTAGGAATCGGCACTTTGAGAATTCAACCAACAGATGATGATTGGTTGAAAATGCTTGATTGGATTATTCTTACAAGTGGTAAATCAGGGACATTAAGTTGTATCTGATTTCCTACAAATGGTTGAAAAACAATGTGATGATTTGATCCCCAATTTTACAAGTGATAAAATCAACAAAACTTATTTTCCGGAAAAAACCATTTGATTAAAACAAACTTAAGTGTTTTGAAATCGATGGGAAAATAGTTTGTTGTGAGGGGGAGTTCTGATTGTTTATGCCAAGTGGATGGCGAATTGAAGTGATTCGATATCAGTTGTCATGTTTCTTGTACAGTTTGTTTTCAAATTTCCTAAAATGTGTTTGCATTTTAGGGGGAGTAAGAAATTTTAGAAAATCCAAAAACATTTGAAAATTTGAAAAAGTCAAAAACATGATAAAATGAAAATGAGTTTTTGTTGCATAAAAGAGGAAATGATAGTACATCAGTGGACTGTCACAACATGCTAAAGATTTGGTAAGATAAAAAAGTGATAAACGGTCTCACTGATGATGTGCCAGTAGGTTTTTACACATTTAGTAGATTGTGACGAGATATAAACCTAAATTTCAAACTTGCTTATATCATGGGTAACATCTCTCGGATATATGGGTAACCCCCGAAATCTCGTTTGAAAGATTCCTTTTTCTGATATACTAGGTCTTTATACTCAGTGATATCTGGGGTATTATTCCGGGACTTCTGCTGAATGGAAGTTCTGACCTAGTCCTCGAATAATACTTTCCGAAAAATGCTTGAAACATAGCATCACCCTCAGCATATATGATAAGACAATAAAATTGCTTAGCAATGCTGTTGTAAAAACGATCCTCTAAAGGGGACACACCCAAAAGTTGAGTCATGATCTCTCTGCTGAACGGTAGTTCTGACCTGAGCTCTCATGATTCTTCATAATTTATTAACCCCTACAGATATCATTTGTGTCATAATTACCTGTAAGACTGAATATTGGGATCTGGATACGGGAGTATATTCTGAGGTGGGACACACGATTGAGTTTAAGTGCTTAAGACACTAATTGCATATCTCGAAGCAGTTGAACTTTGTGTGAAAATTTAAGTGGACCAGTATACTGACAATCTAAGTGAATCGTTTAAAACTGAAAATGTTTAAAGCTTAACGGTGTTGGTGATTCGTCTCAAAAACTGATATGATCCTCTTGCACGAACTCACAAAAATATTGTCTGTAAATATTTCATTTCTGCATTTTTCTTGATTCTTCAAGTGGTGTCATTTACTTTTTGTTTCAGTAAAAAAATCAAAAAGATTTTAAGTGTGTTTTAGCATAAATTTTGTAAAAATCCAAAAAGATTTTCGACAACTGGTGTTGGAGAGCTGATTTTCAAAATTCCAAGTGCTAAACAAGATGAACAAATGGTTTGGGTGAAAGTGTTTGAAGATTGTTGAAATGAAATGAGAAAAGTTTTTGCTATAAAACTTTATCCCTGCAAGTGGTAAATTAGAGTTGAAAATCTTATCCACAAATGGTTATCCGAAAATTTATTTTTGGGTAGAGTTTTTGCAGGTTGGCCAGGTTTCGATCCAGAGCAGGATGAAAGCCAGGTTATGATCTTGTGAATTCCAGACTACGATCCCAGCAGATTGAGAGGGGGAGTCTGAAGACACCATGATATTCAACATTTGAGAGAGAGGAGTTTGTTGAAGATAAAGATAGAGAATGAGGATTCTTGCAATGACAAATACTTCAGAGGTAGATCGAAGACTGATAAAGACTGAAGATTGTAAAGACTCGACACTTAAGACTCGTCAACATCTGAGGGGGAGTCTGTTGGTGCATTCATCTGTCGTCTTCGTCTTATGTCAAGTCTCAGTCTCGGTGCAGATCTGAAAGAGGGTGATGTCATCATCTTGGATGATGACATCATAATGATGAAGTCATCATTGCATCATCACAAAAGACAAAAGCATTTATGTCTTAGATGATGATTTCGGTCATGTTTAAAGTTGGTGATTTCGCTCATTTGTCAAAGGGTAATTTCGTTCATAGGGTTTAGATGATTTCGCTCATGTGTCATCATGATGATTCCGCTCATGTGTCATCATGATGATTCCGCTTATATGTCATTGTGTGATTCCGTTTTTGTGTCATGTCCGTATGAGCGGAATCATGTTGTCTATATATAGGTCATATGAGCGGAATCACATTGATAGATATAGGTGTTGTCTTCCGGTAAGCCACAAAGTGCTGCCGAAGTGTTGTCTGAACGTGTACTTGCATTATTGATCAATACAACAACAGTTTAAAGTGAATTCTCGCTGAATTGTACTCAGTTTGTCTGTTTCCGCCGTTCAAACTGAGATAAACTCTTCTAAACGACTCGTTTAGGTCCGAATTCGATCCTACAGTATAACAACTGAAGATTAACATCCTTGCATCTCATGGAAAAATCAGTTGTCATATATGCAAACATCCCGTGAAATCGTCCAAATCGAGCGTGGAGAAACCACTATCGTTTACCTTGAACAATCTCTTGATGAAACTCACATCGCACGAAATGAGTAATCCGCCTGTTAACTAGAATCTGAACTTATTTTGCAACATGTATATTCAATTTCAAAAAGCTGAATAAAGTTTTCAAATCCCTAGTTAATCAATACGAAAAAAAGCTGAAACCACTATCGTTTACCTTCAACAATCTCTTGATGAAACTCACATCGCACAAAATGAGTAATCCGCCTATTAACTAGAATCTGAAATTATACGAAGCATAATTTCAGATCTAATCTCATCATCCGGAAAAAAATGTTACAAAAACGCAACATTATAAAACCAAATTTCACTATTGAATTAGTATTGTTTTTTCACACGATCATACAAGCAGTTTGAGTGATAGACATTCAATTCTCGTTTCAGAACTTTTGATTTTTTTCGTATTAATCGAACATGTATGTGTTCTTGAGCCAGTTCTTGAGCTTTCTACTCTTCTAGATTTGAAACTGAAAGGTGAATCCAATATATTACAAGTTTAGAGGTTCGTGTAATAAGTTTCAAATAAGTTTAACATGTTAAATTAGAAGTGTTTCAATTAAAAACCTTGCAAATGACATAAACTCTCTGCATTTTTGCAGAAAATACAAAGAAAAAGAAACAAAGGTCACATAGATGACATATTATACCTGCTAATCCAGTAAATCAACACACCGACTGTTTGTTCCATCTTCGTTGCACTCATCCGGTAACCTAATTCATATCTTTCACTTCCTCCAAACCCTAATGTTTGGTATCTCTAAACCCTAGGAATTACATCAGAACGGGAACTAACAATTTGCTGAGGTTTGCCTATGTCTTCAATTTCTTCTTAATCGGACTGGCAACGGTGAAATTTAACGGTTTAGGGTGGTAGTGGTGGTGGTGGTACGGCAGCCGGATTGTGAACGACGGCGATCGGAGGGTGGTGCCCAAGGTAGCAGATGGTGAATAGGTTTGTAAAATTGTGTGACCAAAATACCCTTCCGTGTGTTTTTATAATTAAAAGCATTAGATTATATCACAACCGTAGATTACTTTGATCTAAGGGCTCCTAATGGGGTTCCCTTGTTCCCCACTTTTTTAGTGTTCCCCAATGAACCTCACACACTATATATATATATATATATATATATATAGGGTGGGGTTCTAGAGTTAACACTTGTGTATTTGCGAACTGAGTGAACAAATCATGGCCATTGATTTACACACGTGTATGGCTAGGATTTCATCATCAAATCGTAAAATACACTTGTGTATTTCATTATCAAATCCTGGCCATTGATTTACACACATGTATGGCCAGGATTAGTTCGCACAATTCGCAAATACACTAGTGTCCACTCTTGAACCTAACCCTATATATATATATGTGTGTGTGTGTGTGTATGTATCACTCCTAAACCTGAAAATTGAACAACCTGACCCAAACTCACCCGATCCCCGAACTTAAAATGGGTCGGTTATTGGGTTACTTTTTCCTACCCATAAACCCGAAAACCCAGAAAACCTTAAAAAAATAAAGAATACCCCTATTGACCGCGTTGAATGATTTTTGACCTTTGGAGATTTAGGTACCAGACCAATTTTTTTAAATTAGCATTTTAGTAAGTCATTTATATAATACATATAGATATTAATTTTTACAATATACACAACTTCTTTCCACTCTTTATATCTTCTTTTAGTTTTCACACATCTTTTTAATTTTTATACTTCAACATGAATTCCTCACAATCAAAATCTGATTTCATCAGTTTGTTCATAAAGATGGCACAAATTGTATTGGATTTAGAAAATATTTCACAACCAAAAACAAAAAAAGTTGGGTTACATAGATATTATGAAGCTGCACAAGAACATTGGTTGCCGACTAGTTTGTCAAAACCCTCGTATACACCGACGAACAACTAATGATATTTGGGATGAGTATTTGAAGATATTTGAAAAACCCTCATTGGGAAATATTTACAAATTCTCCAAAGGTGTAATCAAGTGGTGTGTAAACCAACACAGAGTGATATCCAAAAATTGTATGAAGTACATGAAACAAAACATGGATCTCCTAGAATGCTTGGCAACATTGATTGTATGCATTTACTGTGACATAATTGTCCTAATGCATCACAAGGTCAGCAGTGGTGGACCAAAGATTTTTTTCAATGGGTCCACTTTTTTTGTAAGATATTTCACAAACAAACGTTAAATATTTTTGGGTCGGGGCGGGACGTAGCGGTGCGGTGCGGTGCGAGGAACATAATAAAATAAATTATTATAACCAAAATATATAACCATTACTTGTTAGAAAATGCACAGTAAAAATACGATGTCATTCGAAATGGAAAAAAACATTGCAAACTTTCTTTCAATGATTCTTGCATAATTTGTTAGATATTTTAGTGGGATCAAGATTGACTTGGTGATCAAAGTGAATAATAATATACATCAAGCAAGTTAGGAGGTGCGGGAGTGCACACTTGTTTGAGTTATTATAATTCAAAGTGTACGCGCGGAGCCCGTACTCTACGGAGGTTCCAAAGGGGCAACGCCCCTGGGAGAAGGGTCCAAGGGGCCGCAGCCCCTGGCTGGGGTCGAGCTGGAAAATGCCATAATTTCGAAGCTTCAAAATACTGGCAGTTAAGAGGCAGTTTAGTGGCGGTTTTGTCTTAAAATTGAGATAATTGCCATTAGTCAATTAATCACCCCAACCCAGAAATTCGTAGAAGAGTTTTGATCAGTTTTTCCTTGGTTCAGACAATTTTTGCATACACACATACCTGTTGTTCAATTTTCTCGAAAATCAGAGTTATATCCGATTAAGTTATTTGGGTGAACCACCGAAATAATTTGATCTGAGAGTGATTACACGCCTCTCTGATCATCCGATAATCTGAAAATTCCCCAACAAAGATAAAATTAATTTCTATGAAGATGCAGGTGGATCGATGAAGGATATGACAAGCAAGTTTAAAAAACTGGAGAAGTTTGAATGGCAGGACTTCCGAAGATGGTAGAAGAAGATGCACTTTCTTCTCACAACGCTGAAGGTGGTGTACGTGTTGACTACTCCAATCCCGGAGATACTGGAGGAGGGCAATCTGGAGCAAATCAGGAAGAGGTCAAAGTGGGAGAACGAAAATTACATATGTCTTGGCCACATTCTGAATGGTATGTCTGATCCCTTATTTGATGTTTATCAAAATGTTGAAACTGCAAAGTTACCGTGGGACACTTTGGAAGCCAAATACATGGCAGAAGATTCTTCTAGCAAGAAGTTTCTTGTTAGTAATTTTAACAATTACAAAATGGTTTATTTAAGGCCTGTCATGGAACAATACAATGAATTGTTACGAATTCTGGGGCAGTATGCCCAACATGACATGAAGATGGATGAATCCATCTCGGTTTCAAGTATCATTGACAGGTTACCTCCTTCCTGGAAAGATTTTAAGCATAATCTAAAACATCAGAAAGGAGAGTTCACCATGGTTGAACTTGGAAGCCACTTCAGAATTGAAGAAGGCTTGAGAGCACAAGAAAAATTGTTGGTCAATGATGAAAAGAAACAGGCTAGAACGTCGTCTGTAAACATGGTTGAGCCGAGTGAATCATCCAAAGGAAACAGTAAGTTCAAAGGGAAACGAAAGTTTCAAGGGAACAACAATTCGGGTCCAAACAAAAAGCCGAATTACCCTTGCTGGAAGTGTGGTAAGGTTGGTCACTTTACGAGGGACTGTAAATTGATGAAGAATGCCAAGTTTGGTTCAAAGAACAAGAATGAGGCTGGTTCTAGCGGGTCTAAGGACCCGAGCAAGCAAGGTCAGAATTTAGTAAAATTTAATAATTCGGTTCAAAATTATGTATCACTAATTTCTGAAGCATTTTATGTGAAGGATGATGATATTGCTTGGTGGGTTGATTCGGGTGCAACGGGCCATGTATGTAAGGATCTTCGTTGGTTCAAAGACTTTCAACCAATTGAAGACGGTTCTATCATCAAGATGGGGAATGTTGCAACTGAACCAATTAAAGGAATAGGAACCGTGAATCTTGTTTTTACTTCTGGAAAATCTTTACTTTTGAACAATGTTTTGTATGCGCCCATAATTCAAAAGAATCTGTTAAGTGGCATTGTGTTGAATAATTGTGGGTATAAACAAGTACTGGAAAGTGACAAGTATATCTTGTCAAGACATGGTACCTTTGTGGGTTTCGGTTATCTATGCAATGGTATGTTTATGTTGAATGTTGATGTCTCTTTTATGAATGAATCTGTTTGTGTTGCTTCAACTAGTGATGTTAGTGACATAGCTTTAACTAGTAATAGTAACAACTTGACTGATTCGGAATTATGGCATGCTAAACTAGGACATGTACATTATAAAAGGATTAAGGAAATGTTTAAAATGAGCTTAAATCCACCTATTAATATAAACAATGATAAATGCCATATCTGCAAGTTGAATAAGATAACTAAAAAGCTTTCATGCAACATGTTCATGGGAAAAGTAAAATGTCAGATTTGATACATAACGATCTACGTGACTTTCAAGCTACACCATCACTAGGTAAAAAAAGTATGTAGTAATGTTCATAGATGATGCTACTAGATTCTGCTATGTGTCACAGCCCAACCGATGGCGGAAACCTCAAGGCGTGGCACTAAGCGAAACAGATTGTTCAAGAGAATCCATAACAACTATTAAATGACAATATATTTAACGTCAATATCCTATACTACTAACATATAAAGAAATAACAGTCGTTATAGATATCGAGTCTCAGAAACAAATACTATTCTGACAACTCAGATTTATTTAGCGTGTTTCTAGACTTCCTAACTTGATTCAGCAAGCATAGCATCCTATCAACCTGTCACATATGTTAAAATAAAGTCAATACATAAAATGTAAAGGTGCGTACACAAGTTTGCATATCATATAGTAGAGAAAGCGTTTACGCATAACCAGCATGTATCACGTAATGGGCGAAGCATGCAACTATCTAACAATGAAACACCTTAACCACGTGACTGCGTTGTAGAGTATGCGCGACACAACTCCAGCGGACACGTGAAGTAAAGTGATGTGATCCCTAGCAACCCCTGTCCACGACAGGTGCTGAGTCCAAACTATAGTACTAACGTTGGTAGAGGCGGTATAGTGTAACACCGTATAAGCATAGTAACAAGCATTCATTGATCACGTATAACATGCGGGAGCGGTTAGCGTTAAAAGTGTTTGCGTTGTGTGTTATGTTTTTATATAGAACGTATGTAACACCCAAAAGTGCGTTAAAAGAAAATGGGTTCGAGTATACTCACAGTGCGTGTTTAAACAGGTAAACACAACTTGATTGGATTGAAGGGAGCGCGTTGGAGTTAGCCTGAGCATGGAATAGTAGCATAAGCATTGAACATCGTGTAAACAGAGTGTCGAATGGTAGTGTGTTCGAATGATGTGTCACACCCCAACCGATGGCGGATTCATCGGGGCGTGGCACTGAGCGAAACAAATTGTTCAAGAGAATCCACAACAACTATTAAATTACCAAATCCTTAACGTTAATATCCCATACTACTAACAGATAAAGTAAAAATAGTTATTACAGATAATTGTCTAAAAAACAAGCAAACTGTTCCGACAACCCATAAATTATTCGTGGGTTTCTAGACCACCAAAACTTGATTTAATCATAGCAAGCAAGCATCCTAAACACCTATCACATACGTTAAAATAGGTCAATACACATCGTGTAAAGGTGAGCATACAAGTTTAATAGCATATAGTAGTGAAAGCGATTTACGCATAACCAGCATGTAACATGTAGAAATATGAAGCATGTAAGTTATCGACAATGAAATATGCACAGACATGACTGCGAGTTGTAGAATGCGCAACACATATCACCACTGTGACACATGAAGAAATATCCTTAACAACCCCTGTCCACGACAGGTGCTGAGTCCAAACTATAGTACTATCGTTGTTAAGGTGTCAGGCAACAATCACTGTGTAAACATAACATACAAGCATTCATCGGATAACACGTATAACATGCGAGAGTGGTTAGCGTATAAAAGTGTTTGCGTTGTATGTTAATGTGATTTGATATAAGTAACGTATGTAACACCCAAAAAGCCGTTAAGCAAAAAGGGATCGAGTATACTCATAGTTCGTTCGGATGGCTGTTCGATTGAAACTGATGATCTTTGAAAATTTTACAAAACTTCAAGTGTTTAACTTATAAAATCAAGTCACCTGGTCGAATAGTCGTTCGATCGGATGGTCGTCCGATCGGATGAGTATTCGATCGAGCAACTGTTTGTTTGAAAACTTGTGAATCAGTTAAGTTGAAAAGTTTACGTTTTGGCGGAGACGGTATGACGGCGTGTTAAACAACGGAATTCACATCAAGTCCCACTCGTTCGATCGGATGGGAATCACCGCATTCGATCAGGCTCAGCTATCCTTGACGGTGTTTCACATTCAACCCGAGAATGAGTGGAAAGCCCGAACGAGTCCAGATTCTAACGGTTTTGAGTAAAAAGTGAAGAATGTTGAAGAAAAGTTTGAAACAGTTGAAATTCGTTTAGATTTAGTTGAAATCAGTGTAAAAATGTGTAGAAATCCATTAGATCCGAAACGTTCTTGATGAGATGAGGTCACACTTCAATGTTCATAAGAACTCCATGGTGACGTCACTTTAGAACAACCCAAATCAAATGATTTCACGGTGGAAATGCAAGATTTGTTGGTGAAGATGATGAGAAAGTGTGTATTGATGCTAGAAGTACAAGATTTAGAGTGAAAACTTACAAGAATCACGATGAATCGAGAGAAAAGAGGCTGAGAGTGCGCGGGTCGGAAGGAGATGTCACATCAATGAACAGTGATGTGACAGGAGGGGTATTTATAGGGTGAGAGGAGAAAAGGCGGTGTGGAGTGGACTGGTCGGACGGCTGTTCGATCGGATGGCCATCCGGTCATATGTCTATTCGATCGAATGGTCGTTCGGTCGAACGGCGTGTGCGGGCTAGTTTTTCGACTTTCGTTTCGTGCGTTGAGCGTTGCGTTGCGTTTAAGCCAGTTGCGAGTAAGCGATGCGATAGTTTTAAGCAATAGTTGCACAAATAACATAACTAACACATAACAACATACAAGTAAGCTTGCATTTAGCGTTTGTGACGAGATTGCGTTGCGATAGAGTTGCGATTGCGTTTACAAGTTCACACCTTTAAACATAACATCAGTATACACAAATAAGGCACATAATAGCACTCACGCACTGAACAATTAATTAATTGCGATTCGAGTTGCGATGCGATAGCGATGAGATAGCGTTAAGTAGGTTAGCGTTCAATTATGTTTATCGCATTGTTACCTCACATATTACAAATCGTAGTATAAAAATAGTGTCAACTAAAATATCGATTATCGAGGTTCGAAAGTACAAGCAATAATTAAGTAAAAATTGACAAATCTGAACGTTGACATTTCTTGACTTTGACTTTGACTTGTACTTTGACTTCAAAAGTCGGGTTGTTACAGCCTCCCCTACTTTAGGGAATTTCGTCCCGAAATTAAGGCGCAGGCGTAACGAACAACTGTGGATATTTAGCCTTCATATCACTCTCGAGTTCCTAGGTGAACTCGGCGCCGCGTTTGCCTTCCCAGCGAACCTTCACTATAGGAATGCGTGAGCGTCGGAGCTTCTTGGTCTCTCGGTTCATGATCTCGACTAGCTTTTCCACGAAGTGTAATGTTTCATCCACTTGTAGATCCTCTAGAGGAACATGTAAATTCTGCTCGACTAGACACTTTTTGAGGTTCGAGACGTGAAAAGTCGGATGTACATTGCTGAGTTCCCCCGGTAATTCGAGTATGTAGGCCACTTTGCCAATTCTTTCCAGAATCTTAAAGGGTCCAACATATCGAGGCACGAGCTTTCCTTTCTTGCCGAATCGGATCATTCCCTTCCAAGGTGAAACCTTTAGGAGTACGTGATCGCCAACGTCAAATTCAAGGGGCTTGCGGCGTTATCGGCGTACCTCTTCTGACGACACCGTGCTTTCAAGAGATTGTCTCGTATCTGGAGGATCTTGTCAGTCGTTTCTTGCAATAACTCAGGACCGATAATTAGCGCATCTCCGATCTCGTGCCATACAATAGGCGATTGACATTTTTTTCATATAATGCCTCAAATGGTGCCATTTGAATGCTAGAGTGATAACTGTTGTTGTACTAGAACTCAACTAAAGGTAAATGCGAATCCCAATTACTACCAAAATATCTCACACATGAGCGAAGCATGTCTTCAAGGGTGCGAATCGTGCGTTCAGTCTGACCGTCAGTCAGGGGATGGAAAGTGGTACTTAGATTTAGAGTAGTACCGAGAGCGGATTGAAAAGTTTCCAAAAGGCGCGAGGTAAAGCGACCATCGCGGTCAGAGAGGATATCATGAGGTGCCCCATGTCGACAAATGACTTCGTCGGTGTAGATCTGTGCTAATCGTTCTACCTTAAAGTCTTCTCGTATCGGCAGAAAATGAGCAGATTTTGTAAGACGATCAACGATAACCCAAATGCTATCGTGACCTGATGGCGTGCGCGGAAGTTTCGTAATGAAGCCCATAGGCTATACTCTCCCATTTCCACATAGGTATCTCGGGTTGTACGAGTAAGCCAGAGGGTCTTGGTTGTTCAGCCTTGACTTTCGAACAAGTCAGGCACTTCGAAACATAGACAACGATATCCTTCTTCATTCCAGGCCACCAATGCCGAAGGCGAAGGTCATGGTACATCTTGTCGGCACCGTGATGAATGGAATATCAGGACTTGTTAGCTTCAGTCAGCAATATCTCCTGAAGGTTATTGCGACTTGGGATCCATATGCGATCGATATAGTAATAGATACCGTTCGATTTGGTGACAAGTTGGGTTTCAGCACCACACTTTTTCATTTTCTCTCTCAAGGTGTTCTCAATGAAGCAGGCGTGCTGAGCGTCATGGATTAGAGCTTCAAGGTCGTGTTGGGCTTGAGTATTACGAACGCTATGCAAATAGCTTCGTCGGCTTAGAGCGTCGGCAACGACATTTGCTTTGCCATGGTGGTAACTGTAACAACCCGCGTCTTTGAAGTCAAAGTACGAGTCAAAGTCAAAGTCAAAGGAAGAAAAGATTGCTAAATGCGATATGTCACTCCCTGCTTAATTATTGATTGTACTCCTTGACTTGTACCGATTATTTTAATTTGTGTACTTTAGTTATATTATGTGGAGTAAGTATTAATAATCGCAGTTAACCGCTAATCTATTCATCGCTATCGCATCGCAACCTAAATCGCAGGTTCTGAATATTGTTTTACGTGTGTGTGCTATTTATGTGTTACTTGTGCATGTTTATGTTATGTTTGGGGTGTTATTCGAAAACGCAATCGTAACTCTATCGCAACGCAATCTCATCGCGAACTAGAAACACAAGTTTATTTGTGTAACTATTATTTTAATCTATCGTATCGCTTAATCGACACTCGCTTAAACGCATCGCAACGCCCAACGCACGAAACAAAATGTCGAAAACCAACTCGCTGCAGCCCTTCGATCGAATGACCATTCGATCGAACTTCCCTCCGATCCGTCACTGCACACCGCCTTAACTCCTCTTCACCTATAAATACTCACCTGTCACATCATGAACAGTGATGTGACAGCTCCTCCTTCGACCAGCAGACTTTTGGGCTATTTTCTCCCGATTCCTCGCGATTCTTGCAAGTTTTCCACTCAAATATTATACTTCTTTGATTTACACACACTTCTTCATCATTTACACCATCAAATCTCAACTTTTAAGCATGAAATCACTTGATTTGGGCTGTTCAAGAATGATGTCATCATGGGTTCTCATGAACTTCAAAGTGTGACCTCATTCCACCAGGAACAACTCAGATCTAAAGGATTTCAACATGAGTAAACACTGATTTCACCTAAATCTAGACATTTTCAAACCTCACAAGATTAAAAGAGTTGAAAGATGTTTTCGTAAATTTTTCTTTCACTTTCTTTTACACTCTTGCACTCAAAACCGATAGAATCGGGGCTCATTCAGGCCTTCCACTCATTCTCTAGTGAAGTATTGGTCTGAGAACTGATTCCTATCGACGAGATAGCCGACTCAATGGGTTGAACATGAACCACCGTCAAGGTCAGTTAACTGATCAGACTGGGTTGATTCCCATCCTATCAGATGGCTTGGACTTGGTGGAGTTTCCGTTGTTTAACACGCTATCCTACCGTCTCGGTCAAACCGCAAACTTTCAGAATTAACAAAAATTTTACAAAACAAACAGGTTGCTGAACGGACTGCCGTTCGATCGGATTGCCATCCGATCAAACGACAATCCGATCGGATGACTTGTGACTTTTCAACACTTAACAATTTTCACAAAAATGTAAAGAAGATCAGTTTCAGCGAACCGCCATCTGATCGGACGGCCATCCTTCCGGATGACCATCCGGTCGGATGACCTGATTTGTAGAAACACTTCTTTATTTTGAAAATGCTACAACGAAAACTTCAAAGTCTCATCATACACAAACACATCCATCCCAAGCGAATGCCAATCCGACCGAATGGCCATCCGACCGGATGACCATCTGTCTGGATTGTCATCCAATCGAATGACCCTTCGTCACTTATCTCACTCACACCGTTCTACGCATCGTTCATCGCTTATGCTATCGTTCTGATCAAGCTAACTCTCCAGTGCTCCCTTCAATCCAATCCAATCCAAGGCTGTGTTATTCATTTAACACAATCAGTGAGTATACTCGAACCCTTTTTGCCTTACGCACTTTTGGGTGTTACATATGTTACTTATTTCAATTCACATTCGACACAACGCAAACACTTTTATACGCTGACCGTTACTGCATGTTATACGTGTTACTCGATGAATGCTTGTATGTTATGTTTACACAGTGATTGTTTCCTGACACCTTAGCAACGATAGTACTATAGTTTGGACTCAGCACCTGTCATGGACAGGGGTTGTTAAGGGCTTTACTTCACGTGTCACAGTGGTGATATGTGTTGTGCATTCTACAACTCGCAGTCATGTCTGTGCATATTTCATTGTCGATAACGTGTTAGCTTCACATTTCAACGTGTTACATGTTGGTTATGCATAAACCGCTTTTCGCTGCTATTATACTATTAAACTTGTATGCTCACCTTTACACTATGTGTATTGACTGTTATTTTAACGTATGTGACAGGTGTTTAGGATGCTGTGCCTCGCTAGCTTTCGTGGAACCAAGTTGGATGAGTCTAGAAACAAACAATTAAATTATGAGTTGTCGGAACAGTATTTTATTTGTCTTTGAGAACTATTAGTCTGTAATAACTATGTTTGCTTAATATGTTACGGTATGGGACGTAATGCTTAAATATTGGTAATTTATAGTTGTTATGGAATCTCTTTGACAATCTGTTTCGCTCAGCGCCTCACCCCGATGTTTCCGCCATCGATTAGGGTGTGACAGATTGGTATCAGAGCCATAACTATAGGGAATTAGGCAAGACTTGACCTAGTCCGGGTTGATGTCTTAGAAACGACCTAGTCTATAGTCTAAGTACCAACATACTGACTTGTGCATACCCGGTAGGTTTTTCTACGAGCATTACTTGCTATTCTCGCTCGAACTTGCAGAACACTACACTCTTGTGTGAACATCGCATAATACTGCTTTGCGCAAGGTTAGCCTTTCCTAAGGCTGGCAACACACACACGATTTTCAAAAAACACTCGCGTGAACAAGTGATGTGGTCGAGATTAGGTGTGAAAACCGCAAACTATCGATTAAACCACTCGTTCAACACGCAAATTTTTACTATAAACGCGAGAATTTGCGTTGAATCAGGAGTGAAATTCGTACTTCGACGCAATTCTCCCTATCTATCTCGTGATTCCATAACACAAACAGGAATGCGGTCGTTAAGTTAGGGGTGAAACCCAAACCTTGATAACTTGTTCCGTTCTTTATTTTGGTTTTACAAAGCTCTCACCAAAGTCTCGATGGACTCCAACTACTCGAGTCGCGTGAATAACCAAAAGGATGCGTGCCATTCACCGTATGCCGGTGATAGAGCACAGTCTATTAGGCCAAAGCGTGTGCTTGAAGTCCTTGAGAATTGTCGAATCACTTTGGGTAGTCATCGTCTACCAGCCTAGACAATCTATTTTCGAACTCAAGCTCGCAAATCGCTGATTTTATGTTTATATGTGTTTCTATTCTGAGCCCGCAACCGCTGACTCTATGAATTATCGCTTTTATGTGAATTTTATGTGTTTTATGTGGTTTCATATGTTTATTTGTTAGCGTTTTGAGATACTAATGGTTTCGATCTAACGCTTCTTGCTCCACCTACCACACAACTCACTACGCAACGTTAACAACTCGCATGCTATGTTACTCGCTTACGCTATATTCCTCGCTGTGTTACTCGCAATCGCTACTCTCGAACGCGCTTTGCGAACCTTGAATGATAAGTGAATACGTCCAATATAGGTAGGTGAATACGTGCAAAATATAGTTGAAGATGTGCTTATGTGGATTACCTGCTTCGGTGTCTATGTGGACTACGTGCTTATGTGCTTACGTAAATCTGTGGACTATGTGCCTACGTGATTATGTGATTAGATGTGTTCCTGAGCTTTATCTAGTAGTTGTATGATAGGACGCGATATAGTCGAAATCTCTTCTGAGTCCTATGGCGATGTCTGTTGCAGAAAATGTCGTCATTTGGATCGCACACTTCCCGAGCCGCTCGACGAAACCATGAGGACAAACGCATCGCTGCTCTAGTCTCAAAGCATATGGCTAAGGTCATTCCGCAAATCTTCGGTGAGCTTAATGAGAACGCCAGCAAGTCCTCTGAGGAATCAAGGACTGACTCGCCTAAGGGTACTTTCAGCTTCAAGCAATTTAAGGCCTGTGGCCCAAAAGACTTCACGGGCGAAGACAGACCAAGCGCAATGTTTCAATGGTTCGACTCAATCAAAGTCACGCTACGCCAGAGCGGATGTCCCGACCACCTACGAACTGTCAATGCAACTTACGTTTTCCAATTCAGGGCTCTGGATTGGTGGACTGCCGAAAGGAACAGACGTGGGAATGACGCAGCCTATGGGCTCACTTGGGATGAGTTGAAAGAACTCATGATGAAGGAATTCTTCCCACCCCACCAGCTCCAGAAGCTGGAGAACGAGTTCTGGAACATCAAGCAGGATGGTGGCGATAACGCCGGTCTAACTGCCCGCTTCAAGCAGCTGAGTATCATTTGTCCAAGCCAGGTGGAAACACCTGATACGACGATCAAGAAATACATCTGTGCTTTACCGGATTGTGTTGTTGACTTAGTGCAAGCCGCGAAGGCAACAACAATTGAAGAAATCTACCTACTCGCTGCCGAGATTAACGACAAGCGAGTTCTCGTTGGGTACTTCAAGAACGCTCCGAAGAGTCTCCATCAAGCTACCGCTTCTCCCGCCGCTGAATACGCCGCTCCGCAAGATTCCAAGTTGTCACAACCCCCGCCCCCTTATCTATCCCGAGAACGGGCGGCCGCGAACATTCATTTGTGGTGGTATCAGTTATTAATTTGGCAGCGGAAATTTCATCAGGACCGTAGTTAGGAAATATTTTATCAGAGTAAAACCACCATATTTTTAAATTTATAATCACATGGGTAAAACCAAGTTTCTTATTACAGCATGTTTATAGGGATAAACCCTACTTTATTGAATTTAAAACATCGTATTTTAGATAACTTTTATAGCCACATTTTTACAAGCCGTCAGTGCTCTCGAGCTGGCTTTTTACTAATTGGCTTTCACATTGTGTTACGTGAAACACTTGTTTAAAAACATTTGTCAGTGGGAAATACTGGTGAGTGAATCCCAGTTTAATCAAGAAACATTTTATCAATTAACACAGTATTGAGAGTGATCACATTGTTTATTTCTACACAATTACTCATTTAGTATTGTCAATCCTGACTTGTGGGTCATATTACACATTGGCTAACTCATTGTCCAATGGTAACGTACTGTCGTCCCGACTTACTACTCGCAGTAGTAAATTTTGTATACAAAACCCCAACATACCTGCAGTAATTGAAGAACTACAAAGACTCAATCACCGCTTAATCACATTGTAAAACATTTAAGGTTTTGTAAAATATTACAAAAAGGTTAACAAAAAGAGGATAAACTCACATTGCTGTCTTAGATTTTCCGTAAGGGTTTCCTGGTGACAATCTATAATTTACACATAAGCACATATGTTAGTATAATAACCCTTTATTTATATTAATGATACCCTCCCCGAGACGGCATTCCAATAACCACGTCGGGCAGAACCACGACAGTTATTACGGAACCCTAAATCAATCGGGCAGCGTATCTAACACGAAACAGGGGTTATAATACTTACAACGGAGCAGAACCTCGCTAATTAGGGGGTATAACGCTCGAGTATTACTTCTACTATTCAGAAATTTGCTTAAGAAAGAAAGAAATGAACGAATTCTACTGAGATCCGATGCATTCTATTTATAGGTGCTGATCTTGTCTCTCTCGCGGCCCGCGTAAAACAAGCAAAGGGCCTACGCGGCCCGCGTTGACTCCGGTCGTCGTCGTAGCTTAGCTGGGTCATCAGGTAGGCCCGCCAGGTGTTGGGCCAGGTGGCGGCCCAGGGCTGCGCCACATTTTTGATCTCACGTGGCCCGCGTAAGGTTGAGGTGGGTCTACGCGGCCTGCCTCAACTTACTCTTTCTTGTTTTTAATTTATTTTTAATGCTATATTGTATTTCGGGCTCGGTTTTCACGTATGAGGTGTATTTGGGGACATATTGGGATATTTTAAAATATATTAGGGGTGTTAGAAATATTTTGGAGGGTTGATATATTTTGGGTATAACTCCTGGGTTATTTAATAAAATATATAGTGCACTCACATTAAGTATAGTGACCCAATTCTACTTTATCCCTACGTCACGAGACAGAACCCCAACGAATTTAGGCAGAGCCTTGGCATACGTTACGGGGCCCTACGTCACTTGGACAGGGTATCGGTGATCAGGGGTTACAACACTTAAAACGGGGCAAGGCTTTATTATTATTATAGGTATAATACCTTTAGAATTTTTTAGAAATACAAGGACAGTGAGAGGGTGATACTAAGAGGTCTTGAGCGAATTTTGAAGAATGAATCTGGCTTTCTATTTATACTATCCTTTTAACTTAGAGGGCACACTATGTTATCCACGTACACACCCCAACAGCCTTCCACGTACACACCTGAATATTAGAATTTACACTTCATGCACATACTACCCACTTTGTATTAAATGTTAACTTTTGTAATTTATGGTGTTCACACACAAGTGCAGACTTGCAATTTTAAATTGGTTACACTTAATTCAATTTCAATTTCAATTTCATAAGTTAACTATTATTATTATTATATTATATATATATATATTATAATTAATTTAACTGCTTCACTTATTTGGCACGTATAACTTTTAAAATATGACGTTTTATAAGTAATAAATATGTCATTAGAACGAGAATATTTTTATCTACATTTTGAACCAAGTTTTATTAAAAATAGGGTAGGTTCAAATAAAATATATTTTTATAATTTAATTATTAAATGGTTCATATGCTTGCCCAAAATACCTCATATTTTCATTGGTCAATTTACCCATGATGCATCCTTTTAATAACATAAGTTTTTATATATTTTATATAAATAAAAATTTTGGGAATGTTACATCCTCCCCACCTTGTTTTAAATCTCATCCTCGAGATTCCCTGAAATATGGATGAATATTTAGTTAGTTTAGTTTCTAGGTATATTCTGGTCTTTGTTTTCATTTTCACTTTACTTTGACCAGAACTATTCTCTATGAGATTCTTATTCTTGACTGAAATGTATTTTAACACAACTTTTAGTTACAGGTTTCCTAATGTGTTATACTTTTGATGGCGTCCCAACTTAAAGAGTTCCTGTCGTTCATCTTGTCGCACGAATTTCGAGACGGATGATCAAACGAAATAGTGTTTGATATCGGAATTAGAGACGTATACGAGAGATTCCTAATAATCAAATCTAGAATTATCATTGATATCTTGTTCGTGATTTATTCCTAATTGTCATTCGTTATGGTCTTTGGATTTCCTCATAGACATACATATCTATATAATATTTCATATACTGTAATATGCACACCATCCATAATGTCAATGTATTTAACAGATTCATTTTTCCAAAAACAGGTCAAACATCAGTTCATGGTACTATTTAGGGAATTTCATAACACATACCCCATCTTATTCGGTCTTGCCGGAGAGGTAACCCCATCTCACCCGGACAAGCTGGAGAGTCTACCGCACCATACCCAGTTTTGCCGGAGAGGTAACCACATCTTACCCGGATAAGCTGGAGAGTCTACCGCACCATGCCCAGTTTTACTGGAGAGGTAATTATCATGGTATTTCCCATAAATAGACTTCTCTCAAATCAGGATTTTGAAAGTGCATCATTTATCATGGCTTATATCAAGAAATAAGGAAATTAGTATTCTCATGATGGATCATATTCTAGAACCGAGTAGTACCGATAAACAAGAAATAACAGTGGCCGGGTGTTATTGCTTATTTATCATACTTGCACTGTTCTAGTCATCATCCTCACGGGATACCAATAACCATCACATTTTATCTATGCAAGTAATTGTAATATCTCAAAGCTTTATACTAAGGCATTTTTCTTAAATTCAAGTCTAAATACTATTCTAGGTGTCACGAGTAATTATCAATATCTTAATCCTTTTTGTTTAAGAATAGATATTATTATGGTTGTGGTTATTCTTTTTCTTGGAAAATGAAGTTTTGACAAAAATATAATTGTCTCCACTGACACTATAGCTAGGTTTGATGTGATGAGTATACTTACAGCTAACTCTATTTATGCATATATAACCTTAGATTCCGTTACAAGGAATATTTTATTGAGACATATGGTATATATATTTAAAACATAGTAGGTTTCATGGTTTATAATGACTTCATGTTTTCATATGAATCACCAATGATATTTTCTCTTATGTTTATCTTACAAAAGATATTATATTGGGTATATCATCAAGAAATTCTATTGGGTATATGCATATATGTGTATAAAATTTCAAATCTCTAGTTAATATTAAACTTACGGAATATATACACACATATATAAAATAATAACTATACATCCGATGGTACCAATCATCAAGCTTATTTCCATGACTTTATTTTATTCTTTTATAAAAGTAGTATATTGATATAAATTTCTGTTAAATTTATTGAATATATTATTTTGGAATCAAAGGATGGATAAATAAAAGTTTAAAGAAATAAATTAATCAAAAATAAATTTTCTGGACTTATAGGAATAAATTTATTTTTAACTAGTGGGTTGAATCATATAGGTTTAAAATATCAAAACTTAACTCTCAATTTATTGTATATTATATTATTTATTCAAAGAAGTACTTATGGTAAGTAATACAGAGTTTGACGTTTCTAAAATTGATTCTAAATATATAATTGAGTAATATACATGTATTAGAATATGTATGTATATCCCATACAATAGTAATAGTAATTTTATTTAAAGATATTACAATATTAAAATTGTAATTTGATTTTTAAATAAAGTTATATAAAAGACAACTGTAATAAATACACATTTGGGTCAATTATATTTATGTGGGGTATCTATTTTAAATTTTAGTTTTGACAATTAAAAAAAACTAGAATTTTCAAGGAAATTTTAATGTGCCAGGTAATATAAATAAATAAGTAAATAAATAGAATACTTAAATTATTAATTTAAGTCGAGTAGGAAAAAGGGTTTTCATTTTGTAACATCTTTTACTTTTAAAATTATTTATTCTCTTTTATATATACCGATTGTATAAACCATTAGATCCATCTTTTCTTTTCTTTTATAATATATTGTAAAATAAAATTTATTACTTCTTTTAAATATAATATTCTAAATGGTAGAGAATAAAAACATAATGATTATAAAAATCTTTTGAACATATACTTTCTTTGAATTATGCTATAGTTTTAAACGTATAAAATTCTACATGTACCCTATGTAGAATAACTTTTAGTTTATATTATATACACATATAAATATATAAATGTTATTTAAACGTTATGATAATGTGTATATATATTTCCAATTATTAATACCAAACAAGGCAATAGAACAATATAACATGTATTTGGATGAGTTATAGGATATTATTAATATTTACTATTATAAGTTATAATCATCAATATTGTACTTTGGTTTATATTTCAACTATAGTTAATATATATAATAATAATAACTGTACCAAATATATTGTTGTAATATATAAACTTAGTCAATAGGTTAAAACATTTACTTCATAATGATCCTTTATTTACGTTAATCAGTTTATATAATATCTATATCTAAACAATACTGATGATACAGAATCATAAATTAGTTTTAAATAATGTAGATAAAACATTAAACTTATAGTTAAAATTGAAGTTTTTATTGAACAAATAGTCTATTATATATAAATATAAAAGCTATTCTATGATGTTTTGTGACTAAAGTAGTAACTTAACTTTGTTGTTTACTAGAGTATTCTAGTTTGACAAAAATCTTCTCCATTTTTATTTTATTATATATATATATAAAGTTACTACTACAACTAAACCATTTATTCTTTGTATATGAAGGAATATATCATGTAAGATATATATAGTATGTATTAATATATAATAAAAAAATTCAATCATATTTAGGTGAATGAATGCCAGCTCCCTTGGACATGTGCAGTTTCAAAGAAAATTTATGGTGACTCACCTCAATTGTGATATACATGAATTGCAATTTCAATTATATATACATATACATAAATTCATAATTGTAAACTCATATGTATTAATAAAATAATTAGTAGATATTTGTGTATATATTAGTGAAATGATAAGAGGCTGTTTACTCATTTGTATAATAATTTGAAATGTTCCTTGAAACAATTACTTTTTGAATGGTTGTTTCACAATTTAAATACGGCTTAAGAATATTGGAATGCATATTTTATGAAACAGCTAACATTTGGGTACAATCATAAAATAGATTGATTAAGAACGGCGAACCTTGCGACTTATATATATATATATATATATATATGTATTTATTACAAACTACAACTGGAATTCAAAATATACTAGTGATTATGCATCCGTAACTTATTTTAGTCTATCTAGGTTATATGAGTATTAGGCTCAACATGCTTTTATATAAGGTTTATTTTATCTCATGTCTCTACTAAGTTGTTATTTAATGGGCAAAGTTCCTTTTAAAGTTTCTAGCTCATAGGTGGCATGGGTGCTGGTACTAGTTTGGCCGTTCGACTATTTAATATAAGTTAGCATTTACTGCTGTAGTGGCTAACATATTGAGATTTACCCATTATCCATCTAATTCATTTTCCCCTAGTGGGTTATTGTCTGCTTCCTGAGTTTGTGCATTTATTTCTTGATTGATTATCGCTCCCTTTGGTTGTGACTTCTTTATTTTCTTTCAACTTTTGCTAATAATCCAACTTCTCTTCTTAGTGGTAAATGGTTTCTCAGACTGTGCCTTACAAATAAATATTCTTTCCTTAGTATCTGCTGAGTATCCTGAGGGATTTGGTTGAAATGAGGTTCCCTTATCTTTTGGTGAACTATCTAATTGACGATAGATGTCCGAAATTCTTTGCTTACCCATACTGTAGACTAACAAATAGTCAAATAATATAAAACACATAATCACATAAGTTATTTCCTAACACGGAATTTAAAACTTAAGTGTCAGCAGAACACTTCTTTGGCTTGAACCAGTGGCATGGCTCTGATACCACCTTCTGTCACAACCCCCGCCCCCTTATCTGTCCCGGGAAGGGGCGGTCGTGAACATTCGTTTGTGGTGGTATCAGTTATTAATTTGGCAGCTTAAATTTCATCAGGACTGTAGTTAGGAAATATTTTATCAGAGTAAAACCACCATATTTTTAAATTTATAATCTCATGGGTAAAACCCAAGTTTCTTATTACAACATGTTTATAGGGATAAACCCTACTTTATTGAATTTAAAACATCGTATTTTAGATAACTTTTATAGCCACATTTTTCCAAGCCGTCAAGTGCTCTCGAGCTGGCTTTTTACTAATTGGCTTTCACATTATGTTACCTGAAACACGTGTTTAAAAACATTTGTCAGTGGGAAATACAGGTGAGTGAATCCCAGTTTAATCAAGAAACATTTTATCAATTAACACAGTATTGAGAGCGATCACATTGTTTATTTCTACACAATTACTCATTCAGTACTGTCAATCCGGACTTGTGGGTCATATTACACATTGGCTAACTCATTGTCCAATGGTAACGTACTGTCGTCCCGACTTACTACTCGCAGTAGTAAATTTTGTATACAAAACCCTAACATACCGGCAGTAATTGAAGAACTACAAAGACTCAATCACCGCTTAATCACATTGTAAAACATTTAAGGTTTTGTAAAATATTACAAAAAGGTTAACAAAAAGTGGATAAACTCACATTGCTGTCTTAGATTTTCCGTAAGGGTTTCCTAGTGACAATCTATAATTTACACATAAGCACATATGTTAGTATAATAACCCTTTATTTATATTAATGATACCGTCCCCGAGACGACATTCCAATAACTACGTCGGGCAGAACCACGACAGTTATTACGGAACCCTAAATCAATCGGGCAGCGTATCTAACATGAAACTGGGGTTATAATACTTACAACGGAGCAGAACCTCGCTAATTGGGGGGTATAACGCCCGTGTATTACTTCTACTATTCAGAAATTTGCTTAAGAAAGAAAGAAATGAACGAATTCTATTGAGATCCGATGCGTTCTATTAATAGGTGCTGATCTTGTCTCTCTCGCGGCCCGCGTAAAACAAGCAAAGGGCCTATGCGGCCCGCGTTGACTCCGGTCGTCGTCGTAGCTTAGCTGGTGTCACACCCCGACCACGTAAAACAACAAAGCGTGGAGGAAACGTCGGGGAGTGTTGTAACAGAATTATCGTTTCATAACCATGGATACAAAAAGTGTTTCGTTTTATTGATAATATTAAGCATTAACATTGTTTTAACACATAACAAACAAGTTTTATATCAACTATCATCGTTTTATGTCACTAAGGCCTCTTCCAGATCCTATGTGACGCATGCATCCTAGAACGTCAATCAAGCAACAACACCTGAAACATATGTAAAAACAAAGTCAGCAAAGAAATGCTGGCAAGTACATAGGTTTTATAAGAGTATCGGAATTGTGGCTTCGTTTACATGTTGCAGTACTTTATTAGACTTCAAGAGTCAAAATACAAACCTCGTCTTGAAAAGCGTATTGCAACATAATTAACCAACTCAAACCAAATGGGTTATCGTTTATAAAATCTCGTAGCCATGATTCTTAACCCAAAAACACTTTTGTTTTAGAAAAACCATTTTGTAAAACATCTCGTAAAAACTCGTTAATAAAACTCGTATATTATTTCGAAAACATCGTTGAGTGGCATCGTTTCAATATCGTTTACCCAAGTGAACTAAATAACGCCACGGTATGTAATATGTTGAAAACACTTATATATAAGAAGTACCAGCGGCGTATCTACCATATTTTCACCACATTACACCCGTCCCGTTATCTAAACACTAGCCAAAAACCAATCGTTTACCCATATCGTTTAACATCGTTTCCAAATCGTTTACTCGTTTAAATCGTTTAAATCATCCTCGTTTTAATTGTGAAAACTTATACATAGTCGTCTAGCTAATAACATTCAAACCTTCGTGACTCGACTTCCTCGTTCCTCGCTTCTCGTATTAACAAACCCCCAAAGGATAAGTTAATAATTACAGATTCAGTCGTTACCCACAACACCCACACATAACCATGGGTATAGTGAAATAACGGGATTTGTCAGATCCTATGGTACCATAACCTAATACTGGTCAGTTCGGCCAAAATTAATGAATGTCATTCGTTATGTAACTACAACCAACAAGTTCGTTCACATTATCGAAATCGTTATTAGTTTAGTATAAATCGTTTTAATCGTTTTTGAAATTATCTTTAACACCTTGAAAACATTATGTACATATGAATCACCCCAAAACATTTGAAAACAGTAAAATAGGGGAACTATGTACTCACATGTAGTGCAAGGTATCCTCAATCAATAGTACTTCAACAAACTCGAGTAAACCAGAGAAATCAAGCAGCACCTAGTAATCGAACCACTAGTCAAACAATAGACGCCTAAATCGGAAGATCGGACAGAATGAGGTCTTGCAACCCAAATGAGTGTTGGAACTCATGTGATATGGTTTAACAAAGCCTACATCCTAAATCGGAACCTAACCTAAGTGCTTTCGACCCATCGCGACCCATTAAGGTAGCTTATGCTACTTTAACGCGTCGTGCGCGCAAATGCGTGTTCGAGACGTCTAACTAGTCCTATGACAAGTATTATATGCCAATACAAGTTTAATCATTTTGTATAATCAGTTATGTGACAAAAGTTTAGGTTACATATGCTTAATTACCAATTATGCATGAAAAGGGCATTTTGGTCATTTACCTAAGGCATATAAACTACTTATCATACAAGTATCTAAACTAGGTGACCATAAGGTATAACCTCGGAAGGTTATTCCCTATGCAACTATGGTCACTAACCATGTTTGGTCGGATCCTAATGATCGACCAAACGGGTCGTGTTCGAAAGTCTAAGCGGGTGTTTAGTCCGCTTGACTTACGACTCTACACAAGCACTAAACTAAAAAGTGACGAGCTAAACATGCGAAAACATGTTTAGTTAAGTTAGAAAACAGGTTTTGATATCAAAACAAACGGTTTTGATATCCTAGAGTAGTTTGCTTACAAAATACGCGTAAATGCGCATTTTGGCCGAAACTTCGACTCGTCACTGAGCCTAGATAACGTGGTAATCAGTAGGTATAGTCACTAGGGGCTATAACCATCGTGATTACACTCACGTTATGAAGTTCAAATGAACTTCACATTGACCATAAACTGGTCAATGCAGAAAGTCAAACGCAGTTTGACTTTAACGCTAAAACGAATGAAAAGAACGAAAGAACACTTACAGAAGGTCCCCGCAAGATTTGATTCCGATTTTTCTCTCAGGTAGGAAGCATATACTTCCACTTAGTGAGCATAAATCAGATTTCAAATTGTGGGTTTTGAAGTGAAATGGATGGGGTATATATAGGATTTCTAGAACCGTTAAGATCGTTCCTCGAAAACTGAGCTTTGATCTGGACCTTACATGTGTGCCCATGGTTTTCTAAAACCATGGGAGCCCCTAATATGGACTATGTGCATTGAATACCAGCCCATGGTTTTGCAAAACCATGGGTTAAAACCATCAACACTTTAAAATGGACTAGGTTCATTGAATCTGCCAGAAATTTCAAAAATGGTCATTCCACTTGTAAAACTTGATTTTTTTGGCACTTTTAAGCCCCGTTAACCCAATTTCAAGGCTCTAAAATAAAGTTAAAGTATAGGGAACTTTAAATATGCTCAAAAACATCTCGGATGTCTGTTCGTTTGGTCGTACGGTTGCGTTATTCGCTTAATTACGACGGAAGTCGTAACGAACGCAAAAACGATCCAAATTAAGCGACGAATGGAATTTTATCATGCCAAACACTAAAATAAATTATTTTAATGCTTACATAAATTTTTGGATGTCCGGATGTATTCAGAACGCAAGTTATGCGTGAAAATGAAAACTTATGCACTTTTTGACGCTTTTAGTCCCTGAATGAGCATAAAGTTTATTTTAGCATACCGAACCCCTCAAAGCCTATTTCTAAGCTATGTAAAGGTTATTTAGGGTATGTTTAACTTATGATCAAGTTCTGGAATGTTCGTTACTATACAAATCGGCATAGTTTCGCAGTTTGACACAAATAGTCCCTGCGATCGAACAAAGTTGATTTCGACACACCAAACCATTCAAAACTTATTTCTAAGTTATGTGGAGGTTATTTTAGGTATTTTAAGCCTATGTCAGTATCCCAGAGTGTTTGTCGCGTTATACTGACTGCGTTTAAGCACCAGTTTGCGTATAACCTTCCAGAATGCGATTTAGAGCTTGAAATTGAAATCGAATCAAATTGTAAAATCACTAAACACAATTAGACATATAATAACACCAAAACACATATAATAACACCAAATCACATTGTTTTATTAATAATCATCATTGTTTTACATCGTACATCGATGACAGAACACAGTTGTCACAGTCTCCCCTACTTCAGGAAATTTCGTCCCGAAATTTTAACTAGAGGAAGCTTGTGAAAACAAATGCGGATATTTCGTTTTCATCTGGTCCTCACGTTCCCAAGTAAACTCTGGGCCACATTTGGATTCCCAGCGAACTTTGACCAATCGAATCCGTTTGTTCTTCAACTGTTTGAAAGCACGGTCCACGATCTCCATGGGTTTCTCGACAAAGTGCATTGTTTCATCGATTTGGATCTCGTCAAGAGGAATGTGTAGATCAGCGTCAGCTAAACACTTTCACAGATTGGACACGTGAAAAGTCGGGTGAATATTTCCAAGCTCTGGAGGTAGCTCTAGACGATAGGCAACCTTTCCAATTCTTTCCACAATCTTAAATGGTCCCACATATCGAGGTGCAAGTTTTCCTTTCTTTCCAAATCTCACCACTCCCTTCCAAGGTGACACCTTGAGTAGGACACGGTCTCCGATTTGAAATTCTAAGGTCTTGCGTCGCAGATCCGCATATCTCTTTTGATGGTTTTGCGCTGTCACAAGATTATCGCGGATTCTCTTAATTTTGTCTGTTGTTTCCAGAACGAGCTCAGGTCCAGTAAGCTGAGCTTCACCGGTCTCGTTCCAACAGATAGGTGAACGACATTTTTGACCGTAGAGAGCTTCGAATGGTGCCATTTTAATGCTAGCATGATAGCTATTGTTGTAAGAGAACTCGATCAGTGGCAGATGAGAATCCCAATTACCACCAAATTGTATCACGCATGCTCTAAGCATATCCTCCAAAGTTTGAATCGTTCTCTCAGATTGACCATCTGTTTGGGGATGATAAGCAGTGCTTAGATTCAGTTGGGTTCCCCAAGCAGATTGCATGGCCTTCCAAAAATGAGATGAAAATCGAGCATCACGATCAGAAATGATATCTAAAGGAACACCATGTCATGATACAATCTCGTCTACATAGATCTTGGCAAGCTTCTCAGCAGAGAAATCCTCACGGATTGGTAAGAAGTGAGCAGATTTTGTCAAACGATCAACTACAACCCAAATAGCATCGTGACCTTTAGACGTTTGCGGTAACTTAGTAATGAGATCCATGGCAATGTTTTCCCATTTCCAAACCGGTATCTCTGGTTGTACAAGCAAACCAGAAGGTCGTTGATGTTCTGCCTTGACTTTGAGACAAGTTAGGCATTTTGACACATACAAGGCAACATCTTTCTTCATACCAGGCCACCAGATCTTAGTACGAAGATCCTTGTACATTTTATCAGCACCAGGATGGACAGAATATCGAGACTTATGTGATTCGTCCATCGCTAAAGTGCGAAGATCGTCTTGTTTCGGAATCCACAATCGATCTTTAAAATAGAGCAAACCATCGTCTTTCGCTTCGAGCTTAAGCTCAAGTTGACGTGGTAATTCATTACCTATCAAATTTTGTGAAACACAAAATTGCTGAGCTTGAAGGACACGTGTTTGAAGATCAGATATTGTTCGAACAGAATGAAGCTTGACTCGCTCCTTTCGACTAAGCGCATCGGCTACAACATTCGCCTTACCAGGGTGGTAGCGAATCTCGCAGTCATAATCGTTTAAGAGTTCAACCCAACGTCGTTGCCTCATGTTTAGCTCTTTCTGATTAAGAATGTGCTGGAGACTTTTGTCGTCTGTGAAAACCACACACTTCGTTCCATAGAGGTAGTGTCTCCAGATTTTAAGCGCGAAAACCATAGCTCCTAACTCAAGATCATGAGTCGTGTAGTTCTTCTCGTGAACTTTCAGCTGCCTAGATGCATATGCAATAACTTTACCTCGTTGCATAAGGACGCAACCAAGGCCTAAGTTGGACGCATCGCAATAGACAACGAAATCATCGCTTCCCTCGGGCAGAGATAGAACAGGAGCATTACATAACTTCTTCTTCAGCGTTTGGAACGCTTCTTCTTGCTTGGGTCCCCACTCAAAAGGCTTATTTTTCTAAGTCAAAGCAGTGAGTGGAACCGCAATCTTCGAGAAATTCGAAATGAATCGACGATAATAACCAGCAAGACCATGAAAAGATCGAATCTCTGTAGGCGTCGTCGGTGTATTCCAGTCCTTGATAGCAGCAATCTTGGATGGATCCACATGAATACCCTGCTCATTGACTACATGACCCAAGAATTGAACCTCTTTAAGCCAGAATTCACACTTGGAGAATTTAGCAAAAAGTTGTTCCTTCTTCAGGAGTTCCAATGTTAAGCGAAGGTGTTGCTCGTGCTCGGCTCGAGATTTTGAATAAATGAGAATATCGTCGATGAACACAATAATGAACTTGTCCCAATAAGGTTTGTAGACCCTATTCATTAAGTCCATAAAGATAGCTGGAGCATTCGTCAAACCAAAAGGCATGACTGTGAACTCGTAATGCCCATATCTTGTGCGGAAAGCAGTTTTGGGAATATCTTCTTCGAGAACACGAAGTTGTTGATACCCAGAACGCAGTTCAATCTTGGAAAAGCATGAAGCACCCTACAGCTGGTCGAAGAGATCATCAATTCGAGGTAGGGGATATCGATTCTTGATGGTGAGCTTATTAAGCTCACGATAATCGATACACATTCGAAAAGATCCGTCTTTCTTTTTCACGAAGAGGACAGGATCTCCCCAAGGTAAAAAGCTCGGTCGGATGAATCCTTTATCAGATAACTCTTGAAGCTGTTTCGATAACTCTTGCATCTCCGACGGTGCAAGACGATAAGGTGCTTTTGCAATCGGGTTGGCATTGGGTATAAGGTCAATATGAAACTCGACTTGACGAACTGGAGGTAAACCAGGCAGTTCATCAGGAAACACCTCTGGATAATCCCGCACAATCAGAATATCCTGAATACTCTTGCTCTTGTCTTTCTCCTCGGTGACATGTGCTAGAAAAGCAACATATCCTTTTCTAAAATACCTTTGGGCTTCCATACACGACATAAGCTTCAAACCATCTGGTGGTTTTTCGCCACAAACTTCCAGAACATCGCCATAAGACAAAGGAATACGAACAATCTTATTGAAACAAACCACCTCAGCGTGGTGTTTGGTTAACCAATCCATTCCAACGATAATAACGAAACTCCCAAGTTGCATCGGTGTGAGGTCAATAGGAAAAAGATGGTTATCAAGGTTCAACTGACAATTACGAATAATAGAATCGAGAACAAGAGGTTTACCAGTGGCAAATTCAACAGATAAGGGTTTCCTCAGTTTAGTTCTAGGTATCGCAAGCAAGGGCTCAAATGACAATGAAACAAAACTTCTATCGGCACCAGAATCAAAAAGAATAGATGCAGGTTGATTGTTAACAAGAAACGTACCATTGACAACCTCGTTGTCAGCCCTCACTTCGTTTGCATTCGAATTGTACGCTCGCCCACGAGGGGGATTCACATTAACATTGACGTTCGCATTTGCATTCACCAGCCTCGGACAATTGTTGCGGAAGTGACCATACTCTCCACAATTAAAACATGAACCCGGTGGGAATCTAACAACATTCCCCTGACCTGGAGCTGGAACCTGAGCAACCTGATTCTGTCCCAAACGACAAGTATTTGCCAAATGCCCAAGCTTACCACACGTCGTGCATTGCTTGCAAGCCTGTTGTGCAACGTGATGACCGTTGCAACGAGCACAATGAGGTGCGGTACCAGCATACGCTTTCTTTGCAGGTGGCTGAGCCGGTGGGTTCTGCGGGTTCTGAGCAGTCTGTGCTGTAACAGCAAAATTCTGAGCACCCTTGCGCTTCCTCGATTTCTTCGACGTCTCACCTTCCTTACCCTTACCCTTTTTCTTGTCCTTCCCTGAATCAGTCGCCTTCTTTTTATCACCCTTACGGGTGAGTTTACCCTTCCTGACTTGCGTCTCAGTCAGGGTAGCAGACAACTCGATTGCTTGACGAAGGGTAGTAGGATTAACAGCGGTCACAATCTCCATAATAGAATCGGGTAGACCATCGATATATCTCTCGATTGCTTTCTCTAGAGGGGTAACCATGGTGGGACACAATAGACTGAGTTCCTCAAAAAGATCCGTGTACGCACGGTGTTCAGCCCCATCTTGCTTTAAATCGTCAAACTCTCGCTCCAAAGACCAAATTTCGTGACGGGGACAAAACTCCTTCATCATGAGAGCCCGAAGCTCTTCCCATGTTTGTGCCAATGCCACTTCGGCACCCCTGTCACGCATAATACCATTCCACCAGGTAAGTGCTCGCTTCTCAAACACGCTCGAAGCAAATTCAACCTTATACGCATTCGGACACTGCACATGTCTGAATGTGTTCTAGAAACTCTCAAACCACTGTATGAGCGCAGTTGCTCCTTGCGACCCAGAAAACTTAAGCGGCTTCGTAGTATTGAAGCTCTTGAAGTTACATGGCGCATTGTTGTTGTTATTATTGTTGTTGAATATCTCGTGGACTTGGGTCACAACACCGGGAAGCACAGCAGCCACTTGCTGAGAGACCAGGGCTGCGATTTCTTCAATAGTAAAGGATTGTGCTTCATGTCGAGGAGGCATGGTCTAACAAGGAGATATGAAAAACGAGTGAGGTTGATAATTAGGAAAAGAAAAGGTGGTATCGACAAAACACAAGGAAGGCGATCATTTGTTCGTTACCTCGAACAAACAAATGACACGCAGTGACTAATCAAAGTAAATAGGTCAAAAATAATGTATCACGAAGACATGCTCGCCTATAAGTGAACACTCACCCCAAGAGTTCCCAGGTAAGAGTGACTGGTCCGATTATGTGGATTTGTACGAACACTCTAGCCTTAGACAGAAAACTCAGAGTACAGGCACTCATTCTTCCAGTTTGCACGTGTTCACATTATTTAGACCCAAACTTTGACGAGATTTTGAAAACTCAGAAGGCACTAAGCTAAAAATGAGTTAAACTGGTAGGGTTCAAAACCTTACAACAGAGGGTTCAAAACCTAGTAATCAATCATCCTAGAATGGATGATTAATTTTCAAAGCAGATTCGAAAATTGTGTTCTCGTTGTGGTTATCACCTAAGGATAGGTGACGATTTTGTTTTAAAAATCTAAACGCAAATAAACTTGCGTTGGGGTCCTAAAGTTATAGTCTAGGTCAAAGCATTACTAATAACCTAATTCCCTATAACCATTGGCTCTGATACCAACTCTTCTGTCACACCCCGACCACGTAAAACAACAAAGCGTGGCGGAAACGTCGGGGAGTGTTGTAACAGAATTATCGTTTCATAACCATGGATACAAAAATTGTTTCGTTTTATTGATAATATTAAGCATTAACATTGTTTTAACACATAACAAACAAGTTTTATATCAACTATCATCGTTTTATGTCACTAAGGCCTCTTCCAGATCCTATGTGACGCATGCATCCTAGAACGTCAATCAAGCAACAACACCTGAAACATATGTAAAAACAAAGTCAGCAAAGAAATGCTGGCGAGTACATAGGTTTTATAAGAGTATCGGAATCGTGGCTTCGTTTACATGTTGCAGTACTTTATTAGACTTCAAGAGTCAAAATACAAACCTCGTTTTGAAAAGCGTATTGCAACATAATAACCAACTCAAACCAAATGGGTTATCGTTTATAAAATCTCGTAGCCATGATTCTTAACCCAAAAACACTTTTGTTTTAGAAAAACCATTTTGTAAAACATCTCGTAAAAACTCATTAATAAAACTCGTACATTATTTTGAAAACATCGTTGAGTGACATCGTTTCAATATCGTTTACCCAAGTGAACTAAAGAACGCCACGGTATGTAATATGTTGAAAACACTTATATATAAGAAGTACCAGCGGCGTATCTACCATGTTTTCACCACATTACACCCGTCCCGTTATCTAAACACTAGCCAAAAACCAATCGTTTACCCAAATCGTTTAACATCGTTTCTAAATCGTTTACTCGTTTAAATCGTTTAAATCATCCTCGTTTTAATTGTGAAAACTTATACATAGTTGTCTCGCTAATAACATTCAAACCTTCGTGACTCGACTTCCTCGTTCCTCGCTTCTCGTATTAACAAACCCCTAAAGGATAAGTTAATAATTACAGATTCAGTCGTTACCCACAACACCCACACATAACCATGGGTATAGTGAAATAACGGGATTTGTCAGATCCTATGGTACCATAACCAAATACTGGTCGGTTCGGCCAAAATTAATGAATGTCATTCGTTATGTAACTACAACCAACAAGTTCGTTCACATTATCGAAATCGTTATTAGTTTAGTAGAAATCGTTTTAATCGTTTTTGAAATTATCGTTAACACCTTGAAAACATTATGTACATATGAATCACCCCAAAACATTTGAAAACAGTAAAATAGGGGAACTATGTACTCACATGTAGTGCAAGGTATCATCAATCAATAGTACTTCAACAAACTCGAGTAAACCAGAGAAATCAAGCAGCACCTAGTAATCGAACCACTAGTCAAACAATAGACGCCTAAATCGGAAGATCGGACAGAATGAGGTCTTACAACCCAAATGAGTGTTGGAACTCATGTGATATGGTTTAACAAAGCCTACATCCTAAATCGGAACCTAACCTAAGTGCTTTCGACCCATCGCGACCCATTAAGGTAGCTTATGCTACTTTAACGCGTCGTGCGCGCAAATGCGTGTTCGAGACGTCTAACTAGTCCTATGACAAGTATTATATGCCAATACAAGTTTAATCATGTTGTATAATCAGTTATGTGACAAAAGTTTAGGTTACATATGCTTAATTACCAATTATGCATGAAAAGGGCATTTTGGTCATTTACCTAAGGCATATAAACTACTTATCATACAACTATCTAAACTAGGTGACCATAAGGTATAACCTCGGAAGGTTATTCCCTATGCAACTATGGTCACTAACCATGTTTGGTCGGATCCTAATGATCGACCAAACGGGTCGTGTTCGAAAGTCTAAGCGGGTGTTTAGTCCGCTTGACTTACGACTCTACACAAGCACTAAACTAAAAAGTGACGAGCTAAACATGCTAAAACATGTTTAGTTAAGTTAGAAAACAGGTTTTGATATCAAAACAAACGGTTTTGATATCAAAACAAACGGTTTTGATATCCTAGAGTAGTTTGCTTACAAAATACGCGTAAATGCGCATTTTGGCCGAAACTTCGACTCGTCACTGAGCCTAGATAACGTGGTAATCAGTAGGTATAGTCACTAGGGGCTATAACCATCGTGATTACACTCACGTTATGAAGTTCAAATGAACTTCACATTGACCATAAACTGGTCAATGCAGAAAGTCAAACGCAGTTTGACTTTAACGCTAAAACGAATGAAAAGAACGAAAGAACACTTACAGAAGGTCCCTGCAAGATTTGATTCCGATTTTTCTCTCAGGTAGGAAGCATATACTTCCACTTAGAGAGCATAAATCAGATTTCAAATTGTGGGTTTTGAAGTGAAATGGATGGGGTATATATAGGATTTCTAGAACAGTTAAGATCGTTCCTCGAAAACTAAGCTTTGATCTGGACCTTACATGTGTGCCCATGGTTTTCTAAAACCATGGGAGCCCCTAATATGGACTATGTTCATTGAATACCAGCCCATGGTTTTGCAAAACCATGGGTTAAAACCATCAACACTTCAAAATGGACTAGGTTCATTGAATCTGCCAGAAATTTCAAAAATGGTCCCTGCACTTGTAAAACTTGATTTGTTTGGCACTTTTAAGCCCCGTTAACCCCATTTCAAGGCTCTAAAATAAAGTTAAAGTATAGGGAACTTAAAATATCCTCAAAAACATCTCGGATGTCGGTTCGTTTGGTCGTACAGTTGCGTTATTCGCTTAATTACGACGGAAGTCGTAACGAACGCAAAAACGATCCAAATTAAGCGACGAATGGAATTTTATCATGCCAAACACTAAAATAAAATATTTTAATTCTTACATAAATTTTTGGATGTCCAGATGTATTCAGAACATAAGTTATGCGTGCAAATGCAAACTTATGCACTTTTGACGCTTTTAGTCCCTGAATGAGCATAAAGTTTATTTTAGCATACCGAACCCCTCAAAGCCTATTTCTAAGCTATGTAAAGGTTATTTAGGGTATGTTTAACTTATGATCAAGTTTCGTAATGTTCGTTACTATACAAATCGGCATAGTTTCGCAGTTTGACACAAATAGTCCCTGCGATCGAACAAAGTTGATTTCGACACACCAAACCATTCAAAACTTATTTCTAAGTTATGTGGAGGTTATTTAAGGTATGTTAAGCCTATGTCACTATCCCGGAGTGTTTGTCGCATTATACTGACTGCGTTTAAGCACCAGTTTGCGTATAACCTTCTAGAAAGCGATTTAGAGCTTGAAATTGGAATCGAATCAAATTGTAAAATCACTAAACACAATTACACATATAATAACACCAAAACACTTATAATTACACCAAAGCACATTGTTTTATTAATAATCATCATTGTTTTACATCGTACATCGATTACAGAACACAGTAGTCACAGCTGGGTCATCAGGTAGGCCCGCCAGGTGTTGGGCCAGGTGGCGGCCCAGGGCTGCGCCACATTTTTGATCTCACGCAGCCCGCTTAAGGTTGAGGTGGGTCTACGTGGCCCGCCTCAACTTACTCTTTCTTGTTTTTAATTTATTTTTAATGCTATATTGTATTTCGGGCTCGGTTTTCACGTATGAGGTGTATTTAGGGACATATTGGGATATTTTAAAATATATTAGGGGTGTCAGAAATATTTTGGAGGGTTGATATATTTTGGGTATAACTCCTGGGTTATTTAATAAAATATATAGTGCACTCACATTAAGTATAGTGACCCAATTCTACTTTATCCCTACGTCACGAGACAGAACCCTAACGAATTTAGGCAGAGCCTTGGCATACGTTACGGGGCCCTACGTCACTTGGACAGGGTATTGGTGATCAGGGGTTACAACACTTACAACGGGGCAGGGCTTTATTATTATTATAGGTATAATACCTTTAGAATTTTTAGAAATACAAGGACAGCGAGAGGGTGATACGAAGAGGTCTTGAGCGAATTTTGAAGAATGAATCTGGCTTTCTATTTATACTATTCTTTTAACTTAGAGGGCACACTATGTTATCCACGTAAACACCCCAACAGCCTTCCACGTACACTCCTGAATATTAGAATTTACACTTCATGCACATACGACCCACTTTGTATTAAATGTTAACTTTTGTAATTTATGGTGTTCACACACAAGTGCAGACGTGCACTTTTAAATTGGTTACACTTAATTCAATTTCAATTTCATAAGTTAACTATTATTATTATTATATTATTGTTTTATTATATATATATATATATATATTATAATTAATTTAATTGCTTCACTTATTTGGCGCGTATAACTTCTAAAATATGACGTTTTATAAAGTAATAACTATGCCATTAGAACGAGAATATTTTTATCTACATTTTGAACCAAGTTTTATTAAAAATAGAGTAGGTTCAAATATAATGTATTTTTATAATTTAATTATTAAATGGTTCCTATGCTTGCCCAAAATACCTCATATTTTCATCGGTCAATTTACCCATGATGCATCCTTTTAATAACATAAGTTTTTATATATTTTATATAAATAAAAATTTTGGGAATGTTACACAAGTCGTCCCGCTGCAAGAGAAATAACAATAGTAACAAGAATTGTGCTGTTACCGCCGCTCCACTCCAAGCTATCCCTGCTCAACCGCAACCTCAGAACCGCCAAGTAGCGGCACCGGTGACCAATGCACCGCCGGCCAAGCGTGTATATACTGGTCCACACCCACTCTGCCCTACCTGCACCTATCATCATCCTATTGGGATCGCGTGTCGATTTTGTGTTCACTGCAACCTGTACGGCCACTTTACTGCCAACTGCCGCACTGGTCCCCGCCAAGCTCCAGCTCAAGCTCAAGGTCAAGCTCCTGCACCACCAACTCTCCTTCCTGCTCCATATGGTCAACAAGCAGCTCCTGCACCCGACTCTCACGCAAGAGCCTGCTTTTCATGTGATGATCCCAACCACTTTGCAAATGCCTGCCCAAACAGAGTGGTGAAGCAAGAGCCACAGCAGCAGCCGCAACAACATCAACAGCAGCAGCAATAGCAGCCAACAGCCCGCGGACATGCTTTCAACATCAACGTCCGCCATGCTCAAGCAGACAACAACGTGGTTAATGGTAGGTTCCTTGTGAATGGTATATATGCTTCGTGTTTATTTGATACTGGAGCCGATAACTATTTTGTGTCGTTAGAATTCGAAAAACTCCAAAACTGTAAGCGCGCTAATCTCCCTGCGACGTTCGACGTTGAAATGGCTACTGGAAGGACCGTTACTGTTCGTTCTGTTCTCCGTGATTGTACACTTGAACTCAACAATCACGTCTTCCCTATCGACCTTATCCCGATGCAGGTTGGTAGTTTTGATATCATAGTAGGCATGGATTTTCTTCGTGAAAGTCATGCTGAAGTCGTTTGCTTTAATAAAATGATTCGTTTCTCGCTCGCTAATGGTGATCAACTTTGTGTGTATGGCGAAACTCCTTCGAAGAATCTCAAACTCATGTCGTGTATACAAGCGAGCAAGTATCTCCACAAGGAATACAAAGCTTTCTTGGCACACATCGTAGTAGCGGTGGAAATGGAAAAGAAGGCAATGGATAAGGTGCCTGTGGTTCGTGATTTTCCTACTGTCTTTCCTGATGATTTACCTGGTTTACCGCCCTCTCGTGATATCGACTTTCGTATCAACCTCATTCCTGGAGCAAATCCTGTTGCTAAAGCTCCTTATCGTCTCGGTCCGTCTGAAATGCGCGAACTCTCGAGTCAACTCCAGGAATTACTTGACAAAGGCTTCATTCGTCCTAGCACCTCTCCTTGGGGCGCACCTGTCCTTTTCGTCAAAAAGAAGGATGTATCGTTCCGGATGTGCATCGATTATAGGGAATTGAATAAGCTGACTATCAAGAATCGCTATCCCCTGCCTCGAATCGATGATTTGTTTGATCAGTTACAAGGTGCTACGTGTTTCTCGAAAATCGACCTATGCTCAGGCTATCACCAGTTACGAATCCAGGAGGAAGATATACCTAAAACCTCTTTCTGAACTCGATACGGCCATTATGAATTCATCGTAATGCCCTTTGGTTTAACTAACGCACCCATGGTTTTCATGGATTTGATGAACCGTGTGTGGAAGCCATTTCTTGACCATTTCGTCATCGTGTTTAGCGATGATATCCTTGTCTATTCGAAGTCGAAAGCCGAACACGCGCAGCATCTACGTTTGGTTCTCGAATTACTCCAAGGGAATCGACTCTATGCCAAGTTCTCCAAGTGTGAATTTTGGCTGGAGGAGGTTCAATTCCTCGGTCACATCGTCAATAGTCAAGGTATACACGTCGACCCCGCGAAGATCGAAGCTGTTAAGAGTTGGGTTACACCAAAATCTCCATCCGAAGTTCGTTCATTCATCGGATTGGCGGGCTATTACCGTCGATTCATCAAAATCACCGTACCGCGTACTTCTCTCACGCACAAAGATAAGCCCTTTGTTTGGGGAACCGAACAAGAGACTGGCTTTCAAACTCTCAAGCATATGCTCTGCAATGTTCCTGTTCTCGCTTTACCCAACGAAAACGATGACTTCGTAGTCTACTGCGATGCCTCGAACCTTGGTCTCGGTTGTGTTCTCATGCAACGGGACAAGCTTATCGCTTACGCATCTCGTCAGCTCAAGATCCACGAGAAGAACTATACGACCCACGACCTCGAGCTAGGCGCAGTTGCTTTTGCATTAAATATTTGGTGACACTACCTTTACGGTACCAAGTGTACGGTCTTCAAAGACCATAAGAGCCTACAACATATCTTGAATCAAAAGGAACTAAATATGCGCCAACGCCGATGGGTAGAACTTCTCAACGATTACGACTGTGAGATTCGTTATCATCCTGGCAAAGTGAATGTCATTGCAGACGCTCTAAGTAGACGAAGCTATTTACATAGCGTTCATAATAGTCATGCCCAGCACGACCTCGAAGCTCTTATTTGCGATGCTTAACACGCCTGTTTCACCGAGCAAACCTTAAAGGAAGAACGAATTCTTGGTTCTGAACACCAATTGGAAAGAAAATTGAACGGTATTCTCTATTATCTCGATCGCATCTGGATTCCAAGTCGCAATAACCTTCGGGAGATATTGTTGACTGAAACGCACAAGTCTCGATACTCTATTCATCCTTGTGCCGACAAGATGTTCCATGACCGTCGTCTACGGTACTGGTGGCCTGGAATGAAGAAAGATATCGCTATCTATGTTTTGAAGTGCCTGACTTGTTTAAAATTCAAGGCCGAGCAACAAAGACCCTCTGGCTTACTCGTGCAACCCGAGATCCCCATGTGGAAATGGGAGAGTATAGCTATGGACTTCATAACGAAACTCCTGCGCATGCCATCAGGTCACGATAGCATCTGGGTTATTGTTGACTGTTTGACCAAGTCTGCTCATTTTCTGCCAATACGAGAAGACTTTAAGGTAGAAGGATTAGCACGAATCTACACTGACGAAATCATCTGTCGACACGGGATACCTCGCGATATCATCTCTGACCGCGATGGTCGGTTTACCTCGCGTCATTGGGAAACGTTTCAATCTGCTCTTGGTATACTCTTAATCTAAGTAACTCTTTCCATCCCCAAACTGATGGTCAGACTGAACGAATGATTCGTACCCTTGAAGACATGCTTCGCTCGTGTGTCATAGATTTCGGTGGTAATTGGGACGCGCACTTACCTTTGGTCGAATTCTCGTACAATAACAGTTATCATTCTAGCATTCAAATGGCACCATTTGAGGCATTGTATGGAAGAAAATGTCGATCGCCTATTGTGTGGCACGAGATTGGAGATGCGTAAATTACCGGTCCTGAGTTACTACAAGAAACGACTGACAAGATCCTCCAGATTCGAGACAATCTCCTGAAAGCTCGGAGTTATCAGAAAAGTTACGCCTATAGACGCCGCAAGCCCCTTGAATTTGATGTTGGCGATCACGTACTCCTAAAGGTTTCACCTTGGAAGGGGGTGATCAGATTCAGCAAGAAAGGAAAGCTCGTGCCTCGATATGTTGGACTCTTCAAAATCCTAGAAAGGATTGGCAAAGTGGCCTACAGACTCGAACTACCAGAGGAACTTTGCAACGTCTATCCGACTTTCCATGTTTCGAACCTCAAAAAGTGTCTGGCCGAGCAGAATTTACAAGTACCACTTGAGGATCTACAAGTGGACGAAACATTACACTTCGTGGAAAAGCCTGTCGAGATCATGGATCGAGAAACCAAGAAGCTCAGACGCTCACGCATTCCCATTGTGAAGGTTCGCTGGGAAGGCAAACACGGCGCAGAGTTTACCTTGGAACTCGAAAGTGACATGAAGGCGAAGTATCCACAGTTATTTGTTATGCCTGCGGCCTAATTTCGGGACGAAATTCCCTAAAGTAGGGGAGGCTGTAACAACCCGCGTCTTTGAAGTCAAAGTACGAGTGAAAGTCAAAGTCAAAGGAAGAAAAGATTGCTAAATGTCATCTGTCACTCCCTGCTTAATTATTGATTATACTCCTTGACTTGTACCGATTATTTTAATTTATGTACTTTAGTTGTATTATGTGGAGTAAGTATTAATAATCGCAGTTAACCGCTAATCTAATCATCGCTATCGCATCGCAACCTAAATCGCAGGTTCTGAATATTGTTTTACGTGTGTGTGCTATTTATGTGTTACTTGTTCATGTTTATGTTATGTTTGGGGTGTTATTCGAAAATGCAATCGCAACTCTATCGCAACGCAATCTCATCGCGAACTAGAAACATAAGTTTATTTGTGTAACTATTATTTTAACCTATCGCATCGCTTAATCGACACTCGCTTAAACGCATCGCAACGCCCAACACATGAAACGAAATGTCGAAAACCAACTCGCTGCAGCCCTTCGATCGAATGACCATTCGATCGAATGACCATTCGATCGAATGGTCATCCGTCCGGATGACCATCCGATCAGATGGCCATCCGATCGGACTGCCCTCCGATCCGTCACTGCACACCGCCTTAACTCCTCTTCACCTATAAATACTCACCTGTCACATCATGAACAGTGATGTGACAGCTCCTCCTTCGACCGGCAAACTTTTGGGCTATTTTCTCTCGATTCATCGCGATTCTTGTAAGTTTTCCACTCAAATCTTGTACTTCTTTGATCTACACACACTTCTTCATCATTTTCACCATCAAATCTCAACTTTTAACCAAGAAATCACTTGATTTGGGCTATTCTAGGATGATGTCATCATTGGTTCTCATGAACTTCAAAGTGTGACCTCATTCCACCACGAACAACTCAGATCTAAGGGATTTCAACATGAGTAAACACTGATTTCACCTAAATCTAGACATTTTCAAACCTCACAAGATTAAAAGAGTTGAAAGATATTTTCATAATTTTTTCTTCCACTTTCTTTTACACTCTTGCACTCAAAACCGATAGAATCGGGGCTCATTCAGGCCTTCCACTCATTCTCTAGTGAAGTATCGGTCTGAGAACTGATTCCTATCGACGAGATAGCCGACTCAACGGGTTGAACATGAACCACCGTCAAGGTCAGTTAACTGATCAGACTGGGGTGATTCCCATCCGATCGGATGGCTTGGACTTGGTGGAGTTTCGGTTGTTTAACACGCTGTCCTACCGTCTTGTTCAAACCGCAAACTTTAAGACTTAACAAAATTTTACAAAACAAACAGGTTGCTGAACGGACTGTCGTCCAATCGGATTGCCATCCGATAGAACGACAATCCGATCGGATGACTTGTGACTTTTCAACACTTAACAATTTTCACAAAAATGTAAAGAAGATCAGTTTCAGCGAACCGCCATCCGATCGGACGGCCATCTGTCCGGATGACCATCCGGCCGTATGACCTGATTTGTAGAAACACTTCTTTATTTTGAAAATGCTACAACGAAAACTTCAAAGTCTCATCATACACAAACACATCCATCCCAAGCGAATGACAATCCGACCGAATGGCCATCCGACCAGATAACCATCCGTCTGGATGGTTGATGCGTGTGAAGTGTGTATATAAATTTAAGTATATTTTAATCCCTTTTACACTTTCTTTAGCCAAGTTTTAAATTTATAAAACACGATATTTACTAACACTAAACACACATATGGGCAACGTGAGCGTAGTATAGTGTTGGTAAGATACCGAGGTCGTCCAAGGACACAAGAGCTTTTAGTACCGGTTTATCCTCAACGTCTAATCAAATCAAAAAGTAAGAATAATATTTTAAACTAAGAAAATTAACTAAAATGCTGAAAAATAAAAATAAAAATAAAAACAGATAGACAAGATGAATCACTTGGTTCTGACTCCTGTATAGTGTAACCTTTGATTATTTCCGCACTTTTGCACTTATTTAAGAGATTATCTTAGTTATTGTAGTAGGCCCCTCTTTTGAAGGTGACGTTACCCTCAACCCAGTAGTTTGAGTCAGCAAGGATACAATCCTAAAGGGTCGGATTATTGAAAGATAATGAATTAAGTTATTAATGCAAATTATGGTAGGCCCCTCTTTTGGAGGTGACGTTACCCTCGACTAAGTAGTCTGAGTTAGCAAGGATACAGTCCTAAGTAGCCGGGTTATAGTATTAATAGTAGTTAACTTATGAGGGGATCAATGAGTTTGGACCCCCGCCATCCAATACCGTTAAGTATTGAAGGAGGTCCTACTAAATTTGACCCAGGTCCCTTGCAGGATCTCTAAACGCTGAACAATGGCAAGACTCTTACCAAACCGTTCCCTTAACCCCCGACCAGGTAGCCAACATACCTCCATATAGACCGTGGAGATATGAATGGTGAAAATCTTTTATTTTATATAGACAGCAAAATAATGCCAAGACACCACGGACAAACGATAACGAAGAATCACCTTCAACATAAGACACTAGTTATTAAAGTCATTAATACATAACCAATTAAAAAGTGCGAAAAGATTGAAAATAAAAAGTATTACACTAGACACTTTGTCTTCACCAAGTGATGTAAGAGACTTAGGCAAACATGGCCTTGATTGTCAAGAACTCTTACGATCAATCTTGGATCCCAAGACGACTCACACACTCTATGATGGACAATGGATGATGGTGTTATGGTGGTGGTGGGTGGTGGGTGAAGTGTGAGAGAGGTGGTGTGCCAAGGGATGGTTTGAGCTTGAGCCAAACACTCCTATTTATAGGCTGAACAGAAGCTCGGGCACGGCCTCGTGTCCAGTGGGCACGGCCCCGTGTCCACATCCTTCTCTTTCTTCATTTATTGCAGCTTGTCTTTATTAGTTGACCACGCCCCCGTGTCCACTGAGCACGACCCCGTGTGCAGAAGCATATATGTACTATGAAGATTTGCCTAGATTCTGCGAATCTTATAGTTGACCACGGCCCCGTGGCCGCTGAGCACGGCCCCGTGGTGGGCAATAGAAGCTTCTACCACTTTGTCTTTTCTGCTGACACTTGGGCACGCCCCCGTGCTGGTTGAGCACGGGGCGTGTTCAGTCTTCTGTCTTCTTGTTTTGCTTGGGAAGATGCTGTCGTGGGGTTGGGCATGTCACGTTTGTTCCTTTTCTTGTATTTATGTTAGATTTTGCTGTCTTTTTGCTTCTTTTGTTAATTTGAGCTCATTTAATCCTGAAAATACAAAAGGAAGATAAAAGCACACTTTTTCCAACATTAGTACTAAAAAAGGGTTTGTTTTATGCCACAATTGATGTAATTTATATGTTGCATTTTGCACACATCAAATACCCCCCACACTTGAATCTTTGCTTGTCCTCAAGCAAAACTCTTTATAATGTGGCTTTACACTTCCAAATGGAATGGGTAGAAGAGAAAGTTTTTAGGCTTGTCATAGAGTGTCGGGATTTCCAAGATTCTTTATTAAGTTTTATTTTTATTTATTTACAATCCTATTCGTCATGATTTATTTAAAACTTTCCATAAGATAAACTACTTATTAGGGCATAACATGCCTCTTTAAAATTCTCTTTATATACAAGTTCACATACCTCATGGGGGATCACTCAACACTTGGCCAAAAATGTATTTTAGTGGATCACTCGAGAGCGGCATGGAACTTACTCCTACCATAGGCTTGCCAAGCAATCAATCCTCCTCCTTTTTTAACTATATACCTTTGTAAATATCAAGAGGACTTTTTGGGTGAAGGGTTAGGCTTGGGTTAAAGGTAGGTGGTTGGGTTAGTGGTTAGTAGAAAGGGCGAAAAGCGTAAAAAGCATCGGTTTTCGTAAGACTTTCTATTTTTTAATTTTTTTATTTTGATGAAGCTATTTTTCAAACAAAGTTATTTTTGATGAACTTGCTTGTTTATTTGTTTTTGCTTCATCATCAACACTTTTTTTTTTGAAAAGTCATACAAAGAACCGAGCTAGTTACTAAAACAAAGGGTTAAAAATGAAAAAGGTTTTGGTGGGTGAAAGGGTGTTTGTTTGGGTTATGTAATGAAAAGGTTTAGGCTCAAAGGGGCTAACTAGGGGGATTTTGGGTAGGTGGTAAAAAAAAGAAAAATAATGGTGTAGAAATAAAAAGGGTTAGTCCTAATGCCTCCATCATTTACTTACTCGGGTTTAAGTTGGTAAGGACCGGGAATGTATCATCATGGCAAGTTCTAGAGTCGTAAGAACCAAGCGGCTATTCACACAAGAAACGAAAAATGAGCATTTAATTTAAAGATATATATTTGTATGCTCAATAAAGGCTCAAAGCTCACTTTTGTGGGAATAGGTTTTTATGTGATCAAGTATATATAATTAAATTTTAACTAAGCTTGTCATGCCTTTTCATAATTTTCTTATGTTGGTTCTTTTTATCACGACGCTATCAGTTGTAAATTTGTAAAAATATAACCTTTTTAGAACTTTGAAATTCCCAAGTTAAACCTAGACAAGTAAAAAAAATGAAAATTTTTGAAAAAATTTGGGGTGATTAGCGGTTCCAATAGAGTTTTGTGTAAGGCTTGTATTTAGGACTTGCAAGATTCAAGGTTTTAGCATCCCCCCACACTTAAATTACACATTGTCCTCAATGAGTCCCAAAAATAAGTTTTTAGGTTGATTTAATGTGTAAAAGGTGTGATTTAAGCAAAAATTTTGTGTTACCGGGAGCTGAACACGGCCCCGTGTTCAAGTGCCAGTAACAAAAATTAAACAAAAGAAACAGAAGCCTGGACACGGGGGCGTGTTGGGTGAACACGGCCCGTGTCCAGTTACCTGAACTGGGTCTTTTTTGCAGACTGTGCAGCACGGGGCCGTGTTGGGTGGACACGGCCCGTGCCGAGCTTACTGTAAACGAAGAAAATCGTTGGACGGCCCTGTTTTCCTGCATGGGGTGCTGGTTCAAGTTTTCCCTTGTATCCTTTGCCATCTCAAGTGTGTTTTATTCCTGAAAATTAACTAGAAAACATAAAAACTAATCTATATTAAACTAAGGATAGTTCCGTGGAATGCCTCCGTGGTGCGCCACGTTTATAAGGGTCCTTGGGTAGACCCAAAGCCTGGTCATATGTCACTCAAGTGGGATGTTTCGCATCCCATGTTACACCGTCGGAGAGCGTTATCCAAGCTTGAGTCTATGACCTTCATGTAGTCGACCGGGTCTTCGTCTTCTACTCTCTTTCCCACTCCAAACTTTACTTCCTCGTCCCTAAACTTCAATGTTAGTGTTCCGTCATTCATATCCACCACTGCTTGGGCGGTGGCTAGAAATGGCCTCCCGAGAATGAGAGGGACATCGGCGTCTTCTTCCATGTCTAGGATGACAAAGTCGGTTGGGAAAACGAAGTTGCCAACCTTGACTAATAGATTTTCAGCGACACCTTGTGGAAATTTGATGGATCTGTCGGTGAGTTGTATGCTCATCTTTGTAGGGCTCGTTGTTCCTAGGCCGAGTTGTTTGAACATCGATGTGGGCATGAGGTTAATGCTAGCCCCAAGATCGGCTAAGGCATTACGAACGGGGGATTTCCCAATCGAGCAGGGAATCGTGAAGCTTCCGGGATCAATTTTCTTTTGTGGGAGTTTGTTGAGTACTAAGGCGGAGCATTCTTCGCCTAAGTTAACTAATTGCAATGATTCAATTTTCCTTTTATGAGTGCGGAAGTCCCTCATAAATTTTTCATATTTAGGCATTTGGGTAAGGACCTTAATAAAAGGAATATTAACATGCAATTGTTTTAGTAAATTTTCAAACTTTGCGAATTGCTCATCGGTCTTTTGACGATTTAACCTACCGGGGTATGGAATTGGAGGAGTCTTGGTGGGCTCATGATTTGGTAAAGAAGCCTTTTCTGGTTGGGGTGCGGGTGGAGTCGTGGTTTGGCTGGACTGGCTTCTTTCATCTGGCGGTAATGGAGTCTCCTCGGGACCCACGGTTCGATTTCTCAATGTGATGAGATGTACTTGTGCTTTTGGGTTGGTTTCGGTATTGCTAGGTAACGTGCCTTGTGGTCTCTCGGAGAAATTCTGAGCTACTTGATTTAATTGTTTTTCAATGTTTTGAATGCTAGGTTGTTGATTTCTAAAATTCGATTCCAATTGCTGAAATCGATCCGAGTTTTTCTTTTCGGTTTCGGAAATGAGGCGAGATACAGTATCTTCAAGCCTTTCTCGTCCACCTTGTTGTTGAGAAAAGTTTTGTGGTTGTTGAAAGTTAGTTCGTTGGTTTTGTTGGTTACTACTGTTGCCAGGATCTCTCCAACCAAGGTTTGGGTGGTTACGCCATCCTTGGTTGTAGGTACCCGTTGGAGGACCCGACGGCCTAGGTCTGTTATCAATGTAGTTTACCATTTCCGTTTGTTCATCGAATTCTTTCATACAACTCCAATTTTCATGTGGCCCACCACACCCTTCACAAGCCATTACCGAGACTGTTTTTGTCATTTCTAGCTTTTTGATTTTTGAAGAAAGGGCTTCGATTTTGGCTTGTAAAGAAGTGCTTTCATCAACCTTATGGGCGGCCGGGGAAATAGATTTATTGCCTCGGGGAGTGTGCCATTGAAAATTGGTTTGAGCAATTTCCTCAATTTGATTATATATTTCATTTGGGCGACGATTACCTCAAAGTCCCCCGGAGCTAGAATCAAGTGTTTGTCTTGTGTGTGGCAATAACCCATTGTAGAAAGTGGATACTTGTTGCCACACCGCAAGACCGTGATGAGGACACTTTCTTAGTAGCTCCTTGAACCTTTCCCAAGTTTCATATAAGGATTCCCCATCCTCTTGTGAATATGTATTAATTTCAGTCATTAATTTAGCCGTTTTAGCAGGAGGGAAATACTTATATAGAAACTTTTGGGCTAGTTCATCCCAGGTGTTTACCGAGCCAACTGGGAGGGTGTAAAACCAAGCCTTAGCTCGGTCTTTTAGTGAAAATGGAAACATCCGAAGGCGAATGGCGTCGTTTGATGCTCCATTGATCCGAAAGGTATCACATATTTGTAAGAAATTAGTAATATGTAGATGGGGATCCTCGTCCGCAAGCCCATGGAAGGTTGCGGAGTTTTGAAGCATTTGTATCAAATGCGGCCGAAGTTTGAAGTTATTGGCCTCGACATTTGGTGCATTGATAGCGGCGCCGAGATTACCTACAGTGGGTCGTAGGTAATCCATGAGGGTACGTTGGTCCGCCATCGGAAGTGGGTCCCCCGAAACTTTCTCTTGGTTTTTAGCTTTAAGTCTTTTTCTGAGAAAGCGTTCGGGTTCTTTTATGTCTCTACTAGAACTGGAGCTCATGCACTATGTAGGAAGTTCAAACGTGGTGCCTGGGTTCCCAGTCCTGAAACAAAAACAGAAAAGAACGTTGGTCAGAAGATTCACCACGGTCCCGTGTTCAGTGAACACGGCCCGTGGTCGGAGTTACAGTGATTGTTTTCCGGATCCCTGTTACTGGGAGTTGGGAACGGCCCCGTGTTGCACCGACACGGCCCCGTGTTCAGCTCTCTGTAACTCAGAAAATAAAAACTGCCAGTAACAAGGCTGGACACGGCCCGTGTCCGACCAGGCACGGCCCGTGCTGAGCTCTGTAGAAGCCGAAAACTAAAAAAAATCCTAAAAAAATGAAAAATAAGAAAAACGATTAGGCCGCTGATTCCTAACTTTCTTAAAATCCTTGTGTCCCCGGCAACGGCGCCAAAAACTTGATGCGTGTGAAGTGTGTATATAAATTTAAGTATATTTTAAGCCCTTTTACACTTTCTTTAGCCAAGTTTTAAATTTATAAAACACGATATTTACTAACACTAAACACACATATGGGCAAGTGCACCCATCGTGAGCGTAGTATAGTGTTGGTAAGATACCGAGGTCGTCCAAGGACACAAGAGCTTTTAGTACTGGTTTATCCTCAACGTCTAATCAAATCAAAAAGTTAGAAAAATGTTTTAAACTAAGAAAATTAACTAAAATGCTGAAAAATAAAAATAAAAACAGATAGACAAGATGAATCACTTGGTTCCGACTCGTGTTTAGTGTAACCTTTGATTATTTCCGCACTTTTGCACTTATTTAAGAGATTATCTTAGTTATTGAAGTAGACCCCTCTTTTGAAGGTGACGTTACCCTCAACCCAGTAGTTTGAGTCAGCAAGGATACAATCCTAAAGGGTCGGATTATTGAAAGATAATGAATTAAGTTATTAATGCAAATTATGGTAGGCCCCTCTTTTGGAGGTGACGTTACCCTCGACTAAGTAGTCTGAGTCAGCAAGGATACAGTCCTAAGTAGCCGGGTTATAGTATTAATAGTAGTTAACTTATGAGGGGATCAAAGAGTTTGGACCCCCGCCATCCAATACCGTTAAGTATTGAAGGAGGTCCTACTAAATTTGACCCAGGTCCCTTGCAGGATCTCTAAACGTTGAACAACGGCAAGACTCTTACCAAACCGTTCCCTTAACCCCCGACCAGGTAGCCAACATACCTCCATATAGACCGTGGAGATATGAATGGTGAAAATATTTTATTTTATATAGACAGTAAAATAATGCCAAGACACCACAGACAAACGATAAGGAAGAATCACCTTCAACATAAGAAACTAGTTATTAAAGTCATTAATACATAACCAATTAAAAAGTGCGAAAAGATTGAAAATAAAAAGTATTACACTAGACACTTTGTCTTCACCAAGTGATGTAAGAGACTTAGGCAAACATGGCATTGATTGTCAAGAACTCTTACGATCAATCTTGGATCCCGAGACGACTTACACACTCTATGATGGACAATGGATGATGGTGGTGGATGATGGTGTTATGGTGGTGGTAGGTGGTGGGTGAAGTGTGAGATAGGTGGTGTGCCAAGGGATGGTTTGAGCATGAGCCAAGCACTCCTATTTATAGGCTGAACAGAAGCTCGGGCACGGCCCCGTGTCCAGTGGGCACGGCCCCGTGTCCACATCCTTCTCTTTCTTCATTTATTGCAGCTTGTCTTTATTAGTTGACCACGCCCCCGTGTCCGCTGAGCACGACCCCGTGTGCAGAAGCATATCTGTACTATGAAGATTTGCCTAGATTCTGCGAATCTTATAGTTGACCGCGGCCCCGTGCCCGCTGAGCACGGCCCCGTGGTGGGCAATAGAAGCTTCTACCACTTTATCTTTTCTGCTGACACTTGGGCATGCCCCCGTGCTGATTGAGCACGGGGCGTGTTCAGTCTTCTGTCTTCTTGTTTTGCTTGGGAAGATGCTGTCGTGGGGTCGGGCATGTCACGTTTGTTCCTTTTCTTGTATTTATGTTAGATTTTGCTGTCTTTTTGCTTCTTTTGTTAATTTGAGCTCATTTAATCCTGAAAATACAAAAGGAAGACAAAAGCACACTTTTTCCAACATTAGTACTAAAAAAGGGTTAGTTTTATGCCACGATTGATGTAATTTATATGTTGCATTTTGCACACATCAATTGTCATCCGATCGAATGACCCTTCGTCACTTATCTCACTCGCACCGTTCTACGCACTTTTCATCGCTTATGCTATCGTTCTGATCTGGCTAACTCTCCAGTGCTCCCTTCAATCCAATCCAATCCAAGGCTGTGTTATTCCTTTAACATAATCAGTGAGTATACTCGAACCCTTTTTGCCTTACGCCCTTTTGGGTGTTACATACGTTACTTATTTCAATTCACATTCGACACACAACGCAAACACTTTTATACGTTGATCGTTACTACATGTTATACGTGTTACTCGATGAATGCTTGTATGTTATGCTTACACAGTGATTGTTGCTTGACACCTTAGCAACGATAGTACTATAGTTTGGACTCAGCACCTGTCGTGGACAGGGGTTGTTAAGGGATTTACTTCACGTGTCATAGTGGTGATGTGTGTTGCGCATTCTACAACTCGCAGTCATGTGTGTGCATATTTCATTATCGATAACGTGCTAGCTTCACATTTCAACGTGTTACATGCTGGTTATGCGTAAACCGCTTTTCGCTGTTATTATACTATTAGACTTGTATGCTCACCTTTACACTATTTGTATTGACTGTTATTTTAACGTATGTGACAGGTGTTTAGGATGTTGTGCCTCGCTAGCTTTCATGGAACCAAGTAGGATGAGTCTAGAAACAAACAATTAAATTATGAGTTGTCGGAACAGTATTTTATTTATCTTTGAGAACTATTTGTCTGTAATAACTATGTTTGCTGGTTGGCCCCAGTTTGGACCTAAAAATTCTTTTCACGTAATATGGCAAGTGATTTCAGTAGATGTGAAAAAAATGTGCGGAAATGGAAATCAGACTTTCAAGAAACAAGACCTACAGAATTTTCAAGTTTATATCACTTTGAAACAAAAAGGTTTACAAGGTGATTGTAAGATTATTATCTATTGCAAATGAATACTTGAATTCTGAGGGTAAAAGGACAATGGAGTTTGTAGTATGTATTGAATGCTAAGCTTAACTCAATGTCCTCTGCTTGATGAGCCTTCTATTTATAGACGGCTGGATACATGAATAAACATTTGTTTATTTATGTATAAGTCATGCATAAAGTAGTTATTTGACATATTCATTGAATCCAACAGTCAAGTTTCCTTTATCACCATGATATCCAATAATGTCAAGTTGCTTCGGTTATTGTGGCAGGATAAAGCTGATTTTTAGACAAGTGGGGTATTCATCCGAATTTATGATAAACCACTTCATCAGAAATTCTGGTGAACTAATCATCAGAAAATCTGATGATCAGAATCGTCAGAAACTGATGATATTTCATCAGAAATATCATCAGATCCATCAGAAAGACCTTCTCTGATAATCTTCTTACGCTCTTGATCAACTTATGATACTTTGAAGTAGATGTTGTTTCTTTTCAGTTGTCCTATCTGATTTTCTTCTTTTTGTTGTGATCTTCAGGACTGTTATCTTCTTCATAGATCAAGTTGAATCTGATTTTCTTCAATACTTACAAATAAAGTTTCCTAACAGTTTCCCCCTAAGTATTGTAAGAAAGTGAACTATCTCATGAACAGAAAAAATTCAAAACAGTGGAAACTTAAAATTTTGCAAATCAAACCAGTTACTGATGTTCTGAAAAACAAATTACATAGTGAAATGAAAATTAAAAAACAAACATGTTCTTCAAATCAGCTTCAATTTCTTTAGCGCATCTCCTTCCTTTAATTTTTTTCTTATAAGAGATATACTTGTTGCAGATGTCATACATTTCTTTGTACCAGGTTCGTGCTTGAATCCATTCTTCAATCATTTGTTCAATTTCTTGTCTTTGATCCTCCATGTTCATTCCTGTCTTCTGAAGTAGTTCTTGTCTCCTGTTCATACTTTTCATAATAAACTTCAGAGTTTGATTTGAGTATTTGCAGATATCAACACTTCTGAACAGAGCTTTGTTATTCTCAATATCTCTGAAGATTACGCCATAGTTATGTCTCTTATTTTTGCTTGGCAGTTCAATGATGTCTCCAGATCTTGCATCTTCCACCAGGTCTGAGGGAACTTTTGTCTTTGGTGCACTGATATAAACCTTTTTGTTGTGCACATAATCATAGTTTATGAATAAATCAGAGTTTGAAAAGGCCATTCTTTCAAACAGCTGTATTCCAGCATTTGATATGCCCTTTAATGCTCTTCTAACTTCTTTGTTGTTTTTCTTTTCTTTTTCATATTGATCCTTCATGAACAGAATGTCTAAAGGATGTAATTTATCAGCAATTTCTTCATCAGTCACTTTTTCTTCTTCCCCATTTTCTCTTAGAAGTGTGTATCTGTTCTACACATAGGTTCCTCCAATACCATCAGTTCCAACTTTTACTTCATCCACTTTTAAGATTATTTTTACTTTATTCTCATTGGTGTAGTGAATGCTTCTTGGACCTCTTTTTAACTTCTCTTCCCTTATAGCCATTCTGACAGGAGTTGGTGGCCTTTCTGGTACATCTTCTTTTGTCCAATAATATTTCACCAGATTGTATTTAGGGAATATCATTATATCCCTGTCAATCTCTCTAACCAAGATAGATTGAGTTTCAGAGATTTTTCTTTTAACAATTTGTGGTTTTCTTGAATCGACTTCTTGTTCCCATTCATTCATTATTTGCAGATTCATCAATTTACTCATGGCAGTGTCATTAAAAGAAGTTGGTTTTGGAATAGTTTGAGAAGTTATAAGTTTCAAATTTGTGACAACTTGAGGTTTTGAAGTTGCTAACCTTTTCAGCATTTCATCTTTTGAGACATTTGGAGGTGGACCCATCATAGTTGTTCCAGCTTCGGTGATTGGTGTAGCAGATGATTGCTGTGGGGTTGACTTTAGAATTTCTTGGTGTGAACTTTCAGCAGGAATTTCTTTCATGATTTCTTTGGGATCCACTTTGGCCAATCTGGCAATGTTGAATTGCATTTTCTTCATCAGTTGTTGCACCTCTCCTACCAGCTTTGAGTTGCTGGCTATACTTTTCTGAACTTTTGTAAATTCAATTTGAGCTTTCATCTGCATGGCAGCCCATTCTTTTGACAGCTTCTCAAGGGCATCTGTGATACTGTTGTTGCTTGCCCTTAGGATGGTGACTTCCTCCAAAACCTTGTTTGCACTGCTTGATTTTCTTGACTCCACAGCATTTGCAACTTGTGTCATGATCTTTTCTATTTCTGTGAGAATCTTCTGAATTTCTAATGCAGAGATGTTGGTTTCTGGTGCTTTTTCTTTCAACTTTTGAAGAGACTTTAGTGCTTCAGTGTTTCTTTCAGTTTGTGTCTTTATCACCTCCACTGATTCTGATAAAGTCTTTATATCTGCCCTTTGACTTTGTATCTCTGACAGCAACATATCAAGCTTTTCTTCTACTGGATTTCTTTTGCAGGCTTTGTAAACATTCTCTAGGACAGTTTCCAAATTTTCTTGGTTCATGGGTGTTTCAGGGATATTTGGAACAACAGATGTTCCCTCTAACATTCCAGCTACAAACACATATGCTGCTGTTTTGGAAATGATAGGGTCACTTTTTGCTTTACCAGATTTTGTTGCAACCTTAAGTGTACCAGAATCATCTCCACCAGAGGTGAAAAACACACTTTCATCCTAGATTTCCTTATGTCCTTGAATCATATCAATATATGATTCTCCATAAGTTTTTGAGGTAAACAGATTACCTTTTACTAGATTTCCTTGATCAGTTTCCTGATCTCTATCTGTTGAGATCTCAACCTCTTCCTCATTTTCTGATTCAGAGTTGAGATGAATGGAACTAGTGACCTCCTCTTCAATATTAGTTTTTCTATATTCTAACTTGTAAGAAACGTTAATTGAATCTTCTGAGTTTGTTCTTTTTGAATGAGTATCAACTAAAACTGTGTTTAAAAGAGATGTACCAGCAACCCGAGACTCATTATGATGTATAACTTCAGCGGCTTCATTTGTTGTACCAGCAAAGTGAGTTTCTTCATAATGTTGATCTTCAGAATCTTCATGAGTTCCTCCAGCAATATGAGATTCTTCATAGTGTTCATGTTCTTTCTCTAGATGAATATCAAACTCATGATGAATTCTAGCTTAATGAATCTGTTGTCTTTCAGCATGTTCTGTCTTGTTTTCTGGTGAGTTTGTTATCTTCAGAACTCCTCCTTCTGCAGCCTCTGTTTCTGATGACCAAGACTTCTGAACTTCTTCTACTTCTTGTGATGAAGAACAGTTAAAAACTTCTTTGCTAGGTTCTTCTGTTGGAGTATTTGGTTTGGCAAGAAGTTCTTCATGTTGTAATATGTATTGTGAGTCTGGTGCAATGAGGCATAGCATGCTTTCTGGTAACTCAGGGATATCTTTTTCTGATTCCCATCCATGAGTGGAACTCCAGGCTTTCATGGTATTTGAACTCCAGATATCTTCCAAAATTGGAATTTCTATGTTCCTTTCAGCAAATGTTTCAGAAATAAAAATTGAAATTAACCTTGGATATGGTAGGTGTGAGGTTATTCTTCCATTTCTGGTATGGATTGATCTTTTGAGTAGGTTAAAAATTTTTGTTCTATAATCAAGTTTGAACCCAGTTGAGTCTATACATGATTGTCAGAATTGCTTGACTGACTTGATCAGCTCCTCCTATCTTTAATGTGAGGCATTTGTTTAACACTTCCATCATCACTTGCCAAATGGTTGGCATTTCATTTCTTCTTAGTGCTCCAATTTTGTTGATTTTCTTGTTCTTGTAACCAAGATCAATGATAAAGCTTATCAAATCTTATTTGCTTGGTGCTTCAATGTAATTTTCAAGAATTGGAAGTTCAAGCCATTCTCTTACCTTGCAGGAGTTAATGTTACTGAAACATTTCCCCATACATGAGCAGAGACTTGATTTTCTTCATCTTCAGTGAAAGTGTGAATAAATTGTGGTAGTAACTTTTCTGGTACTTCTCTTCCTTTTGTTAGTGCTCCTGAGATTGGACATTTCATAAGATATTCTACCAAAAGTTGACATCTTACATCATATTCCGAATGCTCTGTATTCATCAGCAGATTATTTTCTTTCATTGGTAGAAATTATGTGTCTTCAACAAAAGGTACATCATGTTGAACAATTGGGATGTTGAGGTTTACTTCTGCCATTGTTGAATTTTGTGAATTAGGGTTCGAAATTTAGGGATTTTTTTGGATTTTGAGTGAAGAACAGGGGATGTTGCGGTTTGAAGTTCTTGTGAAGAAGGTGAGTGATTTTTGAATTTCTGCTAAGTGTGAGTTATATAGTGAGGGTTTTAGCAGAGATTTGTGGGTTTATGGAGTTGAGGGGATATGGAACATGCCATGTAATGGTGGTTAAAAGATCATTAATTGTCTTTATTATCGTTAGATCGTGTGATGTGAAATTTGGTTCAGAATGTAACCGTTGGATTGTGGGTATCAAGACATTTAATGACGGTTGATCATGTAATCATGGTTTTGTCCTTTCAACTTGTAGTTTTTTCAATCATTCCTTCACAAAAATTTTAAACTAAATTTTGATTGGAGAAAACTATCGGTCACATGACACCTTTTCATCTTTGTGGACCCCATTGTGTCAAAGGTCCAATTAGCTTTCTTCTTAACATCCTCTCTTCCTTATAAGTCAAAGTTCCATTCTGATGATGTCATCAGAAATTCAACATAAATTCTGTTAAGAATATGTATTTCCTTTTTTTTTACTTTTGTTGACCTTTTAGATGTGGTCAACAGAAGTCAACAATTTTCAACAGAATTTTTTTAATTGAAATTCCCCCTAAACTTGTGACTCTTTTCAATAGATCTTGAAGTTTCTCTTTTGATTGATTAAGAGGTGTATTAGTACCTTTTTTTTAAGATAAGAGGGAATGAGATAAGGTCAGTAAACTTACATAAGATTCTCTGGTGGCATCCAAGTCTCTAAAATTTTTCTGATACTTTTTAAAACTTTTCATCATTTTGAAGTTCCAACAGAAAAACAAATTTAGAGAAATTTTAAGTAATATTACTAGATTTTAGTCTCTTGTCATCAAAAGCTCAGTGTTTTGGTGTCAAATGATTTGTTTTCTGATGATCATTTAACTTTGTGAATATTTATCCTCTTCATTTATATTTACCCATTTCTCTTTTCCCCAAACCATGAGCCAAACAGCAAAGTAACATACTATATTCACAAGAAAAAAAAATATCTACACACACCAAGATTAAACAAAAAAAAATGACCTAATCAAGGTCTATCCCTTCTCCGTGATCCATCTCAAGGAGCAACCATAGATCAGTCACCAAACCGGAATTCTGATCAGTAGGTATGAGCATGCTGAGATTCATATTTTGTTGAAGTCTCATCTCAGCTCTGGGATAACCTGCAGGAACACCTCCAAAGCCAAGCTAGCTCGTGATTATCCTCATCAGAAAACGAGGATAAATCAAGAATGGCCTGCCAGACCACATATTACTTGCAAAATCTTTTATTAAGTAATAAGAGAAATTGTAAGGTGTGTCCAACACGAGTGCTCGTACAGGCTCCATTAACCTCTGGGATGCTTCTTTGTGATTAATGATTTTCTTTGAGAAGCATGCTCCCATTTGTGTGATCAGATATTGCCATGGCTTGATGAAGCCATTTTTGGTGATTGCTCATAGTGGTTTTACCGGATTGTAACTCATCTGCTCCAAGGTTTCATCAATCTGTGCCTTTATGAACATAAAAATTTCATTATCATCATTGAGTTGTAAAACCGTCCTGATGATACTTTTTGTTACCAGAACTCTTTGATTAAGCACCACACTTTCGATAACCATCTGTCCTCTACCCTCATACTCTGATAATGTTGCATTTTTTCCAGAACATTTGTAGAATGTCTAGGTGAACAATTATGTGGGCTGTGAGGGCATATTTCAACCGACTTCCCATGATTATATTTAATATGGTTTTGCATCCTTCCCAATGAGGACCCTCAAGGTTGGCCCTCAGTCTGAGGTTGTGATAAGGATGATAAGGGAGTGGGAAACGATCAGCTTTGATGGTAAGCATTTTTGTAAGTGTGAGAAAGTGCGAGAATGAAGAAGAAAATGAAGTTGAATTTTCTAGGGTTTCTTTATGTGATGGTGATAGTCTTAGCACAAGGTGGTGATCATTTACAGTAAACTTGAAGTTTGCCATAAATGATATCTACCTACTTATAGATTTTGTTCACCACAATCTTTGTTATTTAATTTTCTATCAAATGGCATAAGGAATATGTGAGATAAAGTCTCCTGCATTTAATGATTTAGGCGGCTATTTTATGATAATTTATCATGATTACCTGCCTATATGTCACTTCTATCTCCTTAATATTGATGAGGAAAATTAAATGAAGAGGAGAAAAAGCTTAACAACCATTAACGAGTACCCATAAAATTTTCTGACTGTGACGTTATCAGCCCAAATTGGTGTTAAAAAAAGACAAAAGAAAAAAAAAGTTATGAATATGCAGATATGAGATATGAATAAGGATGGAGACATGCATGAATTTGTTCTAATAATCAACGATGATTCAGATTTTTCAACATGTTTTCTGATGAATTACCAGAATTTCTGATGATTCATCAGATATTCTAATGATATATCAGATTTTATGATGGTACATCAGATTTTATGATAATTTATCAGGTTTTCTGGTGCTTTACCAGATTTAAAATCTTGTTCTTTGATTATCATCGAAACAAATTATCAAGCATTTTTCTGGTAATAAAGTTGTCTGAAAGACCTTTATCACAGAATTGACCACAATTCAACAGATTGAACTTTAAGCCTTCAACATAGGCTACTTTCTCTATGGTCAAACATCCATACCTTATGCATCCATATCCCATGATCCTCCCTTTTACTCCATTTCCAAAATTTGCCATTTTACCCAGTTTTGAAACAAAGTTATTGAGTAAGCTCCTGTCCCCAGTTATGTGCTTGGAGCTTCCAAAATCGCAGTACCAGATCTACTGCACATGTTGGTCCTGAAATGGAAAAATTAGAGGGTTTTTGGTACCCAGACTTGCTTGGGTACACTTTCTGATGAGATTTTAATCAGATTATTTTCTCTTGATGGCCTTTCATCAGAATATCTGTTATATGCTGAGCCATAAACAGATTTTTCACTTTTCTTTTGGAGATGGTGTTGAACAAGCTTCAGTATGTCAACACACATACAAGATTCTTTATCAGAATTTTCTGATATTCTTTCTTGTGATGGAATGAGTGGATAATTTTGAAGAAATGAGTGAACTGCTTCTGGATTTTTTATAGATTTTTGTTTGCATTCACTCCTTTTTGCTTTAAAGTTGGGTTTTTCAAAAGAATATTCAGAACAGGTTGATTTGCATGATTCAGAATCAGATTCTGATGAAAATTTATCAGAAATCTGATGTGTTGCTTTTACAAAGATAGTGGGTTTACGTTCTTTTGTTTTTACATATCCTAAACCCCCTCCTTTGTTCTTTGGTGTGGACTCAATGAAATTTATGAATTCTTTAGCTTGCTGAAAACCTCTAACATTAATTTCCTTATCATTAATTTTCTTGTAAAGATCTTTTCTTTCATTTTCATAGAACTCAATTTTAGCTCTGTGATCTAAACTTTATTCTATTAGTAATTGGTTTTCAAGTATGATTTTATTCATGGTCCTTTGCAACTCATCAGATTTTTTACTATCTGATTTCTGCTTATCTTGCAGATTTAGAAAATCTGACATGAGCTTGTTTAGCTTGTGTTCAAGATCAAGATTATCTAAATTTACCTTCTGTCCTGAAGTCTCTGGTAGGTCATCAGAAAGTGCTACAAGGTAGAAATTAAGCCATTTCTTCTTCTTCATCATCAGAAGAATCATCAGATAGCCATGTATCTGTCCCTGCAATCAAACTGACTTGCTGCTGCTTTTTTGCTTCTTCCAGCTTCTTCTCATAATAAGCAACATCTTTCAGTTTCTTGGTCTTGCATTCTGATGCATAGTGGACCCTCTGCTTGCACTTGTAACACACAACTTCAGCCTTTCCCTTATCCTTAGATCTACCTTCTTCTCTAGATCTTCCATCCATCCTCCCTTTGTCACTTTTCTGGTATCTTTGGCCTCCTCCCGTCAACCTCTGCTCAAAGGTTTTAGTGAGCAGTGCAATAGCTTCAGCAAAAGCTGAAAAATCTAATGATGTATCAGAAATTTCAAGATTTTGACTATTTGAAGGTTGTGGATCATTGGTAGGTGTTCTTTGTGAGTTTGAGATTAGAGCTAAAGATCCCCCTCTTTGAACAGATTCTTCAAATATTTCTTCTTCTCTGGGGACCAAGATGTTGTATAAGTCATGAAGACTCATATTACCTAGTTCTAAGGTTGAGGACAAAGTCATGGTTAGACTTCTCCATTCTCTAGGTAAGGCTTCCAGAAATTTTATGTTTCTTTCATCATTTGATTTTGTTATTCCAAATTTCTTTAGCTCATTCAAAAGTTTTGTAAATCTTTGATATGTTTCATTTAATCTTTCATTAGGTAAACTTTTGAATCTTTTATATGAGGAAACGTTGTTTGTTCTTTTGTTTCTTTTCATCCTTTCTCCTCCTTCACAAAGATTTTCCAACTGATCCCATATTTCCTTAGCTGATGCACATGCATCAACTTGTGAAAATATGTCATTAGGGATAGCCATTACTAAAAGTTACTTTGCCCTTTCATCTGCAACCACCTTATCCTTGTCTTCTGGGCTCCAAAGTATTTCACTTTTGGGAGCCCAGGAGGCAGGGATTGCAGGTGATTGATCAGTTGCTGGAATAGCTGGTATTTCAGTCATTGGTATACGTGGACCCCTTTCAATGGATTGAAACAGAGCTCGGTCATGACCATTAAGAAAATTGACCATCCTGATTTTCCACTGGGGTATTCCTCTCTGACCAGAGTCGGAGGTTTAGACATAGAACCAATGTTAAAAGCATTATTCCAAGTTTGAAAGCTGGCCATATTTAGAGAAAAGAAGATGAGCGATTGATCCTCTGAAAATGATTTATTCAATCTGCTCTGATACCAATTTTCGGCCCCAGTTTGGACTTAAAAACTTCTTTTCACGTAATATGGCAAGTGATTTCAATAGATGTGAAAAAAATGTGCGGAAATGGAAATCAGACTTTCAAGAAACAAGACCTACATAATTTTCAAGTTTATATTACTTTGAAACAAAATGGTTTACAAGGTGACTGTAAGATTATTATCTATTACAAATGAATACTTGAATTCTGAGGGTGAAAGGACAATGGAGTTTGTAGTATGTATTGAATGCTAAGCTTAACTCAATGTCCTCTGCTTGATGCGCCTTCTATTTATAAACGGCTGGATTCATGAATAAACATTTGTTTATTCATGTATAAGTCCTGCATAAAGTAGCTATTTGACATATTCATTGAATCCAACAGTCAAGTTGCCTTTATCATCATGATATCCAATAATGTCAAGTTACTTCGGTTATTGTGACAGTAACGAATCTCACATTTGTAATCGTTGAGAAGTTCTACCCATCGGCGTTGCCACATATTCAGTTCCTTCTGGTTTAAGATGTGTTGCAGGCTCTTATGGTCGGTGAAGACCGTACACTTAGTTCCGTATAGATAGTGTCGCCAAATCTTTAACGCAAAAACAACTGCACCAAGCTCGAGATCGTGGGTTGTATAGTTCTTCTCGTGGATCTTGAGCTGACGAGAGGCGTACACGATAACCTTATCTCATTGCATAAGAACACAACCGAAACCGAGGTTGGAGGCATCGCAGTAGACTACGAAGTCATCGTTTCTGTCGGGTAACGCGAGGATAGGAGCATTGCAGAGCATGTGCTTGAGAGATCGAAAGTCTTCCTCTTGTTCGGTTCCCTAAACCAAAGGCTTGTCTTTATGCGTAAGAGAGGTAAGCAGTTCAAGAAATCAGCGATAAATCGACAGTAATAGCCCGCCAATCCGAGGAACGAACGAACTTCGGATGGGGATTTTGGTGTAACCCAACTCTTGACTGCTTCAATCTTCGTGGGATCGACGTGTATACCTTGACTATTAACGATCTGACCGAGGAATTGAACCTCCTCTAGCCAAAATTCACACTTGGAGAACATGGCATAGAGTCGATTTCCTTGGAGTAATTCGAGAACCAAACGTAGATGTTGCTCATGTTCGGCTTTCGATTTAGAATAGATAAGGATATCATCGATAAACACGGTGATGAAGCAGTCGAGAAAGGGTTTATACACGCGATTCATCAAATCCATGAAAACCGTGGGTGCGTTTGTTAGACAAAGGACATAACGACGAATTCATAATGGTCGTATCAGGTTCAGAAAGCGGTTTTAGGTATATCTTCCTCCTGGATTCGTAACTGATGGTAACTGATCGTAACTGATGGTAACGTCGCTTCGAAAAACACGTAGCACCTTGCAATTGATCAAACAAATCGTCGATTAGGGGTAAGGGATAGCGATTCTTGATAGTGAGCTTATTGAGTTCCCTATAATCGATGCACATCTGGAACGATCCGTCCTTCTTTTTTACGAAGAGGACAGGCGTGCCCCAAGGAGAGGTGCCAGGACGAATGAAGCTTTTATCAAGAAATTCCTGGAGTTGACTCGAAAGTTCACGCATTTCAGACGGAGCGAGGCGATAGGGAGCTTTAGCAACAGGGTTAGCTCCAGGAATGAGGTCGATATGAAAATCAATATCACGACTCGGGGGTAAACAAGGTAAATCCTCAGGAAAGACAGTAGGAAAATCATGAACCACAGGAACCTTTTCCATTGACTTCTTTTCCTTTTCTTCTGCTACCACGATGTATGCCAAGAAAGCTTTGTATTCCTTTCGGAGATACTTGCTCGCTTGAGTGCACGACATGAGCTTAAGATCCTTTGATGAGACTTCGCCATAGACACAGAGTTGGTCGTCATTCGCAAGTGAGAAATGAATCATTTTGTCAAAACAAACGACTTCGGCACGATTTTCGCGAAGAAAATCCATGCCTACAATGATATCAAAACTACCAAGCTACATCGGATTAAGGTCGATCGGGAAGATGTGATTGTTGAGCTCAAGAGTACAATCACGTAGAACAGAACTAACAGTGACGGTTCTTCTAGTGGCAATTTCTACGTCGAACATTGTTGGGAGGTTAGCGCGTTTACAGTTTAGGAGCTTTTCGAATTCAAACGATACAAAACAGTTATCGGATCAAGTATCAAATAAACACGAAGCATAAATACCGTTAACAAGAAACGTACCATTGACAACATTGTTGTCAGTTTGCGCCTGGCGGACATTGATGTTGAATGCTCTGCAGCGGGCTACTGCTGCTGCTGCTGCTGAGGCGGCTGCTGTTGATGTTGTTGCTGCGCTGGTTGCTGTTGTGGCTCTTGCTTCACCACTCGGTTCGGGCAAATGTTTGCGAAGTGGTTAGGATCACCACATGCGAAGCAGGCTCTTGCGTGAGCAGGAGCTGCTTGATTACTCTAGGGAGCAGGAAGAGGAGCTGGCAGCGCAGGAGGAGCTTGAACTTGAGCTTGACGGAGTCTAGTACGGCAATTTGCGGTAAAGTGTCCGTAAAGGTTACAGTGGACACAGAAGTGGCATGCGATCCCAGCTGGGTGATGGTAAGTACATGTAGGGCACAGAGGGTGCGGACTGGTATACACACGCTTTGCAGGCGGTGCGTTGGTCACTAGTGCTGCTACTTGGCGGTTCTGGTTCTGGGGTTGGGCAGGAACAACATTGAGTGGAGCGACGGTGACTGCACAGTTTTTGTTGTTGTTGCTGTTGCTCTTGCGCTTGCGACGTGACAATTTCGACCCTTGAGATGCGGCGGTTTCAGGAGCGGGAGAAGCGGTGACTTGGTGGAGACTTTTGGTGGTGTATTTGAAGTAACCAAACATAACTCGCTTATCATTGATTTCCGCAGCGAGTTGATAAGTCTCTTCGATGGTGGTAGTATTGGCGGCTTGCATGAAATCAGCAACACAATCAGGTAAAGCTCGAATATATTTCATGATCGTGATGTCAGGAGTTGAGACTTGGTCGGGATAGATGATGTTAAGCTGCAAAAAACGAGCAGTAAGACCAGCATTTTCGCCACCTTGTTGCTTAATGTTCCAAAACTCGTCCTCCAGCTTATGGAGCTCATGTGGGGGACATAATTCTTTCATCATGATTTCCTTCAATCCTGTCACACCCCGACTTTCCACGTGTCACCGGTGGGCCCGGTGGGGAGTATCGTGACGTAGTTGATATCATCATAGTCAAACAACACAATATATAAATGCACAGCGGAAGCAAAAGATAAATATATTACAATCCGAATATAAAGTAATATCCAGTATTACAACGGAAAGTAAAGGATCCACAGGCGGATCTTAAAACATAAACATTATTCAACAAACTTTAGGCGCCTAGAACTTGCAAGATTCCTTATAAATGCCCTGAGCTTCCAGCCAATTACGTTCAGTACCTGTCACTCAACCTTTTTGGAAAATACGTCAGTTTTCACTGGTAAATACACTCAACCGACTCATTTTGAAAATGTTTAATAAAATTGATTTGAATGCACGTAGCACAAACTCTTTATAACTTGGGACAATTATAGTTATAATCTTGTATACAGATTTACATGTTCGTTATACGTTCAGGGCCCGATGTAGAAACCGAGTCAGATTAACAGACACGCCACAAGTATAGGCACACAAGAGAGTGAGATACCGTTTTTCCTTAAACAACTGTCAGGTGTATGCCTACACCCCGTGTATAAGGCGTGGCCATTTTATAACACAATGATGTCAAGGATATCCGGGACATGGTCATTAACCCCTAAAGGTCTTTGTTTCAAACAATACAGATTAAACCGGGTTACCTCAATAATTTAACCATAATAAGATTAAATATTCAATACCCGACCAAGCGGTATTATTATAATACAGTATCCCAAGCCCGTATAGGGAAAATAAGTTAAGAGTATTTACCTGAGCTAGCTCCTGTCTTAAATAGTAAGAATTTAATAACTCAGCCGTATTCACTTAAGTAAGCGTAGGTACCATTTACCGGAAGGCTCTAGTCTGGAATGATGGTATAAATAACCAATTAGAATGCTAACGGGTCTTTAATTAAGCCTAAGCTTAGACCGGTTAGTCTTACAGAAAGATACGGTTCAACGCATGATAAGGCGTAGACCGGATTAGAATGTGGTTTTGACCCGACAAGTTTGAAGACTTGTATAATATGGGTAATCTAAACACATTCTGGATTTTGAGACAAAAAGGATATGGTTTGACCCGTTTCGGCTAATATATGCAAACTAGTTACATACGCCGATCCGAACGCGAAAAGTGCGTAACGAGTAATCAAATGAGTCATATGCAAGTTTCCTAAGTTATTATGCTTTAATTATGTTGTGACATCAGAAAGATATCTTATATTATGCCCAAAATGGATTTAGACTCACATTACGCCCCGTAGGGGTATTTTGGTCATTAAAAAGGTTATAAAAGAGTTTAATTATAAACCTGAGTTTCGGGTCTGATGTAATCAGTAAAAATACTTAATTTACTAGGTTATATCAGTAGGGTATCATATATATGTGAAATCTATCCTTTATAACCAAACTATGCATCTTAAGGGCATTTTGGTAATTTCACATAGGCTTAAAAGCTCAAAACTGGAAACCTAGTGTAAGACTTTAGCTTACTGTAAAAATATGATAATTTACTTAAAATATCAGTAAGTATCAAATCTCATGTGTACAAAATAATTTTAATACATACTATGCGTTAAAAATGCCTAAGAAGGCGATTTGGAGCCATTTCCGGGTTTTCAAAGGAAAGCTGATATTTTTATAATTCCAGAAGGCTCAAAATATTTTATTTAACCAATAAAATCAGTAGAAAAAGGTTTGGGATCAAAAGGATTTGTAAAACTCATTTTATGGCTTAAAAGGGCAACCGGCATTAACCGAATCAAACTTAGAGACCTATGTTATGCCCAGCCAAAAATTAAATAAAAATCTTCAAAAATCCCAAAATATTATATTACATCAGTGGGTAAAAAGTTTGATATCAAAAAGTGTGTTTAAATAGGCTATACGCTAATTACGCCGTTTAATTAACATAAAGCTTCCAAATTACGTTAATGAGCATAACTCTTAATCTAGACCTCAAACTGATGTTAAATTTTAGGTGCAAGTTTATAAGTCAGTAACTAAGGTTTCTACTCTTTTACTTTTTCAAAAATCACGTTTTATAGTCAAAAGGGCATAATAGTCAACATTTAAGCATTAATCGGAAACATGCATATGAATCGGATAACTAATGAACCAAGTTGTATAATCTCAGAGGGTTATACTTATAGGTAACTTGGTCCTATTAAAGCTCTAAGGCATTCCTAAACCATGCTCAAACGGGTCAGAACTGAAAGTCAAAGCATAAGTCAAACTATGCGACTTTCGGTCCCGAACCGAGCCTAAACTGAAAATTGTCGAGTTGAACATGTTTAGACATGTTCTTACATTAATTACCATGTTATATTAATGATCAAACAGGTTGCATGCACCCTACATTGCTAATCATGCTTAAATTTGCAAATAATCATTCTGTTGACTTTTTAAAGCAAGCTTTGACTCGACAATTAACATAGTTAGAGTGGGAATCTGATAATACCCTTTTAAGGGTTTGTTACCCACATAAATACCAACTTATAGGTACTTTCAATTCGAGAAAAGACTGAGTGGATTTCATTTAATCACGAAGTCAAACTTAATTTACGATGGTTTGACTTTTGGTTAATTAACTAAGCTAGAACGAATTAGAGAGGGTTAGGAATACTTACAATAGTCCTAAGCACGACTAATGATCACTAGGAATGATCCTTGAGCTCCAGGAACCTCCAAGAAGTGAGTTGTGAACTTCCAAGTGAATGAGCAAATGAAGAACCCAAGATCATGGCCTTTATATAGGTTTCTTGGATCAATTTGATCATGCCAAACAACTCTATAGATGTTACAAGATCATTCCAGGTGTCCCTATGCCTTAAAATACCATCAAACAAGCTCCAGGTATTGAAAACAACTCTCATAAGTCGGTTAACAGACCTGAAATGGCAGCTGGAGGTTGTTTCTGTCAATGGCGCTTTCTCGCGGGCCGCGTAAGGCCTCTCGCGGGCCGCCTACAAGCTGGCAACCAGCCAAACAAGTTTTCATGAATTGCAATTCAGTCCTTGGTCCTTTGTTACGTGGTTTTGCTTATTTTTCTTGCACTCTTGACCCTCAAACCTGATTTTTAAGGGCCTTAGGACATCTACAAACTTGGTTAGGTCCTTGGTTAACTTTGTGCTTACCCGAAAAGTCACAAATTTCAACGTTGACGCATTTAACCCTTCGTGCACGGTTTTGATCATAACTTTCTCATATGATAACGAAACTTTATGAAATTTTTATCACATATTCTAGTGAGTATATTTTACCATTACAAACCTTCGGGTTTACTAAAAGGTCACTCAGAGGTATACTTTCAACATGTTGACACATTTAGCCCCTGTAGTTTGTAATTCCTCACTTTCTTTCATTTTTCCGCTTTGTATGATCCATGATTTAATCGTTTAAGATTATGAACACCATGTAGGGTTATTGTAGGCCTATTTTTCCATTGTTGACACTTTGAACCCTTATATTCACATAGTTTCACTGTTTGTCAACTTTAGTCCCTTTAAAGTACTTTTTCACATATTCAAAGCCTATGACACGTGTCAATACATTATTGAACGTAAATTTTCGAGGTGTTACAAATCCCTCCCAAGAAAGTCCATAGGCTGCGTCTTTACCTCGCCTGTTTCGTTCGGTAGTCCACCAGTCCAGAAACTCCAGTTGCGTTGACAATGTGGAGGTTGTTTGGGCATTCGCTTTGACGAAGAGTGACTTCGATCGAGTCTAACCATTGAAACATGGCGCTGGGCCTATCCTCACCGGTGAAGTCTTTGGGACCGCAGGCCTTGAACTGCTTGAAGCTAAAAGTAGCGTGGGGCGAATCAGTCCTAGATTCCTTAGAGGACTTGCTACCAATTTCATTGATCTCGCTGACGATTTGCGGAATGACCTTAGCCATTTCCTTGGTGACTAGCGATGCGATGCGTTTGTCAGCATGGTTGCGACGGGTAGCGCGAGAGGTATGAGATCCAAATGACGACATTGTCTGCAACAGACATCGTCATAGGATTCAGACACGATTTGATTATCTCAGGTATAGTCTAGTGCATCACCAAAAGCTACCTTATGTAAAGCACAGGAACACGTCTAACACATAAACACGGAAGCATGAAATCCACGTAAACACACATTCACTATATTTTGCACGTATTCACCTATCATTCAAGGCTGCGAGCGCGTTTGAGAATAGCGAGTGCGAGTAGCGAGTAACATAGCATGCGAGGGTCCATAGATTGTATGCGATTTGTTAGCGTTTTAAGATAAATGTGCAGTGCGAGTTGTGCGTGTTTATCAAGGAGAAAAGTGAAAAGCGAATAAGTCTCCAAAACCGAAACATATAACCACATAAAACCACATAAACACATAAAATCACACAAATCACATAAAATCGATAATTCACAGAGTCAGCGGTTGCGAGTTCAGAATCGAAACTGAGTGTCTGGGTGTGAGACAGCGACTACCCAAAGTGATTCGACTATTCTCAGGGACTTCGGGTACACACTTTAGCTTAATAGACTTTGCTCTCTCACCGCCATACAGTGAATAGCACGCATCCTTTCGGCTCATACGTGAATTGAGTCGTTGGAATCCATCGAGACTTTGGTGAGAGTTTTTGTAAAACCAAATAGGGAGCAGAACAAGTCATTAAGAAGCGAATTTCACCCCTTAACTTAACAACTTTATTCCTGGTTGTGTGATAACTTTACGAGAGAGATAGGGAGAATTTTGTCGAGATACGGATGTCACTCCTGACTCAACTCAAATTCTCGTGTTTTATAGTAAAAATGCACGCTGAGCGAGATATCTAATCGAGAGTTTACGGTTTTCACACCTAATCTCGACCCAATCACTCATTTGTTTTCGAAGATCGTGTGCGTTATGTTTGCCTTAGGAAAGGAAATTGTGCGTTTTAGCTCTAGGTAGAACTGATTTGTGCGAAGCTGTAGTATGCGATGTTCGCACAAAGTTGTAGTTTCCAAGTGAGAGTATCGAGAGTAAGCTCGCGCAAAACCCCTACAGGGTTCGCACAAAGCGGTCTTTTGGTACTTAGACTATAGACTAAGTCGTTTCTAAGACATCGACCCGGAATAGGTCGAGTCTTGCCTAATTCCCTAGAGTTATGGCTCTTATACCAATCTGTCACACCCCAACCGATGGCGGAATCATCGGGGCGTGGCACTGAGCGAAACAGATTTTTCAAGAGAATCCACAATAACTATTAAATTACCAAATCCTTAACGTTAATATCCCATACTACTAACAGATAAAGTAAGAATAGTTATTACAGATAATTGTCTCAAAAACAAGCAAACTGTTCTGACAACTCATAAATTATTCGTGGGTTTCTAGACCACCTAAACTTGATTTCATCACAGCAAGCAAGCATCCTAAACACCTGTCACATACGTTAAAATAGGTCAATACACATAGTGTAAAGGTGAGCATACAAGTTTAATAGCATATAGTAGTGAAAGCGATTTACGCATAACCAACATGTAACACCTAGAAATGTGAAGCATGTAAACTATCGACAATGAAATATGCACAGACATGACTGCGAGTTGTAGAATGCGCAACACATATCACCACTGTGACACGTGAAGAAATACCCTTAACAACCCCTGTCCACGACAGGTGCTGAGTCCAAACTATAGTACGATCGTTGCTAAGGTATCAGGCAACAATCACTGTGTAAACATAACATACAAGCATCCATCGAATAACACGTATAACATGTGAGAGCGGTTAGCGTATAAAAGTGTTTGCATTGTGTGTCAATGTGATTTGATATAAGTAATGTATGTAACATCCAAAAATGTGTTAAGCAAAAAGGGATCGAGTATACTTACAGTTTGTGTTTAATAAACAAACACAAGCTTGGATTGAAGGGAGCGCTGGAGAGTTAGCCTGATCACAGTATGACAGTATAAGCATTGAACAGTGCGTAAAACGTCGTGTCGGTGGGAAGAGTGATCGAATGGTGGTCCGATCGGATGGCCATCCGGACGGATGACCGTTCGGTCGGATGGTCATTCGACTGCGGGAGGTGTGTTTGTAAAATGTTGAACTTTTGAAGTTTTTGTTGTAGTATAAATAAAGTCATTCGATCGGACGGCCATCCGGGCGGATGGCCGTTCGATCTGTCACACCCTGACCTTTACGGAAGCGTGGTTTATTTTGGTGTGACTTCTTAATACCATAGCAACAATCATAACAATGCTATATGAAAATAAAACACAAGATGTTCATCCATTCATTAAGTTCGATAATACCACAACATCATTGTTTGAAAGAGTCGACGCTTAAGATAAGTTACAAACCATACTTGTTTAAAACGTGTTCATAAGACACAACAAAAGACCTTAAATAAAACGTGGTTTAAAGACATGTAACCCGTCCAGGTAAGGGTTACACCTCCTAAACCTACTACCCTGGATGACATCTTTATTCAACGCAGCTAAACATATGCATACTCTGCCAGATCCGCTAGTTTCCTGAAATACATGTAGTTTGAAAAATCAACAAAAAGTTGAGCGAGTTCATGTGTAAGTGAGTATGTATAAACCTTTGAAGTGTGTCTGTATATATGAAAGTCCCTGGTATGTAGCAATTAAGGAAAAAGAGATCACCAATGGGTTGCAAAGCCACTGGTATGTGTGAAACGGTGCAGGAAGTACTCAAACCAAGCAAATTTGTGGGCCTCCGGCTGTAAGACACAGTCACCACTATGGGCCGCCCCGGCCTCATGGGAGTGGGCTCGCTACACCCAAATAGATCTATCACTCATGTCCCTCGGTCCTAACAACGAGGATTAATGGCCTTAAGTGTTGTACCCACCTTTCACATGATCTAAGCGTCTAAACCCTCCTTAAGCTAACCATACCATGTATAAAAGCGTCTGTAATTATTGTAACATGTATTCCACCCCCGAAGTATAAAACTGAAAACAGTTAAGAGAAAAAGGGGGACATGAACTCACTGTAGTGCGTCTCCTGAATCGTATCGTCAACTCAAACTTGGTCCGCTACGCGACAACCTACAACGTACTATTGTCTATTAGACGAACGGGCCGTGCCTTGCTTTTGTATTTATGGGTTTGAGTTACGTTACTTGTGTTCCCAAAATTATTCCAAGTTATAACTTCTTGTTAAAATAATAATAATTATTTTAACTTAAGTTTTGTTTTTAGGTTTTGGAATAATAGTTAGGCAACTATTTCGTATCCATACTTCTCGAGTATTTTATATGCGCATTTCCTTCCCAAGGATGGGGGGTATTTACACATGTACAATTGTAGTTTCGAAAAATATATTTTAAGTCCCACTTGGAAAAATATATTTATCTCATTTGTCCAAAATAACTTATTCCCAAAATATATGTATTTTTCCCAAAAATAATATATTTTTACTTCTTTAGTTTCCAAAATAATATCTTACCAAAAATATATGTGTAAAAGTGTTTTCTGGAATATTTTATAAGTTATGTCTTAACGTTCGGTTTCTTGATACCGAGTGTGTGTAACTTAAATATTCTATTCCTTGGTATTTTTTGTATTATTTTGGAGTTGTAATTTCCATGGTATTTGTTAAGTTATATTATTTTACCCTAAAATAATATAACTAGTTCACAAAATTTGCAAATATTCACACAGGTGTCTTAGTATAAAATATATATTCTAAATATATATTTACCCATTTTTATTTACAAAAATCAACCTCCGATACTTTGTATTTTTGTAACAAATATTATGGCGAAGTTTATATTCGAAACACAAGTTATAAAATATACTTGTAACACTTGTTTAGAAAAATATTTTCTAAGTGTTGGAATTTTAGAAAATTTCGCCAGAGTTTCCTTTGTAAATGGAGGTGCCCATGCTTATTAGCATATCATTTTCTTTTCGGAAATCATTTAAATCAACCAACAACAAGTTATTGAACAATATTACACTAACCAAGTGCGAAAACAATGCACTTTACATAATAACATGAACTTGGTTTTTCGTAAAAACGCGTAGTAACTTAGTGGGGTGTTTAGTGGGTTTAGTTACCCTCCGAAGTGTGTTTACTTTTGTTAAAAGCTCATTTTCGAAATTTTTAGATGTTCACAACTTGTGAACTTATTTTACAAAAATATCCATTTACAACATTTTCATATCTTACTAGTATCCATATACTTATTTCTTCCAAAAATAGTGTAAGAACCATGACTTTTCAAAAGACCCGTCTCTTAATTTGGTGTGTCTAGAAAAATCATTTGTAGACCTCGGGTCCATGCGACCATCTACTCACTTAGTTCATTTATTTTTCAAGAACTCACTTTGTTACCAAGTTTATGTTGAAACATTGAGGTGATTCTTTTATGTAGATCACTAATTACCTCCGAACTTGTTAACTTAAGTTTTTAATCCTACTTTAACAAGTTCAACCATGATGTTAAACATCCTATTGCTAGCAATCATCAAATAAACAACAACAACATCATAATAACTTTATTTTATCAAGAGTTCATCTTATTTCATCATCATTTTAACTTTATGTGTAAGACTTTTGTTTATGATCTTTTTGTTCTTGTATTTTCATCATGATCGAACTATTAACCACCATAAATATGAAGTAAATGAGGATCAAGAAGCTTACTACTAGCTTTTAAGCTAGGGAAGAAACACTAGAGAAAAACGGGTGGATAAAAGCACACGAGGGAGGTCCTTGATGATCCGTGAGCTCCACACTCCGTGAGTCACCTTTGTGCACCTTGTAATGAGCTTGGAACACTTGAACAAAAATCGAAAATGTTGGTGTGTATGGTGGAGTGTTCGGCCGAAGCTTTGTTTGGTGGGAGAGAAAGATGTTTGGTTGTGGTGATGTGTAGGAGTTAGTTTCTTATAACCAACTTTGATCTAATATCCAATGGTTTCCTTGTCCTCCCAAGTACAAGCAAGATCACATCAATTCCTAGGATAGATTATGGATAGATTTGAAAAAAGATTGAAGTAATCTTGTTGTGGGCCATGCTTGAGCCGAAAATTCAGCCAAAAAAAGGGGTTAAATGTAATATTTGAATGGTAGATAAGTGGTTAGATAGGGGTGTCAAGTGTAAGAGTTAGTGAGTGTAAGTACTTGCATGATCTTCACACAATCCCAAGGTTAAATTGCATGGGGGACTTGATAAATTTTCTTGAGGTGGCCACATGGGGAGCCATAGGTTTGAGAGGGGGCCATGTGTGCCGCCATTTTCATGGGGGGTTGTGTAATATTTAGGGGGTATGAAGGTTAATAGTAGGGTGTTTGATGTTATGTCTAGTGTTTAGTGTGTACCGGGTATTATGTAAGGTGTTATAGTGCTCGGGGACCATAACTAGCTCAGAAAAAGTGTAACAATGTTTTTAACAATATTTTTGTATTCCGGGTAATGTCCGGTTGTTCGATTGGGTACCGTTCCGTTAAAGTGCTAAGTGATATTGTAAAGTGTCCTTTATGTAACTTTTAGTGACCCTTTCAATTCCCGACACTTAGGAAAGCATACATGATCATTTTGCCATATTTTTGCAAGTGACTAGCATGTTTAAATGTTGAATTTTGTTATTAAGTGCAGAATTCTGCACTTTAAGTGGGTTTTAGGCACATTCTGGCACCTAAACTATCACCTAGTGACGCAGTCTCATGGTCTTTACTTCCCTACACTCCATACAAGTGTAGTACCTTGTCCCTGGCTCATACTGGGCCTCAATATAGTGTCTGTCTATGTGCTGGCATTGTCAGCATGTGTCTGAGTTATCCGCTCACTGTGCTACCTGTGCTTTGTGCATCAAGTTTGTCACTAAAGTCTGTGTGTAATAAATGGAGTGACAGTATGAATGTGATGCATATGTATGTATGATGCAAAAATCATAGAGCAGTTAAATCAGCAGTTGTAATCAAGCACAATCATTAAGCACCAATTTAATATTAATTAATTGTACGGATACCTGTAATTTTGAGGATTGTCACATTCTCCCCCTGTTAGAGAAATTTCGTCCTGAAATTTTAGTTCTGCTACTAGATGCATGGGTCTTGGGGAATAAATGTGGGTACTTTTCTTTCATGCGATCCTCACGTTCCTACGTGAATTCTGGCCCGTGTCGTGCATTCCATCGAACTTTGACGAGTTTGACACTACTCCGGCGTGTCTTGTTAATCTTCCAATCCGTAACCTCAATGGGTTCTTCAGTAAAGTGGAGTGTGTCGTCAATATGAACTTCGTCGGCAGGAATGACAACTGTTTCTTGAGTTGGACTCTTTTTCAAATTAGATACATGAAATGTATCATGAACGCCATTAAGTTCAGCATGTAAGTCCAATTTGTAAGCTACAAGCCCAATCCTTTGCAGGATTCTGAATGGGCCAATGTATCGTGGATTCAACTTTCCACACTTCCCAAAGCGTGCCACACCCTTCCAGGGTGAAACTTTCAACAAAACCATATCACCAACCTCAAATTCCAGAGGTTTCCTCCTCAGGTTCGCATAACTCTTTTGTCGATCACGAGCCGCTTTGATGCGCTCTCGGATCTGTGCAATCTTGTCTGTCGTTTCCTGGATCAATTCTGGGCCAACAAGCTGTCTATCACCCGCATCAACCCAGCATAAGGGTGATCGACACTTGCGTCCATAGAGAGCTTCGAACGGTGTGGCTTGAATGCTTGCATGGTAACTGTTGTTGTATGAAAATTAAACCAATGGTAGGTGAGTGTCCCAACTCCCACCTAAATCCATTACGCAAGCTCGCAACATGTCTTCTAAGGTTTGAATAGTTCGTTCGCTCTGTCCGTCTGTCTGCGGATGAAATGCAGTACTCAGATTTAACTGAGAACCAAATGCTTCTTGAAAGGATTGCTAAATCCTTGACACGAAGCGTCCATCTCTATCAGAGATAATTGAGAGAGGCACCCCATGTCATGCAACAATCTCCCTCATGTATATTTCAGCAAGTTTACTAGTGTTGTCTTTTTCCTTAATTGGCAAAAAGTGCGCAGACTTCGTTAGACGGTCTACTATTACCCAAATCATATCGTGGCCCTTGGGCGTCCTTGGCAATTTCGTTATGAAGTCCATCGAAATTTGTTCCCATTTCCATTTAGGTATTTCAGGTTGCTGCAGAAGACCTGAAGGCTTCTGGTACTCGGCCTTCACTTTGGCGCAAGTTAAACATTTACCAACGTATATCGCAACATCGCCTTTCATTCTTGGCCACCAATAGAAATCCTTAAGATCTTGGTACATCTTATCCGCCCCTGGATGAATCGAGTAGCGTGACTTGTGAGCTTCATCAAAATAACATTTCTCAAATCACCAAACAAAGGAACCCAAATTCGTTTCATGAAGCACAAAGTTCCTTCCCCGTTTGGTACCAATTGCTTCTCCATCCCACGGAGATATTCATTCTCAATATTCCCTTCCTTAAGAGCTTCTCTCTGCGCAGCACGAATGCGCAATGAGAGGTCCGTCTGAATGATCATTTCCAAATCCCTAACCCTTATGGGCTTGACCCTTTCCTTCCGACTTAGTGCGTCGGCGACCACATTCGCCTTCCCCGGGTGATACTTGATTTCACAATCATAATCGTTCAATAGTTCAACCCAGCGTCTTTGCCTCATGTTAAGCTCTTTTTGATCAAATATGTGCTGCAGGCTCTTGTGATCCGTGAAGATTGTACATTGCGTGCCGTATAAGTAATGTCGCCAGATTTTCAATGCAAACACCACCGCGCCCAATTCCAAATCATGCGTGGTGTAATTTTTCTCGTGGACTTTCAACTGGCGAGAAGCGTATGCTATAACCTTCTGTCGCTACATTAACACGCAGCCTAAACCCTGACGCAAGGCGTCGCAATATACCACGAAGTCGTCCGTTCCTTCGGGTAGTGATAAGATTGGCGTGTCACAGAGCTTGTTTTTCAACAATTGGAATGCTTCTTCTTTCTTGTCACCCCAATCAAACTTCTTGTCTTTCTGTGTGAGAGTGGTTAAGGGTTGAGCGATTTTCGAGAAATCCTCAATGAATCTGCGATAATAACCAGCCAAACCTAGAAACTGTCGAATCTCGGTTGGCGTCTTCGGAGTCTCCCAGTTCTTGATTGCATCGATATTTGTGGGATCCACATGAATTCCATTTCCGTTAACCACGTGACCAAGAAACTGAACTTCACGCAGCCAGAACTCGCACTTTGAGAACTTAGCGTATAACATCTCTTCTTTAAGTAGCTCTAAAATAGCTCTTAAGTGTTGTTCGTGCTCGTCCTTCGTCTTTGAGTAGATCAGAATGTCATCAATGAACACAATCACAAACTTATCGAGGTACGGCTTACAAACTGTGTTCATCAAATCCATGAATACTGCTGGCGCGTTTGTCAATCCAAACGGCATGACCAGGAACTCGTAATGTCCATAGCGAGTCCTAAAATCAGTCTTGGGAATACTTTCCTCTTATATCCTCAACTGGTGATATCCCGATCGAAGGTCGATCTTTGAGTAAAAACTTAAACCTTGCAGCTGATCGAATAGGTCATCAATCCTTGGCAAAGGATATCTGTTCTTGATTGTCAACTTGTTCAGCTCCCGGTAGTCAATACACATGCGAAAACTACCATCCTTCTTTTTAACGAACAAAACTTGAGCTCCCCAAGGCGAGAAGCTTGGTCTGATAAATCCTTTGTCTAACAGCTCCTGGAGTTGCGTTGACAGCTCTTGCATCTCAGAAGGTGCAAGCCGATAAGGTGCCTTAGCTGTAGACGCGGCGCCTGGAACTAAGTCAATATGAAACTCGACTTGTCGCTGTGGCGGCAATCCTGGCAGGTCTTCTGGAAAGACTTCAGGATACTCCTTCACGACTGGAATATCTTCTATCTTCGGTTCAGGGGCTTCTTTATCCACGATGTGTGCCAAGAAGGCAACACATCCCTTCTGTAAACACTTTCTAGCTTTCAGACAGCTAATGATCCTTAAGGGTGTATCGCGCTTCTCTCCATGTACCACAATCGTTTCTCCATCCGCCATTGGGATGCGAATGGTCTTCTCGTGACATACAATCTCGGCCTTGTTACTTGACAACCAATCCATCCCTATTACCACGTCGAAGCTTCCCAACTCGACTGGTAGTAGTTCTAGTGTAAACCCGTGCTCTCCCAACTCAATTACACATCCTCTGATGACTTCATTTGTTTCTACTAGCTTTCCATTAGCCAGTTCAATTGAGTACGGAATGTCTAATTCACTAGCAGTTAACCCAAGCATTTTCTTAAATTCTAGCGACACAAAACTATAGTCGGCACCAGTATCAAAAAGCACAAATGCAAAGCGTTGATTAATAGGGAACGTACCAGTGACAACATTCAGGTCCTGGCGTGCTTCCCTTGCTCCAATGTTGAATACCCTTCCACGAGCTTGATTGAGTTTTGGGCATTCGCGCTTGAAGTGCCCAATGTCTCCGCAATTAAAACATCCCGGTCCTTGAGCGTTACCAATACCAGCTTGAGCATTGTTTGCTCCCCGGTTCCTAGCTTGGTTCCCAACATTCCCACGATTACCATTTCCGGCGCTGTGGTTCCCATTTCCGTTACCCCCGTGATTGTTGTTACCAAAACCCCTTTGACCATTGTTACCACGACCAGCACCAGCACCAATCCTGCATGTATTCTTCGAATGGCCCTCCTTCCCGCAAGACTCGCATTTCCTTAACCTGCACTTACCAGAATGATGGTACAGGCAGATATCACATTTGGGCAAAGCGCCCATGTATCCCTTTCCTTTTTGTTCACTGCTAGTCTTTACTTCAGCTGGCGGGTTTGTATCTCTCCTCTTGCTGGCAGTGCCGATACTTTTCTTAAAGTTCGAGAACTTTCTCTTGTTTTCTCCTGTGGATTCGACATGAGTCTCCTTCTTTTTCTGATCAGCATTTGAGAACATGTTTAGCCTGATGGCTTCTTCAGTCAGAGTTACGCTCAGATCAATGGCTTCAGTAATGCTTGGCGGTTTTGACGATGTAACCATGCTCATAATCTGAGGTGCTAATCCCCAGATGAAACGCTCCACGCGTTTAAATTCGGGCGTGACCATGTACGACACCACATGGGACAGATCATGAAACCTCTGAACATACTCGGCGATTTTTGGGCCTTCCATCTTTAGGTGCCAAAATTCCGTTTCCAGCTTTTGTATTTCAGCCCGTGAACAATATTTCTTCCTCATGAGCTCCTTTAGCTCAGTCCATGTTAATGCATACGCCGTCGCCTCTCCCAAGGTCTGTACTTGCATATTCCACAATGATAAAGCGCCATCAGGAAAAAGCCCTGAGATGTAAGTAACTTGTTGCTTAGGAGCACACTTGCTCATCCTTAAAATAGAATCCGTCTTTTCTGCCCATCTGACAAATGCAACAGCACCTCCAGTTCCGTCGAAATTTAAGGGCTTACAGTCAAGAAATTGTTTGTAGGTACAACCATGTGGTGGGTTATTGTTTCTGGAGGTACCTCCGCTGGTCTCAGCGCGGGAGGCCTCGTAATCAGCAATGGCTTGCGAAATTCTTGCTTGCAATTCTGCCTCAGTAATAGGCAAACGTGTGTCTCGTCGTGGAGGCATCTTCTAAAAGATGATCATATTGGTCAGGTCATCGTAAGTATAGTAAGTAAGTAATATGCGTATGTAATAACATTAATCCACACAATAACACATAACATCCCATGTTATATTATAAAACAAAGAATTCAACAACGCATATAATGAGAATACTGCGATTGAGCTATTATATAATCAAGACCACAATAAAATGTTTACAAGTTTTATAACTGTATCATACATCAAGAGCGACTAGGGGCCACATCACCCCTGTCTGAACTATCTAGTCATATACAACAACCAAAAATCAAATATCAAAAGTCATGATGTCAAAATGCGGTCTTCAAAATGCTGTATAGTTTGGCTCAATCGCTGTTTTCTCATCAAAAGTAACCCTACCTGCAACAGACCAAAAATCCTCATGCTGATGGGGGAGGAGGAGGAGGGAAGAAAATCAAACGGCGTAAACGCACCCAGTCCTCCTCAAGTGCCTGGATGACGCGCAACAGGTAAGCTATCTGCTGCTCAGGGGTGAGGAAACGAATATCAGAATCAGGGGGTAGTGGAATAGGAGCTGGTGGTGTAGCAAAAGGAGACTGACAGTGACAAGGTGGAGGACGCGGAGTCCTCTCCAGCTCCAAAACGCGTCTGCTCAATGCGTCCTGCTGCAATTACAGGGATATAAGTATGTCCTCCGTGGAATATCCGACATGGAACGGGTGATACAGGTCTGATAAGGGGATGACATTGGGCGATGACCACAAAAATGGCTCGCCCGATCGTACAAAAGGTGATGCAGTACGAGGAAACTGAGACATGAATGGTACAGCTGATGACATAGGAGGGACAAAAGTAGGCTGCTGTCTCGAAGATCCCTCCCCAGGACTAGGTGGAGGAATGTCCTGGAGAAAAGTGATAGGAAGGTCGGTGCGATGGATATCAGATAAGTGCGGGTGCAACAGGGGAACATCGACAGGTGCAACAGAGTGTGTAACTGGTACAACAAAAGGAGGATAATCATCATCCTTGATCCACCCGTTACGGGTGTCGGCATATCTTGGATCAATATGTGTGGCGAAAGGTGCACGGTCAACAAACACCGGCACAGGATCAGGTTGTGGTGTATCAACAATAGGAACATCAGAAACCGGTGGTACAACGGCTGGTGCATCAACAATGGGTGGTGCCAAGACTGGTATATCAACATGATCAGTGATGTGTGCTAAACAGACTATAAAAATTCAACTATATTAGACTCTCTAAGCTAGACACTAAAAAGCTTTAAATCTAGACTCGACCTAAAACCACACAATCGGCAAGTGTACCGATCAATGTAGTATAAACCTAGGAAGTCCGGATATCGAACCACGAGACTCTATAAATCAAGTAAACTAGACTCTAATAGACACTGACAGACACGACTTAACTTGTTTAATTGTTTGGGGGGGGGGGTTATGGAAAACTAAAGAAATCTATATTAAACTACTTAATTAAACTAGAATTAAACTAATACGAACGAGGACTAAGGGCTTTTCTTATATGGAGAACAAGACCACCTAGACAAGAATCCTGGATTGTTTTTAAGAGATTACCGATTAAGTTAAATGCATTAATTATGGAACCGGGATCTTAAAGTACTAAACCTATTAAGAACCAACTAAGCCCCTCGACCCTTCTCAAGGAGAAACCTGTGGAACTACCTAGGCCATTAATCCTACCGGTTATTAGACGCCTTTCCAGTTGTCTAATTATTGCGTAAGTACCCTAATGTTGACCTACTCTTTTCCAATCATAGATCGAGGGTAGTTTGAAGTAATTAATTTGATTTGATAGACTAATAAAACCGACATGTAAACCAAGACATGACCTTTTCCAAGGACTATCTAAAGCAATTCGCCGGGTAAGACCTACCAATAGCCCCTCACTTTCCAGGTATTAGGACTAGTAGAACACTAAGACTTAGCAAATTATTACCAATTACTTCTAGGGGTTATTGCGCAATTCTCCCTAAAGAGTTAAGGTTTTCTTATGTGATATAGACACTCACCGAAATCCTAAACCCTAATATGACTCTATGTTGTGATATAGACCGCCACTAAACTAGGATCCATGGTGACATGGTTCACCCCTCGGGCGGGTGCACTGGTAGTGGTATTAGAATTACCACTTTGATACCGCTGATCGACTCGCGATTGAGACTGAGAAAATGCCTCAAAACGCTCTAAAAACTCAGCAACTGTAAGAATACCCATCATATCCCCCCCCCCCCGCATTAGTATCGAAACGATCACGAGTCTCTTGAGTGAGACCGTTATAGAATTTTTCACATAGGGCCCAATCGGAAAGACTATGCTGGGAGCAACGAGCACAAAGGTTTTGGAAACGCTCCCAAGCAAGGTAGTAAGGCTCGTCGGGCTCCATGCGGAAGGAGTGGATTTGGTCACGAAGGCGTGAGGCCTTCGCGGGCGGGAAATACTTGTTCAGAAAAGCTTGACGGAGGCCCGCCCATGTGGTAAAGGTACTGGTTGGTTGAGAGTCCAACCAAGTAGCCGCACGGCCAGCTAATGAAAATGGGAAGAGTTGCAAGTAAGTAGCATCATTAGGGGCACCGTGAAGGCTAAAGGTAGCTAGGATACGGGAGAAACGGTTAATGTGGGCCGGGGCGTCCTCATCCTCGCGGCCATGGAATTGGATACTATTGGTTATAGCCTGCATGGCATAAGATGGAATCTGCCATGAGTTCTCACTAAGGATGGGTGGAACGGTAATGGGTGAAGCAAGACCGGTGAAGCCTTGGGTGGCTTGTTGGTGAACGGTTTGCCTAGCGTTGGCCATGTGTTCTAGGTCAATGTTTTCCTGGACGCTAGAGGTGCTAAAGGAGGGACTATCGGGTGGGGAAACCTTAGGTGATGTTTCAGGTGAATGAGGTGGGGTGGGTAATGGAGTGGAATCGAAATTTGGAAACTGAGACGTGGATGAAATACTAACCTGTGGGCCTTGGCCCAAACGAGGCGATGATGATGACTCGGTGACTGGCGGCTTCGGCGGTCCGTGCGAGCGCAGCTGTGGCATCCACTATCAGCAAAAACCTGAATGTGAGAAAAGCAAACACTAGTCACTATGACTCAAACGAAAATAAAAACACAAATAAAAGACTCAAACAAACTAAACACGTAGCACGTATATGTCAATAAAGTCTATCAAAGCTAATGAACGCGACTGCCAAGAGTCCCCGGCAACGGCGCCAAAAACTTGATGTGTGCTAAATAGACTATAAAAATTCAACTATATTAGACTCTCTAAGCTAGACACTAAAAAGCTTTAATTCTACACTCGACCTAAAACCACACAATCGGCAAGTGTACCGATCAATGTAGTATAAACCTAGGAAGTCCGGATATCGAACCACGAGACTCTATAAATCACGTAAACTAGACTCTAATAGACACTGACAGACACGACTTAACTTGTTTAATTGTTTTGGGGGGGGGGGGTTACGGAAAACTAAAGAAATCTATATTAAACTACTTAATTAAACCAATACGAACGAAGACTAAGGGCTTTTCTTATATGGAGAACAAGACCACCTAGACAAGAATCCTGGATTGTTTTTAAGAGATTACCGATTAAGTTAAATGCATTAATTATGGAACCGGGATCTTAAAGTACTAAACCTATTAAGAACCAACTAAGCCCCTCGACCCTTCTCAAGGAGAAACCTGTGGAACTACCTAGGCCGTTAATCCTACCGGTTATTAGACGCCTTTCCAGTTGTCTAATTATTGTGTAAGTACCCTAATGTTGACCTACTCTTTTCCAATCATAGATCTAGGGTAGTTTAAAGTAATTAATTTGATTTGATAGACTAATAAAACCGACAGGTAAACCAAGACATGACCTTTTCCAAGGACTATCTAAAGCAATTCGCCGGCTAAGACCTACCAATAGCCCCTCACTTTCCAGGTATTAGGACTAGTAGAACACTAAGACTTAGCAAATTATTACCAATTACTTCTAGGGGTTATTGCGCAATTCTCCCTAAAGAGTTAAGGTTTTCTTATGTGATATAGACACTCACCGAAATCCTAAACCCTAATATGACTCTATGTTGTGATATAGACCGTCACTAAGAATCATATGAAGCAAATAATAACAATAAACCAACTCAAAGCATGCATACACATCAAATCATTAAATCAAACCGCTTACTAACCACAATTGATCCATAATAATCATGCAAATAACGAAAACGGTAAAAACTTTATATTAATCCATTCATCAAGTCTAGGTGGTTTATAAATTTAGCCAAGCATGTTAAAACGTGAAAACAATTCAAAGATGTCTAAACACGAATTCATCATAACAAGTTTCGTAAGAAAAGTCAAGAATAAAGAACTAGAAAACCCGATTAGATCTTCAAGTCTTCTTCCCCGAACTTATACCGATGATTCTTATGCTTCGAGAACTCCAAAATTGCTCCAAGAATGCTCAATAAGTCGCCCAAGATGTCCCACTTTCGATACTAGGGTTTTTTTCAAGTTTAAGATCCTTATATATGACTTTCCATAACAAACCCTTATTAAATTCGTAATAATTGCCAGCTACAGGCTTCTGGCGGGGCGCCACCTACTGAAAGAATGGGTGGCGGGGTGCCACCTTGTTTTTTTTCTCATGAACTACCTTCAGTCTCTCGCCGGGTGCCATAGACTTGCTTAGTGGGTGATGGGGTGCCAGAGAGTGATTTTTCAGCTTTTTAACTCTATTTCAACTCCTCGACCTTTCCAACATGCTCCAAGACTTGACACTTCAATATTTTTGCTCATTCCACTCGGTTTCTCGCATATTTAAACATCAAGACCTGCAAAACACGATTTTATCAATAGCATGCACATTCTAACGAAAAACAAAACTAAATATAACGAAAACTATACAAACTGTACACGAATAAAAGATGTATTTTGCAATACATCAAACATCCCCACACTTACTCTTTTTTCGTCCTCGAAAAAGAATTATGCAACGGAATCAGAGACAAATAATCACTCGGGTCGAAAGTTATTGTTATCTTATTAAAACCAAGGCTTGCGTTAGCTGCGATTGCGAATATACTTGTCCCCTTAAACCCGAATCCAATCCTAAGCCCTTATCATGTGAATTTAATTTAAGTGCGGTCAGTCTACCTAGGGTCTCACGCTAGAATCTACAGTCCACCTACTCCCACCTCAAGCTTATAGGACTAAGAGAACGATCATTGGACCAATTCCCAACCGTCTTATATCAAAACCAAGAGAGTTTACAATCAGATTTTTTTCTTTTTCCATTTTTTTTCTTTTTTTTTAACGAGCGTAGACGATGCTTTCCCTAACCAAGAGGAAATTCGGCTGTAGAGTCGCTATCCCCAACCCAGATTACTTAAGCTTCGGTACTTTTTTTCTTTTCTTTGCACGGTCGATTTCACACACCCTAGCGGTAATCCGGCTGTAGAGTCGTTATCCCCAGCCCAGACTACATAGAAATGCACTACTTTCATTAAGTTTCTAGCTCACTTTTTATTCTATTTTTTTCGCATGATCACAAACTCTAACGGTTTTAACTTATAACGGTGCCTCTTATACTCTTATTGGCAGTTTTAATTTCCCATATTTCCTAGGCGAAAACCCACTAGTAGACCGACAATTAAGGTATATTAACTCAAAGGGACTTAAAACCAAACCCAGGCCTATCCACATATCCCTAACTAGACTCAAGCTCGATTTATTATAATCTCATATTATTATTATTCGACCCCGAGCAAAAAATCATCTTTTCTATCATTTTCCGTTTAAAAATGCAAACTTCTTTTTTATTCTAAAGACATTTTCTGATTTTTCAATTTTTTTGGATTTTTTTTTAATTTTCTAATTTTTTTGTATTTTTTAAATTTTAAGACTCGATTATTTACATGTATCCCATCCCCACACTTAGAGATTGCATTGTCCCTAATGCAAGAACAAAAATACGACTCAACAACTACCTAAAATTAAAAACTGCATACGAAATAAAAAAAATACAACAACAAAAAGGGAAACGACTTAGTTGTATATGTGAGACTGTCAAAGTGCCAGTCGTTTCCACATAAGCCCTCCAATTCGAAACGCGCTCAGCAAACAACTCCTAACCTCGGACACGGAACGAAAGCGGCTAAAAATACCAACCTAATCACGCAAACACCAAACACTAGCAAAAGATAATATATAAGATACCAAGTGTTAGTGCAAACATCCAACAACCAAGCGTCAACCATCCCCAAAATCCCAACCAACCTGTTTAACGTATTTAAGTACAAACCAATAGACGAAGATTAAAAACAGCATAAAGATCAAAATAAACAAAAGATATAAGCTGTCATCCTCGCTCTACTCCACATCATCCAACACCTCATCACCCGCCTGTGTCCCACTGGGCCCTGCCTTGGGCGAGTATCTGGGCATCGTTTCCTGTTGGCCCGACTTGAAGTCCTGCACCTGACATTCTGCAAAACAATTCAAGAATGGCAATACGAAGCAAACATAATATTAGTCACAAACTATTTTTGGTATTTTAGAATTTTTTTTCATTTTTTTTTTGTATTTTTTAAATTTTTAATTATATATTTTTTACGAAAAATAATATATACAAAAACAACGGCCGTATAGCATTTCGTTCGTGGACATAGTTTGAAGACAAAGTGGCGTTAAAGCGACGTTTTGCAATCCATTTTTAAGCATAAACCAAACCTCGCCCGAATGGAGATTGAGTACGGGTGAGTGGTATCACAAATCAAGTGAGCAAAAGATGCAATAAGACACTAAGACGACTCAAAAACAATTAAAACGACACCAACGACCCTAAACTAACCATTACTTGACTCGATCTAACGTGGACGCCAAAAATACAAGATTAGAACCTCTACCTCCTCCCGGCACTTTACTCGCCCTCGAGTAATCCCAAGTGCCGAGAATAAATTCATCACAAAGCCTAATTGTGGAAGCAACGGGCATGGGGCGCAAAAGTGGTTCAAAATCACAATTTTTAAGCAAAAATTTGTCGGCCCATGTCCCCACACTTAGTTCCAATTATGCCCTACCAAATCAGCCGCAAAACTCTAACAAACCATGCCCTACTAGCCCCTATATAACCTACACATCTCAACCCAAACCAAACTTTAATACCCGAACTTATGTTTAAACAATCCAAGAATCAAAATTGAACATCCACGGTTTAAAACTTCGCAAACCATCTTAATCAAAGTATAATTTTCTTTTAAAAAAAATAATCAACGCTCTTAACACCACCTGAAACAACTTGATCCCCACATTCATTTTTTGTCCGAGACAATATATAACCACCCCTGCCATACTTATATTCAGAACTACAGGTAACGAACACAGCCCCATCCCAACAAGTTACAAGCAAGAGACAACCAACCCCGAGCCACCCGCAACCTATACTCAACCTGAACATTCAACAATCAACTACAATACGACTCACAATTGACTCGAAATAGACCTAACCCGACTCGACATCACTGACCAAACACAGACCTAAACGGACACGACTGCAGACAGAGACCTCACTAACTCGACTCAATAAACAAACAAACCAAACAGACTACTCGACTACTAAACTAAAATACAAGAAAAGTTTTGCAGGAAAACATACCTTATGATCGACAACTTGGAACAGAATTTGACAAGAACGGCCACAAAATGGAACCCCACTTCGAGTTGAATATGAAATCAGTGGATTAATGGCGGAGGTGAGGTGAATCGGTGGTGATAATGGTGAAGTAATGGGGAATAGGAGAATTAGGGAACCGTAATGTATATTTGGGGTTTAATGATTATGTTTGATGTATTGGTGATAAGGTTTTAGGTGACAATGGGGGTTATTCAGTGGTGAATATGGTGGATTAATGGAGGTTACGGCGAAGAGTGGTGGGTGTAAGGAGTTTACGGTGATGATGATTTTTTATCGGTGAGGTGTGGAGGTGGATTGAGGGTATCGGCGATGTGGGGAAGAAGGGTTAGGTCAGGGACATTTAACTGTGATAAATGGTGGTGGTGGTACAAGGGGGTTTATCGGCGATGGGAGAGGTGGGTGTAAGGGGAAGTGGTGAAGGGTTGAAGAGTGATGGAAGGAGATATGGGGTGGTCGGCGGTGGATAGGAAAAGAAAAGGGTAGGTGAAAAGGTTACTTGTGATTTGGCAGGTGATCATGGAGGAATTACGGGGAAGGGTTATTGGCATAATGGGGAAGAAGGGTTAGGTGGAGGTGAACTTTTAGGTTTTAATTAATGTCAGCTGCAGATGAGGCTTCTGGCGGGCCGCCAGAAACATAAGAGGCGGGTGGCGCTCCGCCACCACGTTATAAATATCCGAAAAAATTGACTTTTGTGCTGGCGGGGGTGAGAAGAGTGTTTAGTGGGTGGCGGCCAGCTAAAGGACATTTTCAACAGAAGGTTGCTAGAAAATTTTTTTTTTGTTTAAATGCCTTAGAAAAATTTTGACTCTTTTCCAAACCATCCAAAAACCAACCAAAAATGTTTCTAAGAATAAAACTTACCCGGAACCTTATTTTCCTCGCAATTTCCTGCAAATCCTCGGTGATGCACTCCTGCAAATGACTCAAGACACAAACTAGGACCCGAAAAACTAACAAAAACGACCGTTAGCTACTAAAAATTACGAAAAAAATAAATAAATAAATAAATAAATAAGATACAAACGGTACAGACTCTACAAATGAGTAACAACTTCTCACATACTTATGGGGGATCATAGAGATGCAGCTCACCTCCAAACACATACTCACGGGCTGTAGCACCATTATACTTATTGCCCGAATCAACCCAAACACCCTTATCTCTCTCATAACCTCTTAACTCCTCATCTGGCGGTTTAAATCTAGACTCGTCATATCGAAATCTATCCCCAAACTGAGCTTTGCTTAGTATCTCTAGCTTAGATTCTAAATGCACCATTCTCGCTTCTAATTCCTCTACTCTCCTATCAAGTGGGTCCCCACACTTGAGTCCTATTACTTTTTCTAGACTCGGACCACTCACCACCTTCTCCTCATCTCTCTCATCCTTCTCACACTCCCCTACTAACGATACCGCCTCCACTTTATCACTTGACCCTCTCGAATTCATAACCTTAAAAACTACCGATTCCTCGCCCGCTCTAAGTGTGACCGTGCCTAAAAAGACATCTATGAGAGCTTTAGCGATGTTCAAGAACGGGCGTCCTAAAATTAACGGTACGTTTTCATCGGCTTCCATGTCAAGAATGACGAAATCGGCCGGAAAAACGAACTTGTCAACCTTAACAAGCAAATTCTCAACTATGCCCCTCGGGTGTTTCACGGACCTATCAGCTAAGGATAATGTCATTCGGGTAGGTGAAAGCTCGCCTATGTCTAGCTTCTCGTAAAGAGAAAAGGGCATCAAATTGATGCTAGCACCTAGGTCAGCTAAGGCTTTAGTATTGGTGTTACTACCGAAAAGACAAGGAATAGTGAACACACCGAGATCGGTAAGCTTTTCGGGAAGCTGATTTGAGACAACGGCCGAACACCCTCCATGCAATGGAACGTTCGACAACTCTCCTAACTTCTCTTTGTTCCTAAGAAGATCTTTCAAGAATTTCGCGTATTTAGGCATCGATTGGAGTGCCTCGATAAACGGAAGATTAATCTTCAATTGCTTGAAGATGTCTAGAAATTGCCCGTATTCCCTTGAGTATTTTTGGTTCTTAAGACGTGAGGGAAACGGGATATACGAATGGTCTACTAGAGGTGAAGGTCTAACGTCTATAGGGGTTTTCTCAACTTGAGACTCACCGGGCTGTGCGGTACTTGCTAGGCTTAGCCTCTGTTGCACTTTGCCGGGAGCCTCCATCTCTATCTTCTCGTCTATAATATCCCCACCCTCATCAACTACTCTCTCTTCAACATTAGGGTCCCCTACTATTTTACCACTACGAGTGGTAATGGCCTTTACATGAGCATTCGGGTTAGGTTGGGTGTTACCCGCAAACTGACCGGGTAATCTTTCCTCTAACTTCCTAGACATATCACCCACAACCCTTTGAAGGTCTTGGAAAGCAGCTTGGTGATTCTTAAGCATAAGGTCATGTTCGCTAAGTTTCTTTTGGGTGGTTTGGTCCTTAACAATTAATTGACTCATCATTGCCTCCATTCTTTCTAGACTACCCCCTAGATCATAAATTGAACCCTGACCTGTTTGAACCTGACTACTTGACCCCCCATCCTTGACCTGCCCATTTGAACCCCCACCAAAGAGTGAACCTAAACCCCTATTTGGATTTTGAGCTATTTGAAAACCAGGGGGTCCATTTGAGCGAAAATTGTTATTATTAGCAAAATTATTATTATTATTATTATTATTATTATTATTATTATTATTATTACGCCAACCCGAATCAAAATTATTATTATCAAACCCACTAGATTGACCTCTACCGAAACCTCCTCCTACGAAATCAACTTGCTCCTCACCAACTAGCAATGGGCACGCACTCGTATGGTGACCCCCTCGGCAATACTCACATTTGTCTACCTTAGCCTTAATTTCCTTAAGTTACCTAGACATGTTTTCCAATACAGCAGCTAAACTAGGATCCATGGTGACATGGTTCACCCCTCGGGCGGGTGCACTAGTAGTGGTATTAGAATTACCACTTTGATACCGCTGATCGACTCGCGATTGAGATTGAGACTAAGCAAATGCCTCAAAACGCTCTAAACACTCAGCAACTGTAAGCATACCCATCATATGCCCCCCCCCCCCCCCCCCCCCGCATTAGTATCAAAACGATCACGAGTCTCTCGAGTGAGACCGTTATAGAATTTTTCACATAGGGCCCTATCAGAAAGACTATGCTGGGAGCAACGAGCACAAAGGTTTTGGAAACGCTCCCAAGCAAGGTAGTAAGGCTCGTCGGGCTCCATGCGGAAGGAGTGGATTTGGTTACGAAGGCGTGAGGCCTTCGCGGGCGGGAAATACTTGTTCAGAAAAGCTTGACGGAGGCCTGCCCATGTGGTAAAGGTACTGGTTGGTTGAGAGTCCAACCAAGTAGCCGCACGGCCAGCTAATGAAAATGGGAAGAGTTGCAAGTAAGTAGCATCATTAGGGGCACCGTGAAGGCTAAAGGTAGCTAGGATACGGGAGAAACGGTTAATGTGGGCCGGGGCGTCCTCATCCTCGCGGCCATGGAATTGGATACTATTGGTTATAGCCTGCATGGCATAAGATGGAATCTGCCATGAGTTCTCACTAACGATGGGTGGAACGGTAATGGGTGAAGCAAGACCGGTGAAGCCTTGGGTGGCTTGTTGGTGAACGGTTTGCCTAGCGTTGGCCATGTGTTCTAGGTCAATGTTTTCCTGGACGCTAGAGGTGCTAAAGGTGGGACTATCGGGTGGGGAAACCTTAGGTGATGTTTTAGGTGAATGAGGTGGGGTGGGTAATGGAGTGGAATCGAAATTTGGAAACTGAGACGTGGATGAAATACTAACCTGTGGGCCTTGGCCCAAACGAGACGATGATGATGACTCTGTGACTGGCGGCTTCGGCGGTCCGTGCGAGCGCAGATGTGGCATCCACTATCAGCAAAAACCTGAATGTGAGAAAAGCAAACACTAGTCACTATGACTCAAACGAAAATAAAAACACAAATAAAAGACTCAAACAAACTAAACACGTAGCACGTATATGTCAATAAAGTCTATCAAAGCTAATGAACGCGACTGCCAAGAGTCCCTGGCAACGGCGCCAAAAACTTGATGTGTGCTAAATAGACTATAAAAATTCAACTATATTACACTCTCTAAGCTAGACACTAAAAAGCTTTAATTCTACACTCGACCTAAAACCACACAATCGGCAAGTGTACCGATCAATGTAGTATAAACCTAGGAAGTCCGGATATCGAACCACGAGACTCTATAAATCACGTAAACTAGACTCTAATAGACACTGACAGACACGACTTAACTTGTTTAATTGTTTTGGGGGAGGGGGGTTACGGAAAACTAAAGAAATCTATATTAAACTACTTAATTAAACTAGAATTAAACCAATACGAACGAAGACTAAGGGCTTTTCTTATATGGAGAACAAGACCACCTAGACAAGAATCCTGGATTGTTTTTAAGAGATTACCGATTAAGTTAAATGCATTAATTATGGAACCGGGATCTTAAAGTACTAAACCTATTAAGAACCAACTAAGCCCCTCGACCTTCTCAAGGAGAAACCTGTGGAACTACCTAGGCCGTTAATCCTACCGGTTATTAGACGCCTTTCCAGTTGTCTAATTATTGTGTAAGTACCCTAATGTTGACCTACTCTTTTCCAATCATAGATCTAGGGTAGTTTAAAGTAATTAATTTGATTTGATAGACTAATAAAACCGACAGGTAAACCAAGACATGACCTTTTCCAAGAACTATCTAAAGCAATTCGCCGGGTAAGACCTACCAATAGCCCCTCACTTTCCAGGTATTAGGAATAGTAGGACACTAAGACTTAGCAAATTATTACCAATTACTTCTAGGGGTTAATGCGCAATTCTCCCTAAAGAGTTAAGGTTTTCTTATGTGATATAGACACTCGCCGAAATCCTAAACCCTAATATGACTCTATGTTGTGATATAGACTGTCACTAAGAATCATATGAAGCAAATAATAACAATAAACCAACTCAAAGCATGCATACACATCAAATCATTAAATCAAACCGCTTACTAACCACAATTGATCCATAATAATCATGCAAATAACGAAAACGGTAAAAACTTTATATTAATCCATTCATCAAGTCTAGGTGGTTTATAAATTTAGCCAAGCATGTTAAAATGTGAAAACAATTCAAAGATGTCTAAACATGAATTCATCATAACAAGTTTCGTAAGAAAAGTCAAGAATAAAGAACTAGAAAACCCGATTAGATCTTCAAGTCTTCTTCCCCGAACTTATACCGATGATTCTTATGCTTTGAGAACTCCAAAATTGCTCCAAGAATGCTCAATAAGTCACCCAAGATGTCCCACTTTCGATACTAGGGTTTTTTTCAAGTTTAAGATCCTTATATATGACTTTCCATAACAAACCCTTATTAAATTCGTAATAATTGCCAGCTACAGGCTTCTGGAGGGGCGCCACCTACTGAAAGAATGGGTGGCGGGGTGCCACCTTGTTTTTTTTCTCATGAACTACCTTCAGTCTCTCGCCGGGTGCCACAGACTTGCTTAGTGGGTGATGGGGTGCCAGAGAGTGATTTTTCAGCTCTTTAACTCTATTTCAACTCCTCGACCTTTCCAACATGCTCCAAGACTTGACACTTCAATATTTTTGCTCATTCCACTCGGTTTCTCGCATATTTAAACATCAAGACCTGCAAAACACGATTTTATCAATAGCATGCACATTCTAACGAAAAACAAAACTAAATATAACGAAAACTATACAAGTTGTACATGAATAAAAGATGTATTTTGCAATACATCAATCAGGCTCTGGTAAAGGATCCGGCAAAAGTGCAACAGCTGGAGCATCAATAGGGTCATGAGCAATGACAGGCTCTGGGCCAACTGGAACAGGCTCAGCAGGTACAAACTCGACCTCAGGATCCGGGTCGACGTCATGGGGAACGACAGGCGCAACAGTCATCGCCATGTCTGAGTCTGCATCAGGAGGGTAGCGCTGCACGCCCTGGTCGTGAATAGATGCGGATGCCACAGACTCAAACGAGTCTGGACCAGATGAATCAGAAGGAGCCTCCTCTACGGGAGCCTCAGCAGGTGGCAAGAAAACAGCGTCAGCGGCAGGAACCTCAACAATGGGAACTACAGGGTCGTCAACGGGAACATCAGCATACAAGTGTAAAGATGAACATACAAGTTTAATAGCATATAGTAGTGAAAGCGATTTACGCATAACCAACGTGTAACACGTAGAAATGTGAAGCATGTAAACTATCGACAATGAAATATGCACAGACATGACTGCGAGTTGTAGAATGCGCAACACATATCACCACTGTGACACGTGAAGAAATACCCTTAACAACCCCTGTCCACGACAGGTGTTGAGTCCAAACTATAGTACTATCGTTGCTAAGGTGTCAGGCAACAATCACTGTGTAAACATAACATACAAGCATCCATCGAATAACACGTATAACATGCGAGAGCGGTTAGCGTATAAAAGTGTTTGCATTGTGTGTCAATGTGATTTGATATAAGTAACGTATGTAACATCCAAAAATGCGTTAAGCAAAAAGGGATCGAGTATACTCACAGTTTGTGTTTAATAAACAAACACAAGCTTGGATTGAAGGGAGCGCTGGAGAGTTAGCCTGATCACAGTACGACAGTATAAGCATTGAACAGTGCGTAAAACGTCGTGTCGGTGAGAAGAGTGATCGAATGGTGGTCCGATCGGATGGCCATCCGGACGGTTGACCGTTCGGTCGAATGGTCATTCGACTGCGGGAGGTGTGTTTGTAAAATGTTGAACTTTTGAAGTTTTTGTTGTAGTATAAATAAAGTCATTCGATCGGACGGTCATCCGGACGGATGGCCGTTCGATCGGATGGCTGTTATATTGAAACTGATGATCATTGCAAATTTTACAAAACTCCAAGTGTTTAACTTATAAAATCAAGTCACCTGGTCGAATAGTCGTTCGATCGGATGGTCGTCCGATCAGATGACTATTCGATCGAGCAACTGTTTGTTTGAAAACTTGTGAAATCAGTTAAGTTAAAAAGTTTGCGTTTTGACGGAGACGATATGACGGTGTGTTAAACAACGGAAATCACATCAAGTCCCACTCGTTCGATCAGACGGGAATCACCCCGTTCGATCAGGATCAGCGGTCCTTGACGGTGTTTCATATTCAACCCGCGAATCGGTCGTCTCTTCGGTAGAAATCCATCCTCAGATCGGTCCTTCACTAGAGAATGAGTGGAAAGCCCGAACGAGTCCAGATTCTAATGGTTTTGAGTAAAAAGTGAAGAATGTTGAAGAAACGTTTGAAACGGTTGAAATTCGTTTAGATTTAGTTGAAATTAGTGTAAAAATGTGTAGAAATCCATTAGATCCAAACCGTTCTTGATGAGATGAGGTCACACTTCAATGTTCATAAGAACTCCATGATGACATCACCTTAGAACGGCCTAAATCAGATGATTTCATGGTGGAAATGCAAGATTTGTTGGGGAAGATGATGAGAAAGTGTGTATTGATGCTAGAAGTACAAGATTTAGAGTGAAAACTTATAAGAATCACGAGGAATCAAGAGAAAAGAGGCTGAGAGTGCGCGGGTCGGAGGGAGATGTCACATCAATGAACAGTGATGTGACAGGAGGGGTATTTACAGGGTGAGAGGAGAAAAGGCGGTGTGGAGTGGACTGGTCAGATGGCTGTTCGATCGAATGGTCGTTCGGTTGGACGGCGCGTGCGGGCTAGTTTTCTGACTTTCGTTTCGTGCGTTGAGCGTTGCGTTGCATTTAAGCGAGTTGCGAGTAAGCGATGCAATAGTTTTAAGCAATAGTTGCACAAATAACATAACTAACACATAACAACATACAAGTAAGCTTGCGTTTAGCTTTTGCGACGAGATTGCGTTGCGATAGAGTTACGAGTGCGTTTGCGAGTTAACACCTTTAAACATAACATCAGTATACAAAAATATGGCACATAATAGCACTCACGCATAGAACAATCAATTAACTACGATTCGAGTTGCGATGCGATAGCGATGAGATAGCGTTAAATAGGTTAGCGTTCAATTACGTTTATCGCATTGTTACTTCACATATTACAAATCGTAGTATAAAAACGGCGTCAACTAAAATATCGAATATCGAGGTTCGAAAGTACAAGCAATAATTAAGTAAGAAATGACAGATCTGAACATTGACATTTCTTGACTTTGACTTTGACTTTGACTTGTACTTTGACTTCAAAAGTCAGGTTGTTACATGATGATCCGGTCGAATGAGTATAACCCATCCAAGCGGTTGGTCATCCGAGCGGATGACCATTTGAATGAGTGTGCTTGTTTTGGAAAATTGTGAAAGTTTGAAGTTTAATCAAATCGTCTTAAACAAGGATTAGTATGAGAGACAGGTCGCCTAGTCGAATGGTCATTCGATCGGATTGTCATCCGATCGGATGGCCACTCGAGTGGGCAACTGTTATTTGAAAACTTTGTAAAATTTTCTAAGTTAAAAATTTTGAGGTTTAACGAAGACGGCGTGATAACGTATCAACAACGGAAAATACACCAAGTCCAGCTCATTCGATCGAGTGGTCTCGGCCCATTCGATCAGACTCACTGTTCTTGATGGAATCTCATGTTTAACCTGTTAATCGGTCCTCTCTCCGGTGGAAATCCATTTTTAAGCTGGCTCTCAACTAAGGATTGAGTATAGAGTTTAAATGAACCCAGATCCCATCGGTTTTCGTGTGAAAGTTGAAGAAAATTTGAAAAGTGTTGAGATCTTGTTGAGATTCATGTTAAAACGTGTGAAATCTTTCAGATCTAGAACCATTCTCGATCAAATGGTGTTCCTTAACCATTTGCCGGAGCAGAACGGTGGAAGCCACCTTTAAGAGGTCTAAATCAGCGATTTCAGAGGAAAAGTGAGTGTTTGTGTGTGATTTTGATAAAGAAGTTGGTGTAGAAGTGTGTAGTGATGAAGATTGTACAAGATTTGAGGAGAAATACTTACGAAATAGCCTTGAATCTTGATTAAAAGTGATTGAGAATTCCTTGAGTACGTGTGGTCGGATGGAGGTGTCAAATCATTGAAAGGAGATGTACGACGGTATTTTATAGAGGGTTAGAGAAGGGTTAAGGCGGTGCGTGATTGTGCAGCGGTCGGATGGCCTTTCGGTCGGATGGCCATCCGGTCGGATGGCCATCCGGTCGGATGGTCATCCGAGCGGATGTCCATTCGATCGGTTGTCCATTCGATCGGCCAAGTTGTGCAAGTTAGTTTTCTAACTTTCGTTTCGTGTGTTAAGCGTTGCGTTGCGTTCAAGCGAGTTGTGAGTAAGCGTTGAGCGTGTAAGCGTTGCATTGAGATAACCATATAACATTAAACAAGTAATCACACAATAAACACACATAATAACTAAGATGCATAAAAGTAAATCCGTGTTTCGAGTTTGTGTTGTGTTTGCGTTGAGTTTGCATTGTGATAGAGTTTAGTCTAAACAAGAGATGTAATCATGCGATAAAGTGCGTTTAAATAGTATGCGTTGTAAATAGCGTTAAATGCGACAACTGCGTTTTTGAATAAGCGTTGTAATAAGCGTTTAATAATGCGTTGTAAAATAGTTTAAACTTTTTTGCGATAATCGAAATCTCAGGAGTACAAGCAATTAAGCAAGAAATGACAGTGACAAGTAATGACTCAGAAAGTCGGGTTGTTACACTCTGTGTATTTGTTGCATGCTAAAGATGAAGCTCTTGAAATGTTTAAGATCTATAAACAAGAAGTAGAGCTTCATCGGAGTGGGTTGATCAAAACCCTACATACGGACAGTGGTGGTGGGTATTTTGATCTGGTGTATTTACAATCGACTGGAATAATACACCATACCACAACTCCTTACACACCGGAACAAAATGGTGTGGTGGAAAGGAAGAATAAGACTCTAAAGGAAATGGTCAATACCATGTTATCAGTGCGGGCTTTTGGGGGTGAGGCTATGTTGACAGCCTGCTATTTGCTAAATAGGGTTCCAAATAAACGGAACAAGACCACCCCTTTTGAGCTTTGGTATAAAAAACCACCTGAGCTGCATAAACTGAGAGTTTGGGGTTGTGGAGCCGTGGTAAAGCTCACTGATCCTAATATAAGGAACATAGGGGAAAGAGGTTTAGACTGCATTTTCATTGGGTATGCTGAGCAATCAGTTGCTCACAAGTTCTATGTTATAGAACCAAATGACTACGTGTCTGTGCATACGGTAATTAAGGCAAGAACTGCAGATTATGATGAGAATAGATTCTCTTCAATACCTAGGCCTATGGACATGGTTCCAAGCTCTAGTAACTCTTAAGTGGCTGATCAAGTGATTGATACACCTCCGGAACCTAGGAGGAGTGGTAGAGCAAGAAAAGCTAAATCATTTGGTGATGGTTTTCAACTATATTTGGTTGAAGGATCTAGAGATAAAATTAAAATTTAATATCAATATTGTTTCAATATTGAGGAAGATCCTAAAACCTATAGTGAAGCCATGGCATCTCGGGATGTAGCATTTTGGAAAGAAGCTATAAATGATGAAATGGACTCTATTGTGCAGAATAACACTTGGAAACTATCTGATCTGCCCCCTGGGTGTAAACCACTTGGTTGTAAATGGATCTTCAAGAAGAATATGAAAGTAGATGGTTCAATTGATAAGTTTAAAGCCCGATTGGTTATCCAAGGCTTTAGACAAAAGGAAGGAATTGACTATTTTGATACATATGCTCTTGTAGCAAGAATATCAACAATTAGATTATCGGTTGCCTTAGCTGCAATACACAATCTTGTGATTCACCAAATGGATGTGAAAACCGCTTTCCTGAATGGTGATTTGGATGAGGATATATATATCTATATATATATATATGAAACAAATAGAGGGTTTTATTATGCTTGGCAATGAGCATAAGGTGTGTAAACTAGCTAAGTCATTGTATGGCTTAAAGCAAGCACCCAAACAGTGGCATCAAAAGTTTGATGATGTGGTTTTGTCTAATGGTTTTGTATTAAACCAAGCGGACAAGTGTGTATATAGCAAATTTGATGATTCTAGGAAAGGAGTCATAATTTGTCTATATGTAGATGACATGTTGATCTTCGATACTGACCAGGATCAAGTTGATAAATCAAAGAAAATTTTGTCATCTTGTTTTGACATGAAAGACATGGGGGAGGCAGAAGTGATCCTTGGTATAAGGATCAAACGGGAGAACAATGGCATATCTATCTCTCGATCTCATTATATTGAGAAGATATTGAAAAAGTTTAATTTTCATGATAGTTCTTCGGATAGCACTCCAATGGATCCTGCTTTTAAGCTCTCAACTAATGAAGGTGTAGCTGTAAGCCAACTTGAATATTCAAGGGCCGTTGGATCTCTCAGTATGCGATGATTAGCACTAGACCGGATATAGCTTATGTTGTTGGAAAGCTTAGTAGGTATACTAGCAATCCAGGTGCAAGTCATTGGCAAGCAATGAATTAAGTGTTTATGAACTTGAAAGGAACCATGAAATATGGTTTGACTTATACTGGATTTCCTTCAGTTTTAGAAGGTTATTCGGATGCAAGATGGATTAACAACAAGGAAGATCATTCTCCCACAAGTGGATGGACTTTTCTACTTTGAGGAGGTGCCATATCTTGGGTATCTAAGAAACGGACTTGTATAACTGATTCAACAATGGAGTCTGAGTTTGTAGCATTAGCCACAGCAGGCAAAGAAGCTGAGTGGCTAAGAAACTTGATTTATGAGATTCCATTGTGGCCTAAACCTATATCACCAATATCTAGTAGATGTGATAGTGTTGCTACCTTGGCTAAAGCCTATAGCCAAGTGTATAGTGGGAATTCTAGGCACTTAGGTGTTAGACACAACATGATTCGTGAGCTCATCATGCATGGGGTGATATTGGTGGAGTTTGTGAGAACTCAACAGAATTTAGTCGGCCACCTAACCAAAGAGTTATGTAGAGATCTTGTGCACAAGGCGGCTGTAAGGATGAGATTAAAGTCCACGTGAAATTTCTCGTGTTAAGATATCCAATTCCCACCTAATATGACGTTAGGTGCTGAATTCAATACGGAAAGCTTAACATCTAGAAATTGGAACACATTAATAGCATCATCCCAAGGTATGTGTTCAGACTTGCAAGTTAAAGGAGGTTGAAGGTTGTTCTTTGAAAAATTGCATATGCAGGTTCAGGAATAAAGAGCTACCTATATGAGCATGAAGTTTAGCCGCTTCAAGAAGCTAGGACTTGGCTTTGATATGCTCATTGAAGGATGGGACATAGGCTAGTAAAAATAGTGTCAAGAAAGAACATTAGAGTATGTAAACTTGTGTGTATATTATCTTCATGTATTCACTGAATAGAAAGCGTTCAATCCTTAGCGACACCCCGATATTCGAATATAATATACTAATTTGAAATTCAATTGTCGCGATATTTCATTTATGCATAAGTTTGATTGATGTGAATTTGTTCAAGTTAATCAAGGATTACGCTAAAATGGGAGAGGAATGTTAGATATTTTAGTGTAATCGGGATTGACTTGGTGATCAAAGTGAATAATAATACACATCAAGCAAGTTAGGAGGTGCGGGAGTGCACGCTTGTTTGAGTTATTATTATTACAAAGTGAATAATTGTACACATCAAGCAAAGTCACAAATTCTAAAATCAAATTCATAGCATACAAAGATTCAAGTTATTCTGATTTCCAATATAGCAAATTCATTAAATCAAATCCACAGCAAAGTTGTTATTCTAAATTCATATTTATAGCAAGTAGTATCAGATCCATAAACATTCACATCATAGATGTTATTCTAATTTCATATTCATAGCAAGTAGTAACAGATTCATAGCAAGTAGTGACATATCCTTATACAAGTAAACAACTAGACAACTAATAGGTATCAAGTTACAAAGCTACTAAAAACGTTAGGTCTACAAGTAAGTTGGGCTGAGATTTGGGACTTGGGAGCGTGCCTGCATGTTTAAGACAACTAATAAGTATCAAGTTACAAAGCTACTAAAAACGTTAGGTCTACAAGTAAGTTGGGCTAAGATTTGGGACTTGGGAGCGTGCCTGCTTGTTTAATCTATAATGCCTCTGTATGTTTTGAGTGGGTTAAAACCCTAGTTTTTTAATTTTAAGTGTAAAATTTCTGATTTTCTTCAGAAATTTTTAAAATTATAAATTTTTGTCCCCTAATTATTTTGTCTAAATATTTATACAATATATAAATTGGGTCCATTGTCCCCCCCCCCCCCCATTCGAAACGTTTGGTCAAGCTTCGCCACTGCTTTTACATATTCAAAAGATGAAAACAAAAGAATTTTAAGAAATGCCATGAGTCGGCAAGAAAGGGTGTGCAATAGACATTTGGTGTTCTTAAAGCAACGTTGACACATAATGCAAAATCCGCATACGCATGGTTACCCCTTAAAATTTAGAAACATATGTATGTGTGTATCATATTTGCATAACATGATGCTTGACTATAAAAGTGTTAGGACTTGTCACTATGATAGTGTGTGCTTTCCTATTGAGGATTTATAAGAAATAGATGAGGTATGCGAGTCTAATATGTGGGCAGTACATAACTAAGATATTCACAAAAACCTTCGTGTGGATTTGACGAAACATATATTGCAATTCGGTCAGGTCGATGAAGACTATATATATATATATATATTTTTTTTTTGAAGAAGAAGAAAAATTGTTTCATTCCAATCACCAGGGCAAATTACATAAGGATAGCAGGTAGACGAGCAATAAACTGCGCCGCCATCCCCTTCTGAATAGAAAACCCTAATCTACTAAAAACAAAGCCTCACCACTAAGAGGTCGAAAAGTTGTTGTGGACCACACGTTGAACTCTAGCCAAGAACCAAACCGCCTCCGGCGCCAAGGAGCCGAACGTGTCAAACGCCAGGGGGACAAGGGCATGCTGATTATCCTCACAAGCTTTCGCGTGCTTTTCCACCTTCTTTGACTCTGCTTTCAGTACTGCTTACCCCGCCACAAACCCATTTTCCCGGAACCCGGATAGGGTAATACACTTGTGAGATCGACACAAGCGTGTTTCCCGCCCTCTCAACCAAAAACTAGCACGTCAGCCGGGCGTAGGGTGGACCTCCCTTCCGCCGGGTCTGTAAGAAAATTAATCAGTGCCTCTTTCTTTGTCAAGATCCATGCTCGTCTGAGAATATCCATTAACGCGTCTCGAACAAAGTCATGACGATACTTAAACCCCGACAACTCTCTACAGGGTAACGCATGCTCCCCGTATTTATCCAGGCATGCTTTACGGCAGACTGGGCAAGTTTCATCATTCGGGAACATGGGGATCATCAGACGTTACTTAAGGATTGACCGGTACTCCATCGCTGACATACGTTGACCCAGACCTTCAATAGGGATAAAAGTTAAGAAATCCTGAGCGTGATGTCTCTGTGGGCATTCAATGACGGCTTTCTGGCATGGGTACAAATTGAAATATTCTCCCAAACTTTGTGCGATTCGACAACAAAGGACATTCGCTAAAGTTTTCTGTGGCTTTTTAGGGGCGGTGTCCTTGTTAGAGAAACCGCCGAGATTAATGTCAGGTAGAGATTCATGCAAGCGTTCCAAGGCGCTGGCATAATCCGGGTCAGTGTTAGCAACCCCACTGTTACGTAAGATGTGGTCTTGCAACTCCCAAGATTGAGACCTGGAAGTCACAAAGGCATAGGCAGCCACATCCCGAGCCAAGGGAAGGCCCAACCCACCAAGCCGCATCGGCAAGGTCGCGATCCGCCACTGGAGTTCACCAAAAAAAGGCCCCCCGCATACGACAATGTCTTCTATTGCCTCCCGAAGACCTTTATCAAAACATGAAACAACATCATCCACAAATGGGACTGGCTAATTCGCAAACCAAATAGTAACTTTGCAACCCCACACAATTATCTACTTTTTTTATAATATTTCGTAATTCTTTTTTTTAATATTAATTACGTAGTTTTTTAATATGATGTTATTATAAGAATAAACACACTGAACTGATACATTTATATATATATTGTTAACGACCGGCCATGAATAGTAATTTTATTTTTATAATAATACATAACTTTTTATTATTATTTTCTTAATATTATAATATAATAGTTTATTATTATATTTGCTTTTAATAACATTTTTTTCCTTTTTTAAACCATATATTTCCTTTATAATTTTTTAATAATTCTTTTTCTTTTTTTTAGAACATATATTAATTTATCAACTAATTTGATACTTCTTTAATAAATTACGTTTATAACTTTTTTCTAAAAACTTAAGTACGCAGTTGTGTTTGATTTATTCTCTCGACATTCCGTTATATGTTTTGTTAAAAACGAAGTTGTACTCAAAATAAAGTATTTATTTGGTATCATAAAACGGTATGATGATAAATTAAACCGTTTTAATGGTTTGACTTTCTAAACAACATGTTTTATATTCAAATCACGTTTGATTTACATAATCATTTATTCGGTTTCGACGTAACGCGCGACATTAAAAAAACTAGTATAATATTGAAAACTAATGTGAATATGCATTGAAAACGAGGTTAAAGGAAACATATTTTAGTTTTGAATATGGATTTGGTGTGATACGGGTGGGATTTTTAAACATGTGTTATTTATTGTTTTCTTCATGTGTTATTAAATATTTTTTTTTTCAAATTTATATGAAAAAGCCTATAAGGTTTAGTAAGTTAATTTTCTTTTGAAAGGTTTAGTAAGTTAATTAGTTTCATCTTTAGGTGTGTTGAATATTTGGTAACTTATTAAAAACTATATTACTTTATTTATCTATGGACTTATTATTTGTTGATGTAATAAAGTAAGAATTTATATAACTCTAGAAATCCTTTTCTGATCATTCTACAGGAGTCGATTTTTCTATTTATATCTTTAAATTAAGTTTATTTAATTTATATATTTTAATTTATAAGTTTTTTACTGAAGCATAAAATTTTCTTAATGTGTTCCATAAAATTAAAAATTTTCCGTATCTCATATAGTAATGCTAAACATATTCATAATCAATAGTCCGCTGCATCGCACGGGTTGCGTCAACTCGTTACTAAAGATGTATGAAAAACTCAGTTATAGCACTTAACTAGAAGCATTTTCTTTTGTTTTTCTTTTTTTATAGTAAATTACAAGTTTTGTCTTTTATGTTTACACTAAATTGCAGACGGTGTCTTTTGTCTTTAAAATTGACGTGTTTTATGCTTGATGTTTCAAAATCTTGCACAGTATGTCTTTTGAGCCTAACCCAGTTTATTTTTCTAATTAAATTTGGTCATGTGCCTTACACATGAGGGCATTTTTTGTCATTTTATCTTTCCGGAGACTAGTGTGTAAATACTTAATATTCAAGTACTATTTTGTAAAAAAAAATATAATTAAAAAATATAAAAAACTAAAACTCACTATCTCTCTCTCTCTCTCTCCTTTCCCTCTCTCTCTAATTCAAAGATCATCGAAAAGAAGGGAACTGGTCCACGAGAAGATGATAAGCAACTTGTCTAACACAGCCTGACCCGTCTCTGAAACCCAGTGGCGATCGAGAATCAATTGTGGTTGACCATTAGTCTCCTAATCTCTGGTTACTAGAAGGGGAGATAGGTGAAGATAGCAGCTGGCACCGAGCATGATACTACATTGATACATGATAAACGGGATGGATATGAGAGTCTCGTGGAAGCTCAAGCTCATAAGCAACTTTACTTTTACTGACTTTCTGGATTATCCAAAAAATACGAATATTTGAGCTACTAAAAATTTCGGTATATTCGTTATTACCAAATCAGGGATATATATATATATATATATATATAGTGGAGAGTTCAAATGAGAAAAAAAAATTGTAAGAAGAAAAAAGAATAAATTTCAACCAATAAAAATGTTTTATTTTACTTCATTTAATATAAGTATTTAATATCAATATAAGGGTACATTGTTAATCTACATAGATCATTAATTTGTAGTTTTCCTCTTTAATAGCTTACTACATTAAAGTTTTTTGTAACTTATCTTCAAAATATATATTTTTTCAAAAAAATAAAATAAAATAATGTAAAATGTAGGATAAATTACGAGTTTTGTAGAATAAATTTCAACATGTAGGATGAATTTCGAAATATGTAGGATAACTTTTGATGTGTGTAGGAAAAAAAGTTAGTGTGGAAGACGATAGTTTTTATGACTAATTAAATATTATAACAAATGAGATAAGTAAAAAAACTATTTAATGTTTTACAAAATTACCCTTTGTTCTTTTTCTTCTCAATTACATTTTCTTCTCAAATTAACATTCCCGTATATATATATATATATATATATATATATATATATATATATATATATATATATATATATATATATATATATATATATATATATATATATATATATAGGATTAGGTTCAAGAGTGAACACTAGTGCAGCTTGCGAACTGAGTGAACTAATTGATGTGCGTTAGGTGTGATATAATTTTTATTATATTTTAAGCCCTTTTTAACACTTTAGTCAAGTTTTAAATTTATAAAACATGATATTCTACTAACACCAAATACACATATGGGCAAGTGCACCCATCGTGAGCGTAGTATAGCGTTGGTAAGATACCGAGGTCGTCCAAGTACACAACACCTTTTAGTACCGGTTTATCCTCAACATCTAATCAAATCAAAATGTTAGAAAAGGTTTTAAACATGAAAAATAAAAACTAAAAATACTGAAAAATAAAATAAAATAAAAACAGATAGACATGATGAATCACTTGGATCCGACTCGCCTTTAGTGTAACCTTTGATGATTTCCACACATTGCACTTTTTAAGAGATTATCTTAGTTATATGTAACACCTCGCAAAATCATGTCCAGTATAGTATCGACACGTGTCATGGACTTTAAACGCGTAACAAATTGACTATGAGGGACTAAAGTTGACAAACGAAGAAAGTATATGTATATAAGGATAAAAAGTGTCAACATTTGATAAACTTTGCCTTTCAACAACCTTACATGATATTTATACCCTTAAACGAATGAATCTTGAAGCGTGTGAAACCGTTTGTGGAAGAAAGTGAAAGTTTACAAGACGCGAGGGTTAAATGTGTCAACATGTTTAAGTTATACCTCTGAGTGACCTTTTAGCGAACCCGGAGCCTTATAACGATTAATTATACTCCCAAGAATAAGTGGTAAAATTTTCACAAGGTTTCGATATCGTATGAGAAAGATACGCTAACTTTCGTAATTAAGGGGTTAAAAGCGTCAACGAGGCAAAACTTGTGTTTTCGGTTATCGTTTAACGAAACTGGACCTAATGATGATTGGTTATATCTCATGGATCATAGAAATATAAATTTCATGGGTTAAAAGTGCTTAAAATGGAAGAAATTACGCTTTAGAAGGTTCAGGGGGTGAAAATGACAATTTTTGAAACTTGTTGGCTGGTCCCCTACCCCCTGGGCTGCGCCACCACCTGAGGTCCTCCTCCATCACGCGACGAGACGGACTGCCAGCTCAAAAAATGTTGTTTGGACGTGGCAGCTTGCATGTTTGCTAGATTCCGCGAGTTTGCCACCCTCTAGCTGCTTGAAACACGTCCCTAGACACTTGTTTTCATCTCTAAAGTTACCATAACACCTGTAGCAATCTCCTTGATCCTTCCTTGGCTTTATATAGAGCTCATTGTTGCAACAATTGAGCACTTCACTTGAAAAACTTCCAAACACTTGTTCTGGAGATTCCTGGAGCTCAAGACCACTTCCCAAGGATCCTTAGTCGTGCATAGGACTTCAGTAAGTGTCCTTAACCTCTCTTAATTCAGTTTTAATTAGTTTAATGGCCCAAAGTCAAACCGTCGTAATTAAGGTTTGACTTAGTGATTAATCACTAATGGTCCAGTCAATTCTTGAATTAAAAGTAGCTTTGAGTTGGTAATTATGTGGGTAATAAACCCTTAAAAGGGCACCCTCTGATTCCCACTCTAACTAGGTCAATTGTCGGGTCAAAGCTAATTTTAAAAAGTCAACAGAAAGTAAATTTTCGCATAAACACATAATTAACAATGTAGAAGCTATGAAACCTGTTTTATCACTTGTATAACTTGGTAATTAATGTAAGAACATGTCTAAGCATGTTCAACCCGACAATTTTCAGTATAAGCTCGGTTCGGAATCGAAAGTCGCATAAGTGGACTTTTGCTTTGACTTTCAGTTCTGACCCATTAGAGCATATTTTAGAAATGCCTTAGAGCTTTATTAGGACCCGGTTACATGTTAGTATAACCCTCTGTGATTATACAACTTGGTTCATTAATTATCCGATACATATGCATGTTTCCGTTATATGCCTAAATGTTGACCAATATGCCCTTTTGACCTTAAAACAAGAATTTTGAAAATGTGAGAGGACAATAATCTTTATTACTGATTTATAAACATGTCCCTAAATTTTCACATCAGTTTGAGGTCTAGATTAAGAGTTATGCTCAATAGCGTAATTAGAAAGCTTTTTATTAATTAAACGACGTAATTAGCATAAAGACTATCTAAACCCAATTTTTGATACCAAACTTTTTACCTACTGATGTAAAATAATATTTTGGGATTTTTGAAGATTTTTATTTATTTTTAGGCTGAGCATAACATAGGGTTATAGCTTTAATTCGGTAATTGTCGGTTTTGCCCTTTTGACCTATAAAATGAGTTTTACATAATATTTTGATACCAAACCTTTTGCTACTGATTTTTTATAATAAATAAAATATTTTGAGTCTTCTGGAATGACAAAAATGTCAGCTTTTCTTTAAAAACCCGGAAATCGCTTAAAACCGTCTTTTTACGCGTTTAAAACGCATAGTATGTATTAAAACCATTTTTCTCATATAAGACTTAATACCTACTGATGTTTTAAGAAAATTTTTATATTTTAATAGTAAGCAAAAGTTTTAAACTCAGTTTTCAAATTTTGACCTTTAAAGCTTATGTGAAATTACCAAAATGCCCCTACGGTGCATAGTTTGGTTATAAAAGGTAAATTTCACATATATGCCATACCCTACTGTTATGACTTATAAAATTAAGTATTTTTACTGAATATATCAGACCTGAAACTCAGATTTATATTTAAACCCTTTTATAAGCTTTAAAATGACCAAAATACCCCTACGGGGCATAATTTGAGTTTAAATCCATTTTAGGCATTATGGAAGGTATCTTACTGATGTCACAACATATTTAAGGCATATTAACTTAGGAAACCTATTCATGACTCATTTGGTTACCCGTTACGCATTATTCGCGTTCGGTGCGGTTTATGTAACTAGTTTGCATAAATTAACCGAAACGGGTCAAACCTTATCGTTTTTATCTCAAAACCCAGAATGTCTTTAGTTTACCCATATTATACAAGTATACAAAATTTTTGGGTCTAAACCACACTCTAATCCGGTCATCGCTTAATCGTGCGTTTTGAACCGTATATCTTCCTTTAAAACTAACCGGTCTAAGTTCAGACTTAATTAAGACCCGTTAGGAATCTAATAGGTTATTAAAACCTTCGTTCCAGATTAGGAGCCCAGTAAAAGCTACTTGCGCTCGCTGATTTTGATACATACTTGCTCAAGTAAATACTTTTAACTTATTTTCCCTTATACGGGCTTGGGGTACGGTATATAAAATACCGCTTGGTCGGGCATTGAATTGTTAATCATATGAAGTTTAATTTATTGAGATGACCCATTTAAACTCTTTTGTTTGCTTAAAGCCTTTGGGGGGTTAATGACCATGTCCCGGATATCCTTGGCATCATTCATTGAAATTACCACGACCTAAGCACGGGGTGTAGGCATACACCTGCCAGTGCATATATATATATAAAAAGGTATAACCGACGGAATTGAGAATAACTCGCCGCGGGATTATATCATGTGGTGTGTCTATTAATCTTTAACCCGGTATACAGCCCGAGCTACTGAACGTATAAGGAACATGTAATTCTTTTACAAGTTTATATATAAATAATTATCCCAAGTTATAAAAGATTATTTTGTGCCATGTGCATTCAAATCAATTTTCTTAAACATTTTCAAAATGAGTCGGTTAATTGTATTTACCAGTGTAAACTGATGTATTTTCCAAAAAGGTTAAGTGCAGGTACTAAACGGAATAGGCTGGCTACTCCTAGCTTCAATAAAGTGTCTTGCAAGCTTAGAAGTTAAATCTGTTGAACAATAAACTTTTTATCTTTGATCCGCCTGTGGATCCTTACAACCGTTTTGTAATACACTTGATATTACTTTTTATTCGGTTTGTAATGATTTTATCTTTCGAATTCCGCTGTGTATTAAACTGTGATAATATAAATTGTCTATGATATCAACTACGTCACAATACTCCCCACCGAGCCCACCGGTGATACGTGGAAATATCGGGGTGTGACATTATAGTAGTAGGCCCCTCTTTTGAAGGTGACGTTACCCTCAACCTAGTGGTTTGAGTCAGCAGGGATAAAATCCCAAAGGGTCAGAATATTGAAAGATAATTAATTAAGTTATTAATGCGTAATGTGGTAGGCCCCTCTTTTGAAGGTGACGTTACCCTCGGCTAAGTGGTTTGAGCCAGCTGGGATACAATCCCAAGTAGCCGGGTTAATGTATTAATAGTAGTTTACATATGAGTGGATCAAGCCATTCGCACCCCCGCTATCCAATATCAGTGGGTATTGAAGGAGGTCCTAGTAAGCTTGACCCAGGTCCTTGCAGGATCTATACACTGAACAAGGCAAGAACCTTACCAAACCATTCCCTTAACCCTCAACCAAGTAGCCAACATATCTCTATATAGACCGTAGATATATGAATGGTGAAAGTCTTTTATTTTATATAGAGTGTAAAATAACGCCAAGACACCACGGACAAATGATAAGGAAGTTTCACCTTCAACATAAGAAACTAGTTATTAAAGTCATTAATACAAAACAAAATAAAAAGTGCGAAAAGATTAAAAATCAAAAGTATTACACTAAATGCTTGTCTTCACCAAGTGATGTAAGAGACTTAGGCAAACATGGCCTTTGATTGTCAAGAACTCTTACTATCAATCTTGGATCCCGAGACTACTACACACACTCTAAGATGGATGATAGTGGTGGATGTGGGTTGTAGTGGTGGTGGAGTGGTGGTGAAGTGGGAGAGAGGTGGTTTGCCAAGGGATGCCTTTGAAGTGAACCAAACACCCCTATTTATAGTCTGCACAGAAGCCCGGACACGGCCCCATGTCCATTGGGCACGGCCCCGTGTCCATCCTCTTTCTCTTTCTTCATTAATTGCAATTGTCTGTATATGGCTCCACACGTCCCCGTGTTCGCTAGGCACGATCCCGTGTGCAGAAGCGTATCTGTATTATCAAGATTTTGCGAATCTTAGCGTTGACCACGGCCCGTATTGAGCTGGGCATGCCCCCGTGCTGGGAATAGAAGCTTCTATAACTTTGTCTTTTTTGCAGGCTCCTGGCCACGCCCCCGTGACCGTTGGGCACGGGGCCGTGGTCAGCCTTCTGTTTCTTTGTTTTTGCTTGGGAAGATGTTGTCGAGGGGTCCGGCATGCCACGTTTATTCCTTTTCTTGTATTTATGTTAGATTTTGCTGCATATTTGTTCCTTTTGTTCAATTAAGCTCATTTGGTCCTCAAAATACAAAAGGAAGACAAAAGTACACTTTTTCCAACATTAGTACTAAAAAGGGGTTAGTTTTATGCCTCATTTGATTTAATTTATATGTTGCATTTTACACACATCACTAATCCTGGCCATACACGTGTGTAGATCAATGGCCAGGATTTGATGTTGAAATACACTAGTGTATTACGATTTGATGATGAGATCCTGGCCATACACGTGTGTAGATCAATAGCCATGATTTGTTCACTCAATTCTCGCTTTGTAGCGGTTACTCCGCCACCACCACCAGTGCAACAACAGCCTCCGGAGCCACCGAGGCGTAGAAGATCAACCGCACGGATGTCCGTGCAAGGAGGAGTCCGTATCAGCACCCCTTAGCATTCAAGTGGCAGTCATTATCCGCCACTATACGAAGACCCACAATGGGTGGGCCTTCGAACCCTGTTTCTGAGGTGGAGTCTGCGCCAGTCGCACCGCCACCAGTGGGTTATGATAACCCAATCCCTACATACGCCGGTGTAGCGGCGTACAACCCTTTCGAGCAGCCAGCCCATACTAACTACAACTACGCCGAAGTTGACCCATACCTTACGGTAGCAAAGTACAATGCTCTTCATCCAGATGGGCCCTTTGGAGTCCCATATCAAGCTGGATATCCACCCAATGGGTACCCACCCTATGGGTATCAACAACCGCCACCTCCTCAACCTCCGCAGTATCAGCAGCCCCCGCAGCCGCCAGTGATATCGCCACCGCAGCAGCAGGAGATTCTTCAAAGGTTGAGTCAGGTGGAGCAGGAGGTTCGGGAAGAGCGTAGGCAAAACTGGAGAATTCTCAAGGGTCTGGCGAGCTTAATCAAGGGGGAGAGCAAAAAGGGTCATTAAATCCCTTATTTGTTTATTTGTATTTCTTTAATGTTTAATCAAGTCCCTACGTGGACATCTGTTTCTGTAACCAGTCCCTGCGAGGACTTGTATTTCCTGTTAGCCCCTGCGTGGGCATGTCTTTTCTATTTAGCCCCTGCGTGGCAAGTTTTCTGTTAAGTCCCGTTTAGGGCAAAATGTACTCTTTTTAAATTTTTAGTGGCATGTTATCATTTAAAATTTATTTGTCATTATATGCATAAATGTAATATGTATGAAATAAATAAATAAATCTAAAATATGTCATTCCTTTTATAAGGTCTGCCTTTAAATATTAATTAAGAATCTTAAAGGGTATAACCTAGCCTGCATGTCATTATAAGACCTCGCCATGATGGTAAAACCTGTTTAAAAAGAGATTCAAATCCTTGTTAACATCTGAAAACATGTTAACATTCCTGGCTGATGTGATTCGTAAAAATCACACGTGTCATCCTTATATTGGATTATTCCAATTCCTTCTTTATTATTTAAACATCCATTTGTGCTGTAATGCCTACGGGCCATAATTATTGTCATATAAGACAAAATACAGTCGTAGCCTACAACTCCATGTCAAGAAAGGTAATGAACTATGATTCAAGCCTTAGTACCTCGATCCTATAAGATCTTGATTTAAAATTTGAATATGTCCATGTGACTTGGCCTTTTGTGCCATTATTGTATTTAATTATAACTAAGGGTTATTAATGAAAAATCCTGAATGAAATACTTAATAAATTAACCAATATGGTTCTTTAATGCCATGGTTACTAAGATTAATAAGATGACAAATCTAATATAAACCTCTAAGAAATCATTGTTACAAGTTTAATAGCATATAGTAGTGAAAGCGATTTACGCATAACCAACATGTAACACGTAGAAATGTGAAGCATGTAAACTATCGACAATGAAATATGCACAGACATGACTGCGAGTTGTAGAATGCGCAACACATATCACCACTGTGACACGTGAAAAAATACCCTTAACAACCCCTGTCCATGACAGGTGCTGAGTCCAAACTATAGTACTATCGTTGCTAAGGTGTCAGGCAACAATCACTGTGTAAACATAACATACAAGCATCCATCGAATAACACGTATAACATGCGAGAGCGGTTAGCGTATAAAAGTGTTTGCATTGTGTGTCAATGTGATTTGATATAAGTAACGTATGTAACATCCAAAAATGCGTTAAGCAAAAAGGGATCGAGTATACTCACAGTTTGTGTTTAATAAACAAACACAAGCTTGCATTGAAGGGAGCGCTGGAGAGTTAGCCTGATCACAGTACGACAGTATAAGCATTGAACAGTGCGTAAAACGTCGTTTCGGTGAGAAGAGTGATCAAATGGTGGTCCGATCGGATGGCCATCCGGACGGATGACCGTTCGGTCGGCTGGTCATTCAACTGCGGGAGGTGTTTTGTAAAATGTTGAACTTTTGAAGTTTCCGTTGTAGTATAAATAAAGTCATTCGATCGGACGGTCATCCGGACGGATGGCCGTTCGATCGGAAGGCCGTTATATTGAAACTGATGATCTTTGAAAATTTTACAAAACTTCAAGTGTTTAACTTATAAAATCAAGTCACCTGGTCGAATAGTCGTTCGATCGGATGGTCGTCCGATCAGATGACTATTCAATCTAGCAACTGTTTGTTTGAAAACTTGTGAAATCAGTTAAGTTGAAAAGTTTGCGTTTTGACGGAGACGGTATGACGGCGTGTTAAACAACGGAAAGCACATCAAGTCCCACTTATTCGATCAGACGGGAATCACCCCGTTCGATCAGGCTCAGCGGTCCTTGATGGTGTTTCATATTCAACCCGTGAATCGGTCGTCTCTTCGGTAGAAATCCATCCTCAGATCGGTCCTTCACTAGAGAATGAGTGGAAAGCCCGAACGAGTCCAGATTCTAATGGTTTTGAGTAAAAAGTGAAGAATGTTGAAGAAACGTTTGAAACGGTTGAAATTCGTTTAGATTTAGTTGAAATTAGTGTAAAAATGTGTAGAATCCATTAGATCCGAACCGTTCTTGATGAGATGAGGTCACACTTCAATGTTCATAAGAACTCCATGATGACATCACCTTAGAACAGCCTAAATCAGATGATTTCATGGTGGAAATGCAAGATTTGTTGGGGAAGATGATGAGAAAGTGTGTATTGATGCTAGAAGTACAAGATTTAGAGTGAAAACTTATAAGAATAACGAGGAATTAAGAGAAAAGAGGCTGAGAGTGCGCGGGTCGGAGGGAGATGTCACATCAATGAACAGTGATGTGACAGGAGGGGTATTTACAAGGTGAGAGGAGAAAAGGCGGTGTGGAGTAGACTGGTCAGATGGCTATTTGATCGAATGGTCGTTCGGTCGGACGGGGCGTGCGGGCTAGTTTTCTGACTTTCGTTTCGTGCGTTGAGCGTTGCGTTGCGTTTAAGCGAGTTGCGAGTAAGCGATGCGATAGTTTTAAGCAATAGTTGCACAAATAACATAATTAACACATAACAACATACAAGTAAGCTTGCGTTTAGCTTTTGCGACGAGATTGCGTTGCGATAGAGTTGCGATTGCATTTGCGAGTTAACACCTTTAAACATAACATCAGTATACACAAATAAGGCACATAATAGCACTCACGCATAGAACAATCAATTCACTGCGATTCGAGTTGTGATACGATAGTGATGAGATAGCATTAAGTAGGTTAGCGTTCAATTACGTTTATCACATTGTTACTTCACATATTATAAATCGTAGTATAAAAATGGCGTCAACTAAAATATCGATTATCGAGGTTCGAACGTACAAGCAATAATTAAGTAAGAAATGACAGATCTGAACATTGACATTTCTTGACTTTGACTTTGGCTTTAACTTGTACTTTGACTTCAAAAGTTGGGTTGTTACATGATGATCCGGTCGAATGAGTATAACCCATCCAAGCGGATGGTCATCCGAGCGGATGACCATTCGAATGAGTGTGCTTGTTTTGGAAAATTGTGAAAGTTTGAAGTTTAATCAAATCGTCTTAAACAAGGATTAGTATGAGAGACAGGTCGCCTGGTCGAATGGTCATTCGATCGGATTCTCATCCGATCGGATGGCCACTCGAGTGGGCAACTGTTATTTGAAAACTTTGTAAAATTTTCTAAGTTAAAAAGTTTGAGGTTTAACGAAGACGGCGTGATAACGTATCAACAACAAAAAATACACCAAGTCCAGCTCATTCGATCAAGTGGTCTCGGCCCATTCGATCAGACTCACTGTTCTTGATGGAATCTCATGTTTAACCCGTTAATCGGTCCTCTCTCCGGTGGAAATCTGTTTTTAAGCTGGCTCTCAACTAAGGATTGAGTAGAGAGTTTAAATGAACCCAGATCCCATCGGTTTTCGTGTGAAAGTTGAAGAAAATTTGAAAAGTGTTGAGATCTTGTTGAGATTCATGTTAAAACGTGTGAAATCTTTCAGATCTAGAACCATTCTCGATCAAATGGTGTTCCTTAACCGTTTGCCGGAGCAGAACGGTGGAAGCCACCTTTAAGAGGTCTAAATCAGCGATTTTAGAGGAAAAGTGAGTGTTTGTGTGTGATTTTGATAAAGAAGTTGGTGTAGAAGTGTGTAGTGATGAAGATTGTACAAGATTTGAGGAGAAATACTTACGAAATAGCCTTGAATCTTGATTAAAAGTGATTGAGAATTCCTTGAGTGCGTGTGGTCGGATGGAGGTGTCAAATCATTGAAAGGAGATGTACGATGGTATTTTATAGAGGGTTAGAGAAGGGTTAAGGCGGTGCGTGATTGTGCAGCGGTCGGATGGCCTTTCGGTCGGATGGCCATCCGGTCGGATGGTCATCCGAGCGGATGTCCATTCGATCGGTTGTCCATTCGATCGGCCGAGTTGTGCAAGTTAGTTTTCTAACTTTCGTTTCGTGTGTTAAGCGTTGCGTTGCGTTCAAGCGAGTTGTGAGTAAGCGTTGAGCGTGTAAGCGTTGCATTGAGATAACCACATAACATTAAACAAGTAATCACACAATAAACACACATAATAACTAAGATGCATAAAAGTAAATCCGTGTTTCGAGTTTGTGTTGTGTTTGTGTTGAGTTTGCATTGTGATAGAGTTTAGTCTAAACAAGAGATGTAATCATGCGATAAAGTGCGTTTAAATAGTATGCGTTGTAAATAGCGTTAAATGCGACAACTGCGTTTTTGAATAAGCGTTGTAATAAGCGTTTAATAATGCGTTGTAAAATAGTTTAAACCTTTTTGCGATAATCGAAATCTCAGGAGTACAAGCAATTAAGCAAGAAATGACAGTGACAAGTAATGACTCAGAAAGTCGGGTTGTTACACTCTGTGTATTTGTTGCATGCTAAAGATGAAGCTCTTGAAATGTTTAAGATCTATAAACAAGAAGTAGAGCTTCATCGGAGTGGGTTGATCAAAACCTTACATACGGACAGAGGTAGTGAGTATTTTGATCTAGTGTATTTACAATCGACTGGAATAATACACCATACCAAAACTCTGTGTATTTGGTTGAAGGATCTAGAGATAAAATTAAAATTTAATATCAATATTGTTTCAATATTGAGGAAGATCCTAAAACCTATAGTGAAGCCATGGCATCTCGGGATGTAGCATTTTGGAAAGAAGCTATAAATGATGAAATGGACTCTATTGTGCAGAATAACACTTGGAAACTATCCGATCTGCCCCCTGGGTGTAAACCACTTGGTTGTAAATGGATCTTCAAGAAGAATATTAAAGTAGATGGTTCAATTGATAAGTTTAAAGCCCGATTGGTTATCCAAGGCTTTAGACAAAAGGAAGGAATTGACTATTTTGATACATATGCTCTTGTAGCAAGAATATCAACAATTAGATTATCGGTTGCCTTAGCTGCAATACACAATCTTGTGATTCACCAAATGGATGTGAAAACCGCTTTCCTGAATGGTGATTTGGATGAGGATATATATATATATATATATATGAAACAAATAGAGGGTTTTGTTATGCTTGGCAATGAGCATAAGGTGTGTAAACTAGCTAAGTCATTGTATGGCTTAAAGCAAGCACCCAAACAGTGGCATCAAAAGTTTGATGATGTGGTTTTCTCTAATGGTTTTGTGTTAAACCAAGCGGACAAGTGTGTATATAGCAAATTTGATGATTCTAGGAAAGGAGTCATAATTTGTCTATATGTAGATGACATGCTGATCTTCGATACTGACCAGGATCAAGTTGATAAATCAAAGAAAATTTTGTCATCTTGTTTTGACATGAAAGACATGGGGGAGGCGGAAGTGATCCTTGGTATAAGGATCAAATGGGAGAACAATGGCATATCTATCTCTCGATCTCATTATATTGAGAAAATATTGAAAAAGTTTAATTTTCATGATAGTTCTTCGGATAGCACTCCAATGGATCCTGCTTTTAAGCTCTCAACTAATGAAGGTGTAGCTGTAAGCCAACTTGAATATTCAAGGGCCATTGGATCTCTCAGTATGCCATGATTAGCACTAGACCGGATATAGCTTATGTTGTTGGAAAGCTTAGTAGGTATACTAGCAATACAGGTGTAAGTCATTGGCAAGCAATGAATTGAGTGTTTAGGAACTTGAAAGGAACCATGAAATATGGTTTGACTTATACTGGATTTCCTTCAGTTTTAGAAGGTTATTCGGATGCAAGCTGGATTAACAACAAGGAAGATCATTCTCCCACAAGTGGATGGACTTTTCTACTTGGAGGAGGTGCCATATCTTGGGTATCTAAGAAACGGACTTGTATAACTTATTCAACAGTGGAGTCTGAGTTTGTAGCATTAGCCGCAGCTGGCAAAGAAGCTGAGTGGCTAAGAAACTTGATTTATGAGATTCCATTGTGGCCTAAACCTATATCACCAATATCTAGTAGACGTGATAGTGTTGCTACGTTGGCTAAAGCCTATAGCCAAGTGTATAATGGGAAGTCTAGGCACTTAGGTGTTAGACACAACATGATTCGTGAGCTCATCATGCATGGGGTGATATTGGTGGAGTTTGTGAGAACTCAACAGAATTTAGCTGGCCACCTAACCAAAGAGTTATGTAGAGATATTGTGCACAAGGCGGCTGTAAGGATGAGATTAAAGTCCACATGAAATTTCTCATGTTAAGATATCCAATTCCCACCTAATATGACGTTAGGTGCTGAATTCAATACGGAAAGCTTAACATCTAGAAATTGGAACACATTAATAGTATCATCCCAAGGTATGTGTTCAGACTTGTAAGTTAAATGATGTTGAAGGTTGTTCTTTGAAAAATTGCATATGCAGGTTCAGGAATAAAGAGCTACCTATATGAACATGAAGTTTAGCCGCTTCAAGAAGCTAGGACTTGGCTTTGATATGCTCATTGAAGGATGGGACACAGGCTAGTAAAAATAGTGTCAAGAAAGAACATTAGAGTATGTAAACTTGTGTGTATATTATCTTCATGTATTCACTGAATAGAAAGGGTTCAATCCTTAGCGTCACCCTTATATTCGAATATAATATACTAATTTGAAATTCAATTATCGCGATATTTCATTTATGCATAAGTTTGATTGATGTGAATTTGTTCAAGTTAATCAAGGATTACGCTAAAATGGGGGAGGAATGTTAGATATTTTAGTGTAATCGGGATTGACTTGGTGATCAAAGTGAATAATAATACACATCAAGCAAGTTAGGAGGTGCGGGAGTGCACGCTTGTTTGAGTTATTATTATTACAAAGTGAATAATTATACACATCAAGCAAAGTCACAAATTCTAAAATCAAATTCATAGCATACAAAGATTCAAGTTATTCTGATTTCCAATATAGCAAATTCATAAAATCAAATCCACAGCACAGTTGTTATTCTAAATTCATATTTATAGCAAGTAGTATCAGATCCATAAACATTCACATCATAGATGTTATTCTAATTTCATATTCATAGCAAGTAGTAACAGATTCATAGCAAGTAGTGACATATCCTTATACAAGTAAACAACTAGACAACTAATAAGTATCAAGTTACAAAGCTACTAAAAACGTTAGGTCTACAAGTAAGTTGGGCTGAGATTTGGGACTTGGGAGCGTGCCTGCGTGTTTAAGACAACTAATAAGTATCAAGTTACAAAGCTACTAAAAACGTTAGGCCTACAAGTAAGTTGGGCTGAGATTTGGGACTTGGGAGCGTGCCTGCGTGTTTAGTCTATAATGCCTCTGTATGTTTTGAGTGGGTTAAAACCCTAGTTTTTAATTTTAAGTGTAAAATTTCTGATTTTCATCTGAAAATTTTAAAATTATAAATTTTTGTCCACTAATTATTTTGTCTAAATATTTGTACAATATATAAATTGGGTCCCATTATCCCCCCCCCCCCCATTCGAAACATTTGGTCAAGCTTCGCCACTGCTTTTACATATTCAAAAGATGAAAACAAAAGAATTTTAAGACATGCCATGAGTCGGCAAGAAAGGGTGTGCAATAGACATTTGGTGTTCTTAAAGCAACGTTGACACATAATGCAAAATCCGCACATGCATGGTTACCCCATAAAATTTAGAAACATATGTATGTGTGTATCATATTTGCATAACATGATGCTTGACTATAAAAGTGTTAGGACTTGTCACTATGATAGTGTGTGCTTTCCTATTGAGGATTTATAAGAAATAGATGAGGTATGCGAGTCTAATATGTGGGCGGTACATAACTAAGATATTCACAAAAACCTTCGTGTGGATTTGACGAAACATATATTGTAATTCGGTCACGTCGATGAAGACTATATATATTTTTTTTTGAAGAAGAAGAAGAAGAAAAATTGTTTCATTCCAATCACCAGGGCAAATTACATAAGGATAGCAGGTAGACGAGCAATAAACTGCGCCGCCATCCCCTTCTGAATAGAAAACCCTAATCTACTAAAAACAAAGCCTCACCACTAAGAGGTCGAAAAGTTGTTGTGGACCACACGTTGAACTCTAGCCAAGAACCAAACCGCCTCCGGCGCCAAGGAGCCGAACGTGTCAAACGCCAGGGGGACAAGGGCATGCTGATTATCCTCACAAGCTTTCGCGTGCTTTTCCACCTTCTTTGACTCTGCTTTCAGTACTGCTTACCCCGCCACAAACCCATTTTCCCGGAACCCGGATAGGGTAATACACTTGTGAGATCGACACAAGCGTGTTTCCCGCCCTCTCAACCAAAAACTAGCACGTCAGCCGGGCGTAGGGTGGACCTCCCTTCCGCCGGGTCTGTAAGAAAATTAATCAGTGCCTCTTTCTTTGTCAAGATCCCTGCTCGTCTGAGAATATCCATTAACGCGTCTCGAACAAAGTCATGACGATACTTAAACCCCGACAACTCTCTACAGGGTAACGCATGCTCCCCGTATTTATCGAGGCATGCTTTACGGCAGACTAGGCAAGTTTCATCATTCGGGAACATGGGGATCATCAGACGTTACTTAAGGATTGACCGGTACTCCACTGCTGACATACGTTGACCTAGACCTTCAATAGGGATAAAAGTTAAGAAATCCTTAGCGTGATGTCTCTGTAGGCATTCAATGACGGCTTTCTGGCGTGGGTACAAATTGAAATATTCTCCCAAACTTTGTGCGATTCGAAAACAAAGGGCATTCGCTAAAGTTTTATGTGGTTTTTTAGGGGCGGTGTCCTTGTTAGAGAAACCGCCGAGATCAATGTCAGGTAGAGATTCACGCAAGCGTTCCAAGGCGCTGGCATAATCCGGGTCAGTGTTAGCAACCCCACTGTTACGTAAGATGTGGTCTTGCAACTCCCAAGATTGAGACCTGGATGTCACAAAGGCATAGGCAGCCACATCCCGGGCCGAGAGAAGGCCCAACCCACCAAGCCGCATCGGCAAGGTCGCGATCCGCCACTGGAGTTCACCAAAAAAAGGCCCCCCACATACGACAATGTCTTCTATTGCCTCCCGAAGACCTTTATCAAAACATGAAACAACATCATTCACAAAGGGGGCTGGCTAATTCGCAAACCAAATAGTAACTTTGCAACCCCACACAATTATCTACTTTTTTTATAATATTTCGTAATTCTTTTTTTTAATATTAATTACGTAGTTTTTTAATATGATGTTATTATAAGAATAAACACACTGAACTGATACATTTATATATATATTGTTAACGACCGGCCATGAATAGTAATTTTATTTTTATAATAATATATAACTTTTTATTATTATTTTCTTAATATTATAATATAATAGTTTATTATTTTATTTTCTTTTAATAACATGTTTTTAATTTTATCCTTTTTTTAAACCATATATTTCCTTTATCATTTTTAATAATTCTTTTTCTTTTTTTTTAGAACATATATTAATTTATCAACTAATTTGATACTTCTTTAATAAATTACGTTTATAACTTTTTTTCTAAAAACTTAAGTACGTAGTTGTGTTTGATTTATTCTCTCGACATTCTGTTATATGTTTTGTTAAAAACGAAGTTGTATTCAAAATAAAGTATTTATTTGGTATCATAAAACGGTATGATGATAAATTAAACCGTTTTAATGGTTTGACTTTCTAAACAACATGTTTTATATTCAAATCACGTTTGATTTACATTATCATTTGCTCGGTTTCGACGTAACGCACAACATTAAAAAAAGTAGTATAATGTTGAAAACTAATGTGAATATGCATTGAAAACGGGGTTAAAGGAAACATATTTTAGTTTTGATATGGATTTGGTGTGATACGGGTGGGATTTTTAAACATAGTGTGTGCTTTCCTGTTGTCATATTCTAACCAAAAAATATATTTCCAAAATTAAGTTAGGGATATGAAAAGATACGAATTGTTTATTAATCAGTGAAATAATAGTGGCGCAAAGAACAGGGTTTGTTTCATAGTTAGTGAAATACTCGTGACATAATATTAAAAAAAATGAAAAGTAATCTTACGAATATATTTAGATAGTAATGTTACGGTTTATTAATAGAAAAACGCATGATGATAACACCATGTGTCTATGTTTATTAAAATTAAAATGATGGTGAGATTATTACATTAAAATGCATCATTTTGAAAACGATGTGTTATTTATTGTTTTATTCATGTGTTATTAAATATTTTTTTTTTTCAGATTTATATGAAAAAGCCTATAAGGTTTAGTAAGTTAATTCGTTTCATCTTTAGGTGTGTTGAATATTTGGTAACTTATTAAAAACTATATTACTTTATTTATCTATGGACTTATTATTTGTTGATGTAATAAAGTAAGAATTTATATAATTTTTTTTGAACGGCAAAATATACTTACATTCCACACCAAATAAAGTAAGAATTTATATAACTCTAGAAATCCTTTTCTGATCATTTTGTAGGAGTCGATTTTTCTATTTATATCTTTAAATTAAGTTTATTTAATTTATATATTTTAATTTATTAGTTTTTTACTGAAGCATAAAATTTTCTTAATGTGTTGCATAAAATTAAAAATTTTCCGTATCTCATATAGTAATGCTAAACATATTCATAATCAATAGTCCGCTGCAACGCACGGGTTGCGTCAACTCGTTACTAAAGATGTATGAAAAACTCAATTATAGCACTTAACTAGAAGCATTTTCTTTTTTTTTATAGTAAATTACAAGTTTTGTCCTTTATGTTTACACTAAATTGCAGACGGTGTCTTTTGTCTTTAAAATTGACGTGTTTTATGCTTGATGTTTCAAAATATTGCACAGTATGTCTTTTGAGCCTAACCCAGTTTATTTTTCTAATTAAATCTGGTCATGTGCCTTACACATGAGGGCATTTTTGTCATTTTATCTTTCCGGAGACTAGTGTGTAAATACTTAATATTCAAGTACTATTTTGTAAAAAAAAAATATAAATAAAAAATATAAAAAACTAAAACTCACTCTCTCTCTCCTTTCCCTCTCTCTCTCTAATTCAAAGATCATCGAAAAGAAGGGAACTGGTCCACGTGAAGATGATAAGCAACTTGTCTAACACAGCCTGACCCGTCTCTGAAACCCAGTGGCGATCGAGAATCAATTGTGGTTGACCATTAGTCTCCTAATCTCTGGTTACTAGAAGGGGAAAGATAGGTGAAGATAGCAGCTGGCACCGAGCATGATACTACATTGATACATGATAAACGGGATGGATATGAGAGTCTCGTGGAAGCTCAAGCTCATAAGCAATTTTACTGACTTTCTGGAATATCCAAAAAATACGAATATTTGAGCTACTAAAAATTTCGGTATTCGTTATTACCAAATCAGGGATATATATATATATATATATATATAGTGGAGAGTTCAAATGAGAAAAAAAAATTTGTAAGAAGAAAAAAGAATAAATTTCAACCAATAAAAATGTTTTATTTTACTTCATTTAATATAAGTATTTAATATCACTATAAGGGTACATTGTTAATCTACATAGATCATTAATTTGTAGTTTTCCTCTTTAATAGCTAACTACATTAAAGTTTTTTGTAACTTATCTTCAAAATATATATTTTTTCAAAAAAATAAAATAAAATAATGTAAAATGTAGGATAAATTACGAGGTGTATAAGATAAATTACGATTTATGTAGAATAAATTTCAACTTGTAGGATGAATTTCGAAATATGTAGGATAACTTTTGATGTGTGTAGGAAAAAAAGTTAGTGTGGAAGACGATAGTTTTTATGACTAATTAAAGATTATAATAAATGAGATAAGTAAAAAAACTATTTAATGTTTTACAAGATTACCCTTTGTTCTTTTTCTTCTCAATTACATTTTCTTCTCAAATTAACATTCCTATATATATATATATATATGATTAGGTTCAAGAGTGAACACTAGTGTAGCTTGCGAACTAAGTGAACTAATTGATGTGCGTTAGGTGTGATATAATTTTTATTATATTTTAAGCCCTTTTTAACACTTTAGTCAAGTTTTAAATTTATAAAACATGATATTCTACTAACACCAAATACACATATGGGCAAGTGCACCCATCGGGAGCGTAGTATAGCGTTGGTAAGATACCGAGGTCGTCCAAGTACACAACAGCTTTTAGTACCGGTTTATCCTCAACGTCTAATCAAATCAAAAGGTTAGAAAAGGTTTTAAACATGAAAAATAAAAACTAAAAATACTGAAAAATAAAATAAAATAAAAAAAGATAGACATGATGAATCACTTGGATCTGACTCGCCTTTAGTGTAACCTTTGATGATTTCCACACATTGCACTTTTTAAGAGATTATCTTAGTTATATGTAACACCTCGCAAAATCATGTCCAGTATAGTATCGACACGTGTCATGGACTTTAAACGCGTAACAAATTGACTATGAGGGACTAAAGTTGACAAACGAAGAAAGTATATGTATATAAGGATACAAAGTGTCAACATTTGATAAAGTTTTCCTTTCAACAACCTTACACGATGTTTATACCCTTAAACAAATGAATCATGAAGCGTGTGAAACCGTTTGTGGAAGAAAGTGAAAGTTTACAAGACACGAGGGTTAAATGTGTCAACATGTTTAAGTTATACCTCTGAGTGACCTTTTAGCGAACTCGGAGCCTTGTAACGATTAATTATACTCCCAAGAATAAGTGGTAAAAATTTCACAAGGTTTCGATATCGTATGAGAAAGATACGCTAACTTTCGTAATTAAGGGGTTAAAAGCGTCAACGAGGCAAAACTTGTGTTTTCGGTTATCTTTTAACGAAACTGGACCTAATGATGATTGGTTATATCTCATGGATCATAGAAATATAAATTTCATGGGTTAAAAGTGCTTAAAATGGAAGAAATTACGCTTTAGAAGGTTCAGGGGGTGAAAATGACAATTTTTGAAACTTGTTGGCTGGTCCCCTACCCCCTGGGCTGCGCCACCACCTGAGGTCCTCCTCCATCGCGCGACGCGATGGACTGCCAGCTCAGAAAATGTTGTTTGGACGTGGCAGCTTGCATGTTTGCTAGATTCCGCGAGTTTGCCACCCTCTAGCTGCTTGAAACACGTCCCTAGACACTTGTTTTCATCTCTAAAGTTGCCATAACACCTGTAGCAATCTCCTTAATCCTTCCTTGGCTTTATATAGAGCTCATTGTTGCAACAATTAAGCACTTCACTTGAAAAACTTCCAAACACTTGTTCTGGAGATTCCTGGAGCTCAAGACCACTTCCCAAGGATCCTTAGTCGTGCATAGGACTTCAGTAAGTGTCCTTAACCTCTCTTAATTCAGTTTTAATTAGTTTAATGGCCCAAAGTCAAACCGTCATAATTAAGGTTTGACTTAGTGATTAATCACTAATGGTCCAGTCAATTCTCGAATTAAAAGCAGCTTTGAGTTGGTAATTATGTGGGTAATAAACCCTTAAAACGGCACCCTCTGATTCCCACTCTAACTAAGTCAATTGTCGGGTCAAAGCTAATTTTAAAAAGTCAACAGAAAGTAAATTTTCGCATAAACACATAATTAACAATGTAGAAGCTATGAAACCTGTTTTATCACTTGTATAACTTGGTAATTAATGTAAGAACATGTCTAAGCATGTTCAACCCGACAATTTTTAGTATAAGCTCGGTTCGGAATCGAAAGTCGCATAATTGGACTTTTGCTTTGACTTTCAGTTCTGACCCATTAGAGCATATTTTAGAAATTCCTTAGAGCTTTATTAGGACCCGGTTACATGTTAATATAACCCTCTGTGATTATACCACTTGGTTCATTAATTATCCGATACATATGCATGTTTCCGTTATATGTCTAAATGTTGACCAATATGCCCTTTTGACCTTAAAACAAGAATTTTGAAAATGTGAGAGGACAATAATCTTTATTACTGATTTATAAACATGTCCCTAAATTTTCACATCATTTTGAGGTGTAGATTAAGAGTTATGCTCAATAGCGTAATTAGAAAGCTTTTCAATAATTAAACGGCGTAATTAGCATAAAGCCTATCTAAACCCAATTTTTGATACCAAACTTTTTACCTACTGATGTAAAATAATATTTTGGGATTTTTGAAGATTTTTATTTATTTTTAGGCTGAGCATAACATAGGGTTATAGCTTTAATTCGGTAATTGTCGGTTTTGCCCTTTTGGCCTATAAAATGAGTTTTACATAATATTTTGATACCAAACCTTTTGCTACTGATTTTATATAATAAATAAAATATTTTGAGTCTTCTGGAATGATAAAAATATCAACTTTTCTTTAAAAACCCGGAAATCGCTTAAAACCGTCTTTTTACGCGTTTAAAACGCATAGTATGTATTAAAACCATTTTTCTCATATAAGACTTAATACCTACTGATGTTTTAAGAAAACTTTTATATTTTAATAGTAAGCAAAATTTTTAAACTCAGATTTCAAATTTTGACCTTTAAAGCTTATGTGAAATTACCAAAATGCCCCTACGGTGCATAGTTTGGTTATAAAAGGTAAATTTCACATATATGCCATACCCTACTGTTATGACTTATAAAAATAAGTATTTTTACTGAATATATCAGACCTGAAACTCAGATTTATATTTAAACGCTTTTATAAGCATTAAAATGACCAAAATACCCCTACGGGGCATAATTTGAGTTTAAATCCATTTTAGGCATTATGGAAGGTATCTTACTGATATCACAACATATTTAAGGAATATTAACTTAGGAAACCTGTTCATGACTCATTTGCTTACCCGTTACGCATTATTCGCGTTCGGTGCGGTTTATGTAACTAGTTTGCATAAATTAACCAAAACGGGTCAAACCTTATCGTTTTTATCTCAAAATCCAAAATGTATTTAGTTTACCCATATTATATAAGTATACAAACTTGTCGGGTCTAAACCACACTCTAATCCGGTCATCGCTTAATCGTGCGTTTTGAACCTTATATATTCCTTTAAAACTAACCGGTCTAAGTTCAGACTTAATTAAGACCCGTTAGGAATCTAATAGGTTATTAAAACCTTCGTTCCAGATTAGGAGCCCGGTAAAAGCTACTCGCACTCGCTGATTTTGATACATACTTGCTCAGGTAAATACTTTTAACTTATTTTCCCTTATTCAGGCTTGGGGTACGGTATATAAAATACCGCTTGGTCGGGCATTGAATTGTTAATCATATGAAGTTTAATTTATTGAGATGACCCGTTTAAACTGTTTTGTTTGCTTAAAGCCTTTGGGGGGTTAATGACCATGTCCCGGATATCCTTGGCATCATTCATTGAAATGACCACAACCTAAGCCCCGGGTGTAGGCATACACCTGCCAATGCATATATATATATAAAAAGGTATAACCGACGGAATTGAGAAGAACTCGCCGCGGGATTATATCATGTGGTGTGTCTATTAATCTTTAACCCGGTATACAGCCCGAGCTACTGAACGTATAACGAACATGTAATTCTTTTACAAGTTTATATATAAATAATTATCCCAAGTTATAAAAGATTATTTTGTGCCATGTGCATTCGAATGAATTTTCTTAAACATTTTCAAAATGAGTCGGTTAATTGTATTTACCAGTGTAAATTGACGTATTTTCCAAAAAGGTAAAGTGCAGGTACTAAACGGAATAGGCTGGCTACTCCTAGCTTCAATAAAGAGTCTTGCAAGCTTAGAAGTTAAATCTGCTGAACAATAAACTTTTGATCTTTGATCCGCCTGTGGATCCTTACAACCGTTTTGTAATACACTTGATATTACTTTTTATTCAGTTTGTAATGATTTTATCTTTCGACTTCCGCTGTGTATTAAACTGTGATAATATAAATTGTCTATGATATCAACTACGTCACACTACTCCCCACCGGGCCCACCGGTGATATGTGGAAATATCGGGGTGTGACATTATAGTAGTAGGCCCCTCTTTTGAAGGTGACGTTACCCTCAACCAAGTGGTTTGAGTCAGCAGGGATAAAATCCCAAAGGGTCAGAATATTGAAAGATAATTAATTAAGTTATTAATGCGTAATGTGGTAGGCCCCTCTTTTGAAGGTGACGTTACCCTCGGCTAAGTGGTTTGAGTCAGCTGGGATACAATCCTAAGTAGCCGGGTTAATGTATTAATAGTAGTTTACATATGAGTGGATCAAGCCATTCGCACCCCCCGCCATCCAATACCATTGGGTATTGAAGGAGGTCCTAGTAAGCTTGACCCAGGTCCTTGCAGGATCTATACACTGAACAAGGCAAGAACCTTACCAAACCATTCCCTTAACCCTCGACCAAGTAGCCAACATATCTCTATATAGACCGTAGATATATGAATGGTGAAAGTCTTTTATTTTATATAGACAGTAAAATAACGCTAAGACACCACAGACAAATGATAAGGAAGTTTCACCTTCAACATAAGAAACTAGTTATTAAAGTCATTAATACTAAACCAAATAAAAAGTGCGAAAAGATTAAAAATCAAAAGTATTACACTAAATGCTTGTCTTCACCAAGTGATGTAAGAGACTTAGGCAAACATGGCCTTTGATTGTCAAGAACTCTTACTATCAATCTTGGATCCCGAGACTACTACACACACTCTAAGATGGATGATAGTGGTGGATGTGGGTTGTAGTGGTAGTGGAGTGGTGGTGAAGTGGGAGAGAGGTGGTTTGCCAAGGGATGCCTTTGAAGTGAACCAAACACCCCTATTTATAGTCTACACAGAAGCCCGGACACGGCCCCATGTCCATTGGGCACGGCCCCGTGTCCATCCTCTTTCTCTTTCTTCATTAATTGCAATTGTCTGTATATGGCTCCACACGCCCCCGGGTTCGCTGGGCACGATCCCGTGGGCAGAAGCGTATCTGTACTATCAAGATTTGCAAGATTCTGCGAATCTTAGCGTTGACCACGGCCCGTATTGAGCTGGGCACGCCCCCGTGCTGGGAATAGAAGCTTCTATAACTTTGTCTTTTTTGCAGGCTCCTGGCCACGCCCCCGTGACCGTTGGGCACGGGGCCGTGGTCAGCCTTCTGTTTCTTTGTTTTTTGCTTGGGAAGATGCTGTCGAGGGGTCCGGCATGCCACGTTTATTCCTTTTCTTGTATTTATCTTAGATTTTGCTGCATATTTGTTCCTTTTGTTCAATTAAGCTCATTTGGTCCTCAAAATACAAAAGGAAGACAAAAGCACACTTTTTCCAACATTAGTACTAAAAAGGGGTTAGTTTTATGCCTCATTTGATTTAATTTATATGTTGCATTTTACACACATCACTAATCCTGGCCATACACGTGTGTAGATCAATGGCCAGGATTTGATGTTGAAATACACTAGTGTATTACGATTTGATGATGAGATCCTGGCCATACACATGTGTAGATCAATAGCCAGGATTTGTTCACTCAATTCGCGTTTTGTAGCGGTTACTCCGCCACCACCACCAGTGCAACAACAGCCACCAGAGCCACCGAGGCGTAGAAGATCAACTGCACAGATGTCCGTGCGAGGGGGAGTCCGTATCAGCACCCCTCAGCATTCAAGTGGCAGTCATTATCCGCCACTATACGAAGACCCACAAATGGGTGGGCCTTTGAACCCTGTTTCTGAGGTGGAGTCTGCGCCAGTCGCACCGCCACCAGTGGGTTATGATAACCCAATCCCTACATACGCCGGTGTAGTGGCGTACAACCCTTTCGAGCAGCCAGCCCATACTAACTACAACTACGCCGAAGTTGACCCATACCTTACGGTAGCAAACTACAATGCTCTTCATCCTGAGGGGTCCTTTGGAGTCCCATATCAAGCTGGATATCCACCCTATGGGTACCCACCCTATGGGTATCAACAACCGCCACCTCCTAAACCTCCGGAGTATCAGCAGCCCCCTCAGCCGCCAGTAATATCGCCACCGCAACAGCATGAGATTCTTCAAAGGCTGAGTCAGGCGGAGCAGGAGGTTCGGGAAGAGCGTAGGCAAAACCGGGGAATTCTCAAGGGTCTGGCGAGCTTAATCAAGGGGAAGAGCAAAACGGGTCATTAAATCCCTTATTTGTTTATTTATATTTCTTTAATGTTTAATCAAGTCCCTGCGTGGACATCTGTTTCTGTAACCAGTCCCTGCGAGGACTTGTATTTCCTGTTAACCCCTGCGTGGGCATGTCTTTTCTGTTTAGCCCCTGCGTGGGCAAGTATTTCTGTTAAGTCCCGTTTAGGGCAAAATGTACTCTTTTTAAATTATTAGTGGCATGTTATCATTTAAAATTTATTTCTCATTATATGCATAAATGTAATATGTATGAAATAAATAAGTAAATCTAAAATATGTCATTCCTTTTATAAGGTCTGCCTTTAAATATTAAATAAGAATCTTAAAGGGTATAACCTAGCCTGCATGTCATTATAAGACCTCGCCATGATGGTAAAACCTGTTTAAAAAGAGATTCAAATCCTTGTTAACATCTGAAAACATGTTAACATTCCTGGCTGATGTGATTCGTAAAAATCACACGTGTCATCCTTATATTGGATTATTCCAATTCCTTCTTTATTATTTAAACATCCATTTGTGATGTAATGCCTACGGGCAATAATTATTGTCATATAAGACAAAAGACAGCCGTAGCCTACAACTCCCTGTCAAGAAAGGTAATGAACTATGATTCAAGCCTTAGTACCTCGATCCTATAAGATCTTGATTTAAAATTTGAATATGTCCATGTGACTTGGCCTTTTGTGCCATTATTATATTTAATTATAACTAAGGGTTATTAATGAAAAATCCTGAATGAAATACTTAATAAATTAACCAACATGGTTCTTTAATGCCATGGTTACTAAGATTAATAAGATGACAAATCTATTATAAACCTCTAAGAAATCATTGTCATCATTTTATGTAGCAATCAGACTACATGGCAGAGTCTGAAGAAATCAACATTCATCCAAGGGAGAATCGTGATACTACTATGATCAACGTAACTGGTGCAGAACTTCAAGCATTGATTGATAATGTTGTTACCGAGGCCATAGATAGGCAGTTTAATGAGTTAAGTGGTACTCGAAGCAAGACCTCATCTGTACCCCATTCTAAACCTAAGACTCACTCTGAGGCTCCTAGTAAGCCACCTTCTAAACATAATGGATCAAGGAGAGATGACGATCATCACTCCTCAAATCAGCATAGTGTTCCGTCGAAGAAGATTGAGCTCAAACGAGAACCACGTGGTAAGTCCTGTACATATAAGTATTTCGTCTTCTGCAAGCCTAGAGACTTCACAGGGGAGAAAGGAGCCGTCGATTGTATGACTTGGCACGATGAAATGGACACTGTAGTTGATATCAGTGGTTGTGTTGATAGGGACGTTGTGAAGTTTGTATCTCTGTCATTTAAGGGAGAAGCGCTAGCTTGGTGGAGGTCTCTAATCCAAGCTACTGGAAAAGTCCATTTGTATGGCATGTCGTGGGAGCAGTTCGTTACTCTCATCAAAGAAAATTACTACCCTCAACTTGAGGTTGAGAAGATCGAGACCGATTTCCTGACATTGATTATGAAGAATTTGGACTGTCAGGCTTATCTTACGAGTTTTAATACTATGTCTCGATTGGTTCCTTGCTTAGTGACGCCGAAACCAAAGTGGATTGCTCGTTTTATTGGGGGTTTAGCCCCGGAGATCAAAGCAAGCGTGAAGGCGTCTCGACCGACTACCTTTAGATCTGTAGCCGATCTAGCACTATCACTTACCCTTGTTGCGGTCAGGCAGAGATCGCTGAGAAATTCTGATGCTGAGAAGAGAAAACGAGAGGATAATAACTCACACCGTTCTGACAAGAAGCACAAAGGGAACTCTGACCACAAAAAGAGTTCATGGTTCAAGAAAGGTGACCAAAAGTTGGGTGAGAAGCCCAAGTGTAAAATCTGTAAGAAGCACCATTTGGGAAGGCGCAGATATGAATCCAAATCCCAATCACAACCAAGAGTTTGTGGGATTTGTAAGTCAAGTGAGCACAAGACGATAGAGTGCAAGAAGATAAAGGATGCAACGTGCTACAACAGTAATGAAAAGGGGCACATCAAGTCCAACTGCCCTAAGTTTGCCAAAAAGCCTGAAGAAGCCAAAAAGACCAATGCTAGGGTCTTTCGAATGGATGCACGGGAAGCAGTGTAGGATGATAACGTAATAACATGTACCTTCCTTATAAATGATGTTTACGCAAGGGTGTTATTTGATTCGGGTGCGGATAAGTCATTTGTAGATAGTAAGTTTTGTAAGTTGTTGAATTTACCTGTTAAAACCCTAAGCGTGAAATATGAAGTAGAGTTGGCCGATGGTACCTTAGAAACTGCCTCAACTGTGCTAGATGGATGTTTTATATCCATTAGGAACCACTCCTTTCCGTTATCCTTACTTCCTTTGAAATTAGCTGGTTTCAACATAGTAATAGGCATGGATTGGTTATCTCATAACCAAGCCCAGATTATTTGTGACAAGAAATAAGTGGCGATCAAGACTCCGTATGGTGAGCCACTTACCATACAGGGAGACACTCAGTATGGATTGCCTAAGCAAGTGTCTATGCTTAAGGCGTCAAGATGTTTAAAGAAGGGTTGTGTCATTTACATGGCACAGGTGACTATTGATGAACCGAAACCCAAGATTGAAGACATCCCTGTCATCTCTGAATATCCAGAAGTATTTCTTGAAGAACTACCTGGTTTACCCCCAGATAGGCAAGTGGAGTTTAGAATCGACATTATTCCTGGAGCAGCACCTGTCGCAAGAGCACCTTACCGATTAGCCCCAACTGAGATGAAAGAATTGAGAACTCAGTTGGATGATTTGTTGGCAAAAGGATTTATTAGACCTAGCTCATCTCCCTGGGGAGCACCTATTATGTTTGTTAAGAAGAAAGATGGATCAATGCGGTTGTGCATTGATTATCGTGAGCTAAACAAGGTTACAATCAAGAACAGGTATCCATTGCCCAGGATCGACGATCCGTTCGATCAACTGCAAGGAGCAAGTTACTTCTCCAAGATTGACTTAAGGTCAGGCTATCATCAGCTGAAGGTTAGAGATGAAGATGTGCACAAGACTGCATTTAGAACTCGCAATGGTCACTACGAGTTCTTAGTGATGCCGTTTGGGCTGACTAATGCACCAGCAGCGTTCATGGACCTCATGAATCGTGTTTGCAAACCCTACTTGGACAAGTTTGTCATTGTCTTCACTGATGACATTCTTATTTATTCAAAGAATCAGGCTGACCATGAGAAGCACCTTCGGTGTATTCTTAAACTTCTTCAGCATGAGAAGCTCTACGCCAAGTTTTCAAAGTGTGAGTTTTGGCTTCGTGAAGTCCAATTCCTTGGACATATGGTTAGTGAGCGTGGTATCCAGGTGGATCCCGCTAAGATTGAAGCTATCATGAATTGGCAAGAGCCGAAGATGCCCACAGAGATTCGCAGCTTCTTGGGCCTGGCAGGATATTACAGGCGTTTTATTGAGAATTTCTCAAGGATTGCAGCACCCCTAACTTCGTTGACTAGAAAGAATATTAAGTTTGATTGGGGTCCTAAGCAACAAGAATCCTTCGATATTCTTAAACAGAAGTTAAGCAATGCTCCTGTGTTGACATTGCCTGAAGGGATTGAAGAATTTGTGGTTTATTGAGACGCATCGCACACTGGCATGGGATGTATGCTAATGCAGAAAGGTAAAGTTATTGCATACGCTTCCCGACAATTAAAAGTGCACGAGAAGAATTACACCACCCACGATTTGGAGTTGGGTGCCGTTGTGTTTGCACTGAAACTTTAGAGGAATTATTTATATGGTACCAAGTGTGTGATCTATTCTGATCACAAGAGCCTTCAACATCTATTTAATCAGAAGGATCTAAACATGAGGCAGCGACGATGGATGGAGACACTGAATGATTATGATTGTGAAATCCGATACCATCCAGGTAAGGCAAATGTGGTCGCCGATGCCTTAAGTAGGAAAGAAAGGGTAAAGCCCATAAGAATCAATGCCAAGAGCATTGAATTGAAGAACAACTTGAATAAAAGAGTGCTAGCCGCTCAGAAAGAAGTTGTATTAGAAGCCAACTACCCGAATGAGAAGTTTGGAGTAACTGCTGAACAGTTATCATATGGCAAGGATGGAATCCTAAGATTGAATGGACGAATATGGGTTCCGATCTATGGAGGACTTCGGGATGTTATCCTCCAAGAAGCCCACAGTCTAAGTATTCTGTTCATCCTGGAAGTGACAAGATGTACCAGGATTTGAAGGCAAATTATTGGTGGATAGGCTTGAAGAAGTCTATAGCCACTTATGTGGCCAAATTTTTGACGTGCGCACAAGTTAAAGCTGAACACCAGAAGCCGCCAGGTCTGCTACAACAGCCTGAACTTCCCACCTGGAAGTGGGAAATGGTGACTATGGATTTTATCACCAAGTTACCAAGGACGAAGAGAGGAAATGATACTATTTGGGTTATTGTAGATAGACTGACTAAGTCAGCCCATTTCTTACCTATTAAGGAAACACACAGCTCAGATAAGTTAGCTCAGCTGTACGTGGATAAGATTGTATCTCTCCACGGAGTGCCAGTGTCTATCATCTCTGATAGGGATACGAGGTATACATCGCATTTCTGGAAAAGCTTTCAGCAATCCCTAGGCACTCGATTAAATTTCAGCACTGCATATCATCCTCAGACAGATGGTCAAAGTGAACGTACTATTCAGACACTCGAAGATATGCTACGAGCTTGTGTTATTGACATGGGTGGAAGTTGGGATGATCATCTTCCATTGATTGAATTTTCATACAACAATAGCTATCATTCCAGTATTCAAGCTGCACCTATTGAAGCTTTGTATGGAAGAAAGTGCAGAACGCCTGTTTGTTGGGCAGAAGTTGGAGATGTCCAACTAACATGACCTGATATAGTCCTGGAGATGACATATAAGATTGTACAGATAAGAGATCGTCTCAAAGCTGCCAGGGATAGGCAGAAAAATTACGCGGATAAAAGGCGTAAACCTCTAAAATTCGAGGTTGGTGACAAAGTGTTACTGAAAGTATCACCCTGAAAAGGGGTAATGCGATTTGGCAAGAAAGGCAAGTTAAGCCCAAGATATATAGGACCATTCGAGATCATCGAATGTGTTGGAACAGTGGCTTATAAGTTAAATTTGCCTGAAGAGCTCAGTGGTATTCATAATATATTCCACATCTGCAATCTGAAGAAATGTCTAGCTGATGAATCACTAGTCATACCACATACGGATGTGCACATAGATGAGAGCCTGAAATTTGTTGAGAAATCTTTGTCGATTGAGGATCGACAGGTTAAGAAGCTTCGAAGGAAGCAAGTACCAATTGTAAAGGTTAAATGGGATGCCCGAAGAGGTCCCGAGTATACGTGGGAGGTAGAGTCCACAATGAAAGAAAAGTACCCTCATTTATTTCATTAAATCTCAAGGACGAGATTTCTTTTAAGGGGGTAAGGATGTAACACCTCGCAAAATCATGTCCAGTATAGTATCGAAACGTGTCATGGACTTTAAACGCGTAACAAATTGAATCTGAGGGACTAAAGTTGACAAACAAAGAAAGTATATGTATATAAGGATACAAAGTGTCAACATTTGATAAATTTTGCCTTTCAACAACCTTACACGATGTTTATACCCTTAAACGAATGAATCATGAAGCGTGTGAAACCGTTTGTGGAAGAAAGTGAAGGTTTACAAGACGCGAGGGTTAAATGTGTCAACATGTTTAAGTTATACCTCTGAGTGACCTTTTAGCGAACCCGGAGCCTTGTAATGATTAATTATACTCCCAAGAATAAGTGGTAAAAATTTCACAAGGTTTCGATATCGTATGAGAAAGATACGCTAACTTTCGTAATTAAGGGGTTAAAAGCGTCAACGAGGCAAAACTTGTGTTTTCGGTTATCTTTTAACGAAACTGGACCTAATGATGATTGGTTATATCTCATGGATCATAGAAATATAAATCTCATGGGTTAAAAGTGTTTAAAATGGAAGAAATTACGCTTTAGAAGGTTCAGGGGGTGAAAATGAAAATTTTTTAAACTTGTTGGCTGGTCCCCTACCCCCTGGCGCTGCGCCACCACCTGAGGTCTTCCTCCGTCGCGCGACGCGACGGACTGCCAGCTCAGAAAATGTTGTTTGGACGTGGCAGCTTGCATGTTTGCTAGATTCCGCGAGTTTGCCACCCTCTAACTGCTTGAAACACGTCCCTAGACACTTGTTTTCATCTCTAAAGTTTCCATAACACCTGTAGCAATCTCCTTGATCCTTCCTTGGCTTTATATAGAGCTCATTGTTGCAACAATTGAGCACTTCACTTGAAAAACTTCCAAACACTTGTTCTGGAGATTCCTGGAGCTCAAGACCACTTCCCAAGGATCCTTAGACGTGCATAGGACTTCAGTAAGTGTCCTTAACCTCTCTTAATTCAGTTTTAAATAGTTTAATGGCACAAAGTCAAATCGTCGTAATTAAGGTTTGACTTAGTGATTAATCACTAATGGTCTAGTCAATTCTCGAATTAAAAGTAGCTTTGAGTTGGTAATTATGTGGGTAATAAACCCTTAAAAAGGCACCCTCTGATTCTCACTCTAACTAGGTCAATTGTCGGGTCAAAGCTAATTTTAAAAAGTTAACAGAAAGTAAATTTTCACATAAACACATAATTAACAATGTAGATGCTATGAAACATGTTTTATCACTTGTATAACTTGGTAATTAATGTAAGAACATGTCTAAGCATGTTCAACCTGACAATTTTCAGTATAAGCTCGGTTCAGAATCGAAAGTCGAATAAGTGGACTTTTGTTGGTGCATAGATGTCTGTTAACTTCGTCTTTATAGAGTCTTGTATCTAGATAGGATAAACCAGTGCTCAGCATGTTAGAAATTAGGTTTTGGATGTTAAAGGGGTATTTCGCATGAAATAGCAAGGGCTATTTCGTAATAAAATAACACATAGGTATTTCGCACGAAATAAGCCTTTGCTATTTCGTACGAAATCACTACTCCTATATATACCTGAGCTGGTTCATCAGTTGTAACTTTCCGATTTCAGAGCCGAGGTGCTGCCGATTTGTCAAACGATCTGTAAAAGCTGTGAAATCAATAAAAAGAAGATAATTAGGGAAAATCAAGTTGTATCAAGTTAGAATCATTGATTCCGCCTTTGATTCTGACTCAAAACTCTTCTGAACGACTCATGCGGGTCATACGACGATCCAACAAGTGGTATCAGAGCTCAGGAGGAAGAGTTCATACCAATTCAGCTTGTTTTCATCAGTTTTTCTTACTTCTACTCATTCTTTTCAAAATTAAACGAGATTTTACGGTTAAAATGGCTTAATTTTCACATATATCACGTAAAACATAGTGTTAACTAATCCTTGAAAGAATTGGACCTAAAATCGACCAAAAACTGGAACAATTGGACAAAAACTTGGCCGACAGTGTGACGTCAGCATCATTCTGCATGAAAACAACATCTCATTTCACATGGAATCAACTTTGAGGAGCTCTATTTCGCACGAAATCAACATCTGGAACTCTATTTCGCATGAAATCAACATTTGGAACGTCATTTCGCACGGAATCAAAACTTTGGACCTTATTTCGTACGAAATCAACAATCATTTCATACGAAAGTCGCTATTTCGCTTGAAGAGTGTGATTTCGTTTGGCTATTCCGCACGAAATAGTCATTTCGCTTGAAAGACTACCATTTCGCACCAAATTAGCATTTCGTTTGAAAGGTATTTTGTGTGAAAGTTTATTTCGCTTAAGGATCATTTCGTTTGAGCTGTTTCGCTTGAAATTCATTTCGTTTGAAATTGTTTTAAAAAATCCAAAAATTTTTCGAAATGTTTGTTGACTGTTTCAGGTATTTGAAGATGGATGATTTTCTGAATCCGTTCAGTGATGCTTTTGCTTTCACGGGAAGCACAGGAGATGATAAATCAAACAACACAAATGAAAATGCTCCAAATCCGAGTGCGAAGAAAACCCTTTCTGATGCTTTGAGTGTAGAAAGTTCCTATGGCACATACAACAAACCGCCCAAGCTGATGGCAATAGAAGAATACAACAGATGGGCTAAATGGTTTGAAGAATGGCTAAAAGCCTTTGCATATCTCAGTTGGAAAAGCATGAAGAATGGTTTTGATATGGGAAGAACTGATTATGAAAATATAGCGGATAATGAAGTAGAAAGACTCGTTGCTGAACAAAAATGAATTGCTTTACTTCATCAGTCCGTGAGGGATGACATAATATCGTTGACTGAATACACAAATTTGAAAGATCTATGGGAGAAATTGAAAGTAAAATGTATGGGTAGTGCCGAAATTGTTAAAAACAAACAGAAGTTGTTAAGAAAAGAATTCGATTTGTTTGGATGTTTGAAAAACGAATCAGTGTCAATGATGATTGAAAGATTCGGGCATTTGAAGCTGGAACTTGCAAGACACGGAATCGTGTACACTCAAGAAGAATTGGTTGACAAGCTGTTTGACTCGCTGCCTGATAAGAAAGACTGGCAGTACATTGCTTTGAGGCTGAAGAACACAGTAAAGTCGGAGGATCTGACGGTTGATGTCACACCCCAACCGATGGCGGAATCATCGGGGCGCGGCACTAGGCGAATAAGATTGCTCAAGAGAATCCATAACAACTATATTGCGATAATATTTAATACATTCGTTATCCCATACTAACAAATAATACAATCATATAAGTTATCACAGATTTCTTGTCCTCCCGAACAATACAAATCCGACAACCTAGATTTTAGTTGAGTTTCTAGACTTCCTAGCTTGATTTGTTATAGCCTGCGATCTAACCTGCAACATACGTTAAAATATTTGTCAATACAAAAGTATTGGCGAGTATACAGGTTTGATAAGTATAGCGTAATAGATTAAAACGTGTAGCGAACTTCCACATGCATAAACGTGACACATGACATATACACTCACAAAGCTGATACTACCAACTAAGTCCTCGATGCTCGAATAGGCGATGGCAAACTAGACCCCGTCGGGCGCAATAGTACTATACTAGTCGTGATGGGACGTCGCGAGTATAAGCCCTAGCACATATGCAACTAGTATCACGTATATCTATGCATAACAGTTATTCGCAATTGATAATTCGATTGATTGGATAATTCGTTTAATAAGTTCGATTTGTAAGAAACGTATGTTACACCCAAAATGCGATTAAAAAGGGTTTCAAGTATACTCACAGTGCGTATTTGGTTTGGATTGGCGGGATTATGTCCGAGAATAACCTGGTTATAGACTGATCACCTGAGTGTTTGGTGGCGCGTTAAATAATAACGGAATACACGAAAGCGAAAGAAAATTAGATTGAGGGCTGGCCCGTTCGGATGGGCTGTTCGATCGGATGGGCTGTCCGATCGGATGGGCTGTCCGATCGACTAACATGTCCGATCGACTGGGCTGGCCGATCGGTTAGCCTGTCCGATCGACTGGGCTGTCCGATCGGTTAGCCTGTCAGATCGACTGGGGTGTCCGATCGACTAGCCAGTCCGATCGACTGGGCTGGCCGATCGGCTGGCCTGTCTAGCTGTTTTCGACAAAGATTTGAAGATTTTTCGATGGTTTTGATCGCGACGGTGTTCCTTCATGCTCAACAACTGAAATTCCATCAAGTCCGACCCGTTCTAACGGCTGGGAACCACCCCGTTCCATCAGATTTGGCCGTTCTTGATGTCTTTTCCCATGTTTAACCCGAAATCACACACACTTTGGCTAGGTAACTTAGATTTTGGTGAGATTTATTATAAAACAGGTGAAATTACTTAGATCCGAGCAGTTTTTGGTAAGAATGAGGTCACACTTTGAAGTTCCTGTGAACTTAGGATGACATCATCTTCAAGACACCTCAAATTCTTAGGAATCCCACAACTTCTTGATTAGGAAACATAGATTTAGACTTGATTTATGTAAAAACGTATGGAAATCACTCAGATCTGAGTCGTTCTTGCATGGGATGACATCACCGTTGAAGTTCATAAGAACTTCATGGTGACCTCACCCTAGAATGCCCAAAATCCAGAGATTCCACGGTTAAAAGTGGAGATTTAACAGGTAGAAAGGTGTAGAATTGGTTATAGATCAAGGAAGTACAAGATTTGAGTTGAAAACTTACAAGAATCGCGAGAAATCGAGAGAAAAGTGGGTTGGAACGTCTGGTCGCACGAGAGCAGTCACATCAAGTGTTCTTGATGTGACTGAGGGGTATTTATAGACAAATGAGGGGAAAAGAGGTGAAAAGTGTATTGGATCGGATGGCCCGTTCGATCGGCCGGCCTATCCGTCCGATCGGTTGGCATGCCTGTCCGATCGGCTGACATGTCTGTCCGATCGGTTGGCATGTCTGTCCGATCGACTGACATGTCTGTCCGATCGGTTGGACATGTCTTGTCCGATCGGTTGGACATGTCTTGCAGGTTGGGTCTCAACATTTGGATCTTGTGCGTTGCGCGTTGCGATGATTTTGTTACTCTGTTTCGTATAGATAGGTATGTATTTATTATAACTAATCACAAAAAGGTCGTATATACGTATCCATATTCCAAAGTTTCGATATAACATTCGGTTTTCGTTTCGAGTGTGCGATTATTAGCGACGTTTCACGACCATCAAGGAGGGTAGTATAGGTCCTTTCTCGATGTCATCGTGAACGTTATTGTGTGTTGTGCCACAATGACTGATGGGGTACTGTCACTCGTATTGTCATCATCGTCACGACGACTGGAGCTATAGCACTCACCCGAGAGTCTTTGTTAGCGTTAGTTGTTTACGTTTCGACACATCACGGCCACCGAGGAGGGTAGAATAGGTCCTCACTCAATGTCATCGTGAGTGTTAGTCGTTGTGATGTGATGTAGACATAATATATTGCTAAAATAAGCAATTATCCTTCGAATAGCGATGTATGCGATATAGTTACATTATGATCCGAATCTCTGGTGCTAGGCGTAACGAGTATATCGAGTAGTAACAACGCACGGAAGTGCGGGTTGTTACAGTCTCCCCTGCTTTAGGAAATTTCATCCCGAAATTAATCCAACAGGTAGACTTTTGAGAGTTGCTCCTGCATAAGTAGCGATACAGCGAGTGACTTGCCCGAGAGTTGACAAGCGAGAGTGCTTCAAATAAGAGAGATCGATTGCGATAGCGAGAAGGCGACGTAAAGACAAGAGTAATATCCCACGAGTTGGCGTTCCTAAGTGCCTCGTGTCGCGGAGAATTCGTTAGTTCAATTCGACTGCAATTTTAAAGAACTTGAAGGGTTTCTCATGACGTGGAACTAACTGAGTCGATCGTTAACCAGCGTTACAAGAAACATTCATTTTAGATATTTAAAAGGAATTTAGGATGGAAATCTTGAAAATTTTCCTTTTAACATAAGGTCAACTGAGTCGATGTTAACCAATGTTGCAAGGAAGTTTAGGTTTTAAACATTCTAAGGAATTCGAAGATGAAAACTGAGGTTACGAAAACTCTCCTATGGCATGGGTTCAAGCTGAACTCGACGTCGAACCAATGTCTTAAGAAGGATTTTGTTTGATGTTGTAAAAGCTTTTAAGGAAAACTGGACCTATGAAACTCTTCTTGGACATGGAGTTAAGCTGATTCGATGTTATCTCCCCGTCGTGAGAGAATTTCACTTGTCCACCGGTTTTAAATCAAAATTTTATACAAAAATAAGTTTTAATAGTACAGAAGGTAGTCAATCACCGAGCCCCACTTGGCACTTCCCCACGAAAGTTGGTTAATATGTTTAAAACACTTATATATAGGAAGTACCAGTGGCGTATCCACCATGTTTCGTTCATATTACTTCTGTTTCGTGAGGCGGTGTCAGGTGTGCCGATATGACACGGATAGAATTTGCGCTTACTTGGCCCAGTCGATAGGAAGTCGGACCGAGTATAGGGTAGAATCGAATAGGTTGAACCGGCGAGTTGGATTGCGAATGTAGTTGTAGCAGCGTGAGCGAGTAGCCTGATGACACAAAACATTTATGTGTCGTGTCTGGGTAGGCGTCAAGCGACAAGCGTTAAGCGAATAGCGCGTTTTCGATTAGATTCCACATTAAACCCACATGGCACGTTTCCACGAGAGGTTGCTAACATGGTGAAACACCACGTTTAACCAGGTTAGTTTTGCCTCGTGAAGCGGTGTCATGTGTACTAATGCCACACAGACTGCAATGAACACCAAGCGAGCGATAAACGGTACGCGATACGCGAATAAGCGGTAGACTATACACGATAAGCGATTAGAGGATTAAGCGAATAATACAACACCAGTAATGACGCCGGTGATAAACGATTACGATAAGCGGTAGTTGTTGCGTTGAAAGCGATGGAGGTATACGCGATTTATGCGGTTCGATTTGATTGATTAACACCACAGAATTTAACTAACATCAGACCCCACATGGCCTTTTTCCACGAAAGGTCGCTGATATGACTAAAACACCCTGCTTTAACCATATGAGCTTCATCTCGTGAAGCGAGGTCATGCGTGCTAACTTAACACGAATATCACAGCTAACGGTATAGTGATAGATTGATACACAGCAAACGATATAGATTCACACTATAAGCGATAGAGGTTGCGAGATACACATGATAAGCGATTACGATTAGCCGAGTTTTGTTTCGAATAAGCTTTACGTTACGTTGCGACGCATCACAGTTATCGAGGAGGGTAGAATAGGTCCTCACTCAAACAACATCGTGAGCGTTACTGTACTCGATGAGATTGATCGCGACAGACTTACGACCAGTCTTGCGTCGATACAATGGCCCTGCGAGGTAGACTCCCGGAGTCCATCGATGAGGCGATTGCATTGCGTTTGCAGACTTGCGTTAAGTCTCGCGATGATGCGATTTAGTTGTTACGCCTTGCGATTGAGTGTAGTGTGTTGAAAATAATCACAATAGTATAATAGGTCTAATAACGTTCAACTCCACGTGGCACTTTCTTCACGGAACTTTGGTAGTATGATAAAGCACACCTTGCTTGACCCCTACTACTTAGATCCCGTGGTTTGGTGTCATACTTCGTCGTAACGCTTATGGCACCTTAGAATTTACTACGATCTCCATGCACTGACCCAAATAATCCCGTGTGCACCCGTGATTAGTCGTTCCTTGCATGTTTATCGTACCTCGTTCTAAGAGTGTAGTGAGGGTAAAACACACCATTTCGTGATATATAGTATATAGTATGTGTGTGAATCTAGTCTAAGTGCGATGATTAGGGAGTGGAAGGGAAAACGAATACGAGGGTTTATGTTACGCATAGTGGCAACATCGAGTAATAGAGTAAGTTCAAGACTTAGAAACGAACGTCGAAAATCGTATTATTTCAACTTTATCCTACGCCTGCAAGATGCTTGATGCTGAAGACTTTTGCTGGAGCTGTTGTTGTTGTACTCAAGTTCGCGGTTCGATGCGGCAGTTGCGGGTGAAGTGACCGTAATGGTTGCAGTTATTGCAATAGCGACAGTCAGCCCCAATTGGATGATGATAGGTACATGAGTAACACTGGGGATGAGCTCCAGTGTAAGCTCGCTTTGGAAACACCGGAACTGTTTGAAGAGGTTTCGGTTGCAGCAGTTCGGTTGCTGATGAGCTCGGGCTTGAAATCTTTCGTTTGCGGCTGGGTTTGTCGGTGTCCTGCGAAGAGATGTCGTCGTTGGAGGATTCGTCTGAGGACTCACTTGCAGAATCTTTGGCCGATTTGTCGGAAGATCCGTCGGCAGATTTGTCAGAAGAATCGGCAGCAGATTCGTCCGAAGAATCGTTAGCAGATTCGTTAGAAGAATCGCCAACAGATTTGTCAGAAGATTCGTCAGTAGATTCATCAGAAGAATCGTCAACATGTTCGCCCGAAGAATTAATGGCGATTGCTTGATGAGCTTGCTTGACATGATTCCTTGAGAATAACCCTTCCATGAGTCGTTTGTTGTTGATTTCTGCGGCTAAGCGATAGGTTTCTTCGATGGTAGCAGGTCTCGCAGCTTCGACAAAATCACCCACACACTCGGGCAAGCCGCGAATGTACTTCGAAATGGCTTTTTCCGCAGTGTTGACTTGACTTGGGCAGATTATGCTAAGCTGTTTGAACCTTGTGGTGTAGCCAGCATTGTCACCTTCGGTTTGCTTGATTTCCCAAAATTCGTTTTCTAGCTTCTGGATTTCATGAAGGGGACAGTACTCTTTCTTCATGAGCTCTTTCAGCTCATCCCAAGAGAGAGCGTAAGCTGCGGAGATCTCACGTTTGTTACATTCGGCGGTCCACCAGTCGAGTGCTCGCGATTGAAATACTCCAGTAGCGCAAGTAGTACGGAAACTATCGGGACACCCACTTTGACGAAGGGTAACTTCGATAGAGTTGAACCACTGGAGTAGCTGAGAAACACCTCCCTCACCTGTGAATTCCATCGGGTCACAGCCTTTGAAGTGTTTGTAGAGAAAAGTAGATTGCGGCTCTTCTGTCTTAGCGTCTTCTGAAGTTCGAGAGTTGATAAGAGAGTGCACTCGTGTGGCAATCTGAGGAATGACTTTGACCACTTCCCTGGTCACAAGTGAGGAAATCCTCTTTTCGCCCCTTCGTTTGGCCCGTCTCTTTGCTAACATTCTCGAAGTAGAGTTGTTGGAAGGCATCTAGACAGAAAGAGACTTGGAGTGAGATTCGATCATAATGATTTTTGAGTTTTGCGATGCGATTGAGCGCATTCAAAACTTGATGTGATAGTATAATAGTAATGCGATTCACATAGGAGCCACATAGGGAACACGAAATTCCTAAGTTCTCACACAATGACTTGTTGTTTATACGTACTTATATGTATTTATATAATTGTAATTTGCAATCATACACATACAGATCGACTTAGAATAAGCGAGGACGCGTTGAAGTGAGAAAGCAAGAGCGAATACGATAGATTATGCATTAGTTTTGTTGCGAACATTCGGGTTTCGTTTTAGATTGCGATGGTTGTGCGACTTGTGCGTTTATAAAGCAGGGAGTGAAAATCGTTAAATCGATAAAGCGTAAGGTTCCAAAACGTAGATAAGTTTCCAACCAGTTGTAAGATTGGTGGGTCGTATGATAGAGTGCCTTGGGTGTTTAGGCGTCGACTACCCAAGGTATCCCAACTGTATTCGACAAGTTCGTGCACGCGCGTTGACCTAGAAAACTTCATGCTTCCACTGGGATGCAGCTCATGGCATTCGTCTTCCTAGTCATCGCGTGGCTCGAGTTACCGTGTTAGTCGAGTCCTTGGTGAGAGCTATTGTAAACCAGTTTATAGAGAGTGGAACGGCTTATTAAGGTACGGGTTTCACCCCTGACTTAACAGCTTCGTTCCTAATTGTGGCTGTGCTCATCGAATAAATCCGAGAGTTCCACCAGAAATTCGAATGGAGACTTTCATCAAGATGTGGATGTCACTCCTAACGCGATGAAAGGTTCTTGTGCTAGAAAAATGCGCTGAGCGAGCGATCTTATCGAGAGTTCTTGGTTTTCACACCTGATCTTGACTGGATCACTCATTTTGTTATGCGACTATTTTCGAAAACACGTGTATTGTGTCAGCCTTAGGAAAGGCTAAGTAGTATTCCGGCCTTAGGAAAGGCTCCTTCGTGTGAAGCTGTAGTGCGCGTGTTCACACAAAGTTGTATGTTTTAGCAATTTCGATCGAGAGTATCAAGTAGGCCCGATACAACCCTACTGGGTTCGTACGAGTCAGCCTGTTGGTACGTAGACTATAGACTAGGTCAATTTCTGAGACGTCGACCTGGACTAGGTCGAGTCTTGCCTAATTCCCTATAGTTATGGCTCTGATACCAATCTGTCACACCCCAACCGATGGCGGAATCATCGGGGCGCGGCACTAGGCGAATCAGATTGCTCAAGAGAATTCATAACAACTATATTGCGATAATATTTAATACATTCGTTATCCCATACTAACAAATAATACAATCACATAAGTTATCACAGATTTCTTGTCCTCCCGAACAATACAAATCCGACAACCTAGATTTTAGTTGAGTTTCTAGACTTCCTAGCTTGATTTGTTATAGCCTGCGATCTAACCTGCAACATACGTTAAAATATTTGTCAATACAAAAGTATTGGCGAGTATACAGGTTTGATAAGTATAGCGTAATAGATTAAAATGTGTAGCGAACTTCCACATGCATAAACGTAACACACGACATATACACTCACAAAGCTGATACTACCAACTAAGTCCTCGATGCTCGAATAGGCGATGGCAAACTAGACCCCGTCGGGCGCAATAGTACTATACTAGTCGTGATGGGACGTCGCGAGTATAAGCCCTAGCACATATGCAACTAGTATCACGTATATCTATGCATAACAGTTATTCGCAAGTGATAATTAGATTGATTGGATAATTCGTTTAATAAATTTGATTTGTTAGAAACGTATGTTACACCCAAAATGCGATTAAAAAGGGTTTCAAGTATACTCATAGTGCGTATTTGGTTTGGATTGGCGGGATTATGTCCGAGAATAACCTGGTTATAGACTGATCACCTGAGTGTTTGGTGGCGCGTTAAATAATAACGGAATACGCGAAAGCAAAAGAAAATTAGATTGAGGGCTGGCCCGTTCGGATGGGCTGTTCGATCGGATGGGCTGTCTGATCGACTAACCTGTCCGATCGACTGGGCTGGCCGATCGGTTAGCCTGTCCGATCGACTGGGCTGTCCGATCGACTAGCCTGTCCGATCGACTGGGCTGGCCGATCGGCTGGCCTGTCCAGCTGTTTTCGACAAAGATTTGAAGATTTTTCGATGGTTTTGATCGCGAAGGTGTTCCTTCATGCTCAACAACTGAAATTCCATCAAGTCCGACCCGTTCTAACGGCCGGGAACCACCCCGTTCCATCAGATTTGACCATTCTTGATGGCTTTTCCCATGTTTAACCCGAAATTACACACACTTTGGCTAGGTAACTTAGATTTTGGTGAGATTTATTATAAAACATGTGAAATTACTTAGATCCGAGCTGTTTTTGGTAAGAATGAGGTCACACTTTGAAGTTCCTGTGAACTTAGGATGACATCATCTTCAAGACACCTCAAATTCTTAGGAATCCCACAACTTCTTGATTAGGAAACATAGATTTAGACTTGATTTATGTAAAAACGTATGAAAATCACTCAGATCTGAGTCGTTCTTGCATGGGATGACATCACCGTTGAAGTTCATAAGAACTTCATGGTGACCTCACCCTAGAATGCCCAAAATCCAGAGATTCCACGGTTAAAAGTGGAGATTTAACAGGTAGAAAGGTGTAGAATTGGTTATAGATCAAGGAAGTACAAGATTTGAGTTGAAAACTTACAAGAATCGCGAGAAATCGAGAGAAAAGTGGGTTGGAACGTCTGGTCGCACGAGAGCAGTCACATCAAGTGTTCTTGATGTGACTGAGGGGTATTTATAGACAAATGAGGGGAAAAGAGGTGAAAAGTGTATTGGATCGGATGGCACGTTCGATTGGCCGTCCTGTCCGTCCGATCGGTTGGCATGCCTGTTCGATCGGCTGACATGTTTGTCCGATCGGTTGGCATGTCTGTCCGATCGACTGACATGTCTGTCCGATCGGTTGGACATGTCTTGTCCGATCGGTTGGACATGTCTTGCAGGTTGGGTCTCAGCATTTGGATCTTGTGCGTTGCGCGTTGCGATGATTTTGTTACTCTGTTTCGTATAGATAGGTATGTATTTATTATAACTAATCACAAAAAGGTCGTATATACGTATCCATATTCCAAAGTTTCGATATAACATTCGGTTTTCGTTTCGAGTGTGCGATTATTAGCGACGTTTCACGGCCATCAAGGAGGGTAGTATAGGTCCTTTCTCGATGTCATCGTGAACGTTATTGTGTGTTGTGCCACAATGACTGACGGGGTACCGTTCACTCGTATTGTCATCATTGTCATGAAGACTGGAGCTATAGCACTCACCCGAGAGTCTTTGTTAGCGTTAATTGTTTACGTTTCGACACATCACGGCCACCGAGGAGGGTAGAATAGGTCCTCACTCAATGTCATCGTGAGTGTTAGTGGTTGTGATGTGATGTAGCCATAATATATTGCAAAAATATCCGATTATCCTTCGAATAGCGATGTATGCGATATAGTTACATTATGATCCGAATCTCTGGTGCTAGGCGTAACGAGTATATTGAGTAGTAACAACGCACGGAAGTGCGGGTTGTTACAGTTGATCTGTTAATCGAAAGATTGGAGAGTCATGAACTTGAGATCAAGAAATGAAACAAAGTCAATCATTCCTCATACCAGCAGAATGTTGAGCTGTATTATCGAGGAAGTATGATCCCGAAGACTGTGTCCCCTAAGACAGCTTTCTCAGCAGAAAGTTCTAACATGTCAAATCTAGAAAGTTCAAACAGTGGTTTTCATGGAGGTTCATCGTCAACTACTCCAAGTCAATCAGTTCCAAAGAATCTGTTCCAATGTAACATTGCTGTGGATCTCAAGAACGCTCAAAACTTCAGTGAAGAATCCGCAAAGCAGCAAATGGTGTTTTTAGCATCTGTCTTAGAATCATACGAGAGCTTTGTGGCAGGCAAGATTGGAAACACTAACCTCACCAAGGAGGACTATGATTAGATCGACCTAGAAGAGATGGAGTTGATCGATATCAGATGGTGTATGGCTAGTGCGGTCAGAAGGGCACAAAGATTCATGGAGATTACAGGCAGATATTCTATTGGCGGACCTTCCACAAAGCTCGGGTTTGATAAATCAAAAGTCACATGCTTTAAATGTAAACAAAAAGGACATTTTAAACGTGAATGTCGAAACGCATCTGCTGATGATACTGCAAATCCATTCAGAGAGGATTATTACAAAAGAGTAATTTACCATCAAAACAAATCTGAACCTCCCAGAATGAAGCAGCTTGAAGATACCCCCAAAGAAAAATCTAGAGCACTTGCTGTTATTCATGATGACGAGGGTTTCGATTGGAGCGAATTGCTACCAGAAGAAGATGCAGTGGGCTATGCGTTTATGACAAAGATTGTTCCTTTCAAAGATTCCAGAACAGAAGAAGTGAAATACATCAACAGAAAGATGCAAGCTCAGTACATGAAAAGTAAAATTTATCATACATGGAAAGAAGCAAAAATGGAAAATAGATGGGATGCTGATAGAGAATGTTACCTAGATCCCAACGGAAACATAGCCGTTGATCCAGATTCTGTCAGTGTTGAAACTCTCACCGAGCAAATTGCTGAAGAAGAAGAAGCAAGACAGAGAATGTGGTGGGGAGGAGGAGAAGTTGAAGAAAAAGAAAAGGAGAAAGAGTCACAACCAAAGAAAGTTGATGACGGGATTATAGACACGTCACAAGAAGTCACTGCAGAAAATTTGAAAAAGATGGCTGACAAAGTGCTTGCAGCGAAAGAGTTAGAGGTAGTTTCTGGTTCTGGAACTGAGTCTAAAAGCAAGGCCAGTCCAAATGATGCAACCAATGAGTCAGGTAAGAAAGCAAAGATTGAGAGTGACTGCAAAAATTGCATGAAAGACTGCAAGGTTTGTAGTACACTTGCTTACCTCAGCATTAAAAAGACCGAAGAACTGACAGGAAGAGTCAGAGATGTTGAAGATCAGATCTTAAACCGTGACAAAATGTTAAAAGCTTCAAATGATAGATTAAAAGAATTAACTGAGAAAATTGAAAATGATAAAACTGACGTAGAAAGAATTAGGAAAGAAAACGAAAAATTAATTCTTGAAAACCGTCAACTCTCAGAAAATCATGAGAAGCTGAAACGAACGGTAAAAGATTCTGATGAAAGAAATGGTAAAACAAACAAAGAAAATCTTCAACTGACCGGAGTTCTTAGGGTAAAAGAAGAGCAAATTAATCAACAATTGGATGAGATTGCTAAGTTGAATCTTCAGTTTCAAGAAGCTAAAATTGAAAACGAACGCATCCAGTTGAAACCAAACAGTTACAACTCCGCAAGTTTTGTTCTTCAACATATCGTTCCTAAATCAATTGAGAAGAACAAAGCAGGCGGAGATGTATACTCGGATGGAACCGGGGTTGGGTATCATCAGGTTCCACCGCCAGTTCTAAACAATTTTTCAAAGAAAAAATCCGGGTTGGTTAATGATGAAGAAGAAAATGAAGTTAAGCTTCCAGACACAATTGATATCACATTCACTTCATCTTCCGATGAAGATAGTGTCCAATCTGATGTTGTGAAAAGCATGGTTGAAAATGTTTTAAAGTCTGAAAGTGACACTACTGAGGATGATGAATGCTTTTTGGAAAAATATATTCCGAAATCAAAATCCAAAAACAACTTAAATGAAGAACGTAATCTTGTGATGTACAAGATGGCGGGATCAGATAAGTTGTATTCGGATCATGATTTTCCTTTGGAGAATGTGAATGTTGGTAAATTGAGAAATGTGTTCAAGTTAATTGAAATTGATGTGTCTGAAATTGAAGGTTTGAAACATTCTGAAAGACAATTAAACTTTGAAAAAGATAAAGCTTACTACAAAAAACCTGCTATACCGCCACGTTTTTCTAGGAACTATCAAAACAAATGGTCGGGTGGTTATCAGGATGGTAAGAATTATCAAAGAAGGAACTTTCAAAACAAGAAGTTTGTCGAGAAAAAGGTGTTTGTAAAAATCTCGAGTTCTCATTCCGAGCAAGAATCTGAGATTTTTTCAAAATCAAATGAAGAGTTTTTTGAAGAAAAGGCCTCACAGCCTCAGACCGAAGGCACAAGTTGGGTAGTTGATACTCGTACATGCTTCAAGTGCAACAAAGTTGGACACATTGCACGAAAGTGCACCAACTTAAAGCCTAAGTCTGAAGTTGTTGAGAGTCAGAAAAAGAAAGCTGATGCAAAAGGCAAAGCTCCAATGGTTGTTGAGAAGAAAATTTTGAAAAATGAAAACACCAAGATCAAAATTGAACCCGTAAAGAATGTGGTAACTAAAACTGATAAGTTCTACAAACGGGTTACTTCGCCTCAACAAGCATGGAAGCCAAAATCAGTTGAAAAGAAATCAAGTTCTCCAAAACCAAAGGTTTCTGAGATGGAAAAAACAATCATCCTCTACCACTCCGATAAATATGAATGTTCCTTTGGAATACTATGAGAAACTTGAAAAACAAGAGTCTACTACTTCTAAAAAGAAGTATGTACCAAAGAAAGGTCAATCATCTGGTCAACCTCCTAAAAATGATTTCTTTCTATACAAAGAGGTTGAGATTGGATCTGAAGAGAGCTTAAAGATGAATGACAAGAATTTTCCGCCACTTTACACTGCTAAAACTCACATCAAAGTCAAGCTACCTGAGTCAAAAGAGGCTTGGGTGGCATCAAAATCTAACTAAAGTGTTTGTGATATGTGCAGGAGCTTCCAAGATCCGTTTCACGTTGGATTATGGATAGCGGAGCTTCTCGGCACATGACGGGGAAGAAGACCCTACTGTACGATGTTCGAGGGTTTAATGGAGGATATGTGGGATTTACAGGCAATCAAGGTGGTCGAATAGTTGGTGAAGGAACTTTATCAAATGGTATTGTCACGTTTGAAAGAGTAAACTACATCGCCGAGCTTGAAAACAATCTTCTGAGCATCTCTCAGATATGTGATCGTATGTATACAACGCACTTTACAGATAAGGAATGTTTGATATTGAAACCAGGATTTGTTGTTCCCGAAGAGTGGGTTATCATGAGAGCACCTAGAGTCAATGATCTGTACGTGTTGGACATGAGTGTAGCAACTACTACCACGGGTCAGACTCACTGTTTTATATCAAGAGCAACGGAAAAAGAATCACAATTATGGCATTGAAAGATGGGCCACATTCACCTGCGAAAAATGAATCACCTGGTGCATAACGACTTAGTAACTAGTGTTCATGTGAAAGGTTTCCATCTTGAGGGGGAGTGCATTAGTTGTGTCAAAGACAAACAGAGAAAGAAATCTCACCCTGGGAAGAAGGAAAACTCAATCTCGAGACCGTTAGAGAGACTTCATATGGATCTTTTTGGTCCAGTGAACGTCAAAAGCATAACTGGTGATCTCTACTGTTTAGTAGTAACAGATGATTACTCTAGATTTTCATGGGTATCTTTTCTGAAGACAAAGGATGAAACATTTGAAAGTTTGATGACGTTGTTCAGAAAAATTGAAAACTTGTACCAAACTCGAATCAGAAGAATCAGGAGTGACAATGGTACTGAGTTTAAGAACAACAAGATGGAAGAGTATTGTGATGAGAGAGGTATATTGCAAGAATTTAGTGCTCCTTACACTCCACAACAAAATAGAGTAGCTGAAAGAAAGAACAGGACACTAATTGAAACGGCCAGGACGATGCTTGCTGATTCGAAATTACCAGTCAACTTTTGGGCAGAAGCAGTGTCAGCCGCTTGCTATACACTCAACCGGGTTCTTACAGTGAAGAAATTCAACAAGACATGTTTCGAGCTGATCAATAACCGCAAACCTAACCTGAAGTATCTGGAACCGTTTGGGTCTCCCTGTACAGTTCTAGAACCTTATGGTAAATTTGGTGCAAAGAGCATTGAAGGAATTTTTGAGGGTTATGCAAGTCCATTGAAACGAGTCTTTGTTCCAAGCTTGAAGGGGATTATCGAAGCACATAATGTTGAGTGTCAAAGTTATTCTATGCCACCTCAAAATCCCGGTGACTCATGGCGTTTTAATTACGATACACTGTGGGATTTGTTTGACATAGAAGAAGAACCAGATTTCTTTAACGAGTTGGATATTCTGAGAGAATATGAAGAATCACAAGAAAGATTCCCAACTGAGCCTTCTAGACGTCAGTTTCGAGCATCCAATGACGATGAAGCTGGTCCTAGTAATGCTGGAGAACCTGATGATATTCAGCAAACTCTTGACAATCAGAAAGCAGTCAATGATAATCTAGAATCTGATAATAGGCCTGTATTTGATCATGGTGATTCAGATTCTGAGGGGGAGCAGATCCAGATTTCAAGTCAAACAATTCCAGTCAGTGAACAAGGTGCAAATTAGAATGTCACAAATTTGGAAGGCGAGGTAGATGTTCTAGGCGAGGTGATGCCGAGAACTCTTTCGTACCATCCAGAAGAACTTATTATTGGAGAATTACAATCAGGCGTTCGCACTAGACGACAAATTGACCAAGGCCTTACTTGTTTTTATTCTACAGTTGCTCCGTTACAAACAGAGTTTTCACTTAGTTGTTTTATTTCGCAGATTGAACCGACAACATATAAGGAAGCACTAACTGAAGATTCTTGGGTCATCGCGATGCAAGAGGAGCTGAGTTAGTTTGAGAAGTTGGGTGTGTGGAAATTAGTAGACTTGCCTGATGGTCACAGGAAGATAAACACCAAGTGGGTGTTCAAGTGCAAGAGGGACGATCGAGGGGTTATTATTCGTAACAAAGCTCGACTTGTAGTCCAGGGCTTTAGTCAGCAGGAGGGTATAGATTTCACTGAAGTATATGCTTCGGTTGCTAGACTTGAAGCGATCAGAATCTTCCTAGCATTTGCATCTTGGAAAGGTTTTAAAGTTTATCAGCTAGATGTTAAATCGGCGTTTCTCTATGGGAAGGTAAAAGAGGAGGTATATGTCGGATAGCCACCGGGCTTCACCGATCCAATCCACAAAGACAAGTTTTATTTACTGGATAAAGCGCTGTATGGTTTACACCAGGCCCCGAGAGCTTGGTACGAGACATTGTCTCAACATTTACTTGCCAACAGCTTCATCCGTGGAAAAGTGGATGCCACTCTCTTCACCAAAGAAGTCGACGGACATCTTCTGATAGTTCAAATATACGTGGACGACATCATATTTGGGTCAACAAATGAAAATCTGTGCAAAGATTTTGAAAGAGTTATGAAGCAAAAAAATTGAAATGTCATCGATGGGGGAGATGAAATTCTTTTTGGGACTCCAGGTTGATCAACTACCCAAAGGAATTTTCATACATCAGATGAAGTATGTTCATGATATCTTAGAAAAATTTGGGATGTCCGGGACTACTCCAGCTTCCACCCCATTAGCAACGAACCATGGGATAAACCCTGATCTCACCAGAGAGAAGGTAGATGAAACGTTATATCATTCCATGATCGGATCGCTGATGTATTTTACAGCTTCAAGACCCGATATCATGTATCCAACCTGCCTCGCAGCAAGATTTCAGTCTAACCCGAGAGCTTCGCATATGGTGATTGTGAAACGGATATTACGCTACCTGAAAGGAACTCCATCATTGGGGTTGTGGTATCCAAGAGAAGGCGATTTCACGCTCGAAGGGTATTCTGATTCTGATTTCGGATGCTGCAAAGTTAACGCTAAGTCAACAACAGCAGGGTGCCAGTTTTTCAGACCACGATTGGTTACCTGGCAATGCAAGAAGCAGACCTCTGTAGCTTTATCCACATGTGAAGCCAAGTATGTATCTGCTAGCAGTTGCTGCTCTCAAATCTCATGGATCCAGCAACAGATGAGAGACTACGGTTTGCAATTTCTTAACACCCCTATCTTTGTTGATAATGAGGCAGCTATAAACATAACGAAAAATCCTGTTCATCACGCTAAAACAAAACACATTGAAATTCGCCATCACTTCATCCGAGACTGTTTCGAGAAGAAGTTGATACGAATTGAGAAAATCCACACTGACGAACAAAAAGCAGATTTACATACCAAAGCGTTTGATAAAACTCGTTTTCAATATCTTTTAAAACTGAACGATATGAAGCTTTTATCGGTGTTGGAGGAGATTCTTGGCGTAGATGAAGGTACCACTGTAGATGATGTTGAGAAACAATCTGCAATGGTTTGTCGATTTTTTACTTGTTTTGGTATTTAGGGGGAGGTAGGTTATATATTTTCAGAAAATACAAAAACAGTAAAAAAAAATTTCAAAAATCCAAAAACATGAGATATTTCAAAATTCAAAAACAATAGAAAACCGAAAAAGAGCTTGTGTAAAAAGGGAAAATGATAGTACATCAGCTTGACAGTTACTGTATGCTAAAGATATGAAAAGTTTAAAAGTATTAAACAGTCTCGCTGATGATATGCCGGTAGGTTTTTACATATTTAGTAGGTTTGTTCGGGATATAAACTTAAATTCAAACTTGCTTATTTTCATGGGGAACACTACTTGGATATATAGGTAACCCCTGAAATCTTGTTTGAAGGACCCCTCTTTCTGAAATACTAGGTCTTTATACTCAGTGATATCTGGGGTATTATCCCGGGACTTCTGATTTTGCGGAAGCAATGGCCTAGTCCCCGTATAATACTTTACTGCTGCGTGAAATAAAAGCCTGCCCTCAGCATAAAAAATGATGAAACATTGAAAAATGCTAATCATGTGCTGTTGTAAAAAAGATCCTCTAATGGGGACACACCTAAAGTCAAAGCCATCATCTCTCTGATTTTGCGTAAACAATAGCCTGAGCTCTCATGGCCCTCGCATCTAACCCCTTACAGATATCATCTGTGGTATACTCACCTGTAAGACTGAATATTGGGATCTGGATACGGGAGTATATTCAAGAGGTGGGACACATGAATGAGTTTAAGTTCTTAATACACCTAATTCGTATCCTGAACAGATTGAAATTTGTGTGAGAATTTAAGTGGATCAGTATATCGACAATCTAAGCGAATTGTTTAATCCTGAGTATGAAATCTAAGTTTAACGGTACTTGTGACTTGTCGAACAGCTGATATGATTCTCTAACACGCTCACCAAAAATTTGTTTGTAAATAGTTTACGTTTACTGCATTTCATTTCTGTTTAGCATTCTCGTATAGAAACTTTATTCAAAATCCAAAAAGATTTTACATTTCTGCTTTATTTTCCGACAAACCAAAGTGGAAAGCTGATCTTCAGATTCGAAGTTTGAAGCAGATGCAGGAAGTTTCTGAGCTGGACAGAAGAGTTGTGAGCTTAATATGTTAAACTTGTGAATAATGAAAAGTCAAAACAAGTTCATTAAGTTGAAACTTGTAATTTTCAAGATAATGTTTAGTAAATTGTTGAACAAAAGTCAGTTTTGTTTTGTCTCAGATCAACCAAGGTCATTAAGTTGGACTTGGTAGATAATTTAAGTGCCTAGGGTCATTAACTTGGACCTAGATACTTAAGTGGATTATTAAAACTGATAAAAGCAAGAAAAGATGTTAAAACTCAATAGATTGTAATGTTATATTCTTGAGAAGCAGGAAACAAGATCCCCATGGCAAAGAAAGTATAAAGATTGAACCAGAATTTGAACTCCAGCATATTGAAAGGGGGAGTCTACATTCAGGATCAAAATTCAAAGGGGAGTTTGAAGATACAGATTGAAGGATGCTTATAGTGTCAGACAAATTGGACAGAAAAGAAGATAGATAAAGACTAAAGACTGAAGATTTGATGCTTAAGACTTCGTCAACATCCAAGGGGGAGTCTGTTGGCGCATAGATGTCTGTTAACTTCGTCTTTATTGAGTCTTGTATCTAGATAGGATAAACCAGTGCTCAGCATGTTAGAAATTAGGTTTTGGATGTTAAAGGGGTATTTCACACGAAATAAGCCTTTGCTATTTCGTACGAAATCACTACTCCTATATATACCTGAGCTGGTTCATCATTTGTAACTTTCCGATTTCAGAGCCGAGGTGCTGCCGATTTGTCAAACGGTCTGTAAAAGCTGTGAAATCAATAAAAAGAAGATAATTAGGGAAAATCAAGCTGTATCAAGTTAGAATCATTGATTCCGCCTTTGATTCTGACTCAAAACTCTTCTGAACGACTCATTCGGGTCATACGACGATCCAACAACTTTTGCTTTGACTTTCAGTTCTGACCCATTAGAGCATATTTTAGAAATGCCTTAGAGCTTTATTAGGACCAGGTTACATGTTAGTATAACCCCCTGTGATTATACAACTTGGTTCATTAATTATCTGATACATATGCATGTTTCCGTTATATGCCTAAATGTTGACCAATATGCCATTTTGACCTTAAAACAAGAATTTTGAAAATGTGAGAGGACAATAATCTTTATTACTGATTTATAAACATGTCCCTAAATTTTCACATCAGTTTGAGGTCTAGATTAAGAGTTATGCTCAATAGCGTAATTAGAAAGCTTTTTATTAATTAAACGGCGTAATTAGCATCAAGCCTATCTAAACCCTATTTTTGATACCAAACTTTTTACCTACTGATGTAAAATAATATTTTGGGATTTTTGAAGATTTTTATTTATTTTTAGGCTGTGCATAACATAGGGTTATAGCTTTACTTCGGTAATTGTCGGTTTTGCCCTTTTGCCCTATAAAATGAGTTTTACATAATATTTTGATACCAAACCTTTTGCTACTTGTTTTATATAATAAATAAAATATTTTGAGTCTTCTGGAATGATAAAAATATCAGCTTTTCTTTAAAAACCCGAAAATCGCTTAAAACCGTCTTTTTGCGTTTAAAACGCATAGTATGTATTAAAACCATTTTTCTCATATAAGACTTAATACCTACTGATGTTTTAAGCAAATTTTTATATTTTAATAGTAAGCAAAAGTTTTAAACTCAGATTTCAAATTTTGACCTTTAAAGCTTATGTGGAATTAACAAAATGCCCCTACGGTGCATAGTTTGGTTATAAAAGGTAAATTTCACATATATGTCATACCCTACTGTTATGACTTATAAAAATAAGTATTTTTACCGAATATATCAGACCTGAAACTCATATTTATATTTAAACCCTTTTATAAGCTTTAAAATGACCAAAATACCCCTACAGGGCATAATTTGAGTTTAAATCCATTTTAGGCATTATGGAAGGTATCTTACTGATATCACAACATATTTAAGGCATATTAACTTAGGAAACCTATTCATGACTCATTTGGTTACCCGTTATGCATTATTTCCGTTCAGTGCGGTTTATGTAACTAGTTTGCATAAATTAACCGAAACGGGTCAAACCTTATCGTTTTTATCTCAAAATCCAGAATGTGTTTAGTTTACCCATATTATACAAGTATACAAACTTGTCGGGTCTAAACCACACTCTAATCCGGTCATCGCTTAATCGTGCGTTTTGAACCGTATATCTTCCTTTAAAACTAACCGGTCTAAGTTCAGACTTAATTAAGACCCGTTAGGAATCTAATAGGTTATTAAAACCTTCGTTCCAAATTAGGAGCCCGGTAAAAGCTACTTGCACTCGCTGATTTTGATATATACTTGCTCAGGTAAATACTTTTAACTTATTTTCCCTTATACGGGCTTGGGGTACGGTATATAAAATACCGCTTGGTCGGGCATTGAATTGTTAATCATATGAAGTTTAATTTATTGAGATAACCCGTTTAAACTGTTTTGTTTGCTTAAAGCCTTTGGGGGGTTAATGACCATGTCCCGGATATCCTTGGCATCATTCATTGAAATGACCACGACCTAAGCACGGGGTGTAGGCATACACCTGCCAGTGCATATATATATAAAAAGGTATAACCGACGGAATTGAGAATAACTCGTCGTGGGATTATATCATGTGGTGTGTCTATTAATCTTTAACCCGGTATACAGCCCGGGCTACTGAACGTATTACGAACATGTAATTCTTTTACAAGTTTATATATAAATAATTATCCCAAGTTATAAAATATTATTTTGTGCCATGTGCATTCAAATGAATTTTCTTAAACATTTTCAAAATGAGTCGATTAATTGTATTTACCAGTGTAAACTGACGTATTTTCCAAAAAGGTTAAGTGCAGGTACTAAACGGAATAGGCTGGCTACTCCTAGCTTCAATAAAGAGTCTTGCAAGCTTAGAAGTTAAATTTGTTGAACAATAAACTTTTGATCTTTGATCCGCCTGTGGATCCTTACAACCGTTTTGTAATACACTTGATATTACTTTTTATTAGGTTTGTAATGATTTTATCTTTCGACTTCCGCTGTGTATTAAACTGTGATAATATAAATTGTCTATGATATCAACTACGTCACAATACTCCCCACCGGGCCCACCGGTGATACGTGGAAATATCGGGGTGTGACATTATAGTAGTAACCCCCTCTTTTGAAGATGACGTTACCCTCAACCTAGTGGTTTGATTCGGCAGGGATAAAATCCAAAGGGTCAGAACATTGAATGATAATTAATTAAGTTATTAATGCGTAATGTGGTAGGCCCCTATTTTGAAGGTGACGTTACCCTCAGCTAAGTGGTTTGAGTCAGCAGGGATACAATCCCAAGTAGCCGGGTTAATGTATTAATAGTAGTTTACGTATGAGTGGATCAAACCATTCGCACCCCCGCCATCAAATACCAGTGGGTATTGAAGGAGGTCCTAGTAAGCTTGACCCAGGTCCTTGCAGGATCTATGCACTGAACAATGCAAGAACCTTACCAAACCATTCCCTTAACCCTCGACCAAGTAGCCAACATATCTCTATATAGACCGTAGATATATGAATGGTGAAAGTCTTTTATTTTATATAGACAGTAAAATAACGCCAAGACACCACAGACAAGTGATAAGGAAGTTTCACCTTCAACATAAGAAACTAGTTTTTAAAGTCATTAATACAAAACCAAATAAAACGTGCGAAAAGATTAAAAATCAAAAGTATTACACTAAATGCTTGTCTTCACCAAGTGATGTAAGAGACTTAGGCAAACATGGCCTTTGATTGTCAAGAACTCTTACTATCAATCTTGGATCCCGAGACTACTACACACACTCTAAGATGGATGATAGTGGTGGATGTGGGTTGTAGTGGTGGTGGAATGGTGGTGAAGTTGGGAGAGAGGTGGTTTGCCAAGGGATGCCTTTGAAGTGAACCAAACACCCCTATTTATAGTCTGCACAGAAGCCCGGACACGGCCCCATGTCCATTGTGCACGGCCCCGTGTCCATCCTCTTTCTCTTTCTTCATTAATTGCAATTGTCTGTATATGGCTCCACACGCCCACGTGTTCGCTGGGCACGATCCCGTGTGCAGAAGTGTATCTGTACTATCAAGATTTGCAAGATTCTGCGAATCTTAGCGTTGACCACGGCCCGTATTGAGCTGGGCACGCCCCCGCGCTGGGAATAGAAGCTTCTAGATCTTTGTCTTTTTTGCAGGCTCCTGGCCACGCCCCCGTGACCGTTGGGCACGGGGCCGTGGTCAGCCTTCTGTTTCTTTGTTTTTGCTTGGGAAGATGCTGTCGAGGGGTCCGACATGCCACGTTTATTCCTTTTCTTGTATTTATGTTAGATTTTGCTGCATATTTGTTCCTTTTGTTCAATTAAGCTCATTTGGTCCTCAAAATACAAAAGGAAGACAAAAGCACACTTTTTCCAACATTAGTACTAAAAAGGGGTTAGTTTTATGCCTCATTTGATTTAATTTATATGTTGCATTTTACACACATCACTAATCCTGGCCATACACGTGTGTAGATCAATGGCCAGGATTTGATGTTGAAATACACTAGTATATTACGATTTGATGATGAGATCCTGGCCATACACGTGTGTAGATCAATAGCCAGGATTTGTTCACTCAGTTCGCAAATATACTGGTGTTCACTCTAGAACCCCACCCTATATATATATATATATATATATATATATATATATATATATATATATATATATATAGGGTTGGGCTCTATAGAAAACTCTATCTTTTTAAGAAAACTATGGAAACCCAATGTCATCCATTGATTATCTTTCATCACACATGATCAAGGGCTCTCTTAATTTTGGTAAGTATTATATTTAAAAGAAATGTTATAATACACATTAGTCAACTGGAAGGGCATTTTCGGTAGAAGAAAAACACTTTTTGGCATTGGAAATGACAAAACCCACTTGTGTAGTACTAGTGTCATCATCTCTCTCCTATTTCTTCTAGTCAAATCTTTCAATACACTATTATCTCTCTCCTCTTTCTTCATCATATGAAAGAGAAAAGCTTCATGGTCTTCAATGGTGATCCTTCAATGGTGATCTTCATTTGAAGATAATTTCAGCATCATGTGGTCTGAAAAAATCACAAAGACACACGCACGAGTGTGTATGTGAGAAGAACGATGACAAGATGAATGTTTTTAGAGAGAGAAAGTTGATGTTTTAGATAGAGAAACAACAATCCTTACCACAAAGACACACGCACGAGTGTGTGTGTGTGAGAAGAAGGTTTGAAGATCTTCTTCGTGTTCATCGGACGGGTATAGATCCTGTAAGTGTTCTTGAAATATCATTTCACACTTGATTTTTTGTTGAAATGGTTGTTAATATGTTTTTGTGTGCTGAAAGTGTTTTAGTAATGGTTAATGGGGTATCCATGGTTAATGTTCATGTATTTTAAATAAATCAAAAACTTTAGGATGAGATTTTGAACGGGTTTTTTTGTTGGTTTGGTTGCTTGTTAGGGGCTTTTGATCTTAACAGTAGCTGTTTTTTTGTTGGTTTGGGTTGCTTGTTTGGGTTTTTGATCTGAACAGTAAGTGTTTTTTTGTTTGGTTGCTTGATTCACAGACTCAGGCCCATAACATGTGTTAAGCCCCCTGTTAGAATGTTATATAACGTGTGTTGATTTACAGAAACAAACCCAAAAAGATATTCAATTGACAAGCTGGATGGATGTACGCGAAGTTAATGCGTGTTCTAGTAATGGTTAATGTTCATGTATTTTAAATAAATCCAAAACTTTAGGATGAGATTTTGAACGGGTTTTTTTGTTGGTTTGGTTGCTTGTTTGGGGCTATTGATCTTAACAATAATTGTTTTTTTGTTGGGTTGCTTGATTTACAGAGACAGACCCATAACATGTGTTAAGCACATGTTAGAATGATATATAACATGTGTTGATTTACAGAAATAGATCCATAAAAGATATTGAATTGACAAGCTGGATGGATGAATGTGACGTTAATGCGGGGACATTGAATAAGTCACATCCTTTGGGAAAGAAGTCTTCGTTCATTTATAACATGTGTTGGTGGTTCATGCTGTAACAGAACACCATGATGTAACCTGACATGTGTTCATGTATAACATGTGTTAAGCCCCTGTTAGAATGATATATAACGTGTGTTAACCTTTTGTTAATTAAAAAAAACAAGTAATATCTATTTTATTTTTGTTGATGTTTAAAATATCCGATAATGTGGATACTGAGCGTAAAACTTGTACAAGTAATAAATGTACAAGTTAGTATGTAACGTGTAATATGAAACGAGCCATTTATGGTAACACATGTACCGGTAATTTTGGAATATATAATACGGGTCATTTGTTTTGCACATTTTGGAATGTATAACATGTGTTAAGCCACTGTTATAATCTTTTTGTAACCTGACATGTATTCATGTATAAGCTAGTGGGTTACAAAACACCATGATGTGTATATACTGATCTAACATGTTAATATCGTAATCTTGTTGTGACCCCACTTGTATACATATGATAACATGTAAGCATCCATTATAACCCGACTTGTATTCATGTATATGAAAGTGGTTTGCAAAACACCATGATGTGCATGTACTGATCGTAACACGTGTACAAGTTAATAATTTAATATGTAACATACAAGTTAATATTGTAACACCGTATACCTGGGATAACATGTGTTAAGCCTCTGTTATAATATTGGTTTAACCCAACTTGGTGTCATGTATAAGCTAGGGGTTTCCAAAACACCATGATTTATATATACATACTGTAACATGTGTTACGCGCCTGACATGTATAACGTGTGTTAAGCCTCTATTATAACGTGTGTTAAGACTTCCAGAATGGATGCATAAACTCCAATAGTAACTTAATAACAACATAGTATACATGATATAACGTGTGTTAAGCCTCTTTTATAACGTGTGTTAAGACTTCCAAAATGTGTTAAGTCCATACCGTTTTAACATCATGTACTAGACAAAATAAAATAAGAGTCTCACATTACATATTACTAGTAAACGAAAATACATAGCACTAAGAAAATGGTGGAGCTTCCTTTTACAGTCTGCCTTAGCTTTTCAGCGGCTACCTTTGCTGCCTTAGCTTTTCAGCGGCTACCCTTGCTTTATTGTTTGGGTCGGTCTTGAAACGGTTTGTAAACATGTGGGTGTGCATATGCCAGGGAAGTTGTGTTGTAACATAAACACGTGTTAGTTGTGTTGTGTTGTAACATAAACATGGTCATGATCCTTAAGCATCTGATCCACGTTTGACGAAACCAATGGTCCCGAGAATTGGATCTTGTTTCCCTTGTATCCATCACCATCCTAATAACAAAAAGATAAGATAACCGTTAAGTCGTTAACCAGACATAACTATTAACACATTCATAACCATGGTTTTTTCATTCAGCAAGTGTAACGGCTGAAAATGAGAAAACAACATCAAATAAGGACACAAATGAAGATAATGACATAAACATTAAAGATCTAAAATACGAAACATTAACAGTCTATAATTTGTAATCTATACGAACATTAACGGTTGGAATTATACAAACTGTAATTTGTAATCTATAAAACACATTAACGGTCTAATTACGAACATTAACTATTATACTTGGTGTTCATGTTTCAAAACCCATATTCTATAATCGGCTGAAAAGAAAAAAAACTACTGAAGCAAACAAGCAAGATAAAAACGTGAGCATTAATAGACTTGTTGTTTGTGTTTCACATTAACGAGATCCCCTTAAATCATCATATCCAAACAACAAACAAAAACCCACAATGCAATAATTAAATCAAGAAACTAAATCAAGATTACCTCATCGCAAATATCACCACAAATATCGGATCCAAATCGAATCAAATAATAAAAAAGGAAGAAACTTTATTGACACACCTGTTCACCACAAGATCTGGACGAACATTGGAAGGTGAGAGAAGAAGAATAAGAAAAGCGAACCAAAGCCCACTAGCCCAGATCGTAGTAAAGATCTTGTTTAGGAAGATGAATACTCCACAGTACATTAATGGTGCTCCATAGATCTACCATTGTTGATGGATGCTCCATAGTTCATTAATGGTGGATCTAATTTGAAATAAGTGGTTTAAGAAGTTGAAGAAATTATGAAAAAACAACCTTTCTAATTTGAATTTGGTTGATCGAAAATGGAGGAGGATGGAAGAGAATGATGTGATTTTAGATATTAATGAGGGTGTCAAATCACTTTGAGCAAGATAACTTTTTGAGTGGGCTAGGAATATGTAGAATTACCAATGTGCCCTCAAGATTAAAAAAAGATATTATGGAAGCTGGGACATGTGGCCAAATGTAAGCCATTAGATGGGTTTGCAAAGTTTTCTAAAAATCTAAGGTTTCCTATGGAGCATTGCCCTATATATATATATATAGGGAGCCGCTAGAATGAGAACCACCACGAGTTATGAGAACCGCGAGAACCAAGTGCCACGGAGGGGCGTTGACCACGATTTTTTTTTTACAACTAGATCCGTATATTTTAACAACATTCGTAAAAAAAATTACAAACGGCGCGCCCAAGGGGGTAGTTTTTTACACCCAAAGTTTGTAAAAAAAAAAAGAAAAAACAAAAAAATAATAAAAACACCAAACTTTGGGTGTAAAAAACTACCCCCTCGGGCGCGCCGTTTGAAATTTTTTTTTTACGAATGTTGTTAAAATATACGGATCTAGTTGTAAAAAAATCGTGGTCAACGCCCCTCCGTGGCACTTGGTTCTCGCGGTTCTCATAACTCGTGGTGGTTCTCATTCTAGCGGTCCCCTATATATATATATATATATATCTATATGGGATAAGGATCATTACAGAACACTAATTATTGCAAGAACAAAAAAAACAACTCTAAATCACTTAATTTTGTGATTTGAGGTTCATATTTCTTAAATTCTATGTTTCTTACATTCATATGTGTATTATATATACATAAAAAATCATATATTTTTTCCTACACATAGTCTACATACATGTAATTAATTTAGACCTACATGTGTGTAGGTTATTCAAAAACTGAAGATTTTTCATATTTTGTTTTAAATTCTAGTGTGGAAACAATAAATCTTACATTTATAACATTTTCATTTACTTTTTAGGATTGAAAAAATGAGTGATTCATTTTGTTCTGCGTGTTATCGCAATATTTAGTGTTCTTCATAGAACCTTCCCCTATATATATATATATATATATGGGAGGGTTATCTTGAGAACGCTAAATATTGCGAGAACCGTGAGAACGAATGAAAAAACCAATCAAAATCAATTTTTTATTACAAACCTCATTGTAATTAAGATACAACATCAAAAAAAGAATTTACAACATCAAATAATTCATTTCTCCTTTCAAAATCACTCTTTTTAGATTTTTTACACATGTGTAAATATAACAGATTTACACATGTGTAAATGGCAAACTTACACATGTGTAAATTTTCTTTATTTACAAATTCACGTAAATTTATACGTGTAAATTAAATTTCAAACATTGTATTCGAATAATAATGATAAGTGTAGAAATTTTTTTTGAATTTGAATTGGAATTGTTTTTTACCAAGTTCTTGCGGTTTTTCATTTTTTCTCACGGTTCTCACAATATTTAGCGTTCTCATTTAAACCTTTCCATATATATATATAAGAGAAGGATCCGTTAGGAACCACCCTTTATTGTGAGAACCGCGAGAACCAATGTAAGCACAACCAAAAATACCTAAAAATAGCTAAAAAAACACACAAATTTTTTAATATTTTTTAAATTAAAATCGCTATATTTCATTATTAAAAAAAATTGGCTACTAAAAGTAGCGATTTTTATATAAAAATAATAAAAAAATTGTGTGTTTTTTTAGATTTTTTGGGGGTTTAGTTTTTAGCATTTTAGCTTGGGTGGGGGTGTGGGGGTTAGGATTTTTTAGGTTTTGTTTTTTGTTTTTTTTTTTTTTTGGTGGGGGGGGGGGGGGTTAGGTTTTTATTTTTATCTTTTTTGGAGGGTGGGGTTAGGTTTTTTTGGTGTGGTCACATTGGTTCTCATGATTCTCACAATAAAGGTGGTTCTCAAATGAACCTTACCCTATATATATATAGTGGGAGTTGGCTAGAAAGTCCAAGTTTCCTAGAAAGTCTAAGATGCAATAGGGAGATAACATGTGACTTTTTTTAATTTAAATTTGGAATATTATATTTCCTAAACTAACTATCTAGATATTTATGGAAACGTATATCTTTTTGACAATTTCAAATCATTACGATTTCAAAAGGACAGTTACTTTAAATTACGAAGTTCAAATCATTAACTATTTCTTCACGTTGTATTTTATCAGTTACTGGGTTCATCACAATGTGTTTTAGCAGTTACTGGTTTCAGTTACTGTTTCATCACAATGTGTTCTATCATTTACTAGTTGATGTGATTTTGGCATTTTTGATGTTGTGTTTTATCAGTTATTGGTTCACGTTGTGTTTTATTAGTTACTGGTTTCATCACAATGGGTTTTATTAGTTACTGGTTTCAGTTACTGTTTCATCACATTGTGTTCTATCATTTACTGGTTGATGTGATTTTGGCATTCTTGATGTTGTGTTTTATCAGTTACTGGTTTCATCACAATGTGTTTTAGCAGTTACTGGATTCAGTTACTGTTTCATCACAATGTGTTTTTATCAGTTACTGGTTGATATAATTTTTGGCATTCTTGATGTTATGTTTTATCAATTACCGGTTTCATCACAATGTGTTATACCAGTTATGATTCATGAATGGCAAGTTCTTTTGTATTTTATCTACTGTTTCATCACAATGTGTTTTATCAGTTACTGGTTGATGTGATTTTGGCATTCTTGATGTTGTGTTTTATCAGTTACTGGTTTCATCACAATGTGTTTTATCAGTTACTTACTGGTTCATGTTGTGTTTTATCAGTTGGCATTCTTGATGTTGTGTTTTAGCAATCAGTCACTAGTTCGCCACATTGTGTTTTATCGCTAAAACACACTACTATGAACATATCTATATCTGATTTATCGTTATTTTTTGTATGATTTGGTGTTTTCAAATGTGAGGGATTAGAGAGAGAGAAAAAAAATTGTGACATTTATGGAGGTGATTTTATGATTGATAATTATTTCCTTATTTAAAACAACTTAAATGACACATTTACCCCCAATCAATTAAATTAGTCTATTTTAAAGACATATATATTACCAAAATGCCACCAAAATGATCTCAACCATTAAACACACTAATTTGATGGCCTAGATCGCTTCCTACACTTCCTAGCAAAAACACAATTTCCGCAAGATTCCCACTCTCTCTCTTTCTATATCTATATCTATACTATATTAATAAGCATATCCGAAGGGTAGAAATGGTCATTTGTCACTTTTTCAACATTCACAAACCTTTAAAGCATATTGTACAACCATTTAAAACACACAACCTTTAAATTTATTAAACCTGAATTTTAGGCGGCCAAATCCTTTTTGTTCAAAATTTGAAATTTGAATCTCTGCTCATCCCCACTTCCCCATACAGCATGCTGTCTTTTGAATTCCCTGTAGATTTTTGAAACCTTCAATTTTTTGAATTCCCGCACAATCGTCCCCTACAAATCCGTATTTTCATACACATTCACCTCTCTCTTTCTCCCTCTCCATCGTCAGAGCTTTCAAATTGGTAAGCAATCGCCATCTTCTTCAAATGTTTAACCTGATTTCATCTGGATGGTTAGGTATCATGCTTACCCGATTTCTTCTTGTTTTGCGTCTCACCCTTTAAACCCTAGATGTAAGTTCTTCTCCATGTGCTCACCTCTGCATACGCAGCCGTGGTCTACCTCATCCTGTCTGTAATTCTTTGCTTTTCGGTTTTATCATTTGAAGGTGCCACTGCTGCTCCTCCAACCCAGCGCTGCCTCTACATCGTCTTTTCACTCTCACTTGCTACCTAGGGCTTTTAATTTACTGACTTTTTAATGTGTTTAATAAATATCTTTTGATGCTTCTTTACTATATCTTCAAGCATCTAACCTCTACAGAAGTAGACGATTTTAAAGATTTGAAGTTTGGATATTCCATCCCATTTGTGAGTAAACTGGTAACTTTGTGTTTTTATTTGATCTTCAGTCTCAACCCGTATTTTCATGAAACAAGTTGTTAATTTAGGTCAGATGAGTACATATTTCTTTGGTGGGGTTGAGAGAGAAGTGAATTGCGCTTCATTCCATCCTACCTTCTCTCTTCTTGTTTCAGGAGCTGATGATCACCAAGTGAAGATCTGGAGGATGAATGGTATGCCTTCCTCAATTACCAGACTCCAGTTTTGTCACTATTTTTGTTTTGTAGGTCTCCAATTAAGATTATATATGCTCATTTTGGGGGTTTTGATACCAAAAGAATGTGCTAGCAGAGCAGTTGATCTACCTTATTATACATTATCGAATATACTAAATAAACTAACCCTTCTCTTTTTGGCCATTGATTGCTATTCAGAATTTTACATTTATTGCAGCGAAATCATCTTTCTTATCAGTATTGCAGAACAGTCAAATGTCATCTGTGATAATCAGAGGAACACTATTAACATTGTCACATATATAGATTGTGGGTCACTTTCTACCTGGTTTAATTGATCATTGCGTATAAATGAAGAAAATGGACAAATTTTGTGGTTGCTTAGGTTATCTATGCTTTATATGTATGGTTCTTTAAGATTTTTTTTTATGGGGGAATTAGAAAATGTAAGTAAATTAAAAGAGACCATTTGTTCAAGAAAACTAATATATGTAATACCATTGTGTTTCAGTTACAGTGGAGTGGGAAGTGGACTCATTTAGAGGTCACGCACAGAATTTGTCATGTGTTCCTTCCCATGCAAGACAAGACATCCATACGTGTTTGGGGTGCTAAATAAAGAACACGTCTACAATGTTTTGGCGAGGATCATGACAGATTCTGGAGTCTTAGGTATCATTCTTAATGAATCGTTTAACAGCTAGCCATGATATATAGTTTTCAAGATAGAAAGAGAGTGTTCTGCCTTTTGAGTTAGTAATGATTTTTTTATACTATGTGAAAGATTGTTTTTTATTGCGTTTGTACTCAATTCAAAAGGAGACTCAATTTATCCCGATATGAGTTCACCCTACCCACCTCAATTTTAGTTTTGTGTGGCAATTCTGGCCCATTTGTTTATGAATGGCTCGGCTTGAGAGTTTAAACTGATTGAAAGTGCCCAAAGTGTATGTTGATACAATATCCCAAGGTCTATTTTAAATTATTAGATTACCATTTTTTTTTTTAATAATATAATTTTATATATAAGGCCAAATAAATTACACCAAGATAGCCGGTAAGCGGGCAACAAGCTGCGCCGCTACCCCCTTTTGAATAGCGAAACCTAACCTAGTAAAAACGAAACCCCGATCTCTAGGAGACGAAATGTTGTTGTGAACAACCCGTTGGACCCGTTCAAGAAATCTGATGGCTTCTGGGGCTAGCGAGCCAAAGGTATCAAAGGCAAAAGGGATAAAGGAATGTTGATTACCATTTTGATTATATAACTTTTGTAACCGTATTTAGAATGTCAACTATATATAAAATTAGGACAAGATATGTTTTGTGGCTCAACCCAACCTGGTTACATGCACTAAAAAACCCCTTAACCTGAACTTGATTTCTTAACAAGATATGTATAGTACTTTAGAAATAATATGAAGGCTTGATTTGCAGTATTTGAAACAAAAAAGTAGAGCAAGTGTTGTAAATGATCATCTTTCGGATTTCCGTGTGTGGAGGTTTATCTGTGATTGGATGCATGCTTTCTGGACTGTATGTTTGATAGTGGGGGTTTTTTGATTTTGCTATCCTTACTTCCATTTTTGCTTCTCTTTTTATTTTATATTTACTTTTCTTTTTCTAGATTTTGAGTATTAAATTGTTTAAGAATAGGAAAAAAAAAATTTCGTTACAGCTAATTCATATGCTTGTTCAGTTGTTTATCTTTATTTTATGTTTAATTTGTGCTTGGTAAAACTTTTTATCATGTTTATGCTTTATATGTACTCAATGCAGCTTATTTATAAACTTAGTATTGGCAAAACAGTAAATTTTGTTTAGAATAGTTGAAACTTATGTTGGTTCAGTTCTGTTTATACATGAGGGAAAACATTAAAGCATACCTGTTACAGCAGACAGTGCGTTGGAGAATCCAGTAATGGAGTTCGACATGCTTGTCATCGTGATCTGGTTCTTCCTTAGGGTGCTGACTGATGATGGGGACTTAGAAAACCGAAAAGGGTATCGGCTTAGGAGAGGAGGTTGATAATGATGTTATGACTAATGGGGTGTGTCTAATTGTGTAACTGAGTAACCCTAAGACCTCTACATAATTCTCCTTATATAAGCACCCAGGAGGAAACCTAATTAGTTAATAAGGGTAATATGGTCCATCAACAATTACCAACTAATTATTTAATAGGTTATTATATATTTTGATCTATATTATGTAAATGATTATAATGGCTATAGATTAAATATTAATACATAATATATTTAATCTTACATTCTCCCACTTAGCCGAGTAATCATTTACTATGAGTATTAGATAAGCCTGATCAGGAGTTAACACTCATTTTAGCCTTAAACAAGTACTATAGCAGAGAAATACAGCCGTTGAATCATTATGCGACTCAGGACCCCCATTAATCATACTATAGCCTTAATTTAAAACCTAATCGTCATGATCAAAATACGCATAAGCCCTTTGTTTGATTTGTAACTTTATTTGTCTATATGCCATTATACCGGTTGAACATATTCTAAGAGACATACAAAATCAAACTGAGGAAATTTCATTAACATAAAACATAAGCTAGTACAATATGCTCAAATAAGGTCTTTACTAAATCCCATATTCCGAACTTGTTCTTCATAAACCTTAGGAGGGAGACCTTTAGTCATCGGATCCGCAAGCATATATTTAGTACTAATATACTCGATACAAAGATTATTTTCCTCAACTCGTTCACGTACGAACAGATATTTTGTATCGAGATATAAACCAGCTCCAGTCGAACTGTTACTGTTCGAGAAACTAACGGCAGCTGAATTATCACAATAAAGCTTCAATGGTCTAGAAATGGAATTAACGATTTTGAGTCCAGCGACCAGATTTCTAAGCAACATTCCATGACAGGTTGCGTTATAAACGGCAATGTACTCAGCCATCATTGTGGAAGTTGTGGTCAACTGTTGTTTATGACTCTTCCATGAGATAGGGCCGCCTGCTAACATAAAGATATAGCCCGAAATGGATTTCTTGTCATCTTTGCATTTGGCAAAGTCAGAATCAGAATAGCCCACCACTTCTAAATGATCACTTCTTCTATAAGTCAGTTTATAGTCTTTCGTCCCTTGCAGATATTGAAGTACCTTCTTAGCTGCTTTCCAGTGATCTAGGCCAGGATTAGTCTGATAACGGCCTAGCATTCCAGCAATATAGGCGATATCTGGGCGAGTACAGACTTGAGCATACATCAGGCTCCCGACTACTGACGCGTAAGGTATCTAGCTCATTTGCTCCGTTTCAACCTCTGTTGTCGGACACTGGAATGAACCGAAAACATCTCCTTTAACTACTGGACCGACGGAGGGTTTGCACTGTTGCATGTTGTAACGTGTAAGGACACGATCTATGTAAGCCCTTTGGGAAAATCCTAAGATCCCTTTGTGTCTATCTCGGTGAATTTCGATGCCAATGACGTAAGAAGCATCTCCAAGATCCTTCATGTCGAAGTTATGCGAGAGTAACCGCTTCGATTCATGCAACATGTCTAAACTATTACTTGCCAATAGAATATCATCAAATTAAAGGACAAGAATAGTAAAGTTGCTCCCACTCATCTTGAGGTAGGTGCATTGATCCACTTGATTCTTCATAAAACCTTGCTTCTTCATGACTTCATCAAACTTGAGGTACCACTGACGTGATACTTGTTTTAACCCGTAAATGGATTTCTTCAGCTTACAGACTAGATGCTCCTGACCTTCAGGTTTAAAGCCTTCAGGTTGTTTCATGTAAACATCTTCGTCCAAATCTCCGTTAAGGAAAGCGGTTTTAACGTCCATCTGATGTAACTCTAAATCAAAATGAGCTACTAGGGCCATGACGATCCTTAATGAATCTTTACGAGAGACAGGTGAAAACGTCTCTTGATAATCAATTCCCTATTTCTGAGTGTAGCCCTTTGCAACCAATCTCGCTTTGTAGCGTTCAACGTTCCCATTCGGATCCAGTTTTGTTTTGAACACCCATTTGCATCCTACGGGTTTGACAACGTTGGGTAATTCTACCAAATCCCAAACGTCATTTTTCTTCATGGATTCAAGCTCTTCAATCATTGCTTTATTCCATTCAGAAGACTGATCACTGCTAATGGCTTCATTGTAAGAGATAGGATCATTGAGCTTTCCGGGATCCATTTCAGTCAGGTAGGTAAGATAATCATCCCAATTAGTAGGCCTTCTTTGCCTAGATGACCTCCTGAGTGGATTATCGGGTTCAGCGTTGTCTTGGTTTTGAGCGTTTGATGTGCCTTCGTCATGAGGTATAATAGGTTCTGATTGTAGAGGCAAATTTGGAGCTGGTGCAGTAGCTTCAGGTACAGTAGTTGCATTGGGTACAAGAGGAGTAATCGGAGTAATGGTAAGCGAAGAGTCTCCCCCCCCCCTGCGTCTTGTACTTCTTGCAAATCTTCGTAAGGGTTGGTACTGCTCCCACGGACCTTGAAATCCTCCAGGAACGCGGCACGCTTGGTTTCAACAATACGGGTGACATGGGAAGGACAATAGAAACGGTAACCCTTAGAATTATCAGGATACCCGATAAAGAAACAGGTAACTGTTTTAGGGTCAAGTTTCCTTAGGAAAGGATTGTAAAGTTTTGCTTCAGCAATGCAGCCCCATACTTTCATATATTTAAGACTCGGTTTTCTTCCTGTCCAAAGTTCATAAGGAGCTTTAGGGACAGACTTAGAAGGAACTCTATTGATTATATGAACAGCTGCTTTTAATGCTTCAGTCCAGAGGAATAATGGTAAATTAGTGTTGGCTAACATACTGCGCACCATGTTCATAAGGGTACGATTTCTTCTTTCAGCTACATCGTTCTGCTGAAGTGTACCAGGCATGGTGTATTGGTTCACAATCCCCTGGCCCTTACAAAACTCATAAAATGGACCAGGAGCTTGACCCACATCAGTATGTCTTCCATAATATTCACCGCCTCTATCTGATCTCACAACTTTAATCTGACGATCTAATTGCTTTTCAACTTCAGCCTTATAATCTTTAAAAGTTGTAAGAGATTCAGATTTCTCCTTAATTAGATACAAGTACATGTAACGAGAATAATCATCAATAAAAGTGATAAATGAAGTATGTCCTGTTTATGCCAGCGATTTGGTAGGGACCACTAATGTCAGTGTGAATGAGTTCTAATAAATTAGAGCTCCTAGTGGCACCTTTCTTATTCGCTAATGTCATTTTACCTTTAAGACATTTGACACATGTTCCAAAATCATAGAAATCGAGAGGAGGTAAGACTTCATCATTTACGAGACGATTTAATCGTTCTCTTGAGATGTGGCCTAAACGTTGATGCCACAACATGGATGAAGTCTCTAAGTCTCGTTTCTCTTTCATCTTTGTGAGTGATTCATTAATGTTATATGACAACAAAGATTTGGAAAAGTCATCTTCTAGTTCTAATCTATAGAGACCACCATCCAGAATACCAGTACCATAAAGAACAGAATCATAGAGGATAGAGAGTTTGCGATGACCATGGGAAACAATAAAACCGTCCATGTCTAACTTTGGTCGTGATACAAGGTTCCGAGTTACCTCAGGAACATATAAGGTATCATAAAGTTTAATACATAAACCAGTTTTCATAACTAATTGTAATGTTCCAATGGCCTTCACTTCTAATTCTCGATCATCCCCAACCTTAAGCGTTCTTTGGTTTCTTTCCAGCTTCCGGATTGAAAGGAATCCCTGAGTTGAATTGGTAACATGAACCATAGAACCAGAATCAAACCACCAAGAATTAGCAGGAACACTTAAATTATAGGACTCAAGTATCATAAAATAATCGTTACCTTTCTTAGCCAGCCACTCCTTAAAGTCAGGGCATTCCTTCTGCATGTGTCCTGTCTTTTTACAGAATTTGCAGTGGATACTGCCTAAGGAGTTCTTAGAGCTGGAAGGTGCACTTGTATTAGGATTAGGCCTTTGGACTTTTGAAGCATCCTTCCTCTGATGATTGTTCTTCCTTTTCTTAGAGTTGGAGGTGGTGAAGTTAGCAACATCAGTAATGCGATCCATCCTCATACGCTCTTCCTCCTGTACGCACATGGCGACCAGCTCACTCATCGTCCATTTGTCCTTCTGAGTGTTGTAATTGATCTTGAATGCTTCAAAGGACGAAGGAAGCGAAGTAATGATGAAATGAACAAGGAAACCATCACTGATTTCCATTTCCAGCCCCTTCAGCTTATTGGCCATGTCATTCATCATCATGATGTGCTCGCGAATGCCGCTCCTCCCATCATACTTAGTTGTCACCAGCTTGAGAATAAGAGTACTAGCGTGTGCTTTAGACGTCCCTTTGAACTGCGCCTCCACAGAAGCCAAGTAGGTTTTAGCATCTTCAGAATCAGGAATAGCTCCCCTGATTGCATTGCTTATGGACTGCTTCATAAACATGAGAGACATGCGATTACACCTAGTCCACTTATCATGAGTTAACTGCTGAGCAGCAGTACTTTGTGGAGTAAGGTCCGCTGGCTTATCCTCTCTTAGGGCATAGTCAAAATCTAGCAGCCCAAGCGTAAGCATGAGAGCATCCTTCCATGCAGCAAAGTTATCACCAGTCAAAGGCGGAATCCCGCAATTTGGAGCTGATAGTGGAAATAAGATGAGCAAGTTATGATACTAAGGAAGAAGTCTTAATGTGATCTAAGGGCATGTTAAACTAAGGCAGGCATAAATAATGACCATTTTACATTATGAAGCTGTGATATTGTCTATTACTAACATCAAAATAATAGACTTAGTTAAAATTCTACTTAAACGAAGACAAATCAGCTTTGGCCAGAAGTGTAATCATTTAAGCATGTGTGCAAAGTGGTTGTAACAAATCAGCTTTGGCCAGAAATTGAAACAATCACTTTAGTTATGCACTTGTTAAGTATGCCATCTATGAAAGAATTAAATCAGCTTTGGCCAGATATTAAGACATTCATGTTTATGATGCACACTTAACATAGCTTTCGTAATACTTGAACGATAAGTAGATGTATCAAGTCAGCTTTGGCCAGAAATGATATATCAAAAGCTCATTCAAGTTAAGCTATTTTGGTTTTGTAAAACATTATCTGATTCTGATTAATTAACTAAGTAATTACAAAACCAATTATTTAATGGCAAACCACCCGTTAGCGCGGTAATGCCCAAGTTTTGTGCGATCAGTAAAGCCCAAAACTTGTGCGATCAGTAAGGCCCAAAACTTGTGCGATCAATAAGGCCCAAAACTTGTGTGATCAGTAATGCCCAAAAAACTTGTGTGATCAGTAATGCCTTGTGCGATCCACAAGTCTTGTGCGATCCACAAATCTTGTGCGATTATGCAGTCTTAACTTGTACAATGTGCTTAACTAGTTGTACAAATCTTGTGCGACTATCTTGTGCGATCAGATCATCTCTTATGTGATCTGATCTTGTGCGATTATCTTATGCGATCAGATCATCTCTTATGCGATCTGATCTTCTGCGATCCAGTTGTTGTATATTGTTATAACAACTGAAAATTCGAAAATTAAAAATTGTGATAGAGTTTCCTATTATAACATTGATCTAATTTTATCATAAAATTTCGAAAATCATAATCTGTTTATCTTATTAACAGATTTCGAAAAAGCTTATTAGATAAAATAAGATCAAAATTAGGAAAACATTCCACAATTCAAAACACATTCCAAAACATAAAGGAAATTTCGAATTTCAACTAAGAACATGATGAACCCTAAAATTTAACCTTACCTTATATCCGAAATCTGGAAAATTTATCAATCATTTAATCAATTCTAGAACATTATGATTTCGGAACAGTAATATTTGATGAAAACATATGATCCGATATAGTTTGAACAGATCCGAGATGGGGTTTCGGATGAAAAAATCCGAAATTTATTTAGGGTTTTCTAATTCCGTTTTCCAGTTTTATTCCAGATTTATGGATACAAAACAGAACTGACTAATCAACATATGCTCTGATACCACATGTTGGTTCAGTTCTGTTTATACATGAGGGAAAACATTAAAGCATACATGTTACAGCAGACAGTGCGTTGGAGAATCCAGTAATGGAGTTCGACATGCTTGTCATCGTGATCTGGTTCCTCCTTAGGGTGCTGACTGATGATGGGGACTTAGAAAACCGAAAAGGGTATCGGCTTAGGAGAGGAGGTCGATAATGATGTTATGACTAATGGGGTGTGTCTAATTGTGTAACTGAGTAACCCTAAGACCTCTACATAATTCTCCTTATATAAGCACCCAGGAGGAAACCTAATTAGTTAATAAGGGTAATATGGTCCATCAACAATTACCAACTAATTATTTAATAGGTTATTATATATTTTGATCTATATTATGTAAATGATTATAATGGCTATAGATTAAATATTAATACATAATATATTTAATCTTACAACTTACATTTATTTAAGAAAGGCATACAGAGAAGGATATATCTTGCAATTCTAGCCAAGCACCTTGCATTTTTTATTTATTTTTACTATTACGGCTTGCTTGCCTTGGTCATGCGCTTTTTTTTTCGCCTTGCGCCTAGGCTCCAGGCAAGGCCAATGCGCCTTAAGTGCGCCTTTGATAACACATTTTACAAAAGCAGGAGGGTTTTGATGTTTGTTTGTTTGTTTGTTTGGAATAGGTACCCATGTCAAGCTCCCTGATCCTTGCTTGAAAGAACTAAATGTATATGAAGTTCGCACCTCTTACAATAAGAAGATATGGTTCATATGAACTAGGAGGCGTTTACAATAAGATGATACGGTTTGTGCAAAGATTCTGAAATTGTGCAGATACCTTCTGGTTTAATATATAGTTGCAGCATTAAAATGATGGTTGTTTGTACAGGCACAGAGATGTGAAGTGACTAATGGTGACTGCCATGAAGCTGTTGGTCGGAGTCCAAACACAAATTCAGTCACGTAGAATCTAACTGCCAAAGAATCAAACACAAGAACAATCATCATTACCCAATCTATTCCGTCTGTCATCATGCAAAAGCACAACTTAGTAACTCATATTTATCAATATTTTATTCTTTTTTTTTTGTTCACAGATTTGAATTTGAATGTAAGACATATTTTCATGCAGGTGTATCATGAAAAATCATATTTGTAGTGGTGGTATTTCAACCAGGCATGTCTTAAAAAAGCACACCTGAGGCGTGAGGTGCTAGAGGTGTTTTGAAAAACGTTTTTTTAATGAGGCGTTGATCTACAAGAAGCGCTATGAAGCCGCGCTTCAGGCTTGAGGGGCTAAGCAATTGTGGTGGCGTTTCAGTCAAAATCAGATTTGATTTGGGCCCAACATTTTTGAGATGGCGCTTCATGTATTCCCAAAGCTATGAAATTATGAGATGAGATGTTGAGAGCTCCCAGTCCTTTGTTTTTGGATCAGTACCTTAAGTTGAGAATGAGAAACTTTATTTTTTTAAAGTATGAAGATATATTTGAAGAGTTTTCTACTTTTTAGACCGAAGAAAGGAGAATGCTAAAAATGTGAAACATAAAACACTTTTGTTCAGACTTTTCTGCACTGTACATTGCACACTGCACAACTTTACAACATTGAATCTTTGCTCCAAGTAATAGAGATTTAAAACAACATATTTAGTTTATGGGTCCTAATATTAACACATGGGAAAACTTATTTACACATGGTGTATACGGGCCGTATACTGTTATACGACCCGTATAGAATAAAAACAACTGACAAAGTCTGTTGGCACAGACTTTGTCAGTATTTTTTATTCCATACGGGCCGTATAACAGTATACGGCCCGTATACACCATGTGTAAATAAGTTTGCCTGTTCGTATACAATGTATACGAACGTGTATACGGGCCGTATACTGTTATACCCGTATGGAATGAAAATTTGATTTTTCAAGTATTTTAGAGTTGTGAGGTGCTCAAAACTTTCTAAAAGTAGAAAAAAATAAAACATCAACAAGTAACAAAGATTGAAGAACAAGAAAACGTGTCGTATGACTGTAATAAAACGGAAGCTATCAACGCGGGATTACGGGCATGGTGTTATTCTTTATTTAATATTTATAGAATAAAAGGAAGGGTGAGGCATTTGATGAGAGTTGTAAGGAGTCTGAATAAAACGGAAGCTATCAACGCGGGATTACGGACATGCGTTTAATTCCCAACATATTTGTTTTGTCACGTACATTTCGTAAGAAACTTTTCGTGCACTGAACCTTCACCTCCAATCATTTCTTGGTCAAATCACACACTATAAAGTTTAAACTTATCATGTGTTGTAGTTTGGAAAGATGACCGAATAGAGATCTGAATAACAAACTGTGGAGAACTTGTTTGCGTTATCCACCAACAATCTGTTCATTATCTGTTGTTGTCTAAAACAATATCAATTAACGTTCAGTTGTGTATACAAATTCATCACCGGTTTCTACAGCACAAGCACATACACAGGGATAATGTTCTCGAAATTGAAGGAAAAGAAAAAATGGTTGTTGATTTTTTTCACTATCAAGTGTGAGATTAGCCAAACAAGGATGAAAGATACTCAAACCATCTGATCCCGTTGTTGCAAACTCCTTTAATGTGAGATTCTTCAAGTTTGCACATTTTGAGAAAATACCAATGTGGGGTCAACTCCGTCAATACACAAAGTGACAGAATTTGTGGATTTCGGTTGGGTCAGAAAACTTTTCCTCGGGGGAGGGTGAGTAGTATGAGTCTGAGTCCATTGTGGTTCGTGAATGTTGGAAGAACCCGACACGTCTTCTGCTACCTCTTCGGTTGGTAAAAGACATAGGATGGCTTCTAATACAGGCTCTTTGTCAGTTGTGGTTGATTTATAGGAGGAGGTTATGAAACGAATATATGTTTATGCGAACATCCTTATTTTGTCACGTACATGCGTTTAATTCCCAACATCCTTATTGTATCAGACTCTCTTCCCTCCTGATGCAATTTTTACAGTGGTATCAATGTCCTGCTACTACAATCCTTCCAACGCCTGATTCCGATACAACCCTTGTGGATTTCGGTTGGTTAAAAAGGAAAAAAACAATTTTTTTACCATTTTTTACCATATGTATACGGGCCGTATACCGTTTATACGGCCGTATACTCTCGGTAAAAAAAAATTTACCGATCGTATACAATGTATACGATGATTGTATACGGGCCGTATATTCTGATATGGCTCGTATACTATGGGTAAAAAATGGTTTATTCTCTTTAATCTATTAGAACGATCATTGTCTTGAGAACCTGATTCTGGTTTAAACAATGGAATTTGTGGATCAACAGAAATAACTGAAAATAACTCGCCATTCTCTTGCACCTGTATACGTTGCAAGGTATAGAATGTTTGAAGTATTCTTGGTTCAATACAAACTCTTCTGAAAGACAAGAATACAACGTTCATGTATCACAAGATAATGGTTTCTCGACAAATAAGTATTATCTGACATCATCTGTTCATCATTGTTCTTGAGGATGAAGATGAAGAAACGAGACTTTTTTTTAAGAAATTAGCAAGGTAAACCTGAATTTTCAGATTTTTAGACACTTACTTGAACATGAGTCTGAGTCCATTGTGGTTCGTGAATGCTTCGATTAAAAATGAACCGTTGGGATTCAAAGTCTTAAGTGATGGACAACTGGTTAAAAGATGTAGAAGAGTTTGTGTAGAGATCTTTTACGTACAAATTTGCATCATCCTTACGGTTACAAATGAACCGTTGGGATTCAAGGGTTTATGAGTAAAAGAATTGTGGATTTCAGTTGGGTCAGATCTCGGAAGTACTGAACAACAGAAATAACAATATACGGCCCTCACAAAGTTGTCATTTTCAAGTGTGAGATTAGCCAAACGAGGATGAAAGATACTCAAACCATCTGATCCCGTTGTTGCAAACTCCTTTAATGTGAGATTCTTCAAGTTTGCACATTTTGAGAAAATACCAATGTGTTTGTCAGCTTCGTCAATACACAAAGTGACAGAATTTGTGGATTTCGGTTGGTTCAGAAACTTAACAAGAGAAGCAACTAAAAAAGGAAACATTCTGATTCAGATTCTGAAAGCAGATGTTTAGTAGTGTTTGAGAAACTAACAAGGTAAACCTTAATTTTCAAAATTTTAGACACGTTCTTGAACCGTTAGTAATGCTAGATGTCATTTTGGCTGAACCACAACCTATTACAGCACTGTATGAACCTGCGTTTTGAAAATAGGCTTTGTTCTTCGTTTATTGGATCGTTCTAATAGATTAAACAGGTTTTTACCATTTTTTACCATATGTATACGAGTCGTATACGGTTTATACGGCCGTATACCATTGGTAAAAAATATTTTTACCCATCGTATACAATGTATACGATGGTTGTATACGGGCCGTATATTATTATACGGCTCGTATACTATGGGTAAAAAATGGTAAAAAAGGGATTATTCTCTTTAATCTATTAGAACGATCCTTGTCTTGAGAACCTGATTCACGAACCACAATGGACTCAGACTCATACTACTAGCAGAAGAACCCGACACGTCTTCTGTGATGATTCGAAACATTCCGAATAACTAGCAGAAAAACCCGTACCGGTGATTGTTTATCCATACTATTCTTCATAGCCATATTCCCACTCACAAGTTGTTGATACATATCGTCCGTTCAAGTTGAGCTTCCTGATACATATCGTTTGTAAGAAACTGTTCGTGCACTGAACCTTCAGTTGTGTACCCTTCAATCTTGTTGAGTATTTTTCTAACCTTATGCTTGCATCCACCACAGTGAATATTAACTTTATGCGAAATAGTTTGGAAACCGGACGGAATCTATGAAGAAACTGTTGGAATTTGTGGATTTCGGTTACTATTTGAACAGTGGTGGACCCAAAAAAAAATTTTTACGGGGTGCGGGAACCTTTAGTAGTCGTTTCTCTTTTTGGGTCGGATCATATTAAAATAGATAAGCAAACTAAATTTCGTATAATCAATAAAGTACGTCAAATGTAATTAAACATGTAATTAAAAATGGCGATAACGATAAGTGATGTTTTGTTTTGCTTCTTTTTTTTTCTGGTTTCTTTGAGTTAATGTATTCAAAATCCATGTGTTACCACTTGAAGTTTATATTTTTCACAGAAAGAGTTAATTTTCTCCTAGAACTCATTAAAAACATAAACTAAAGCCTAAGCGTTTGATTATTGGGCCCAAGGGGTGAACTCATTAGAATTTTTTTAAAAGTTGACTTAACTCTTAACTTAACATATATGTTAAGGACGAAATTGGGCTTAACTATATAACTTATGTTAATATTTAATTGATAACTCTATTAAAAAAATGATAATTATTATTTCTATTCAATTTATATTTTGAAAAGTTATAAATTTCAAAATTTCTACACAGATTATAAATTTATAATCTATAAAAACCTTACGAAAAAGTGTTAATTTGGTTGTATATTAAATAATATACCTAAAAATTTAAATTTAATTTAAAGTTAAAGAAAAACTAATAAATCAAAATCAAAATAATATACTTTGAAAAATGAAACCATATCTGTCAATTCACATCCCCTTTTACCTTTTGTGTCAGTAAAAGCAAAAACATATAATTATATTTAATTATATTTCCTGGGAAAAGTTCTTGTACAAATAATCTTAACATACTAAACATACAAATTGAAGGAAAACTCAAAAAGACAAGGTGACATTTTTGTAATTATCAATAACTATCAAAGTTACTCTACAAATATACCTAAAAAACCCTAACCCCCCCTCCCTCCCCCCCCCCCCACCCCAAAAACCTAAAAAAAACCTAACCCCCCCCCCCCCCCCAAACCTAAACCCCCACCCCCAAAAACCTAACACACCCCCCCCCCACCTAAGCTAAAATGCTAAAAACTAAACCCCCAAAAAACCTAAAAAAATAAAAAAAACAAACAAATTATTTTATTTTATTTTTTTAACATTTTTATTAAAAATCGCTACTTTTAGTAGCAGCAAAAAAAAAATTTTTTTTTTTTGCTAACAAAACGTAGCGATTTTTTTATAAAAAATATTAAAAAAATTGTGTTTTTTTGGTATTTTTTGTTGAGTTCACATTTGTATAGTAACTTTGATAGTTGGTGGTAATACAAAAATGTCATCTTGTCTTTTTGAGTTTTCCTTCAATTTATATGTTTAGTATGTTAAGATTATTTGTATTTGATCTTTTGCCTATATTTCCTATCATCTTGCTCACTTTCTTATGTACGAAGATGGAGCCATGGAGTCCTTATTTGCTAATAAATTTTCAGGTGACAATTGTTAATTTCTTTATTCTCTTTTTATTTTAACCATTAGAGAGTCTAAGGGGTGCGGACGGAAAATTTCAAAGGGTGCGGACGGGATTTTCAACGAAACTTAGCACTAATTTTTTTTTCCCGGGGTGCGCCCGCCCACCTTGGGCTAGCTTTAAGTCCGCCCCTATTCTTGAACACCATTTTTTCTGCCCTCCACATCCACTTTGTTGCCAACTGAATAACTACCTGCTTCCTGTTTTCTCGATCAAAACCTGAAAAGGGTAGGAATGTCATTACAACTAATTATGTTTATATCCCAAAGTGCTCATCTAGACACCAAATCTTGAATTAATAGTCAAAATGCAAAAATTTTTGGACTAAGTTGCAAACCTTAATAAAATACTCAATTTCCCTCTAAATGACTCTCTTAGTACTTTGTTCGGCTTATATAAAATGTGTATTGCATCAGACATGAGATTTTTTTTCTATCGCCTCTTCCTTAGTTGGATCCTTTTTTGGTTGAAACCCTACTTTTTGTCTTCAGGTATGCAGTTTTTCACATTACGATTTCAGATGGTGGTATTCATTTGGCTTTTTGTTGATTATTTTGCTTTTTAGTATTTGTTCAGTATTTTGATTAAACGGTAACTAATATTTGAAAATTTGGATTATATTAATTAAATTGGTGATTAAAACTTCAATTTACGATTCTATTGTTTCTTATAATCCAGGAGAAGGCTGTGAATCTGTTGTTTGAGAAGAGGCCGGAGCAGTTTGGAATCGCGGCACTTCTTCACACATTCGACAACACCACGTCTATTTTCTTGATGATTACGTTCAAGGTCAGTTAAGTCTTTCTGATTTGTTATAGAAAATTATAGTTTTTGTGATTAATTCATGGCGTTTGGGCACATAAGGTATGCATCATATATGCAAAATCTGATGATAATAGACTGCACATAAGGTGTTCGCTCATTTGCCTCAGTTACTTTTAATGTTTCCACTCAACATGCTACTACCGGTATATTATTCTTAACTATTTGAAGAATCAAAGGGTTCATAATGTAAATGGTTTTTGAGGGGTGATTGTAGTTAAAAATCAGCAACAAATGTTGCTGATAATAAGCCGCAAAAACAATGAAAACAGGTGTATAGGTTTCGGAAGGTGATCCAAATGATGTTCTAGGAACTCCTCCAGCAATAGATATGATTTAATAGTTATATCTATGTAAGGATAGTAATTTTTCTAATAGTTTCATTGCACTTTCTTCTTTTTCTAGAGCGTATAGAACATGCCTGCTGAGCACTCTATTTACACATTTTATCGCCTAAATCCAACTTCTGATGAAGTTGGTTCTCTGCTACAGTGGTTTGAAATTTCCCCATTCATACATAAATGGTTTGAAACTGACAATTGTACATTCAGGTCAATGGTGATGGTCCTGTCCGACAAGAAAGAATAAAGACAATGGTGGGGCCCACTCAATTTTTTACAATTCAATATGGTAGATGGGTCCTACAAATATATTTTTAAATGCTTAATGAATTAATAAAAAGGGTATTTTAGTCATTTTACATTGACTTAACCAGATGGTATCCTATTGATACTAAAATTATTCAGGGATGACGGATATTGTGAGACCAGTGGTAGAAATTAGATGTATGTTGAGGAAAGATGTTATTGAGGAAGAATTGTCTGCATTGTCAAGCTTTATCAAAATGATGTAGATATATCTAATAACATCATGCCAATGAAAAAGACAAAGTTGCATGCCTTAATTAGTACTCGACTTATATCTATTTTTTCTAATGTTATTGCAGTGGCCTCCATTGATCGAAGTAGTAGATAGCAGGGAATTGCCCTCAGTACTCATCGAAAGATATAATGCTGCTGGCGGTGAAGGCACTGTGCCTTATGTGGAATATTTCTCGAAATCCGTAGAGCATGGGCATCTGTTGATAATTCTCTATTCCTCATGCGGTTCGATAATGGTAAGCAGTATTATTACAAATATTATTAATCCTTTTCACAATTTCTATAACCATCTTAACCTTATTCATTATTTAATTCATGGATGGTCAATGCCCCGAATACAGTGGTGAAGAACAAGCTATATGTGTTGTCGGTTTGGTTAAAACCAAGCCCAGAATTTTTGTAGAAGCTATTCAATATCTTTTAGTCTTGGCAACTCCCGTTGAGGTAATCAGTTATACTGTTTTTTCTTGGTTATTTAATTTTATTTGTTACTCAAGTTTACTGTTTCTCAGCTGCTTCTTATTGGAGTATGCTGCTCGGGAAGTGGTGATGGATCGGACCCGTACGCAGAGGTTTCACTACAACCGTTACCTGAATACAGGATACAATCTGATGGAGTTACTATGACATGTATTGCATGCACAAATAGAGGCCATATTTTCTTGGCTGGCGTGATGGGCATATTTATGAACTGCATTATACTACGGGTTCGAGTTGGTACAAACAGTGTCGTAATGTTTGTTTGATAGCTGGCCTTGGCAGTGTGGTTTCAAAGTATGCATACGAGTTTTTTATGTGCACAGCTTCCTTTTTCTGTTAAATCATGTTTATTCTATTTTTCCATTTTACATTTTAGGTGTTCAGTACCAAATGTATTCAAATTCGGGGCTGTGGACCACATTGTCGAAATGGCTGTTGATAACGAGAGACACATTTTGTATGTGCGGACCGAAGAAATGAAAATTTAATTCTATTCATTAGGTCAAGATGGTAACTATCGGTTCTCATATGATGGTGATCGCAAACTAAGATGCATGTATGGATATTTATGCTAGAGTTTTGATTGTGTTTCCATTATCGTTGATAGAGAGAGATAAAGAGCAAAGAGATAGTGATTCTTCTTGATTCCATATAGATCAGGTATGATGGATACACTTCAAATTCTGTTTTTTTTTTCTTGACGATGTAGGTTTAAGAAGTCAGAGGTTGCTTTTAGATATTAGTTAATTTTTGCGGCCTTTAAATGAGACGAATATGTTACTCTTATAATTTATGGCGATGGTGGTTTGTAGTGGTTATTTGTAACACCTTAGGGTTACGGCTAGGATTCCGAACAAGGGTCCGTTTCTCCGGCAACCGGCTGAGCAACGACAACGAGGGATATAGAGAACTTGCGAACCGGTATGTTTATTTTTTCTACTTCCACATAAACTTGGAACTGGTTAATGGTTGCTCTTCGCTTTTTTTGACGCACATTTATCTCATATTGATAAAGTATGCACTTTTGGTTCAGATTATGCACTTTTGGTTCAGATGATTTCCTAATTTATGATGATCTACTATATTTTAGTTTTATATTTTTTTATCCAAGATCATCTGATAACCTATACTTTCCAAGTTTTCAAACAAAATTAGACCATCTTTCTTTCAAGTCTTGCTTGATCTGTCGGCTCTAATCTGGTAATTATCTTCTTCATAACAAGTCATTTTTTTCAAATCTAACATTTTTATATTTATTAGCTAAAACGTGACTTACGTACAAAATTTTGAATCAGCTGATTCCGAAATTCAGTAGATTAACAATACACACTGGGCAACTTTAAGCCATTTGACCAATTTTTCTTTTTAGCTAAATTATTTGTGTATACCTCTTTGACCTGTTAGATATGAAACATAAATTCAATAGATCAATATATAAGTAAAAGGTCAAAATGGTCACCTTACCTTATACAAGAAGGCTTTGAAAGGATACGAGAAGGTAAAGGAGTGTTGCTTCCTTTTTGGACTCGTATTATAAAACTGGTTATCTGGTTAATGCAAGTTGAAATAGTAATTATAAATTTAAGTGTTTGTATAAAGTGATTCCAATTATGATTATCTAGATGTTGTTGGATATCTACATGGCGCAGATGATTATTTGAGAAGGATGGGTTTGAGCTTGATTTGAATACTTATAGTTCGTTGATTGGCGGGTTGTTTATATGAAAAGGTTTAAAGGTCATGACATGTTTAAGAAAATGACAAAGGCTGACATTGCGCTTGATGGTGTGTTGTATACGATCATGATCTAAGGGTTGCGTGATGAAGGTAGAGTGAATGACGGATAAGCATTTGGTGTCGGATACTCAAGTAATACGTTGATCAAAGGAATTTGTGATGTGGGCCTTTTGGATGAAGCACACTCACTAAAACTTGAAATTTCTTGTGTTGATGAGTTTCCGGATACTTGCACTTACACTATTCTTATATCGAGTATGTGTAGATAGGGGTTAGTGGGGGATGCAGAAAATATATTTAATGAAATGGAAAATTGTGGATGTGTACCATGTGTTGTGACATTTAATTCTCTTATCGACAGGATTTGTAAATCGGGCGAGCCTCAATAAGCTCATCTTTTGTTTTACAAAATGGAAATTTGAAGAAATCTCTCTTAATTTTAAGACTAACTCAAGGTTCGGATAGAGTTGTTGATAGTGCGAGCTGTCTTTTTGCTTAGTGAACTTTAATATCCGTTTTGAAAACTGGCCGGTTATCATTTCTTGCCACGTACTCTGTATTACATCATCTTTTACCAATTACGAACTGATGTGGTATTTTTAAGAAATTTGCATGATTCTATTTATGATACATCAAATGTTTCGTATTTATTGGCAACATTCTCACAAGAAATACAACATAACGAAATGTGATTCATTCATTGAATGATTGTGTTAGTTCCAAATCCAAATGATCGATCCATTGACTTACTTTTATTCTTTCAAAAGAATTTCTTGGTTTGCTTCCCATTTATCCAAATGTTTGTTAGTTTTTTCACCTGATTTTATAAAAATTGTAATTGGTTTATAAAAATTATAAAATTAAAAAGGGCCATATCTTAGTTTATAATAAATTTTTTTGTGCTATTTGAATGTTACACGAGTTCTTTTAAATTTCTTCAAAACTTCTAAGGTAAGCATTTAGATTTATGGTAAAACCTTATCTTTTAGGAGGTTTCAAATAGACCCACTAAATATTTGTTGGGAAAATTTGTGAATGGATATTTAGTTAATTTATAATTTAGTGAAATTATAATTACTAATTAAACTCCTTCATATGGTGAAACTCTTGAGTAGAGTTTTATATCACTTGATTAGCTTTTATTAGAGTTTTTATGGCTCTAATTAAATCACTAATTAAGTGAAACTTTTATTAGAGTTTTATGTCTCTAATAAAATCACCACTTAAGAGAAACTCTTCATACACACAACTCTTGTAAAAAATGGGAGGCCATGTGACTCATTGGAATTATGAGAAAACTACAAGAGAGATAATATGTATGAAGAATTCTTGGAGAAGTGGTGAAAACTTGAACATCCATATGTTGGGAATTATAGAGAGATAAGTTTTCTCTACTCGATTCCATCACCTTCATATCATTATTTTCCACAAGTTCAAACACTATAATTCTATTCGGTGTAACCTCGGGCGTGTGGCCATTTCCGGCAGTACAGACTGCTTCGGCTGTTGTACCCTGGGAGACAGACGCGTCGTCTTTAGTAGAGGCGCGAAATCTGTTTTAAGGGAAGCGTGTTGAACACGTGCCTCAACCAAAATCGTCAACATTTTAGTGTTCTTTTTGTTGCAGTCAAGGAGTATTTTTCAAGACTCAAAATGATGAATACTCGAGTCTAGGATGTTATCAAGTGCGCGTGAAGGACCCACCAGAGATGCGGCTTGAATCAAGATTGGTATATATAATTATATTATATATTCTTTTTATTTAGTTATTGCAACCGATATTGTACTATGATATTTCCTACGAATAACGAGAGTCTCATTATTATATATTTTGTAATTTTATTTTACAAAAGGTGAACCTAATTCCTACAAACTTAAAACAGATTTCGTGAGATTGTTGCTACAATCTTAAAACCTTATTTATAAGGATTTTGGGTTCACAAAAGGATTTATAATAGAAAAATATTTTAAAGATTATGATTTTGTAAATATTTTCTTTTGGGAAATATGTATGTGGTACAACTTGTTGTGTTTGGATTTCTTGAGATTGAGATACAATCTTAAATCCTTTACCGTGGTACAAAACAAATAGTTTTGGTTCAACCGTTTGGTTTTTGAAACGATTTTGGGAATCGTTAATTTTTCTAACTTTTGTGTTAGATCGGGTTTATTAGTGTAAACCATACGTTTTCTGTAAACGTTAAATTTTCTAGCATTTATGTTAGACCGGAGTTATTGGTGTAAACTATACGTTTTTTGTAAACGTTAAATTCTCTTATGTAGAGTTTTTTATGTCTTTAAATAAGAGTTTTATGTTACTTGATTAGAGTTTTATGTCTCTAATTAAGTCTCTATTTAAAGTAGACTCTTCATCCACCCATGGATTGATATGAACAAATAAGTCTAAAAATGATTTTTGTAATCATTTGTCTTCTAACAATTGTGTTAGAAACGATCATGAAAAACGTTAGTTTGGAAGCAATTTTTTAATTGTTTAGTTTCTAACGTGTGTATTAGAAATGACTTATTTATTTGAACCATATATGTGTTTAGCAAGTCGAATTAACATTTTGTGAAAATGTTAATATTTCTAACGTGCGCGTTAGAATTTCTTTCATTTTAACATGATTGTTAAAAATAGTTAAAATACAAATGCTATGAAATGTTTTATGTAAACATTTTATATAAGCAATTTGTTGTAGCATTGTTTTCAATGCTTTGTATGACTTAGAAATAGAATGTCATACATTGAAGTTGATGTTTGATTGGCTTGAAGGAATTAAAGCACCATAAAGTGATGGTGTGGTACTTATATGAATTTAATGAAATTAAAATCATTTACTAGACTCTTCATATGGAAGATAAACTCTTAAGGAGAGTTTTATGTGAATTTATTAGTTTTTATTAGAGTTTGTGTCTCTAATAAAATCTCTAATAAAGTGAGACTTTTATTAGAGTTTAAGTCTATAATTATTGAGACTTTTAACTCTTCATATTTGAAACTCTTGAGTAGAGTTTTAATGTTGACATTTGATGACTTTTATTAGAGTTTAAGTCTATAATTATTGAGACTTTTAACTCTTCATATTTGAAACTCTTGAGTAGAGTTTTAATGATGACATTTGATGACTTTTATTAGAGTTTAAGTCTATAATTATTGAGACTTTTAACTCTTCATATGTGAAACTCTTGAGAAGAGTTTTAATGATGACATTTGATGACTTTTATTAGAGTTTAAGTCTACAATTATTGAGACTTTTAACTCTTCATATGTGAAACTCTTAACTAGAGTTTTAATGGTTACATTTGATGAGTTTTAGTAGAGTTTAAATATATAATTATTGAGACTCTTAACTCTTCATATGTGAAACTCTTGAGTAGAGTTTTAATGATGACATTTGATGAGTTTTATTGATGACATTTAATGCTCTAATATGGTCATGTCTTGTATATATAAAATGACTTAAATTTTCTAACACGTGTGTTAGAAAATGTGTATCACGAATACGAGGTTAGAGATTGTTCATAATGAACATAAATGTTTTATGTAAACATTTAATTGCCTATGTGTGCATTAAAGATGATGAGAAATGGTTTATTTTATAAACTATATCTTTGGAAAATGTTTTATGTAAACGTTCGATTCTATAGTGTGCTTGTTATAACATTTTTTTTATAACATGCGTGTTAGAAAATGTTATTTGGTGAAAAACAACTTGGTGTTGTTGTGAACAAATTTAATTGTTCAAGTTTACTACTTAAACGTAGTATTTGTAACAACTTGGTGTTGTTTTGAGCATAATTGTCCTAGTTTAAAGTTTAAAGATGAAATGGGAACTTGTACTTACAAGTGCATGGAGTCTTATTGAGGGAGTACCTCAAGACATGCTATTGGACGATATTGTTGAGAAGATTTCGGTCAGATTATAAAGTGTTGAAGATAAAAACACTTTGCTATTTGATGTCTACATATTGTCTATGTTTCCGTTAAAATTTCAAAAGTGATTGACACTTATGATTTAGTTTCTAATGTATTTTATTGTTTTGTGTTTAATATCTTCGGATAACACATACAGTTTTTACAAAGAAATAAATCAATAATGGTTGTGACGTATAAATTATTTTTGTGGAAAATAATTATAACATCGGTTATACATTGTTTAAAAGAATATGGTTTTAAACGGATAGTACATGAAAATACTTGGACATAAACAACTTGAGAGTTGTTACATTGACTAAAAGTAAAAAACGAAACATCAAATGTATAACCACATCATGAGTGAGTAATGAAAGAACGTAGTGAGTGTATTGAGATGAAATACACTAACGACATTCATGTCGACATACTTCATTAGAAGTCATTGGAAAATTCACAAGTGTGAATTCTAACATATGAAAGTAAAAGTACTATATGTTATTGTATACCTTTAATAAATCTTGCGAGATTTATAAGTAGATGCATCTACCACTTGATTATTGTTAGATCTGTATGGAGATTTTACCTTCATTTGGGAGAGCATCCTAAATATACATATCTCCTAATGAATAACAATACATGTATGCAAATCACTTATGGCAAAATTATGAATGCCATGTTGTTGAGTGTCGATCTAGTTGACTCTATCTCACACATAATAGTGATTGTAGACGAGAAACATTTATCTTGTTGGTGATGAATGTGTTCACCAAGTGACTTGGATTAAGACTTATGTTTAAGTACTTATGAGTCAATGGTAGATCGTTGGAGATCAAAGGTAAACAAGTTATGTTCCTTAAATGAATGATGAAATTTAGCTTTGTGCTATATACAATAATTTATGAGACCTTCCTAAATATTGATGTTTTAGGATTATGAATAAGTCTCATTATTTTGTCTTAACAATGGATGAATGTTGCAAAGTGATATTATGATATCCTTAGGGCTGTGAAGAATCAGAATGATGCATCGTCTGTTCACAAGCTAAAGTATTGTAGTCTAAAGCATGCTAGACTAGTACTTGGTTAATTATGGGTCTTGACGGAGACTAATTAACTCTAAACATTCAAATGTGTATGAACACAAAAAGAATTTGTGTATGGACAAAGTTGAGAGAGAATTTTCATTCATTATAAGGAAATGACATGTAACTTTTAAAAGTTTGTTCGAAAAGCTAATGAGGAGAACTCATTGTCTAAGCTTATTCTAGATGTTAAATTAGAATTATTCTAAGTTGGTGACAAACTTATGACAATGGCATGTGTTGCTTTGGTCAGTGATGTGCGGTAAAGTGTTATATATATTATGTGTATATTTTAAGCCCTTTTTAACACTTATTTAAGCCAAGTTTTAAATTTATAAAACACGATATTTTACTAACACTAAACACACATATGGGCAAGTGCACCCATCGTTGAGTGTAGCATAGCGTTGGTAAGATACCGAGGTCGTCCAAGGACACAAGAGCTTTTAGTACCGGTTTATCCTCAACGTCTAACCAAAACAAAAGTTTAGAAAAATGTTTTAAACTAAGAAAAATAAAACTAACTAAAATGCTGAAAATAAAAATAAAAATAAAAACAGATAGACAAGATGAATCACTTGGTTCCGACTCGTATCTAGTATAACCTTTGATTATTTCTGCACTTTTGCACATAATTAAGAGATTATCTTAGTTATTGTAGTAGGCCCCACTTTTGAAGGTGACGTTACCCTCACCCCAGTAGTTTGAGTCAGCAGGGATACAATCCTAAAGGGGTGGATTATTGGAAGATAATGAATTAAGTTATTAATGCAGTATTGTGGTAGGCCCCGCTTTTGGCGGTGACGTTACCCTCGGCTAAGTAGTTTGAGTCAGCAGGGATACAGTCCTAAATAGCCGGGTTATAGTATTAATAGTAGTTAACTTATGAGGGGATCAAAGAGTTTGGACCCCCGCCATCCAATACCGTGAAGTATTGAAGGAGGTCCTACTAAATTTGACCCAGGTCCATTGCAGGACCTCTAAACGCTGAACAATGGCAAGACCTTTACCAAACCGTTCCCTTAACCCCCTACCAGGTAGCCAACATACCTCCATATAGACCGTGGAGATATGAATGGTGAAAATCCTTTATTTTATATAGACAGTAAAATAATGCCAAGACACCACGGACAAACGATAAGGAAAGATCACCTTCAACATAAGTAACTAGTTATTAAAGTCATTAATACAAAACCAAATAAAAAGTGCAAAAGATTAGAAATAAAAAGTATTATACTAGACACTTTGTCTTCACCAAGTGATGTAAGAGACTTAGGCAAACATGGCCTTGATTGTCAAGAACTCTTACGATCAATCTTGGATCCCGAGACGACTCACACACTCTATGATGGACAATGGATGATGGTGGTGGATGATGGTGTTGTGATGGTGGTGGGTGGTGGATGAAGTGTGAGAGAGGTGGTGTGCCAAGGGATGAGATGAAATGAATCCAAGCACTCCTATTTATAGGCTGAACAGAGAGCTGGACACGGCCCCGTGTCCGCTGGGCACGGCCCCGTGTCCGTCTGACACTCTCTCTCCTCATTAATTATAATTCCCAATTACAATAAATGCGCCTGCTGTACTTTCGACACGCCCCCGTGTCCGCTGAGCACGGCCCCGTGATGGGCAATAGAAGCTTCTATAGGTTTGTCTTTTCTGCTGCTTCTTGGGCACGGCCCCGTGCTGGCTGAGCACGGGGCGTGTTCAGCCTTCTGTTTTCTCTATTTTGCTTTGGAAGGTGCCGTTGAGGGTTCGGGCAGTCCACTAATGTTCCTTTTCTTGTATTTATGTTGGATTTAGCTGTCTTTTTGCTTCTTTTGCGTTTTTGAGCTCATTTAATCCTGAAAATACGAAAGGAAGACAAAAACACTCTTTTTCCAATATTAGTACTAAAAAAGGGTTAGTTTTATGCCTCATTTGATGTAATTTATATGTTGCATTTTACATACATCAAATACCCCCACACTTGAACTTTTGCTTGTCCTCAAGCAAAACTTTTTAATATGTGGCTTACACTCCCAAATGGAATAGGTAGAAGAGAAGGTTTTGGGCTTGTCATAGAGTGTCGGGATTTCCAAGATCTCTTTGGGTTTTATTTTTATTTATTTACACTCCTATTCGTAATGATTTATTTAGAACTGTTCATAAAAGAAATTACTTATTTGGGCATAACATGCCTTTTTAAAATTCTATTTATATACAAGTTCACATACCTCGCGGGGAAATCACTCACACTCGGCCGAAAGTGTATTTTTAGTGAATCACTCGAGAGCGGCACGGAACTTATTCCTACCATAGGCTTGCCAAGAAATCAATCCTCCTCCTTTTTAACTTTTATACCTTTGTAGATATCAAGAGGACTTTGTGGGTTAAGGGTTGGCTAGGGTTAAAGGTAGGTGGTTGGGTTAGTGGTTAGTAGAAAAAGGGCTAAAAGCGTAACAAGTGTCGGTTTTCGTATTTTTGCAAAATTTTTTTTTTTTTTTTTTGTTTTTTTTTTCTTTTTTTTTTGATGAAGCTTTTATTCAAACAAAGTTATTTTTGATTACTTTGTTTGTTTATTTTCTTTTTTTTTTTTTGCTTCATCATTATCAAGATTTTTTTTTTTTTCACAAAGAACCGAACTTGTTACTAAAATAAAGGGTTAAAAATGAAAAAGGTTTTGGTGGGTGAAAGGGTTTTTGTTTTGGGTGATGAAACGAAAAGGTTTAAGCTCAAAGGGGCTAACTAGGGGGATTTTTGGGTAGGTGGTAAAAGAAAAAGAAAAATAATGGTGTAGAAATGAAAAAGGGTTAGTCCTAATGCCTCCATCATTTACTTACTCGGGTTTAAGTTGATAAGGACCGGGAATGTATTGTCATGGCAAGTTCTAGAGTCGTAAGAACCAAGCGGCTATTCACACAAGAAACGAAAAATGAGCATTTAGTCAAATAATATGTAATTGTATGCTCAATAAAGGCTCAAAACTCACTTTTGTGGGAATGGGTTTTTATGTGATCAAGTATATATAATCGAATTTTAAATCAGTTTGTCATGCCTTTTCATAATTTTCTTATGTTGGTTCTTTTTATCACTACGCTATCGGTTGTAAATTTGCAAAAATATAACCTATTTGAGGTCTTGAATTTCCCGAGTTAAACCTAGACAAGTAAAAAAAAATGAAATTTTTGAAAAAATTTGGGGTGATTAGCGGTTCCAATAGAGTTTTGTGTAAGGCTTGTATTTAGGACTTGCAAAATTCAAGGTTTTAGCATCCCCCCCACACTTAAATTACACATTGTCCTCAATGTGTCCCAAAAATAAATTTTTAGGTTGATTAGATGTGTAAAATAGTGTTTAAAAAGCAAAAATTTGTGTTACTGGGCACTTAACACGGCCCCGTGTTACCCGGGCACGGCCCCGTGTTCAAGTGCCAGTAAAAAAATTGAAATAAGAGAAACAGAAGTCTGGACACGGGGGCGTGTTGAGTGAACACGGCCCGTGTCCAGGTACCTGTACTGGGCGTTTTTCTGCAGGTGGTTCGACACGGGGCCGTGTTGGTTGGGCACGGCCCGTGTTGAACCTTCTGAAATGGAGAAAATTGTCGGGTTGCCTCGTTCTTGTGCATGGGATCATTTTTCTCGTTCCCCTTTTCATCCTTTACCACCATGAGTGTGTTTTACTCATTATAAACCATCCAAACCTTAAAACCATCATTTCATTTCATCATAGAGAGAACTTACATAATCCTAAATTAAACTAGAATTAAAACTTATCTAGATAGGTCAGCAGGTATACGAAGTTATCATAAGGAGTTCTACTATTTTAAGAAAATTTCGAGAACGATTTCCCGATATAGTAGGACTTTTAGCCGAACGAATTCTTCCCTAGTCTTTGTTTAAAGCCATTCTTCGATCTCCCTAGGGAGGAAGAATGCGGCTTCGTTTTCCTCTGCTAATGGTGGTTGAGAGGGAACATTCACCGGGACTCCTTGCACCACTCTTCGCGGAAGCTCTTGGTGCATGGCGTACCATTCGGCTGGAATGACAACTTCGGGCACCATGTTCCACGCCCTTTGGGTTATTATGGGTACCAAAGGCGGGGAGGCGAGAAGGTTCAACCTCTGGTGCAAGAGGTTTACTTCATGGAGACAGCCCTCCAGCCCCACAGTAAGATGGTTGATACGGTCGACCAATGCTTCTTCCACTCCCGTCATTTCATCAATAGCCTCCCTTAGAGCGTAAACATAGTTTACAAGAGAGTCTTCTGCCGTTGAAGATCTCCTCCCTTGTCGGTTATTCCTTGAAGATGATCCGCTCGTTCTGCTTGCCATTTTCTGCGAAGAAAAACCGAAGAAAGCTGAATTTTTACAAAACAGAGCCCCTGGACACGGCCCCGTGCTCGTTGAGCACGGCCCCGTGTCCAATTGTCTGCAGGATTTTTGGCTAAAGAATCTTGGAGTTTTAAATTATTTTTATGATTTCTATCTGGGTTTTAAGCTCAGATAATTTAAAATAAAGTTATACAACTAACTTTAGCCCAGAATCTTTAGCAAATAATCTTACAAACTTCACATAGAGGGTTGGAATCAAGGGATTTCCAAGCTTCCATGGAGGAACTTTTGAAAAAAATTCTTTTGAAAGAGGAGGAAATGAATAAAAGTGGAAGGGACAGGAGGGTCCCTTGGAACCTTCTTTTAACACTTACCTAGGATGGTATGAGTGAAAATCCCAGGGATCTCTGTCAATTGAAGTGGTCAAAATGAGCAGGAATCAGGCTGCATTTAAAGAAAACGACAGCGCCATGGGCACGGCCCCGTGTCGACTGGACACGGCCCCGTGTTCAGAGGAGATCCTGACACATTTTGTCCGTATTCTGACCAAATCAGCAGAGAATCTTTTTAGTAAGCACGGGGGTGTGTTGACCTGGACACGGCCCCGTGTCTGGAGGCTGCTTTATGGGGTTTTGCTATTTCAAGGATCTCCCCGATATCGGGTGGTTCCTTACTGGTTGGAACAACCCCAAAGTGCCTAATATACCTTAATTGTCCTAGACTAAGACGAGAACGCAAGAGGTTGTCGGTGAGGGTAATTCCTATTTTCATTCTAGGTGGACAAGTCCAACCCTTTTCCGGGCTCTTGTTAAAGAAGGTATATGCCGAATCGCTCAGGTCTATGTATGCACCGAACGAAGTCGATGGTGAGTCCTTCACGGCACAATCGACACAGGGACGACTATCGTCCAAGTCTTTGCTAGGTACGAAGGTATTTTCGGGAGCAACGAGGTTGTCGGAATGCGGTTCCAACATTTCTTCATGGGTATCGTCTTGGGGTGGAATAAAATCCTTCCCAAGCTCTTCTATCCATTTCAGAATTAGCTCTTCTAGTTGAATTAACTCGCTAAGGAGCATTTCCCCTAGAATATCTGGCTGGGCGCATTCGAGGGAGAAATAGTGCTTATTTTTACTTTCGCCCCTCTTAAGGTTGTGAGAAGATGGTGGGTCCATGTAGTGGGGCCTATAATTTAGGAAGTAGCATTTTACTTCTTCATGTTCGCCACCACATAATTGACACCACTTACCATAAGAGTGCCGAAAGTAAAAATAATTACTATCACTCATGTTTATGTCAGAAATTACCAACCGTCGGGATCTAACGGTTCTGTTTTCAGTAACTGAAACTTAGGCACGGGGGCGTGTTGAGTGGACACGGCCCCGTGTTCAGCTTACTGTCTGATGTAAAACAGGATTGCCAGTTCCAATGATTGAGCACGGGGGCGTGTTCAGCGGGCACGGCCCGTGCTGAGCTCTGCAGAAGCTGAAAAACTAAGAAAATCCTAAAAAAAACAAAAAGAAAAATAAAAGATGATTAGGCCGTTGATTCCTAACTTTCTTAAAATCCTTGTGTCCCCGGCAGCGGCGCCAAAAACTTGATGTGCGGTAAAGTGTTATATATATTAGGTGTATATTTTAAGCCCTTTTTAACACTTATTTAAGCCAAGTTTTAAATTTATAAAACACGATATTTTACTAACACTAAACACACATATGGGCAAGTGCACCCATCGTTGAGTGTAGCATAGCGTTGGTAAGATACCAAGGTCGTCCAAGGACACAAGAGCTTTTAGTACCGGTTTATCCTCAACGTCTAACCAAAACAAAAGTTTAGAAAAATGTTTTAAACTAAGAAAAATAAAACTAACTAAAATGCTGAAAATAAAAATAAAAATAAAAACAGATAGACAAGATGAATCACTTGGTTCCGACTCGTATCTAGTATAACCTTTGATTATTTCTGCACTTTTGCACATAATTAAGAGATTATCTTAGTTATTGTAGTAGGCCCCTCTTTTGAAGGTGACGTTACCCTCACCCCAGTAGTTTGAGTCAGCAGGGATACAATCCTAAAGGGGTGGATTATTGGAAGATAATGAATTAAGTTATTAATGCAGTATTGTGGTAGGCCCCGCTTTTGGCGGTGACGTTACCCTCGGCTAAGTAGTTTGAGTCAGCAGGGATACAGTCCTAAATAGCCGGGTTATAGTATTAATAGTAGTTAACTTATGAGGGGATCAAAGAGTTTGGACCCCCGCCATCCAATACCGTGAAGTATTGAAAGAGGTCCTACTAAATTTGACCCAGGTCCATTGCAGGACCTCTAAACGCTGAACAATGGCAAGACCTTTACCAAACCGTTCCCTTAACCCCCTACCAGGTAGCCAACATACCTCCATATAGACCGTGGAGATATGAATGGTGAAAATCCTTTATTTTATATAGACAGTAAAATAATGCCAAGACACCACGGACAAACGATAAGGAAAGATCACCTTCAACATAAGTAACTAGTTATTAAAGTCATTAATACAAAACCAAATAAAAAGTGCAAAAGATTAGAAATAAAAAGTATTATACTAGACACTTTGTCTTCACCAAGTGATGTAAGAGACTTAGGCAAACATGGCCTTGATTGTCAAGAACTCTTACGATCAATCTTGGATCCCGAGACGACTCACACACTCTATGATGGACAATGGATGATGGTGGTGGATGATGGTGTTGTGATGGTGGTGGGTGGTGGATGAAGTGTGAGAGAGGTGGTGTGCCAAGGGATGAGATGAAATGAATCCAAGCACTCCTATTTATAGGCTGAACAGAGAGCTGGACACGGCCCCGTGTCCGTCTGACACTCTCTCTCCTCATTAATTGTAATTCGCAATTACAATAAATGCGCCTGCTGTACTTTCGACACGCCCCCGTGTCCGCTGAGCACGGCCCCGTGATGGGCAATAGAAGCTTCTATAGGTTTGTCTTTTCTGCTGCTTCTTGGGCACGGCCCCGTGCTGGCTGAGCACGGGGCGTGTTCAGCCTTCTGTTTTCTCTATTTTGCTTTGGAAGGTGCCGTTGAGGGTTCGGGCAGTCCACTAATGTTCCTTTTCTTGTATTTATGTTGGATTTAGCTGTCTTTTTACTTCTTTTGCGTTTTTGAGCTCATTTAATCCTGAAAATACGAAAGGAAGACAAAAACACTCTTTTTCCAATATTAGTACTAAAAAAGGGTTAGTTTTATGCCTCATTTGATGTAATTTATATGTTGCATTTTACATACATCAGTCAGCTCGGAAGCTTGTGTAAGCTAATGCAATATGAGTTGAATTCACTGATACAAAAAGGTTGGTCTTGTTCAATCATATGTGTATAAATGTCGCCATAAGTGGTGTTACGGAAATGTTGATCAAATGGCAAGAAATGTGGGGGAGGAACCATTTAAGAAACAACCCTATAAGGGTATGTAGAAATGGTTCTCATTAACACATCTAAATGTTATCCAATAACACTTAAATGTGGGGGTGTCTTGCATTTGTTTTTAGCAATAAGGATTTTGTAATCCAATCTAACATTGCAAATAGACGACTAAGTGGAGGACACAAAGGTCGTAGTGCATAATAGAGATGTGTTTGCCTTAAATGATACACGTATCTTACATATGTTATAACCAGATTCAGATGGCCTCTGAGGTTATAGTCTTAGAAGTTGACAATAGGCAAAATTAATTTACGAGTTAAGAACACATCATGACAACTGATCTCAAATACGCAAAGTTATTTGCTAATGTTATGGATCCAATAACCTGAGGGTTTATTAGAGATCAAGTTGTGGAATGGGACTGAAGCCCTTGAAAAATGAAGTTCATATGATGGAAACCTAACTCAGTAGACTGGAGATCCCAAGAATTGAGTTCAATAGGAAAACCTAATTGTATGAATAAGCGAGGTCACTGTGGGGGAATAACCCTACGCATTTAATAAGGTAGTTTATTATAAGGATTAATAAACTTCCTAGTCCATTCCTAAAAGTGACAAGTGTGAGGCTAAGCATAATATGTGGTAAATGATTTGGATAGATCACGATAACCACAATGCTTTTAATGATCTAAGGAGAATCACCTATGTTAGAGAGAAGTGGGGTCGCTTCAAATGGAATTGAGGGCACAATTCCTAGAGCTCTCGCAGAACCAGGAAAGTGTTCCACGACCATTATTGGACACGACTATGAGGAGATGACCCGGCTAGGGAGAGTCTTGTGTGAAGTGTATTGTTGTCTACACAAACGGCAGACGAGTTCAAAGACATCGAGATCTACTCAGAGCTAGTGGGCTAAGTGCATTTCATGAGCGAAGGTTCAAAGGGTAACACCTACCTATCGTATGCAAAACTCAACTGTCGAGGTTCCATTGGAAATTTTATGTGTTTTGAACAATCTCCATTCATGTGGGGGATTGTTGGGAAAATTTGTGAATGGATATTTAGTTAATTTATAATTTAGTGAAATTATAATTACTAATTAAACTCCTTCATATGGTGAAACTCTTGAGTAGAGTTTTATATCACTTGATTAGCTTTTATTAGAGTTTTTATGGCTCTAATTAAATCACTAATTAAGTGAAACTTTTATTAGCGTTTTATGTCTCTAATAAAATCACTACTTAAGAGAAACTCTTCATACACACAACTCTTGTAAAAAATGGGAGCCCATGTGACTCGTTGGAATTATGAGAAAACTACAAGAGAAAGATAATATGTATGAATAATTCTTGGAGAAGTGGTGAAAACTTGAACATCCATATGTTGGGAATTATAGAGAGATAAGTTTTCTCTACTCGATTCCATCACCTTCATATCATTATTTTCCACAAGTTCAAACACTATAATTCTATTCGGTGTAACCTCGGGCGTGTGGCCATTTCCGGCAGTACAGACTTCTTCGGCTGTTGTACCCTGGGAGACAGACGCGTCGTCTTTAGTAGAGGCGCGAAATCTGTTTTAAGGGAAGCGTGTTGAACACGTGCCTCAACCAAAATCGTCAACATTTTAGTGTTCTTTTTGTTGCAGTCAATGAGTATTTTTCAAGACTCAAAATGATGAATACTCGAGTCTAGGATGCTATCAAGTGCGCGTGAAGGACCCACCAGAGATGCGGCTTGAATCAAGATTGGTATATATAATTATATTATATATTCTTTTTATTTAGTTATTGCAACCGATATTGTACTATGATATTTCCTACGAATAACGAGAGTCTCGTTATTATATATTTTGTAATTTTATTTTACAAAAGGTGAACCTAATTCCTACAATATTTTCCCATATTCATTACGCTTTGATTGTTAAATGACTTTCAAAAATAAGATTCAAGTCAATTAACCTTCCATTGATTTGATATATGAAATTCACATCCACTGTATTTGTTTCTAGCAAGAAGATTCAACCCGGTTACCCAGGTTGTCTATTTGTTCAGTTTTAGTAATGGTTTTTCGAATATTCTTAAACGATTGTTGGACGTTGTGTTGGTAAATCAGTTTACAGAGTTTGTGTTTTATTTTTAAAATTTGATGAAGGATTTGCGTTTTCTTAATGTGTTTGAAAACATGGTGTAACTGATTGATTTGGAACATATTTGCATAATTTGTTTATAGATTGCCAGATCCAAAAGGAAGCCACTTTGAGGTTCAGTTGACCCGTTTCCTATATTGCCATTCCCATTGTTGACAATCTCTAATAAGCCAATAATAAAAAATTCTTAGTCTTGGTTTTAGTGGTACACTTTATGTTTGAGAATATAAATATAATTGAATCCTAAAAGAGTATATCCTAAGGGGCCATTTGGTTCGCTGGAATTCAATGGAATTGGAATATGAATTTCATCTCTTAAGATGTTTGGTTCACATAATTTGTTGGAATTAATGTTCATGTGTTTGGTTGACAAGGGAATTGAAATTGGCCATGAATTCTTTCAAATTCCTTTAGCTAACGGAATTCAAAATCCCTCCTATACGTGAAGGAATTAAAGTAAATTCAATGGAATCTTCGACCGTTTCGATCCCGCACCATTTCAACCCAAACGGTTTCAACCCGTACCATTTCGAGTCGAAGTGTTTTGACGCGAACCATTTGGAACCGAACTGTTTGGAGTTGAATTGTTTTGACGCGAATCGTTTGAACTTGAACCATTTTGACGTGAACCATTTGCAACCAAACCGCTTTGACGCTAACCGTTTTGACCCGAACCATTTCAACTCGAAGCGTTTTGACACGAACCGTTTGGAACTGAACCATTTTGACCTGTGCCATTTCCACCTGAACCGTTTCTAATTCCTATACTAATTCCAATTCCAAAACATTTCGCGAACCAAACGCACCCTAAATATATTTTGATGCCCAATCAATCTTCCAAGAATCTTTATTTGATATTTCATTTATTATCTTATTTTGTTCTTTTGCATTAAGATTGTATTTATAACATACAACATATAAAAGTGTTGATCTCACATCTACTTCATACACGAACCTGTATCCGATCCTACCCGTAGGGTATTATCTTATTTTGTTTTTTGCATTAATATTGTATTTATAACATACAACATATAAAAGTGTTGATCTCACATGTACTTTATACACGAACCCATACCCGATCCTACACGTAGAGTACACACCGAGTATACATAACTACGACATGAAAACCCGAACCATCTATATATTTTTGGTCCAGACATTGATTTTTAGCAATAAGTAATGATTAATTATCATAATAATCTAAATAATATATAATACATTATTAATGAAATTGAATGGCCCAAATAGTAATTTAACATCAACTAGTTATAAAAACCGTCGCCGCGTTGCGGCTAACTTCTTTTGCTATTTAATCTGTGTTTGAATCACTACGAGCGCGTTGCACACGGAATCGCTGACAAGAATAAAAAGAAAATGTAGAAAAAAACACTAAAAAATAACCGAAAGAAAATCAACTAAAAAAGTTGTATGGTAATGATGTTCTTCGGTAGAAGCCCGTAGTCAGAGATGAGCAAATAGTAATGGGTACCGGTACCGAATTTCCTGAACCGAAAGATCCTAAGTACCAGTTCGTTCGGTACTGACGTTTGGCGTTCCTAGTATCGGTTCGCTACCGGTTTTTACCTTCATATACCGATACCGTAACCGGTATTTTTGGTACCAATACCGATTCGGTATCAGTTGGCACCGAGCTCATCCCTACCCCTGAAACTAAAAAAAAAGTTGTATGATACCGTTGGTGTTCGTACGGTACCCGTGATCATGGATGAGCAAATGGTACTGGATAGCAGTACCAAATTTCTCGAACTAAAAGATTATCAAACTCAATCCGGTACCGACTTTTGGCGTTTTATGTACCAGGCTTGTGGTGGTGCTAGTTTTTACCTTCATGTACCGATAACGAACCGGTATTTTCGATACAAGTACTGGTTAACACCAACTTTATCAGACTTAAAAAGTAAAGGAGATAACAATTATTATAACATTAAGATAATAAAAGTATAAAAAACTGATATAATATTTTATTATATTGTAGTTTACTGTTCATTTGTTTGATTTATTAATATATATATCTATACTATATTATAAAGCATTTCATTAGGGACTTCTTAAAACTTAAGAGGTACAAGTAGAAATGCTTAGAATACAACACAAAATGCATATATTAATTAACTTTTAGGGGTAAATTTGTCTTCTTCCCACAAGAACTTCTTAAAAATAAAAAGGTACAAGTAGAAATGGTTAGTATACAATACACAATGCATAGATTAATTAATTTTTAGGGGTAAACTTGTCTTTTTTGCACCATAACTGCGGACACCATCGGCAACGTACGTAACCGTCTTGCCCATTCAAACACCCCGTTCAACTAATAGGCTGTAATATAAACCACCATCAGCTATTGGACCGTCGCACCGATTAAAAACGATCATGCTGAATTCACATCGGTTTAACCAATTATGTTTCGGCTTACATGTGTAACCGCCTCTTTATTAAATTTATAAGATAAACCGGTGTGAATGTGTGATACATATAACACATGTTGCTACGTCTTTCTCTTCTCCCTCTCTTCTCTTATATATAGATTTCATCAAAAGAACTCATCTTCTTCATCATCAGGGCTTCGAATTTTTTATTCAATTAATCCGCACCAAGCGAACGATCGGTACAACGTCGTTAGAGGTTGTGGTTTAAGGGAGTCACGGAGAGGCTAGACTAATGGCAGTGGTTTGGGATTTGACGACAACGACTGACGGCTATTCCGATGAATGAAGCGATTACAATTCCGGTGGAGAAGAAGAGGTCAGAAAGGAATTGATTCGACTCCGATTCTCCGTTGTTTATATATCAACGCAGGTCTCCATTTGTTTATATTTCAATTTCTTTCATCTCTTTACATTAAATAATCTACATTCCCTTTTATCTACATCAAACAACCCAAATAACGACATCACAATCATCAAAACAGTTCCCAGTTTTCTTATTTGAAAACTCATCATGTTAATGTTGTTCATTTGACTACTAATTCAACGGGCTTTTAGGGTTTTGGAGAAAGTATTGTGAAATACTTGAAGTTCAAATCTTTAGTTAGAATTCAAAGATCAACTACATCTATATGTATCTTATAAGAAACCAGGGATTTGAGGTTGTACGCATAACATTGTATATATTTTAATTGTATAATTGTATGTTACGTATGTTAAAATATAACATTATTCATATGCTTTACATACATGTGCACATAACATTGTATATATTTTAATTGTATAATTGTATGTTACGTATGTTAAAATATAACATTATTCATATTTTAATGGTTTATTAAATGAACCTATAAACCTATGAGTGTGTATATATATATACATATAAACAATTGTTAAATTGTATGTTATGTAAAGCTATATAATATTGTATAACCTATTTTATCTTAGCCTTTTTAACCTCCGTCGCAACGCGCGAGTAGTGTCAACTCTTTATATATACACAAATAAATGAACCTATGAGTGTGTATATATATATACATATAAACAATTGTTAAATTGTATGTTATGTAAAGCTATATAATATTGTATAACCTATTTTATCTTAGCCTTTTTAACCTCCGTCGCAACGCGCGAGTAGTGTCAACTCTTTATATATTAAAGGGCAACCGAGTGACCTACCGTATTTCACACTTCTTCCGTAACCGAAAACTTAATGCCATCAAAGGGGTGAATTGAAACCGATCGAATGTAATAATTATTATAGTAATGGCCATCATTGGGCAATTAACTTTGGCTGATTAACTAGCATATCATATAAGTCGATCGTTTCGTCTAAACTCTCCAATATATATATGATCTACAAACTAAACCTGTCATTTTTTAGAAATCGATCAGAGTGTGATTTTTTGAAATCGATCAGAAAGTTTGGATTTTCAGTGTTTGTTCAAATCGGCAAAGAATTGGAGGTGCAAACGAACGCCGCCGCACCTCACTTTTCATTCGCGAGTTCCTGGGTCGTTAGTGTTGTTTAAGGTAACGAACTGGATTTAATCTTTATTACTAGAACATATTTATCAATATCTTTATCTTTGGACTTCGCTTTTTTATTTGTTAGGGATGGAAGATGGTAATAATGGGGAAGAAGATGGCGTTGTAGTAAGATGGTTAATTAAGGAATGCTCATACTACCGGTGGATGACACATGGAGGGAGGTGTGGAGTAAGTTAGGTTTGAGGAGGCCTATTTTGTTAATGTAAAATGTTTGTTTCTTGTTTTCCTTTATGTACGTGTGTTCCTTTCTTTGGGTTTTTTAATAAAGAAAGTTCTATTTGGTTGCTCACAAAAAATGATGGTTCGTGATATTTTTTTGTTTTTAATCATTCTTACTTAAACATCTATATCAATATGGAAGATTTGATTAAATGTAGGACTATATATTTAAAATTATGTTGCTGCTAAAAAAAATTGATATACTTAGGAAATTGATTATTTGTTAGACTAATTATGTGTATCTTATAATTTAGATAATACATCATATTATAAAAGTAGGAACTCTTTCGATTACCCCCTTGACTTTCGATCAGCCCCTTGTTCAATTTTATCCATATTTTAGTCATGTAAGGCAAACACAAACTCAAACCAAACGTAAATGAGTTGAACCGTTTTCTTTTTTACCACTATAGTTTTATACGAAGAAGATGGACTGGCTACAAATATGGGGAACCCTTCATTGCATTTTTTTCTTATATTGAATATACAAAAGAGAAATAAGGCTGCAAGCTTTCGATTTTCATCAATGCGTTGTAGGAATGCGATATTTTCACCACACTATTAAATGGATAAACATTTTGTATGATTAAATTTTATATTTGTATTAGGTTGTACAACATCCCATGACATTGTCACTTGACTGACCACCTGATAGCCGGATGCATATCATGTTCTCATCGTGTATTGTCGGGTCCGCCGCAACGCGCGGGTTCCCCACTAGTAGGAGAATATATAGGAGAATTTTAAGTTGGCAGCTTAAAAGTCTCAAGTTCACATGGCTGATAAAACCCTAAATTCTTCCCTTTCTACACCACTTCTCTAACATTCACCAACTAAAAAGTCATTGCATCAGTTCATTTGGCCCATCCTTTAAAGTACATAATGAATTGTGATTAATGTCAAGATTGAATGTTAATAAAGAGGCTCATAAATCACAATTGAGGATTTTGCAGTTCAATTATGGGATACAAGGGAACCTATACACTTATGTTTTTGTAAATTAGATAGTTAAGCCCGTGCAGTTGTTTTTAATAATTTTTTTTTGTATTGCTGCGTACGATTGTGATTTACAATGTTGGGACCCAGTTTATCTTATCGAAGTCTGTATTGAATTAGCATGAGCCTATTATTCATTTATGACTTCATGTTCTTTGTAATGTATCTAATCAAGTTGTACCTTCAATAGGTGTAACATATTAGGGATGAGCTCGGTACCAACCGGTACCAAATATGTCAGTATCAAAAATCCCAAATAATGGATACTGGTAACGAAAATATCAGGTACGGTACGCTTCGGTATTGTTAAACACCATATTTCAACTTCATATTTTATTTTGCGGTTATATTTATGTGACTATGTTTTCAGACATTTAGTTGCCGATTAAAAAAATATTGCTTATTTTTTACACTATCAATTATCGATAATTGTATTGAGGTGCTTTCATGGTAATATTTTACGAGACTAATAGACTTATAGACTTATCAAGCCTTATTCGTTATTCGTTTTTAAAATATATATATATATATATATATATATATATATATATAGTTATGTTTAATAAAACATTAAATATCCGACCCATGAGTATACACAGATGATAACCTAGTATTAATATATATAAGTTATAAGATTGAATGAAATAGTGTCATGTGTAACTGATTGGAATCGTTTATTGGATGTAACATTCTTTATTAATAGTGGACAACACGTCTACACGAACTTGTCAAATTCAACCAATATTTTTTTTTGAAGGGCCAACCAAAGCCCAATAACATGGGTAAATTCAACGGCAAAATGCCGCACACGCCCACGAACGTAGATGACACTGGTCTTTTAGCCCGTTATCATTTCAAAGAAAATCCATTATGATAAAACCCTTAGACCGCCCGTAATGGGGCGTGTTTTATAAAAAAATTTCGAAGAAAATGCCCAATCACGCCCGTTCGCCACTACACCCCGGCGTTTTTGGGCGTTATTTTGGAGAAATTTGTATTTGGCGCTTTTTAAATAACGCTTCGATGGGGGTTGACTGGCCAATCACAAACTAGCAACAGCTAGTAACGGCTACTTTGAATTTTTTTTTAACTTTTTACCTATATATATATATATATATAAACTCCTTCAAATTTAAACATCAAAATTCTCTCAAAAACACTACCATTTTATAAAAATTGATGGATTCCCCTAGTTCTTCATCCATGGTAAATTTTATTACAAAGAGTTTTTTGCGGATGACGATGATTCCACCGATGAGGAGGTCGAGCAAGAGGCGGTTACGAGTGCTTGTCAACTAGCGGTGAGATATGTGAAGCATTGTAGCCTCCCCGAACTAGAAATTAAAAAAAGAGGTTATATTTAACGAGACCGACGCGTGGCACACGATCGTTTGATGAAAGATTATTTTGATGAGGCGCCGACATTTTTGAACCCATAAAATTTTAGGCGTCGTTTCCGAATGAGTAAGCGGTTGTTTCTACGCATAGTCGACGACTTGGAAGCCAACTACGATTATTTTAAACAAAAAGCAGATGCGAGAGGGGCACTTGGATTTACCGGTATCCAAAAGTGTACGTCGGCGCTACGAGTCCTTGCTTATGGAAACACAACCGACATCAACGACGAGTATTTAAAAATGTCCGAGAAAACAACGCGAGACACCTTGGAGCATTTTTGTCGCGGTACAAGTCCTATACTTTACTTTAATGTTTACAATTTTTTTTTGAAGCTTATGTTTGTGTATGTTTTTTTATAAAGGTATTATTGATTTGTATGGTGCGCGTTATCTTAGAACGCCCACATGGGACGACCTTCAAAAGATCTACGAGGTACATTCGGTGGAGCATGGTTTGCCTGGTATGATCGGGAGCTTGGGTTGCATGCATTGGCGTTGGGATAATTGCCCGACCGCATGGCGAGGCCAACACACACGGGGTGACCAAAAAGGACCCACTGTTATTCTTCAGGCGGTTGCCTCACGGGACCTTTGGGTTTGGTCGGCTTACTTTGGCGTGGTCGAGTCATGCAATGATATAAATGTTTTTGAACAATCTCCGTTGTTAGAGGACTGGATTTCTGGCAGAGCTCCAAAAGCGTCGTTTTACGCAAATGGAAACTACTACCCTCATGGATATTATTTGTGCGATGGAATTTATCCAAGGTATTCGATTGTCGTGAAGATGTTTAGTGATCCTATTGATGAAAAAAGAGCACACTTTAAAAAGGTTCAAGAGTCTTCACGAAAAGACATTGAGAGATGCTTTGAGGTTCTTAAACAACGATGGCAATATTTGAGAAATCCTTGTCGTGCATGGACCAAGCAAAAAATGAGAGATGTTATGTACGCTTGTATAATCATGCACAACATGATTTTGGAAGACGAAGAAAAGGCAATATGCCAGAATTATGTGCCAGAAGTCGTTCAAGAGGAGCATCCACATGCGTCAATGGAAGAAAGAGTGAATAATGCGCGAGAGTTGCGTTACGAACCGTACCATTCCGCGTTAACGATTGATTTGGTACAACACGCATGGTCGGTTCGGTATGTACCACCTGAGGGTGAAGAAGAAACGGAGGACGAGGAAGACGAAGTTGGCGAGTGTGAAGAAAGCGAAGACGAAAACTAATGTATTTTTTTTAATTTAGTCGGATTTTATTTTTTTTATTTCTAATATTGTATTTTTTTAATTTAATGAAGTATTTTAAGTTTTTAATTAAAAAAATAATTGTTTAATGATTGGAAGGGGCGTTATTGGGCATTATTCCCACTACGCCACTTTTGCAATAACGCCCAATAATACCCCCATGCTGACTGGACTGCCACGTGGCGCAAAACGCCCAAGGGTAGGGGCATTATTCACTAAACCACTACACATGGTCTTATAAATTTTGCTCTAAACAAAACTTGAACTCATAGCCTCTGATTTTTAAAATTATGGAGCTCTTAATAGATATAAGGTCATTGGCAAATTCAACCAATATGAAAATCAAAACGTTTTATATTTCTTTTCTTTGACAAGTCAATAAATTAAACTTCAAACTAACAAAATCATAATTGATATAAAACAATGGTAAAATTCTGTAGAATCTATTCAGAGAATGTATTTCATATTCACTCTATATCTCATGGACATTTGTATCAAGAGTACATGTATATTTATAATACAGTTAATGTAACTGCCAAACATTTATTGGGAAGCCAAAACGGTTAGTGGGAGATAAACCCATAAAGAGTATTATGTATGCATATCTGATTCATAACAATAATGACTTTATAATGTGCTTTGTTAGATCACCCTTGATGTAACCTTCTTTGATCTGAGCTATGCAAGCGGCATTGTCTTCATAAATAATCGTCGACTCCTTCTTGATCTGTTCTAATCCACATGCTTCTTGTATGTGAGTAATCATTGATCTCAACCACACGCATTCTCAACCAGCTTCATATAGTGCAATTAGTTCGGCATGATTTGATGACGTTGCTGTAAGTGTTTGCTTAGTTGACTTCCAAGAAATTGTTGTGCCACCATATGTGAATACATAACCTGTTTGAGATTTTACTTTATGTGGATCTGATAGATATCCAGCATCAGCATACCCAACAAGCTGGGACTTTTGATCTTTCTGGTAAAAAAGACCTAAGTCTTGTGTCCCACAAATATATCAGAATATGATTTTTATTCCATTCCAGTGTCTACGTGTTATGTTTGAACTATATCTTGCTAGTACATGTACCGAGAATGCAATATCGGGTCTCTTGTTATTTGCAAGATACATAAGAGCACCGATCGCACTTAAGTACGGTACTTCTTCGCCTTCTTCTTGAGGGCGGTAAGGATCCTTTTGAGGATCTAGCGGTCGGACAACCATGGGTATGCTAAACGGATGAGCTTTGTCCATATTAAAACGTACTAACATCTTCGGGATGTAGTTTGACTGATGGAGGAATGTACCGTTTCGTAAATGCTCAAACTGCAGGCCGAGACATAATTTTGTTGTGCCAAGGTCTTTCATCTCAAATTATCTCTTTAATATATTAGCAGTTTTTTCTATCTCTTCAGGAGCTCCGATGATGTTTATATCATCAACGTAGACTGCTACGATAGTGAATTTTGAGAGTGATCTTTTTATAAAAACACATGGACTGGTTACATCAGACTTGTATCCTTCTTTTTCGAGATATTCACTGAGCCGATTGTACCACATGCGGCCAGATTGTTTAAGACCATATAAAGATCTTTTTAGCTTTATAGCACACATGTCTCGAGGTATTGATTTTAATGCTTCAGGTATTGTTAACCCTTTAGGTATTTTCATGTAGATGTCATTTTCAAGTGTCCCGTACAAGTATGCAGTGACGACATCCATAAGTCTCAATTGAAGTCCTTCTGAGATTGCAAGACCAATTAGAAATCTAAGGGTTATCGCATCCACTACAGGGGAATACGTTTCCTCATAATCAACTCCTGGGATTTGGGAAAACCCTTGTGCTACAAGACATGCCTTGTATCGTACAATCTCATTCTTTTCATTTCTTTTTATAGCAAACAGCCATTTATAACCTACTGGTTTGACGTCTATGGGTGTTCGGACTACATGTCCGAAGACATTCGCTTTTCAAGCGAATCTAACTCAGCCTTTACGGCCTCTTGCCATTTTGGCCAATCAATTCTGTGCATGCACTCTTCTAGAGTTTTAGGTATGTAATCATTTTCATTGATTACATCTGTTGCTATAGCATATGCAAATATATCATTAACACGTGTTTCATTTCGGTTCCATATTGTACTATTTTGTATATAATTGATAGAGATCTCGTTTTCGTTTGGTACCAGTGTGTCTTCTGGATTTTCATTTTCCTCTGGAATTATATTTGTCTCTTCTGGGATATTTACCTCTTTTAGGGTTTCATTTACTAAGTTTTCACCAACTGATTTATTCTGCTCTTTCCGTTTACGTGGGTTCTTATCTTTGGAACCTATTGGTCTCCCACGCTTTCTTTGTATGGTAATCGCTTCTGGGATTGCTTCAATTCGAGCAGGTGCATTTGATGCTGGTATATGTGACTTTGTCACCCTATTTGTAATTAGGAATCTGATTCCGTCACTAAACACATTCCTTAAATTGTAGCCATTTGTTGAGTGTTTTTTTGGGTGTCTAATCCGCATATATATCACCATTGCCATTGATTTTCTTGACTGTATATCTCTTAAATGTCAACATATACACGTGTGATTTAGTTTACGAAGATTTTTCAATGCCGAGAACCTCGATCAGAGAGTAAAAAAGGCATAAGGTTCACAATGGTGTAAAATTAAAATGGGATATACCGGGCTAGGATTCGAGTTACAGGAACAAAGGCCAAACCAACCACCCAAGAATGGAATCGTCAAGCGAACATACTTGACAACCTCCTAGAAGCATCTTTTCCTACCACCAGACCTTTCTCCATCAATTAGGAATCTGATTCCGTCACTAAACACATTCCTTAAATTGTAGCCATTTGTTGAGTGTTTTTTTGGGTGTCTAATCCGCATATATATCACCATTGCCATTGATTTTCTTGACTGTATATCTCTTAAATGTCAACATATACACGTGTGATTTAGTTTACGAAGATTTTTCAATGCCGAGAACCTCGATCAGAGAGTAAAAAAGGCATAAGGTTCACAATGGTGTAAAATTAAAATGGGATATACCGGGCTAGGATTCGAGTTACAGGAACAAAGGCCAAACCAACCACCCAAGAATGGAATCGTCAAGCGAACATACTTGACAACCTCCTAGAAGCATCTTTTCCTACCACCAGACCTTTCTCCATCAATTAGGAATCTGATTCCGTCACTAAACACATTCCTTAAATTGTAGCCATTTGTTGAGTGTTTTTTTGGGTGTCTAATCCGCATATATATCACCATTGCCATTGATTTTCTTGACTGTGTATCTCTTAAATGTCAACATATACACGTATGATTTAGTTTACGAAGATTTTTCAATGTCGAGAACCTCGATCAGAGAGTAAAAAAGGCGTAAGGTTCACAAGGTTCACAGGATGCTTCTGGGATTGCTTCAATTCGAGCAGGTGCATTTGATGCTGGTATATGTGACTTTTCAAATGTATAATCTTTTGGACTTCAGATTCACATTGACCACTTCGGGGGTCGAGATTTAATAACGATGATGCATTCCATGTTAACTCTTGTGTTACCAGTCTTTCTCTAGTCTTATCTCCCCTTAAGACTGGGAATAGTGTCTCATTAAACTGACAGTCAGCAAAGCGTGCTGTAAACAAGTCACCCGTTAATGGTTCTAAATATTTAATTATAGAAGGGGAATTAAAACCAATGTAAATGCCCAGTCTTCTCTGTGGTCCCATTATGGTACGTTGTGGTGGCAATATCGGTACATATACCGCACAACCAAATATTTTGAGGTGGGACAGATTTGGTTCTGTTCCGAAGACCAGTTGTAATGGGGAATATTCATGATCGACAGTTGGTCTTAATCGGATTAGTGCAGCAGCGTGTAAAATAGCATGTCCCCATGCAGAAGATGGCAATTTGCATCTCATCAGGAGAGGTCTAGCGATTATTTGTAATCGTTTAATTAATGATTCAGCTAAACCATTTTGTGTATGAACATAAGCTACTGGATGTTCAACCTTTATCCCAATCGACATACAATAATCGTTAAAAGCTTGGGATGTGAATTCTCCTGCATTATCCACTCGTATGGTTTTAATTGGATTTTCAGGGAAATGAGCTCTCAACTGTATGATTTGCGCCAATAGTCGGGAAAACGCTACATTTCGGGTAGCTAAAAGACTCACGTGTGACCATCACGATGAGGCATCAATTAAGACTAAGAAATAGCGAAATGGACCACAAGGAGGATGTATAGGCCCACATATGTCCCCTTGGATTCTTTCCAAAAATGAGGGGTTTTCTTGTGTCAATTTAGTTGGTGAGGGCCGAGTAATGAGTTTGCCTAGAGAGCATGCCGCACAAAATAAATCTTTTGATTGTAAGACTTTTAAATTTTTAAGAGGGTGCCCATTTGCGTTCTTAAAACTAAGTAAATTTCGTCTTGATTTACTAGAGTATAATGCATCATTTATAATTAGTTTAGTACTCGATGGTAATATGATGCTTGCTCTTTCAAAGCCTTCTATAAGATCACACACACCAGAAATAGTACCCACAAGTGTCTCTGCAGGAGACAACTCAGAGAAAAATTTCTTATGTTTGAGAATAGTGTTGGTAGTACCACTATCAACGAGACATTCATCACCAATGATAGCTTTATTGGAGCTTGTAAACATATTTCCTCTGGTAATAATAAAATAAATTAATATAACGAACTACTTGCTTGAGTATGATTAAAAAAACATCACATCACATCACACAAATATGAATCAAAAATCACAAAGATTTTAAGTAAAACCATAAGAAAAGTTCAAAACATAAAATACCAATAGAGTTGAAATAAAATCCACTAACAGTCTTATGATCTCGTAGCCTTAAATGAACCCACTTGTAGCGAGTTTTAGAGAGTAAGACCAACTTCAGGTGGTCAAATCTTACTTGAATGTTTTTCCATAACTCGAGAGGGTCCTCGACAGTACAGTTTTCCCTCTTTAATGAAAGCCTTTTTTTAAGTGAAAAAAAAATTCAAGTAAATAATGAAACATGATTATCCGTAACTTTAAAATTAAGAATCTGAAAAAAAAAAATTTTTAAAAACCAATTAACAAAAGGTATTTAATTTGTTTGATGATGACTTATCAACCATATATATAAATTATATCATATACCATATACCAGATACTAATAAAAGGTATATAATTTGTATCCTATACCATATACCAGATACTAATAATATAATTAAAGTCTATTGAAATTACGGAACTTTTGGTGTCCACATAACAAGATCGTTCCCGAAGAAAAAAAAATACATACTCAACTAGTATTGTTAATTGTTTAATATAATAATACTATATATGTAAACATATCTATTGCTATAAAAACACAGAAAATAAAACTTAAAATATATTACTAACGATAGAAGGGTCTGGATAGTCAAAAAGGCATTAATTTGATGAGGCAATCTGAGCCATTTTGACGAGGCATTAATTTGGTCAGTTAATTTGGTCAGTTACGTATTTAATTTGGTCAGTTACGTATTTAATGAGCAATTAATGCCTTTTAATTTGAAAAAGTTACGTCAAAATTAATGCCTTTTAATTTGCTCAAGTACGTATGCTTTATTCTTTTTATAACATTGACGTTGAACAAACAAACAAGAAAAAAAGTTATGTTTTGGTTTTAAAACTTCATTTTCTGGATATTGAAAAAGATATATACCATGACCCACCATTATTTATAAGCAGTGAACCAAAAGTTAAATCCCTAAAAGTAGTGCCATATTAATTAACACAATAAACAGAAACATCTATGATAGAACTGAAACAATAGCAACTCCAACTTACTGGGCCTAAAAACACATTTAATTCTTGTAACACCTCGAAAATTCACGTCCTATAATGAGTTGACACGTGTCATATGTTTGAACGTGTGAAAGAATGTTATAGAAGGATTAAAGTTGACAATCATGGAAAGTATGTGAATATACGAGTTCTAAATGTCAACAGTGAATAAATATATTGTACATTAACCCTACATGATGATCATACCAACAAATGAATAAATCATGGATCATACGAAGCTAAATATGAAAGAAAGTGAGAGACTACGAACTACAGGGGTTAAATGTGTCAACATGTTTAAAGTATACCCTGAGTGACCTTTTGCCAAACCCGAAGCTTTGTAACGGTTAATTATGCTCACTAGAATGCACGATATAAATTTCATAAAGTTTCGTTATCGTATGAGAAAGTTATGATCAAATTCGTATACGAGGGGTTAAAGCGTTAACGTTGAAAATTATGACTTTTCGGGTTAACCAGAAGTGAGCAAGGACTTGGCAAAGTGGGTATAAGTCTTGAAGCCTTTGTAGGTAAATAAGAAGGGGTCAAAATGCAAGAAATAAGTTAGTTGACCTTTCGGAAGGGCCAAGAGTCAAATATGCAACAAATAGAAAATGTGGAATCGGAATACGAGGCCTACGCGGGCCGCGTAGGCCCTAAGAACATGTTACGCGGGCCGCCTAAAAGGCCCCGATACAGAAACATGTTGGCAATTGGCTGTTCAGCCTTGGAACCGACTTAAGAAGATATTTTCTCATCCATGGGCGACCCCTAAACGTTCCTAGGCACTTAGGGACACTTGTGGGTGATCCATGATCAGTTGTAGCCTTAGTTGTCAACAATCTAATGAGATTAGAACACTATATAAAGGCCTCATGTTGCAACCATTGATCACACCTCACTTCTGCATTTCTGGAGCTTCCTGGAGCTAAAGAGCAGACCCAAGTCCTTCCTAATCGTGCACATGACTTCAGTAAGTATGCTTAACCTTTCTTAGTTGAGTTTTTACTTAGTTTTAGCTTAAAAGTCAAACCGTCGTAATTAACGGTTGACTTAGCGATTAATCATTAATGGTCCAGTGATTAGGCGAATTGAAAGTAGTTATAAGTTGGTAATTATGTGGGCATTAAACCCTTAAAAGGGCACCCTCTGATGCCCACTCTAACTAGACCATTTGTCGGGTCAAAGTTAATTAGAAAAAGTCAACAGGATGCTTAATTTCAAATTAATACATAATTAGCAATGTAGAACCCATACAACCTGTTGGATCATTATTATAACTTAGTAATTAATGTAAGAACATGTCTAAACATGTTCGACCCGACAATTTTCTGTTTAGACCCGGTTCGGAACCGAAAGTCTCAAAACTTTGACTTTTGCTTTGACTTCAGTTCTGACCCGTTTTAGTAGAGTTTGGAAATGCCTTAGAGCTTCCTTAGGACCAGGTTACATGATAGTATAAACCTCTCTGGTTGGATCGTTGACTGTCCGATTCGCTTACACGTTTCCGTTAAATGCTTAATGTTGACCATAATGCCCTTTTGACCATAAAACGAGAATTTTGGATATGTGAAAAGACAATAATCTTTGCTACTGATTTATTAACATGTCCCTAAAATTTCACATCAGTTGGAGGTCTAGATTAGGAGTTATGCTCATTAGCGTAATTATAACGCCTTTTAGTAATTAAAAGGCGCAATTAGCATAAAGCCTATCTAAACCCAATTTTTGACACCAAACCTTTTACCCACTGATGTAATATAATATTTTGAGATTTTTAAAGATTTTTAATTATTTTTAACATGCTCATAACCTAAGGTTATGGCGTTGATTCGGTAAATACCGATTATACCCTTTTTGGTCATAAAATGAGTTTTACATAATATTTTGACACCAATCCAATTGCTACTGATTTTATATAATAAATAAAGTATTTGAAATTTATATCCTGATCAGAAAACTCAGATTTCCTGTATAACCCGGAAATCGCTTAAAATGGTTTTTAAAGCGTATTAAATGCATAGTTTGGGTTTAAAACCACTTTGTCATATAAGACCTATTACCAACTGATATGACCTAATAAAATAAGTTATTTTACTGATGTATTCAGACCCGAATCTCATAAACTTATATAATCTCTTTTATAACCTTTAAAATGACCAAAATACCCCTACGGGGCTTATTTTGAGATTAAACTCGTTTTGGGCATAATGGAAGGTATCCTACTGATATCACAACATATTTAAGGCATATTAAGTTGGGAAACCTGTATATGACTCTTCTGGTTACTCGTTACACACTTGTCGCGTTCGGATCGGCTTAGGTGACTAGTTCGCATATATTAGCCGAAACGGGTCAAACCATATCAGTTTTGTCTCAAAATCCAGAATGTGTTTAAGTTACCCATATTAAACAAGCATACAAGCTTGCCGGGTCGAAACCACATTATAAACCGGTCTTCGCCTTATCGTGCGTTTGAACCGTATCTTTCTTTAAAACTAACCAGTCTAAGCTTAGGCCTAATTAAAGACCCGTTAGCATTCTAATTGGTTATTTATACCATCATTCCAGACTAGTGCCTTCTGGTAAATTGTACCTACGCTTACTTAAGTGAATACGGCTGAGTTATTAAATTCTTGCTATTTAAGACAGGAGCTAGCTCAGGTAAATACTCCTAACTTATTTTCCCTATACGGGCTTGGGATACGGTATAATAATACCGCTTGGTCGGGTATTGAATGTTTTGTCGGATTGTGATTAAATTATTGAGGTAACCAGCTTTAATCTGTATTGTTTGAAATAAAAGCCTTTAGGGGTTAATGACCATGTCCCGGATATCCTTGACATCATTGTATTATAAAATGGCCACGACTTATGCACGGGGTGTAGGCATACACCTGACAGTTGCCTAAGGGAAACGGTATCCCACTCTCTTGTGGGCCTATACTGTGTTGTGTCTGTTAACTTTGACTCGGTTTCTACATCGGGCCCTGAACGTACAACGAACATGTAAATCTGTATACAAGATTATAAATATAATATTCCCAAGTTATAAAAGATTAATTTTGCCTTGTGCATTTTAATCAAAGTGTCAAAATATTTGTGCCGGGTGCATCTAAATCAATTTTCCTAAACTCTTTTCAAATGAGTCGGTTGAGTGTATTTACCAGTGAAAACTGACGTATTTTCCAAAGTCTAAGTGACAGGTACAAGTACGTAATAGGCTGGAAGCTGCTCAGGACGTTAATAAGGAATCTTGCAAGTTCTAGGCGTCTAAAGTCTGTTGAACAATGTTTATGTTTTAAGATCCGCCTGTGGATCCTTTACTTTCCGTTGTAATACTTGGATATTACTTTATATTCGGATTGTAATATATTTATCTTTTGCTTCCGCTGTGCATTTATATATTGTGTTGTTTGACTATGATGATATCAACTACGTCACGATACTCCCCACCGGGCCCACCGGTCATACGTGGAAATATCGGGGTGTGACAGGTTGGTATCAGAGCCAACACTTAGTGAATTAAACACTAGCCTTTTTGTGTTTAATCTCAGTTACACAGTTGCACATTCTTGAGTCTAGACAAGAACATAGGACAAATTCTAATTCGTTTTATTTGTCCTTATTTGGTTCCTTTGTTATTTTCTGATTAGCCCTTGCATGGGCAAGTCATTTTCTGTTAGAAGTCCCGTTTAGGGCAACCATATACTTGTTTAATTTTTAATGGAACGATTATATTTAAAAATATCATTCCTATATTATAAGATCTACCATTATAAAAAAATGGAAATATCTAAAAAGGACAAGACCTAGCTCATGTGTCATTTTAAGACAAGGCTAAGACGGTAGTTCCACAATTAGATTCAGATCCTTGTTAACATTTCAATTTAGGATTGTTCTGCGTTAATTATTAAAGGAATCTTAAAGATAAAACCTAGCCTAAATGTCATTGCAGACATGGCCAAGACGCTAAAACCTATCCAAAAGATTCCAATCCCTGTTAACATCTGTAAGTATGTTAACATTTTTGGTAAACTGTGAATCGTTAAAGTCACACAGGCTATCTTTTAAAAAGGGGGTTAATCTAAATTCCTTTATTTGAAATAATCATCCATTAGTGATGAAGTGCCTACGGGCCAAACTTGTTGTCAGATAAGACAACGACCGTGGTGGTCTCTGACCCCCGTCTAAAGATGTTGGACTACGTCCAAGCATAATAGTTTGTATGATCAATACGATCCTGACTAATATCATCAAATGAAGATGATCATATTATAAACATCCATAGGTGATGAAATGCCTACGGGCCATACTTATTGTCCTAAGGGACTAAAGACAGTAGTAGTCTTTGCCTCTCTGTCCAGAAAAGGGTAATGAACTTTGATTCAAACCTTAATGCCTCGATTCTCTGAAATCATGGCTTATATCATCCTATAAGATGATCATATTATAAACATCCCTTAGAAGGGAAGTGCCTACGGGCTATAGTTAACGTCCTCTGAGACTAAAGACAGTGGTAGCCTACAACTCCATGTCAAGAAAAGGTAATGAACTATGATTCAAACCTCAATGCTTTGATTCTCTGAAATCATAGCTTATAATTTAAAAATGTCCATGTGACTAGGCCTTTCGTGCCACTAGTAAAACTGTTATTGTTTTATAATTAGGATAAGTTATAATATAAATCCTAAATAAATGTGAATGATAAATTAACCAAATATGGTCTATGTTTACCATGGTTAATGAATTGCCATAAAAGACAATTCCATAATAAACTCCCAAATAAACTATTGTCATTGTTTTATGCAACAGTTCAAATTAAAATGGCTAACTCGGATGAAATAAATAGTCACCCAAGGGAGAATAATGATAATGCCTGGATTAATTTAACGGGTGCTGAACTGAAGGCGTTAGTAGACGACGCTGTTACAAGGGCCTTAGAACGACAGTATGAAGAGTATAGTGGGACTCGAAGTAGGACCCTATCAACACCACATACAAAGCCACCCCCCAAGAAGGATGAACCCGAGAAGGAAGATGATGAGCGTCACTCTTCTAATCGTCACAGTGATCCATCTCAACAGATCATACTGAATCAAGGACCCCGTGATAAGGGTTGCTCCTACAAGTACTTTGTTTCATGTAAACCCTGGGATTTCACTGGGGAGGAAGGAGCTGTAGATTGTATGACGTGGTTAGATGAGATGGATACAGTTGTGGATATCAGCGGATGCGCTGAGAGGGATGTGGTCAAGTTTGTGTCGCAATCATTTAAGGGTGAGGCCTTAGCCTGGTGGAGATCGTTGATGCAAGCCACCGGGAAGATCCCTTTGTACAACATGACTTGGGATCAGTTCGTTGCTCTTATCAAAGAAAATTACTGTCCTCAATATGAAGTTGAGAAGATTGAGACTGAATTCTTGACATTAGTCATGGAGAACTTAGATTGTCAAGCATACCTTACAAGTTTCAATACCAAGTCTCGATTGGTTTCTTATTTGATCACACCGGAACCAAAGCGAATAGCTCGCTTTATTGGGGGTCTAGCCCCAGAAATAAAGGCAAGTGTGAAAGCATCGAGACCTACTACATTTAGGTCGGCGGCAGATCTGTCGCTATCTCTCACACTCGATGTGGTCAGAAACAAGACTGCCAAAGCCTCTGAAGATGGGAAGCGTAAAAGGGAGGAGGATAACTCCCAGAATCCTAAGAAGAGCAAATCCGAGTTCAACAATAACCAACAGGATTCCAACAAGAAGCCTACATGCAAAACCTGCAAAAGAAGACACTGGGGACAGTGTCGATCAAACCAAAAGATAAAGCAATGTGGTATCTGTAAGAGAACTGGCCACCAGTCCCACGAATGTAGGGACATAAAGAATGCAAACTGTTTCACCTGTGGCGAAAAGGGCCACATCAGTACTAATTGCCCTGAGGCTGCCGAGGAAGGAGCAACTAAGTCTGGGATGGATAAGAAAGGAAATGCCTAAACTAACGGTTGAATGCCAGAGACAGTGCATATCAATAATAGCATTAGGTACGTCTTTACCTTTTAGCATCGATTGTATCTGCTCAGTATTTTACGTTAATGCAAGAGATAATAAACCTTTAGTAAACCATAAGCGTAGCAAACTTTTGATTACATTCATAAGAACTTCAGATATTAAAAATAAGGTATAATTTACCAATGGAATCTTTAATGACCCTCTCTCCCATCCTCGGAGATAATCCTTTCATATGAATCTGGAGTACTCTTCCCCAAAAAGAGTACGACAATATATTATTTTATTTTATTATTTTCTCATTATTTTACATCGCCTGCGAATGCCAAACTATGTTTGATAAGAGTGCCATATGAGGATTGGCGTATCCTAGTGTGTCCCATAGATTGCTTCCATGCCTGATCAGTGTGGAGGTTTAATGCATGGAACCCCTGAGATATCCCAATGGTCATATTGTACTAAAGTCGACTAGTAGTATTCAAAGAAGATATCCAATATAAAATGTCCTTATAAGTATCCCTACTTAGGGCATCCTTGCATTTGTAAAGAGAATGTGTCATATATCTGACACCGACATCGATAGATGAACCAAAGCCTGAGAATACAGACATCTCTAACATCTCTGTGTGTCATGATTATCTTCTTTATAAGAATTACCATGTTTACCTTCTGAGAGGCAAGTGGATGTTAGGACAAACATCCCGCTTAGGGCTGCAATTATTGTAAAAGCCTTATATCTGTTAGTACCAACGGAATAGGAAGAACTAAGAGCCAAATCGATAAGTTTTTAGAGAATATTTCATAAAGCCAAAATTCGAAGTCCTAAGAACTCCGATTTATATAAATAAGAAAGACGGATCATCTTGCTTATGCATTGATTACCGCAACCCTATTTAGGCAACAATTAAGAATCGCTATTACCGGCCCAGGATCGTCGATATGTTCGACTAATGACAAGGATTAGCTATTCCTTAAAATTAGTTAAGCAGTGGTTGGAATAACCATCTCACCATAAAATAGGTTTTTTCAATAGCAATTATTATATAAGTATCAAGGCTACTCCTTTGGAGACCTTGTATAGATGGAATGTTAAACATCTATTATTAGATAGGGAATTGGTAAGTCCAATTATCAGGATCTGAAAGTTGCCTAGGAAACAACAAATAAGATCATACAAATCCATAATCGATTGTAAGTTGCCAGTATACGGCAGGAAATCAAGGATTTATGAAGATAGCAAACCTCCTAAATTCTTGTTAAGGAATAAGGTTCAACAATAGATATCACCCAGGAAGGGTGTGCTAAATTTGTTAAATTATCAGGCTAGTTAAGCTCCGAGTATATAGAATCATTCGAAGGAAATCGAATGTATCAAGATCAAATAGCTTACGAGCTAAGACCTAATTAAGGGGCTTGATGGAACGCACAATGTGACCCACACTAATGATTTAGCGACGTGTCACCAATAAGTCGAAAAGCACTATCACATAATGATATGCAGAACTATGATAGTATGAGCAACCTGTGTCGATTAAGGATCGACAGGATTAGAAGCTCCAAAAAGATACATGTACCTATTATAAAGGTCATGGAGTGCCTTAGAGGCTCAAAGGTACTGGGGAAGATTAAGCCCAATATAAGGTAGAAAATACTTCCTTTACTTTAACAAATCTTGAGGTTGAGATTTCTTTTAAGGGGGTGAGGATGTAACACCTCGAAAATTCACGTCCTATAATGAGTTGACACGTGTCATATGTTTGAACGTGTGAAAGAATGTTATAGAAGGATTAAAGTTGACAATCATGGAAAGTATGTGAATATACGAGTTCTAAATGTCAACAGTGAATAAATATATTGTACATTAACCCTACATGATGCTCATACCTACAAACGAGTAAATCATGGATCATACGAAGCTAAATATGAAAGAAAGTGAGAGACTACGAACTACAGGGGTTAAATGTGTCAACATGTTTAAAGTATACCTCTGAGTGACCTTTTGACAAACCCGAAGCTTTGTAACGGTTAATTATGCTCACTAGAATGCACGATATAAATTTCATAAAGTTTCGTTATCGTATGAGAAAGTTATGATCAAATTCGTATACGAGGGGTTAAAGCGTTAACGTTGAAAATTATGACTTTTCGGGTTAACCAGAAGTGACCAACGACTTGGCAAAGTGGGTATAAGTCTTGAAGCCCTTGTAGGTAAATAAGAAGGGGTCAAAATGCAAGAAATAAGTTAGTTGACCTTTCAGAAGGGCCAAGAGTCAAATATGCAACAAATAGAAAATGTGGAATTTGAATACGAGGCCCACGCGGGCCGCGTAGGCCCTAAGAACATGTTACGCGGGCCGCCTAAAAGGCCCAGATACAGAAACATGCTGGCAATTGGCTGTTCAGCCTTGGAACCAACTTAAGAAGATATTTTCTCATCCATGGGCGACCCCTAAACGTTCCTAGGCACTTAGGGACCCTTGTGGGTGATCCATGATCAGTTGTAGCCTTAGTTGTCAACAATCTAATGAGATTAGAACACTATATAAAGGCCTCATGTTGCAACCATTGATCACACCTCACTTCTGCATTTCTGGAGCTTCTTGGAGCTAAAGAGCAGACCCAAGTCCTTCCTAATCGTGCGCAGGACTTCAGTAAGTATGCTTAACCTTTCTTAATTGAGTTTTTACTTAGTTTTAGCTTAAAAGTCATACCGTCGTAATTAACGTTGACTTAGCGATTAATCGTTAATGGTCCAGTGATTAGTCGAATTGAAAGTAGTTATAAGTTGGTAATTATGTGGGCATTAAACCCTTAAAAGGGCACCCTCTGATTCCCACTCTAACTAGACCATTTGTCGGGTCAAAGTTAATTAGAAAAAGTCAACAGGATGCTTAATTTCAAATTAATACATAATTAGCAATGTAGAACCGATACAACCTGTTGGATCATTATTATAACTTAGTAATTAATGTAAGAACATGTCTAAACATGTTCGACCCGACAATTTTCTGTTTAGACCCGGTTCGGAACCGAAAGTCGCAAAACTTTGACTTTTGCTTTGACTTCAGTTCTGACCCGTTTTAGTAGAGTTTGGAAATACCTTAGAGCTTCCTTAGGACCAGGTTACATGATAGTATAAACCTCTGTGGTTGGATCGTTGACTGTCCGATTCGTTTACACGTTTCCGTTAAATGCTTAATGTTGACCATAATGCCCTTTTGACCATAAAACGAGAATTTTGGATATGTGAAAAGACAATAATCTTTGCTACTGATTTATAAACATGTCCCTAAAATTTCACATCAGTTGGAGGTCTAGATTAGGAGTTATGCTCATTAGCGTAATTATAACGCCTTTTAGTAATTAAAAGGCGCAATTAGCATAAAGCCTATCTAAACCCAATTTTTGACACCAAACCTTTTACCCACTGATGTAATATAATAGTTTGAGATTTTTAAAGATTTTTAATTATTTTTAACCTGCTCATAACCTAAGGTTATGGCGTTGATTCGGTAAATACCGATTATACCCTTTTTGGTCATAAAATGAGTTTTACATAATATTTTGACACCAATCCAATTGCTACTGATTTTATATAATAAATAAAGTATTTGAACTTTATAACCTGATCAGAAAACTCAGATTTCCTGTATAACCCGGAAATCGCTTAAAATGGTTTTTAAAGCGTATTAAACGCATAGTTTGGGTTTAAAATCACTTTCTCATATAAGACCTATTACCAACTGATATGACCTAATAAAATAAGTTATTTTACTGATGTATTCAGACCCGAATCTCAGAAACTTAGATAATCTCTTTTATAACCTTTAAAATGACCAAAATACCCCTACGGGGCTTATTTTGAGATTAAACTCGTTTTGGGCATAATGGAAGGTATCCTACTGATATCACAACATATTTAAGGCATATTAACTTAGGAAACCTGTATATGACTCTTCTGGTTATTCGTTACGCACTTGTCGCGTTCGGATCGGCTTAGGTGACTAGTTCGCATATATTAGCCGAAACGGGTCAAACCATATCCGTTTTGTCTCAAAATCCAGAATGTGTTTAAGTTACCCATATTAAACAAGCATATAAGCTTGCCGGGTCGAAACCACATTCTAAACCGGTCTTCGCCTTATCGTGCGTTTGAACCGTATCTTTCTTTAAAACTAACCGGTCTAAGCTTAGGCTTAATTAAAGACCCGTTAGCATTCTAATTGGTTATTTATACCATCATTCCAGACTAGAGCCTTCCGGTAAATTGTACCTACGCTTACTTAAGTGAATACGGCTGAGTTATTAAATTCTTGCTAATTAAGACAGGAGCTAGCTCAGGTAAATACTCTTAACTTATTTTCCCTATACGGGCTTGGGATACGGTATAATAATACCGCTTGGTCGGGTATTGAATGTTTAGTCGGATTGTGATTAAATTATTGAGGTAACCCGCTTTAATCTGTATTGTTTGAAATAAAAGCCTTTAGGGGTTAATGACCATGTCCCGGATATCCTTGACATCATTGTATTATAAAATGGCCACGACTTATGCACGGGGTGTAGGCATACATCTGAAAGTTGCCTAAGGGAAACGGTATCCCACTCTCTTGTGGGCCTATATTGTGGTGTGTCTGTTAACTTTGACTCGGTTTCTACATCGGGCCCTGAACGTACAACGAACATGTAAATCTGTATACAAGATTATAAATATAATTGTCCCAAGTTATAAAAGATTAATTTTTCCTTGTGCATTTTAATCAAAGTGTCAAAATATTTGTGCCGGGTGCATCTAAATCAATTTTCCTAAACTCTTTTCAAATGAGTTGGTTGAGTGTATTTACCAGTGAAAACTGACGTATTTTCCAAAGTCTAAGTGACAGGTACAAGTACGTAATAGGCTGAAAGCTGCTCATGACGTTAATAAGGAATCTTGCAAGTTCTAGGCGTCTAAAGTCTGTTGAACAATGTTTATGTTTTAAGATCCGCCTGTGGATCCTTTACTTTCCGTTGTAATACTTGGATATTACTTTATATTCGGATTGTAATATATTTATCTTTTGCTTCCGCTGTGCATTTATATATTGTGTTGTTTGACTATGATGATATCAACTACGTCACGATACTCCCCACTGGGCCCACCGGTCATACGTGGAAATATCGGGGTGTGACAATTCTGCAAACAACATAAGTTAACCATCATTTGGATCGAGCCTTCACCTTTTTGTTATATTATAATAAAAGAGAAATATTAAAGAAATCGAAATGATTATATGTCCAGGTTTTGTGTACTAACAGAAGTTCATGGGTGGATAGTGGATAGCCCACGGGTTTTAGTAGCGGAGGTAGGGTCACTCATACTGAGTTACTAGTGCTAGCGGTGTGTTCGAGGATGTGTTAGCCTTGTCTTGGAAAGGTAAAACTACTATCTACTAAGAAAGCTTGTTCTAACTCCTAACAAATGTATTCTATATACATAGCTAATCACTTTATTAGAAATTACCTTATATAACCTATACATTGTTGATACATATTATGTGGATACGGCTCGGCTCGGTTCGACTCTGCTACGAAGTGAAGGCCGTAGTCAAGACAACCTCCTGTCTTGACTCGGTATGCCAGTTACTTCGTAATGTTCGATGTACATGTAACTGCGTGTGTGCAATATACATCTTAGTATTGTTTAGGTGTTATTTGTTTGTTGTTTGTTTGTTCTAAAGCCCAAGTCAAGGCCCAAAGCCCAAACAACATGCACAAGTCCTTGAAGCCCAATATGAAGACTCAAGCCCATATGCATGGACGAAAACCCTACTGTTGGGCGAAATCCCTTTATGCCGAAATCACCCTTGTGGTGAAAACCAATTTGGTGAAATCCCCTGAGGTGACGAAATCACCCTGATTTCGTCATGATGCTCTGATTTCATCAATGGGTTTTCGTGGGCATCTTGTTTTCGTCATGGCTTTGGTATATAAGCCCAGACAACAGACAGAAACATGGAGAGAAGTCTGAATAGATTTCGGAGCGAACACTATAAACACACACACACTGAGAGTTTATGAGAGCATCTTGTAAACATTGTATTGTAACCGTTTTCTAGATTAATACAATGGAGTGTTAATCGGTGAATCTTGTGTTTTACGTGTTCGTCACTTGGTTTAACTTACCCGTTTGGATTCCGCACTTTCGGGTTTGTCGGAAAACAGGGAATAGAGGTTACTCGATCCTCCGGGTGGACCTACAATTGGTATCAGAGCATTGGCTCGATTCCTTGTTTAAACCAAGTCAATTTTCTGGTGTTTTGATAGATTTTAAAAAGGGTTTTTCAGCTTGTATTCTTGTTTAAAAATCATATTTCTGGAAAAGCTTTTCATCAAAACCTTGAAAATCTTTACATCTTGCTATTAGTTTTTATAAAACCATTGTTAAAATGCATTTACACATGTTGAGATTTGGTTTTTACTAAACTTTATTGCAAAACTTGTGTTCGGAATATTTTCAGGTGGCCTGAAAACTCATCAAGTTCATAATATCTTCAAGTTGTTCTTGTTGGTTCTTCATATGATTCTGTGTTTGATCTTCATACTCTCAATTTATTTGTGTTATGAATTATTGATATTATTATTTTATCATTGTTTGACAAATGTACAAGTGTAATGATGGTTGTTGAAAATAACAAGCTTCGAAATCTGTTTCAGTAAGGTTGTTTGAAAAAGGAATCTTGGTTGTCAGGAGATAAGGTTTGATAATATCTTGTTGTCTGGTCATTTGGTCAACGAAATCAGCCTGGGAGAAATCACCTTGTGATGGACGAAATCACATGTTAACTGGCCGAAATCACCATACATCTCTTTAATCAATGAAATCAAGTTATTTATCATTCTGGACGAAATCAAGTCTGGTCATTATTGTACAACGAAATCACTTTTATTTTAACTATTCCAGACGAAATCACATCAGCAACGAAATCCCTTTTGGCAAACATCCAGTCAACGAAAACACCCTGGTCAACAACATCAAGCTGGACGAAAACAGGCTTGGCAAAATCAATCCCTTGACGAAAACAGGCCTGGCCGAAATCACTTGTGCTTGTCTTGTCTTGGACGAAAACACTTCTGGGCGAAATCACCAACATCAGTCAACGAAATCATCTTATTGTCCAGTTAACGAAATCACTTTAATCAACAACTGGACGAAATCATTTCAGTCAACAGCTGGACGAAATCACTCTTGATTTCGTGATCATTCTTCAGACGAAAACACCTTATTTTCGTCATTCATATAATTGTGATATTTCTAACAGTAGACTTTTATTTCATTGTTAACTGTATGATTTGGGTGATTTGTTCAGGTATTCGTCATTATACATTCAAAATGAATCCGGCTTGGGGTACTCCGTCAACTGCAGAGAGCAAATATAGAAGTACGAGTTTATCTCCATCATGGGCCGAATCTCCCACTCCACCTCGAATTACGGCTGAACAATGGGCATCAGTTACTAATCAAAAGCAAAGTGAACTGGAAAGAAAAATAGACTTGTATGGAAATCCACTAACACCAGTTCCCCAATAGCAAAGCTATCGGTCTACTGTAACACCATCATTTCTAGATACAAACTGCAATGGTCAGACAGGAATTGCGTTTTATGTCAAAATTGTCAAAGATGCCAGCAATGGTGAATCATAGCGAAACGATGACAGTTCTGAACATGACAGTAGTGCAGTTGAAGACGTTTCAACTTCAGTTGAAGATGTTACAACTTCAAGTTCAAGCGAGGATGGATCTGACTGTGAATCATCAAGGGAGGTTGTTGATTCTGATGCATATAGGTCAACATCTGAGAGTGATTCCAGTCAGGTATGTGTCGATGAACCAACTTTCGTTAATTGTGATAATTGTGCTAGCTTAAGTGTTAAATGTGCTGATTTGGATGCTAATATGTCTGAGTTGCAAAGCAAACATGATGCTTTAAATGCTAAATTGTTTGACTTGCAAAACAAACATGTTTCTTTAGATTCTAAGTGGTGTGACTTGCAAAGCAAACATGAGGCTTTGCAAAACCAATATGATGTGACATTTATCCACAATCAAGGTTTGATCGTGGATCTTTCGAAATGCAAAGAGGCCAACATGTTTTATGAAAACCATGAAAAAGAGTTTAAAACGGTGATTGAAAATTTAAGAAAAGATAAAACCGAACTGACAAAAATGGTTTCAAGAAAACAAACAGACATAAACTGTTATATTAATCATCTTGAGATCATGCAAACAGAGTTGGCATGTACAAAGTGTGAAAGTGAGGCGATCCGGCTTAAGCTAGACAGTTATTCTAACTCTAGATACGTGCTGGATCACATCATTGGCACACAAAAAGAGAAAAAGGATGTCACGTGCATTGGATATAAGAAATGTCCACCACCTGTTAGACACAATTATGATGCACTGCCTGATGAGGAGTATAGAACTCATTATGAAGAATCTGTTCCTTTAGACATTGAGGAATTTGCAACGGGACTTGGATACAAACCGGAAGTATCATCAGATTCGGATGTGTCAGCAGATACATTTGTAACTGCTGAACAAAATCAGGATCCTCCAGTCATTGTTGAGGATGCTGATTCTTCAGATGATGAATCCGATGATACTGACTCTCCACAATCTGATGCGGTTATCAAAGAAGAGGACATACCTCTCGAGAATCACATTCTATGTGATCCTCCCACAAAACCTGCTAAGACTGTTCAGGTACATCTGCAAAAGAGTCTGAAAGTGTGAATTTGCTGTACACTCTTGTTGGTGATGATAAAATCTATTCTGACAAAGATTTTCCGATTAAGAATGTTAATCAATCTTTAATCAATAAAGTTTTTGAAGATTCGACAAGTAGGTTTTTGGGAAAGTCGGCTTCACACGTTGTGGTAACACGGTGTCCTTCGATTTCAAAAGCCGAAATTCGAAAACAAAATGGCAATCAGAAATTACCAACAGTGAAAAAGAAGCAAAATCATACCAAACCAAAAGGCAAATCAACGACCCAAGGTCGTAAGGAACCGAATCAAAAGAAGAACAAGAAGATGAACTTTGTGAAATCCCGAGGGACTGAGAAAATTGAAACTTTCGAAAACAAATCCAACACGGATTTTGTTAAACAAAGTAAAATTTTGAAAAGAAACAGTCAAAACAATTACACACAACACACAAACGGTTGTGATGTAGGACCAAGTACCTCAAGATCACGAAGTTCATCATCAAGCTCTTATAGTTATGATACTCCGAGGTTTATTGAGCGGAGATCATGCTTTGAATGCGGTGAGTATGGCCACATTGTCAGAAATTGTCCATATCTCACGAAAGGAAAGGCAAAGGTTGATGCCCCCCATGGTAACAGTTACCATAAAAGATCTGTTTCACCAAAACAGGACCCTCGTCTTGTTAAACAACGGGAAATGAAACAGAAAAAGAAACAACGAAAAGAAGTTGAAAAGGTTTTAAAACCAGAGGTTGTCCAAACAAAATCTGTTGAATCAAATGTTAAACATGAAAAACAAAAACAGATTTGGAAACCAAAATCGGAAATTGTTTCAGGGGGAGCTACATCAATTCCGAATCATCGGGAAATGGATGTCACAATCCTCGATGATGAAGGACGACCCAAGTCTGTGAAGGCTTGGGTCCCCCTCTCCAACTAATCTCTGAGTGAGAGTGCAGGATGTTCCAGGAGGAACTATTGATAGTCTTAGGATTGTTGATAGTGGAGCGTCCATGCACAAGATCGGTGACATAAGGCTCCAAAATATTGTTACATCTAGGAGAATATTGTTGCCATTGATGGAGAGATAAAAGAAAAGGGAAAGAAGACAAAAATGTCTGATGCAAGAATGATGATGAAAGAATTTGACCACTTCGACAAAATGAAGATCATTCCAAAGTTTGGTTGTCAAAGGTTTCAGATCTTGTTGCTGTGAAGAGTTTTTCTCGGATTAATTGAAGTAGCTGCAAAATCGACTTTGAAATCCACACCTGGTGGATATCCAGTTTGGGAGAGCATTCAGATTCCTTGCAATGCATGAAGCAGTTGCAGGATACGGTTTTGAATTTCTAATCTCTCCTATACTTGTCGATATTTAAGCTGCTTTATAAATTATTATCATCTCATACAGCACTCTTGACCAAACACATCGAAATTAAGCATCACTTCATACGTGATTGCTTTGATAAAAGGCTTATCGATGTTGTTAAAGTCCATACCGATGACCAACGTGCCGACCTTTTTACCAAAGCATTTGATAAATCAAGATTTGACTTTTTATTATTGGTAAACGGCATTAAGGGTTAAGCAAGAGTAATCTACATCGGAAAATCGTTTTTGTAAATATCTTTGTGTTTTTAAAATTATTGTAAGTTTCTTGATTTTAGGGGGAGTAATTCCAAATTTGAAAAATTCAAAAACATCGAAAAATTTCAAAACTCAAAAACAATAGAAAAACAAAAATGAGTTTCCTGGCGAGCAAAAGAGAAAATGATAGTACATCAGTGGTCTGTCTAACCCTTTTTAAACCGAAATGAAAAATGAAAAGCGATAAGCAGCTCTATATAAGATGTAACGGTAGGCTCACAATCATCTTAAAGTGTGCAGGGTGATATAAACTTAAATCGACTGAAGACCAGGTGGGAACCACTCATTGGCATATGGTCTTAGTACCGAAATTTCGTTTGAGAGATTGCCGAGGTTCTGAGATATGTGGTCTTTATGCTGTTTATCATCTGGGTATCATGGTTGTTTCTTTTACCGAAACAAAACGAAGACTAAGTCTAGATCTTCCATGATATCATACATACGTGTACATACTGCATACGACCTCAATAAGTGATCAACAATCACATGTCCACAAAACAAGTGATAATATATCACATTTATCCGGGAGTCAAGTTCGTCTCTTTGCTGTACGAAAGTACTGACCTGTTCACGGACTTGCTCTTGTGCCCTTCATGCATCTGAAAATCAAGTTCCTCATCAATAAGTGATCCTATCACATAGGACTTGTTTTCAATCAAAATAAGTGAGTTGCTCACATCTTTTTATACGGCAAAACAGATGATAAATGGTATACTCACCAGTAAGATGAACTCTCGTGCATACCTTGATACGGGAATGTATCGTGATGTGGATGAACACCGGTCGGTAAGTATAAATCGTACCTTAACGTATCCCCTCGCAATGATTACATCTGATAAGTTGAGCTTATGTGGATAACAATACCGATAATCGTTATAGGATGTTTATCTAATTGTTAACAATAAGAACAACTATAGCGTTTTGGCATGACCGTACACTGATATGATTCTCTTACCCTCGAAACTTGCAAAAAGAATGTTTGTATATATTTACTTTTCTTAGTTTCTGCAACTCTGTATATATTTATTTACTGCTTTCAGTCTTTAAGTTTGAAATATTCAAAATACCAAAAAGATTTTAGTTGTGTTTTAATATAAACTTTATAAAAGTCAAAAAGATTTTATTTCTGCTTTAGTTTTGATTAACCGATGTTGGAACTCAAGTCTTCGTTGCCTGAAATCTGACGAAAACCAAAACGACTGAATCTTCATAAACAGTCAGAGTTTGCAAGTTTTGAAAGTTAATAATCAAAATTGAAAAATCTGTTAACTTTTCAAACTAACTGTCGGGCGGTAGTTGAATGAGAATTGGTCTCATATGCGTCGTTTGTTTATGTTAACTATATTCCAAGCAGTTGTTCTCATTACGCGTTTAGCTTTCTTGCATGTGCAGATACTAAAGGCGAGGAGAACATGTTCGATGACAAGCTGCGGAATGAAGACACGACGTGAAGGCACTCAAATGATAAAGATGATCGAGTTCCCGCTGATCAATCATCAACACCACAAGGATCTCAAGTATTGAAGATCAAAAGATTCACTAGCATAATCAAAGGGGGAGTTTATTGATACACTTCCTAGATAAAAGTGGGAGTTTGTTAATACACTTTCTACGTGCAACACGTGAAGACTTTGAAGATCCTTTCCGAGAATGAATGAACCATCAAGAGATGGAGAACGAGATTATGAACCTCACGAGCAGCATCCAAGGGGGAGTTTGTTGATACATATTATGTGGATACGGCTCGGCTCGGTTCGACTCGGCTACGAAGTGAAGGCCGTAGTCAAGACAACCTCCTGTCTTGACTCGGTATGCCAGTTACTTCGTAATGTTCGATGTACATGTAACTGCGTGTGTGCAGTATACATGTTAGTATTGTTTAGGTGTTATTTGTTTGTTGTTTGTTTGTTCTAAAGCCCAAGTCAAGGCCCAAAGCCCAAACAACATGCACAAGTCCTTGAAGCCCAATATGAAGACTCAAGCCCATATGCATGGACGAAAACCCTACTGTTGGGCGAAATCCCTTTATGCCGAAATCACCCTTGTGGTGAAAACCAATTTGGTGAAATCCCCTGAGGTGACGAAATCACCCTGATTTCGTCATGATGATCTGATTTCGTCAATGGGTTTTCGTGGGCATCTTGTTTTCGTCATGGCTTTGGTATATAAGCCCAGACAACAGACAGAAACATGGAGAGAAGTCTGAATAGATTTCAGAGCGAACACTGTAAACACACACACACTGAGAGTTTATGAGAGCATCTTGTAAACATTGTATTGTAACCATTTTCTAGATTAATACAATGGAGTGTTAATCGGTGAATCTGTTGTTTTACGTGTTCGTCACTTGGTTTAACTTACCCGTTTGGATTCCGCACTTTCGGGTTTGTCGGAAAACAGGGAATAGAGGTTACTCGATCCTCCGGGTGGACCTACATACATTTAATCAACAAATACTGAAGTGATTGTTTCTAATAAGCTTATCATTTCTAATAAAAGTATTTTAAGCATTCAAAAAAATATATTTGAAGAGATCGAGATTAGAAGCCGTTAAATTTCAGATCTAAAAAGTTGTTTTGATTAATTTAACAATCCAAATATAAACACACTATTTTTTAAATTTTAAAAGCTCAAAAAAAAAAAAACGGAAGACATAGTTTGTGTGTTTCTAATATGCCCTTTTGCAATACGAATTCAACCCAAGCCTAAAACAATTTTCATATATTTTTTTTTAATCAGGTGTTCGGGTGTGTAAGAGAGCATATATCACCCAAATAATAATAATAAAAAAAACACAGGATATTGAGGGCTGTTACATACCTGAATGGGTGAATCTGAAAAAAAAAACTAAATGGAAGTTGGAAATGGTGGCGTCAAGGTCAGCAAACACCAAACAAGAACTTGAGGGATCTTCAATAAAATAAGAGCTACTCGTGTTGATAACGTGATATAAAACAATGGTAAAATTCTGTAGAATCTATTCAAAGAATGTATTTCATATTCACTCTATATCTCATACTCTATATCTCATGGACATTTCTATCAAGAATAAACGTATATTTATATTACAGTCAATGTAACTGCCAAACATTTATTGTGAAGCCAAAACGGTTAGTGGGAGATAAACCCATAAAGAGTATTATGTATGTATATCTGATTCATAACAATAATGACTTTATAATTTGTGTGTTAATTTCTCCTTGCGTCACGCATGGCCTCATGAGTCTCCTCATTTTTTAGGTTCATTCTATTACTACACCTATAAATTATTCTCACGTCCTTTTACTATATGATCTCTTTCTATATATATCTACTAGGTTATAACCCGGGAACCTCCTGGGCAGCAAAATTTAATTTATATTAATATAATTATGTCGTTAAATAAAATAAAAAGACATGTTTTCAAACGTTATATGGTTTTATAATTGTTTTGATTTAATTTACATAAATCATAACAGTGTCGATATTATGCTACTATGCGGTACTAATGGCAGAGGTAGGATTTTTATCATTGTGGAGGCGATCAAGACTTTTTATGTAAAATTAACACTAATTTTTTCATGGGGCCCCTCCCTCTTTTTCTTTACATGGGTGCACCCCTGTGCGGTACGGTAACGGTTAAGTCAAGCCACTTATGAAGAAATGAGTTGAAATTGCTTGCTACCATAATCCCGAAGATGTAAAAGCACTTGGGTTTTTACCTTTTTTTAACCGAAACCTGATTACCAAACCTGACCCAATGCTACCTGAACCGAGTAAGAAAGACCTTGACTGTTCATCCGGTATGGGAATCACCTGAATAACCCCAGCTAGATTAAAAACAAAATGAAAATACATGAAATACCGATTAAATAAATGTAATTAAAGTTAACATGATAGAAACATGTGTCATGGACAAACGATGTATATATGTTTAAAAATTATACCATCTCATATTCCTAGTCTAATTGTAACTTTATGCATTTTAACATATTATTAATCAATTATCATATATTCTTTACTATATGCTTTGCCATAAAACAGAGGAAAAATTAGGACTTTTTTTTAGGTGAAACATTGCCTTGGTCGTATATGATGCATTTAATCAATCTCTTACACGGTTTCCAAATATTAGTGAGAACTACATTTCCAAATCTATTACATCAAATTCAAGTTTGGATTGATACAAATAACCTGAAATATGAGAATAAATAAAAAATAAATAGTGAGCGTATATATAATACAAAAATATATGCATCTTACCCTCTAAAGTAACAGATTCCACCCCAATATTCATATCACTAATTTCTGATTGACCAATCAAACCAAGAAGCTATACATAATAATTCATTAAATAGTTTCCAACTCAATAATTTCTAGAATTGAGTTGAACTCAAGGGCGGGTCAATCCTTTATAGACATAGCGAGTTTAAAATTGAGGCCATTTTTCGATTTTTTTTGTCTTGAACTCTCCATTAGTCAGTCGGGTTTTAAACCCGATAATGATAAACTAAAAAGTTTTAAAAAACTGTTAGAAGTTATATTAATTTAAAGTATACCCTTTTATCTACAAATAAAAAGCCATAACATTGTTAGTTAGGCAAGATTCTTCCTGTATAAAACTAAACATACTGTATTATTTAATATACTATTGATCAATGCTCAGGAAAAAAAAACACGTTACCCAAGTTAATAAAATCATTGAAAAGCATGTAGAGCATCATTTCACTATACACAATCATAAGTCACATTGCCCATGTCTTGGCAGCTTCTTGACCCAATATGCATGCATCTTTGCTCAATATGCAACTTCTAAAATAATGAAAGTGACTGCATCCTCTGGACCACCTTTGACATGGCTGGTTTGAGTAACGCCTGGAGTTTTAAATAACGGTTTAAGAGATGAATCTGCATTTGCCCAAAAAAAGAAGGTAAATACCACAATAGTCAAGGTTTCAGGCCCGTTATCGGGACAGTTTGCCTTCAGGCTAATGATAGCTTCCCATTCGATCTCGATTTTATTCTTTAGCCTGCCATCGAGAACTTCCCATACGAGCTTATGCTCCGCAAAGTAACATTTTGCCACCAAATCACCTTCGTATTTCGACACGTACTGCCACAAACAACACGTCAAAATCCATGTTGACCCGACACACTTTATGTACAGCAAGATAATGTATATCATTACGAATCTAGTAATATATGATTGACACACCAAATCTCCTTCGTATTTCGACACATACTGCCACAAACGACACGTCCGCTATTTGCTATTGACCACTATGCTTAGGAAGTTTTATGCGCTAAAATACATTTCAATATTCTTTGACGAATTGACCGGTTTCCTTTAAGCTGTTTTTTTTCTATTTTGCCCATTTTATAAACATAACCCGAAACAACCCATTCACAAGTAAACGGGTTAAAACGTACTCTTCAACATAAAACCATATGCAGTGTAATAATGTGTACCTCCCATTCTCCAATCCTTAAAAGTACAACTGGAAAATTAGACGCCTTTAAGTTATCGACGGGCCCTGAGAACCCGACTCTTGCCTTAACATCTTTCTCCATTTTGTCGATATGGGCTTGGTTAACACTGGCTTGACGTAGCTCCAATAAGGGTTCACTTTTCCTCAGGTTTAAACCCAAAAGACCCGGCTCGTTAAGCGGGTCGTATTGAGAATGTGGGTCCGCGGATTCATTGTTATCAGGGCTTGGCTGCAAATAATCAATTATAAATGATCACATAAACAAAAGTATAGCTACACCCGACAATTATGATTCATTCGGTGTTTCGTTGACTTGGTTAAAAAATCACTTATAGGTTCATTTGGGTGTACTCAAATTATACAACGGGTTATATTTGGGTCTAATTAAATCATACTATGAGTCAAAATGGGACTACCAGTGTTATAAAATAGGTCAATTTGGGTCTACTCCATAGTTATCAATAGCAAGCGTAGCGATCGCTATAGCGTGCTACGTAGCGTATAGGTCTACGCTCGCTATTAGGGTTGTAGCGATAGATAGGAATCTTGTAACAAATGCAAATCACTGTAAATGTGGACTTAGTAAAAAGTTGTATATAAAAGGATGCAAATACCACTCGATATATGTGAAGGAATTTTGAAAAAGTTAATTCGAATGGAACATGGGATTATGGGAATGACAAAATCGCATCAACATGCTGATGAAAAAACTTGTTTTACTTAAAACGTTCAAGCAAATAAAATGATTCGACATAACATTTAAGTGAAACGTGAAATTCACGAACCTGATTTCTTCAAACAATAGCAAAGTTTCCTTTAATAACCAATACCCTGCACATATACTTCAAAAATTCAGTTCATAAACTACAAAAAAAATTAAATTAAAATATATATCTATGTACTAACCACGAAGAGGAAGCCAACTTCATATACTTCACAAAATCAGGTCTCATTAGTATGCCTCTTCACCCGAGACTGTATGTGCAGAAGAGAAGCCAATTTCAAAAGAGCGATCCGTGTAAATGCTTCTGTATAATGTTGGATTAGGTCTAGAAATCGAGCACCACTGTAGGATTTGTGTTTCTTGAACACGATTTGGAGTTTTAGGCAGATACGGATCTCTATGATATGTGTTTCAGAGAGAAAGTACATACAGAAGGGTTGCTTTGAGTTTTTTTTTTAACCATATCTTGATATGGAATTGAAAAGAGAGGCATAGGAGGGAACGACGACGAAGAAGAAGAAGACGAAGAGGAAAGGGAAAGATGGGTATGGGGGCGTGCAGGGTTTTTTTTTGACATTTTTGTGTATTGCAGAGAGAGAAAGGGATGTTACAAAAGATGGGTTCTCAAAACTTTGACTTAGGTTTTTTAGAATTGACTCTTGGCTTTTATTAAACATAAAAATGAAAAATCTATCAAAATTACACATAGGATTATTTTAACATGGGAGGCTTAGAATGTTGACACATAGGATTTTGAAAGTTTGTTTTATTATATAGAGAGAGATAGAGGAGAGGAGTGTTTGAATATTAACACCCATTTATTATTATCTAACTAAAATTTAACTATAGGCAAGTTACATTTATATTTTTTTTGTTTTCTTTTTTCGTTTACTATAGCGAGTACATTAAATTGATTGAGTTCCTACTCGCTAAAAGAAATACATTGCAAACCCTTTTTCTCTCATACTCTTTAGCCGAAACCTAATAAAAATGAAGTGTCGTGACAATGGGCCACTTGTCTTGTGATAGCTGAGAAAACGACTCCTACTATACATCATATTGAATTAGGTGAGTATTAAAATGCAATTTATGTTTTTAACGTGCATTAAGTTAAATTATATTTAATCATGCAAGCTTTCTTGCTATTTAAAGGAGGCTTAATCCTTACCATTCCTGGATATAATTGTAAAGAAAAATGGGTTCAGAATCTAAGATAGGGATTCATAATTTTAAAGACGAAGAAGTGGCGGCCCAAGAAGAGATATGGAACATTATTCTTGGTTTCACTCGCACGGCTGTTGTGAAGTGTGCCATTGACCTTGGAATACCTGACATCCTCGGGAACCGCGAATCCCCGATGACACTTGCTGACCTTGCGTCAGAGCTCAAGTGCTCACAGGCTTCGTTGTATAGGATCATGAGGTTCTTGATACATTATAAGGTCTTTCAAGAAAAACCCATATCCAAAACATGTGTTGGGTACACTCAAACCCCGCTATCTCGGCTCCTAACAAGGAATGGAAAGCATAGCATGGCTGATTTGGTGCTGGTAGAGAGCACTCCGGTTATGTTGGCTCCTTGGCACAAGCTAAGTGCTTGGGTTTTGGGTAATGAAGGCTTACCCTTTGAAGCAGCACATGGGAAAGATCTATGGGGATTATGTGCAGAAAATCCCAGTCATAGTAAGCTCTTTAATGATGGAATGGCGTGTGATGCTAGGGCCGGGGTGGCGGCAGTGATTGGAGGTTGTCCAGAGGTGTTTGAGGGTGTAGGGACATTGGTGGATGTTGGTGGTGGTGATGGAACAGCTCTACGGTCGATTGTGGAGGCTTGTCAATGGATCAAAGGGATCAATTTTGATCTTCCTCATGTGGTGTCCGTAGCTCCAGTATCTGTAGGTGTTGAACATGTTGGAGGTAACATGTTTGATCATGTTCCAAAAGCTGATGCTGTTTATATTATGGTGAGTCCGTTATGTTAAGAAAAATGTTATTAAAATAAATGCTAGGATGCAAAACCACATTTAAAGACAACAAACACAACTTTAATAATATGTTATGTGATGGTATTTTTATCGTTGTAGAAAGTATTACATGATTGGGCAGATGAAGATTGCATTGCCATACTAAGGAAATGTCGTGAGGCGATTCCTCAAGATACTAGAAAGGTGATTATTGTAGATGCAATTGTTGGACGAGAAGAAGATCATGAGTTCAAAGGTGCGGGATTGTTGCTTGATATGGTCATGATGGCTCATACAAGTGATGGCAAAGAGCGGACCTCCAAAGAATGGTCCTATGTGTTTCATGAGGCTGGCTTCACTCGTTATACCATAAAACACATTCGAGCCTATCAATCCGTTATTGAAGTGTACCCTTGAATCTTGATGCTCGATTGTCTGCTCTAAGAATAAAAGATTATGCAACTTAAATTAAAATATGTCATTTGAAATACGTTTTATTTCAAGCGTTATTCGGTTTTATATGTTTGTAATGTTTTCTTGTGATATAATAAAAAGTGATTTATTGTGCTATAATAAAATAGTGATTGATGTCGACGGTTGAATTATTGTGTACTAATAATGCAACTATGCTTAGGCTTGACAACCCTATTTAAACTTGACCAGCAAACCCCACAAATTCAGACCTAGTAATGAAACGGATTTTTGGATATATATATATATATATACTTGTGGGAAACCCGCGCGTTGCGGCGGAAACACACTACGCATCAGGCAATCTGGTAGATTGCGGAGTGAGGATTTAGATATATAAAGGGGTATTGGATTTTAATAATCCCAACTTTCAGCAATTGGCCGATAATAATCCCAACTTCAAAAATAGCCTACAACACTCCCAACTTGTAACATTTTGGCCACCAATGATCCTTTGCTAACTGGGTTATAACCCAGTTAGTTTTTTGCTGACTAGGCTGCTGACGTGGCACCATCACCACCTCCGGTGACCTGCAACTTATTCCGACGACCCGTTTTACCCCTGAAACCACCAAACGAGACCACCACCAATCATCTCCGACCTCCTGTAATCTTCTCCGCTGCTCAGAAGTTCAAAAAACCCAACTCTGGTGACCTGCAACTTATTCCGGCGACCCGTTTTACCCCTGAAACCACCAAACGAGACCACCACCAATCATCTCCGACCTCCTGTAATCTTCTCCGCTTCTCAAAACTAACTGGGTTATAACCCAGTTAGCAAAGGATCATTGCTGGCCAAAATGTTACAAGTTGGGAGTGTTGTAGGCTATTTTTGAAGTTGGGATTATTATCGGCCAATTGTTGAAAGTTGAGATTATTAAAATCCAATACCCCATATATAAAAGGCTTCTTCGTTTAATACTGTAATGAAAATATCTCTTTCAGATGTAATCACTTTCAAGGATTCGGTCTCTGGTTAATTTTCATGAGATTTGTATAGTTTATAAGGAACCATGTATAAACACTTCATTAAGCTTTTTTGTTATAGATTTAAGAGAATAGTTGGGAACGCGCGCGTTGCAACGGAGTCGCCGATATAGGGCGTAAACATTATTCAACCTTAAACCTTAAAACGATATAGCACTTGTATATTCTTGTCATGCTTTTTTCTTTAACGAACGCAATCCAACAATCTACCTGCTTGTTAGTGTTATTCATCTCCCTGCTTGCTTGCATCTTTTTTCTTATCGTGGAATATACTTCACCAGCCACCACACTTGTGTATGAATTTTCAACCACAAAAAACAAACACAATCCCTTATATTCTAGATTACCCCCAAAAGCCAATCATGCCTTTTCCCTGATTCTTTCAACCACACCATCGCCCTTGAACCAAAATCCAAAGGATCGATTACCCGATTAATTTATTCTACGTTTACGTAGAACATAACTGCTAAGTCGGTTGTAGTCAGCTTCTTTTCTTAGGGCCACCTAAACACGCTTTCTGATCACACAGATCTGACTTTGCTGGATCATAAAGTTCCTCATCCTTAATCAATTACTATGACTACCTTGGAAATCTCCACTGCTTCTTGTTTCAGTATATTGGACTCTTCTTCCACCTTTGCCATCCGAGTTTCTGCCTGTGCTTCTTTTTTATTGCCGACTTCTTTTTCATTATTGCTGAAGTCAATGTTATCTCCAAGGATCTACTCATCTAAAAAAAGAACAAAAAAGGATCTGATAATAACTATCACCCAGTGACCTCAATGCTAGTTTTGATCAACAGTTACTAACAACAGCAGTACCTCAACAAGTAATTCAAGAGATCTATCTCCTTTATCCAATAAACTTGTCACATGAAGCTGAAGCGACTCCATTTTAGTAGATAAAAGTTTCTTATGTACATAAGCTTCTCTAGAAAGCTGCAAAGAACAAGTAAACTCTCTTGTAAATGTGGCACCAACTTCCACAGAAAAATCTGACAGATGCTATTAAATCCTAGGAAACAAGATTAGTTAGTTGCAAGTTACCATGTCATTTTTCTTCTTTACACATTGCTGCCTATCCGTAAGTTCATGCACCTTTAACATAACATCTGAGCAACTGTGATCAGCTTCATGTTTTGCTTGTTCTGCAGCTTTTTCTTCATATTCCACTTTGTTCATTACGCTGATAACCCAATCAATCTTTGAGTCCATAGTTTTCTGCAAAAAAAACTATGTTTTTAGTTCTCACATAAAGGTAAAAAATTATCTTCCACAAAAGCATCAAGAAAACAAACGATCAAAATATCGAGTTATTAACACTGTACTCATAAAACAAAACAATAATCATTGCAGGACTTCAAATTATAACTCATCAAGTGGTAACGCATAATCAAATATGTCATTTGAAGAAAGACTTCCCCATTAAAAGTTTAATTGCTAGATGTTAAACTAATACAAGATTCTTTAAAACCTCATGGAACCACCCCTTTTGGTGTTGAGTTGACCTCCTCCTCATTATAGCTTGTCCCTGATCCAGAATCTGCACAAAAACGGCACCATTACAAATCTTGCATGTATCGGCACCCCCACTAACCAGAAGTGATACGGGTCGTATAGTAATGCGGCCCAGTGCCACTTTTTTCACACACCTTTACCAGCCCGTGTCCGTTTTTATGTAGCTACCCGGGTCTCCCACAGGCAAACCGCAATCCATCTCTCCATCCAGCTCCAACCCACTATTTATCAGGGATCATTGTAGAAGATTATTGTTCAATGTGTACAATCATGGACGGACCTAATACACACTGGTCAACTGACACACTATTTTTCTAAAATAAATTTAAATGTAATGCATAAAACGATTTTCTGAACGACCCTCAAGATTTTGAGCGAATCGTACTCATTCCTACCGAGTTTCGACTTAATCGTACCAAGATCCATCAGCTATGCTATTATCCCCACCTACAATGAAATTACAGCAAAAAAACCTCTCTTTTCACAAAGATCTAAATGTAACAACAGACTAACGTGGCTGGCATGTTTCCCCAGATTACAATAATGTAAGTTATGCACTATGTAACCGAAGCTCTTTTTCGACCACTGAATTTAAACCAATATTATCAAGTCAAATTCCCCATAACATTAACAATTACATAAACTTGAAAAAAACTTTAGTAAACTTTTTTGAAGGGAAATGCAAAATTATTGTTATCAGCTAATGATCCAACAATTGTCCCAAACAGCATGGAAGATCCAAATCCGGCAATAAACAGCTGCCCGATCTCACCTTTACCGAAACCGTACATCGTGTAAAGGTAGTACACATAAGGTCCCTGCAGCTAATCCCCAGCTACAACCACCATAGAATTTGTCCCAAATAAGCTCAAAAATTTCCAAAAGTATCACATTAATAATCATCTCAAAATAAACCCTCATCAAATCAACCGGTGCACAAACCGGTTATTTTCTTTAACTGGTTCAGTTAACCTAACCGCGCTGGTTGTTTTCACATTTTTGCTAGCTGGATATTGCCTTAACCGGATATTACTTTAACTGGTTTGGTTATTCACTTCAACCTGTTGTGTTAATAACCGGTTATTTTCAAAAAAAAAAAAAAACTATTCGTGATTAACCAGTACATCAGTTAAAAACCAGTTAAAAATAACTGGTTAGTTCTAAAAGATCCCTAACCAATTACTGGCCTACGGTTAAAAACATCCACTAATCGGTTACTCCTCGATCAACTATTAACCAGTTACGGTTTCAGTTAATAACCGGTTATTTTATGCACCTCTATCTACACATTATAAATAAAAAAAACCCATTAAACTAACACACTCAACAAAATCAAGCAAATCTTTAAAATCAACCTCTTAATATCCTAAATCTAAAAAAGCTATCAACTTTATCAACATTCACAACAAATCTTGAACAACCCAGATCCAATTCATCATAATAACCCTCAATCACAAGAATCAACACAAATCAAGAACAATTGACAACAACCCATTACAGATAACATGATAAAAAATGTACCACCAATATTATCAAATACCATCTACCAAATTTATGAAACGGATAATAAAAGAGGAGATGTTCGAACCTGATAATAAGCAACTGAAGTCGCAGGTGTCGCATCCTGAATGACAATATGTTGAGTTTAAAGGGGGTGGGGTCTGGAAGCGAAGGGGCGGATTCAATTCGCATCTTCAAATGGTTTCAATCACGCCTCAATTGAAAGGCCATAACTGACGATTGTTCATCGGCGGCGTTTTGGTTGATTAGGGTTGAGGGAAATTGAAGCAACGATGGTTGATTTGAATGTTGTTTATAACATTCAATATGTTGAAGGATAAGGAACGTCATGGCAGGGAACACATACTTGTATACATTGAATTGAGGGCAAAATTGGGAGAATTGGATGAAAGAACAGGGAAGAAGGCATGACTCTTCATCTGTCGTCTTAAAATTTCATGGTGAAATTACATTTGAGTACATAGGAGATATATTATATAGTATTATAGATTATAGATATAGACAGGGGATGCGTTCTCACCGTTCTCACACTTTTGAGCGTTTTCTTCTCATCCCGTACCTATATATAGGGTAGGGATCCTAACAGAAGTACACCTTATTTGAGAAACTTGAGAAGCAATCTGGACCACACATTTTCCCTAAGTAAAAAATGCAAAAAAAAAAGTGAAAAAAATGCATTTTTTTTTTTGGAAAAATCAGAGCTTTTTCTTTAAGCATTTTAAAAAAAAATATTTTTTAGGATTTATACACATGTGTATATTATTAATCTTTTAACTATACATATGTGTATATTGTCAACTATACATATATGTATATATATGTTTAAAATTGAAAAATAAGTGTTATAAACCCTGAACCCTAAACCCTTAAGCTAAACCTTAAAGCTTAACCCTAAAGCTAAAGCTAAACCCTAATGCTAAACCGTAAAGCTAAAGCTAAACCCTTATGCAAACCCTAAAGCTAAAGCTAAACCCTAATGCTAAACCAAAAGCTAAACCCTAAATACTGTTGCTAAACCTAAATACTAATGCTAAATCCTAAACCCTATTGCTAAACCCTAAATAACACTTATTTTTCAATTTTAAACATGTATATACATATATGTATATTTGATAATATACACATATGTATAGTTAAAAGATTAACAATATACATATGTGTATAAATCCAAATTTAAAAAAAAAAAATAAAACCTTAAAGAAAAAGCTCTGATTTTTCCCAAAAAAAATAAAAAATTTTGCATTTTTTTACATTTTTTTGCATTTTTTGGCTTAGAGAAAATGTGCGGTGCAGAATGCTTCTCAAGTTTCTCAATTAGCCTACTAATTCTCACATGATTCTTATCCTATATATATATATATATATCATACTCAGTAAATCCCACCAATAACAAAGCTAAGGTAGGGTATGAGAAGGGTAAGATGTAGACAACCTTACCTCTACCCCGTAGGAATAGAGACGCTGCTTCCAGTGAGACCCCGGGCTCGATAGTAGCTTTGCATCAAGCCTTAGACGTAAGGCACATGACACTCAGCAACCGGGACAACAGCCCATTAGTGCATGTATCCCCATGTCTTTCGGCTATCAACGCAACCACATGATGCATGATTAACCATCCGTCGCTTTAAACGTTATTTTCACAAAATTAGTAAAACAACGTTAAAATCAGTGCAATTTCACTTTTGCCCCTCGAGCGCCCACACATATATACACTATATGCGCACTGTAGGATCGTTTTACCGACCAGAAACGAGTCGTTCAGAGGCGTTCTACTCAATATGAAAGGCGGAAACAGACATATCGAGTTCGATTCAGCTAGATATACACTTTAAATGTCTTTCTGATTGATTTGACAAAGTTTTACAGCGAAACGACACTTCGGCAGCACTTCGGCTCCGGAATCACACATACAAGACTACTTCAAACGAAATCAGGACGCTCCTATATATAGGCAATGTAATTTCGTTTGAATCAGTTCAAACGAGATTACATTTCAAACGGAATCACCATGTCACACGAAATTACCAATTTCAAACGGAATTAACAAGATGATTTTGCTTGAAATCACTTGTCAATTTCAAGCGAAATTACACTTTGTAATTTCGTGTGAAATTGCCTGTTGACCTATTTTGACAGTTTTCTCGTATTATGTGCCCTGATATATCTAATACAATACAAGTCTCGATACAAGACGAAGTCGACAGACGCATGCACCAACAGACTCCCCCTCGAATGTTGACGAGTCTTCAGTGTCGAGTCTTCAATCTTTAATCTTTATCAGTCTTCTCGAACTCTTTCAAAGTATATGACAATGTAAAACTTCCTCAATCTCTTTCTCTTTTCATCTCCAGGATCTCAATCTGGCTTTTATCTCACTCTAATTCTCTTGATTTTTTTTAAGCTTAGGATCAGAAACCTGGCTTTCTCCAATCTTCAAACCTGTACAAACTCTACCTCACAATAAATTTCACAAATTTAAAATTTGACAAATTTATACTATTGCTTATCAATTGTATACACAAATCAATAAATGATTTTACAATATTAAACTCTAATGAACCACTTGTAGGCAAATATTCAAAATCTTTTCTTATTAAGCACAGACTCCCCCTCACGAAATGCTCATCATGTTTAGCACTCGGAATTTTGAAAATCAGCTCTCCAACATCACTTGTCGAAAATCTTTTTGCATTTTTCAAAATTTTATGCTAAAACACACTTAAAATCTTTTTGGATTTTTGAAATTAAAGAAATACAGTAAAGAAATATTTACAGACAATATTTTTGTGAGTTTGTGTAAGAGGATCATATCAGGTTTTGACAAGTCACAAGTACCGTTGAGCTTAGTTACACATTAAGAATTAAACAGTTCACTTAGATTGCCAATATACTGATCCACTTAAATTTTCACACAAATTTCAACTAATTCAGGATATGAATTAGATGTATTAAGAACTTAAACTCACTCATGTGTCCCACCTCTTGAATATACTCCCGTATCCAGATCCCAATATTCAGTCTTACAGGTGAGTATACCACAGATGATATCTGTAAGGGGTTAAATGCGAGGGCCGTGAGAGCTCAGGTCAGAACTTCCGTTCAGCAGAGAGATGACGGTTTCGACTTTTGGTGGGTCCCCTTTAGAGGATCTTTTTTACAACAGCACATGATTAGCATTTTTCAATGTTTCATCATTTTTTATACTGAGGGCAGGCTATTATTTCAAGCAAGCGTAAAGTATTCTCCGGGGACTAGGCCATTGCTTCCGCAAAATCAGAAGTCCCGGGATAATACCCCAGATATCACTGAGCATAAAGACCTAGTATCTCAGAAAGAGGGATCCTTCAAACGAAATTTCAGGGGTTACCTATATATCCAAGTAGTGTTCCCCACGAAATAAGTAAGTTTGAATTTATGTTTATATCCCGAAAAAGCTTACTAAATGTGTAAAAACCTATCGGCATATCATCAGTGAGACCGTTTAACGCTATTTAAACAATACATTTCTTTAGCATACTGTAACTGTCTACTGATGTACTATCATTTCCTCTTTTTCACAACAAAACTCTTTTTGTATTTTATCATGTTTTTGTCTTTTTCAAATTTTCAAATGTTTTTGGATTTTCTGAAAATACTTACTCCCCCTAAAATGCAAAATCATTTAAAGGAAATTTGAAAACAAACTGTACAAATAAAGTGACAACTAATATCGAATCACTTCAAATCGTCATCCACTTGGCATAAACAATCAGAACTCCCCCTTACAACAAACTATTTTCCCATTATGATTTCAAAACACTTAAGTTTGTTTTAATCAAATGGTTTTTCCGGAAAATTAGTTTTGTTAATTGCATAAAACCACTTGTAAGATAGGGGATAAATTCATCACTTTGTACTTTTATCTTCAATCTTTTGAAAAAATATAACAGTTTTAAATTCAATCAACAAACATCACTAGTAGAAAATCAAGTACAACTTAATGTCCCTGATTTACCACTTGTAAGTCGAAATATCACAAACGTGAATTACTCAAGAAAGATGCCGATACCTGCTTCACACTTACCAACCTGGAAGCTCCGGCAAGTCAGAATTTTACATATGAAAAACAGACATCCAAGCTTCACCAAACTTGGATGTTACCTCCTCATTTTCACTCGGGTTATAAGTAGCCTTCTTGGTTTCATAAAACTCTTTAACCCCTTTAACCTTCCCATCAATCATCTTCCCAAAAATCTTTTTCATATTTCCATTAAAAACCTTTTCGACATCAAATTCCTTTTTATCAGAATAGAATTGATTCGAAATCTCAACCTTTCCAACTTTTTGTTTAAAATTTTCAGCCCGCAATGGTGGAAAATTTACATCATCCATTGGCGGTACTGATGTTTCCAGTTTTATCTCAACTTGTGGCTCCTCTGACTTTGTGGAATCAGATTCATCGCCAGATTTCACATCAAATTTCTTAACAACCCACTTTTGGCTGTCAAGATTTACTCTTCTCTTGTAAAATCTTTTCTTTGAACATTCACCAACTTCATATGTTGAATTTTTAAAAACTTTGAATTTTTCAGTTGGCGGTTCATTTTTCTCAACAATCTTTTCTTTTAGTTTAGAAACAACTTCCTGTTTGATGTTGGTAGCCTTCGGACAATTCCAGGCAATGTGTCCAATTTCTTGACATCTGTAACAGGTTCTTGTTTCCTTTCTCTGATAGACTCCATTCTTCACAAACTTTTGTTTTTCTGCAAAGAACTCTTTGTTTGTTTGCTTCCAGAATGAGCTCTTTTGTTCTTCTTCCGAACTTGTCCCTGAAACAAATACAGTTTTACTTTTATAAATTTTCTCATTTTTATAATTTTTCGGTGGAATAAAACCTAATCCTCTCTTTTTGTAATTACCGTTATGGTTTGGTTTCTTTGGATAACCTGAACCATAACTGTAACTTTTTTCTTGTTTAACCTTTGTTGTTCCCTTGAGGTGTAAGGTCTCGGTTTTTTAGAAATATTTATATCTTTTATTTCAGAAATATTAATTTCTGTTAGTTTGAAAACTTTTTTGATCATTTCTTGTTTAACACCTCTTATTGGAAATTCCTCATCAGAATATAATTTGTCTGAATCATTCAAAGTATATGCCACTTTGACTGGTTCGTCATTCAAATTAGATTTTGATAACAAGAATTTTTTATTGTAAGCCCTTTTAACCGACGACTTTGAACTATCAACTGATGATGAACTTGAACTCCCTGACTCAGACTTTGACTCCGACTCCTCATCTTTATCCAACACCTGATCGACCACCTTTTTTATTAACTCAGACTCATGATCAGTGTCAGACGATGTGAATGTAATGTCAATATTTTCTGGTAACTCATCAGTTGTTTCAGATTTTAACTCTATATTGACAGCCTTTTTGACTTGCTCCTCATTTGGTTTTCTGGGAGAATATCCTTCCCAGATCGGAGGCGGACACTTGTTATAATTTGCACTTTGTTTCTTACCAGTATCCTTTTCTTCAGGCTTCTTGTCTTGAAATGTTTCCATACCTGCAACAGTTGGATAAATTCTATCAATCAAATAATCAGAACTAGAATAACTTTGTAATAATCGTCTGATTCTTTCATTTTCTATCTTTTCTGTTTCCAATTCCTGCTTCATCTTGGCACATTCTTCAATGTAATGATTAATGGCCTTCTGCTTAGTCATCATTACCGCATTCATCATGGTTAATGCATCTTCTCTTTCAGAATTTGTCTTTTGTAAACAGTCACCGTTCTGTTCAGCACATCGTATGATTCTTTTACATAATTGAGGTTGAACAATAATGTTTCTTTCATCTTATCTTGCTCTCTCAATTTCTCATCTTTTTCTTCACACTGCTTACACGACTCCAAACACTTTAAACAAGGTTTAGTAATTTCAACAATCTTTTCCACTTCAATAATCTTTTCAACTTCAACCACTTTCTCTACTTCAATCACTTTCTCAGTTTCTGCTATCTTCTCATCATCAACTACCTTTTCAATTTCAACTTCCTGCTCAGTAACTTTAGCTTCTTCACTTTGTTTCTTTTCTTTTGCTGCACGTTTCTCCTTTAGCTTCTTCAATCTATCTGCAAAATAAAATTCAAAACTTTCAGGAGATAAATGAGTTTTTGCAACATTAATATGCAATTCTTCCTCATCATCACTGTCATCAGATGATGATTGATCAAACACTGGCTCTTGAATAATTTGTGCAGTGAGAGCTGCCTTTTTGGAATCAGGTGGAATGTATTTGTCCCAACTAAAACCTTCAACCATTTTCTCATCATCTTGATCGATTATACCATAATAAGCTTTCTTATTTGCTTCTACGATCATTTTAGCATGAGCAGTTTGTGGTTCTTTTTGTTGATACGGTTGATGTGCAACTTGTTGATATATAGCTTTCCGATAGTAATCATTTTCACCGAACGGATTCTGTGCTCCACTTGCTTCTCGATTTTTACATTCCCTCTTGAAATGTCCTTTCTCCCTGCATCGAAAACAAGTAACTTTAGATTTATCAAAACCCAAAGTAGAAACATTAGCATCTCTAAAATCATCTCTTCCTGTAATCATCTTAAACTTTTCATCTCTTCTCAAAACACTAGCTAAACACCATTTAATAGCCATAAGCTCCATCTCTTCTGCATCTATCTGATCGTAATCCTCTTTCGTCAGCATAGGATTTCCGATCCTTCCAGTTACCAACCCTTCATATGATTCTAACACTGTAGCAAGTAATGACATGTGACCTTTAACAACTTCTTCAGAGAAATTTTGGCCATTCTGAATATGCAACGCGATGTTGCAATTTAAACTTGATCATTACTGCTATTTGGGCTTTGAAATTGATGATTTGATGTTGAATTCTTTGGATTCACACTTGGATATGAAGAGAATCCACTGCTGCTGCTTGAACTTTGATTAATAGATCCAGATGAAGTTTCTGCACTGAAAGCAGTTTGGACTTTCGGACTAGCTTCAACATTTTGAACACTCCCTTTGAAGTACATCTTAACATCTTGTTGTGCACTTGGATTGTTCATCCTAGCGATATTTTGATGTTCAAGATCTTGTCCTTCAATCTTTTCGATGAACTGAGAAATTATCAAACCATCATATTCTCCAGTATTTTTCAAAATCATCAAGTATGTTCCCCACTCTTTCTGAGGCAATGCATCAGCTAATTTGTCAACCCATTCCTCACGATCTTTGTTGATATTTAACAATGACATTGATCTTACCAAGTGACAATATCTTTCAATCAATTTCTTTGTGTCTTCTCCCGGCAAACTTGAAAATAAATCAAATTCTTTCTTCAACAATGATTTTTTACTCTTTATCATCTTTTCACTTCCCTCAAACTTAATTCGAAGTGCTTTCCAAATTGAACGTGAAGTCTTATCATGTTGAAGCAATACGAATATATGTTCTTTAATGGCTTGCTGGAGTAAACTAATCATCATCTTTTCTGCTTTGTACATGTCTCGTTCTTTATCTGTAAATTCATAAAATTTCTTTTCAATTCCCAAGTCTGTACGTGGTAGTACATACTTTTTCTCAACACATTCCCAAGATCTCAAATGATTAGCTTGAACCCAGTTTTCAAATCGATCTTTCTAACCATAATACTCCTCAATTCCCATTAGCTTCGGGGGTTTTTGCAAAGTTCCAGTCTCATTTTCCATGTTCATATTTTGAGCAATGGCAGTCGGAGTAGTCGGGGATGTAGCAAACGCGTTGTAGAATTCCTCTTCCATGTTTCGGCAAAATTTTTCAAAATCTGATACTTTCAAACGAAATTACACCTCTTAAACTAGATACTCTTTCAAACGGAATCACAGTTCCAAACGGAATCACCTTCTGAAGCGGAATCACACTTCCAACTCACACGGAATACCTTTTTCAAGCGAAATTACTGATTTCGTTCGAACCGCTTCAAGCGAAATAACAAATTGGAACGGAATAGTGAATTCAAACGGAATCACTCAAGCGAAATATTGATTTCAAGCGAAATTAAGTGTAATTTCAAACGAAATTATACTAACATCATCATTTCGGTCCAACTTTTGTCAAATTGATCAGGTTCTAGCTCGATTTTAAGTCTAAAACTCTCAAGGGTTTGTTAAAACACTTTTTCACACAATATGTGAGAAAATTAAACGATTTTAACCGTGAAAAGTTGTTCAATTTTGAAAAGAAGGTGTAGAAGTTAGAAAATCTGATGAAATCAAGCTGAATATGATAGAACTCATCCTCCTGAGCTCTGATACCACTTGTAGGATCGTTTTACCGACCAGAAACTAGTCGTTCAGAGGTGTTCTGCTCAATATGAAAGGCGGAAACAGACATATCGAGTTCGATTCAGCTAGATATACACTTTAAATGTCTTTCTGATTGATTTGACAAAGTTTTACAGCGAAACGACACTTCGGCAGCACTTCGGCTCCGGAATCACACATACAAGACTACTTCAAACGAAATCAGGACGCTCCTATATGTAGGCAATGTAATTTCGTTTGAATCATTTCAAACGAGATTACATTTCAAACGGAATTACCATGTCACACGAAATTACCAATTTCAAGCGGAATTAACAAGATGATTTCGCTTGAAATCACTTGTCAATTTCAAGCGAAATTACACTTTGTAATTTCGTGTGAAATTGCCCGTTGACCTATTTTGACAGTTTTCTCGTATTACGTGCCCTAATATATCTAATACAATACAAGACTCGATACAAGACGAAGTCGACAGACGCATGCACCAACACGCACACCGCAAGCGGGTATATATATATATATATATATGTAAGTGATTTTTGTGTATTTTGTATTAAATAAAATATTAGTATATATAAGTTATAAGATTGAATGAAATAGTGCCATGTGTAATTGATTGGAATCCTTTATTGGATGTAACATTCTACTATTACTTAAAGTAGAAAGTCGGTGGCAAAGGCCATCGACAATCCACCTCAAAATTACAATTTTGTCCTCATGTAATTTCCATTTTGGCTCCTTCAAAATTTTCCGTTTTGGCTCCCTCATTTTTTTAACTAATTTGTTTTCCTTCTAAAACTTACACAATAACAAATCTATCACCTAAATTTCTAACTTTTCACTTTTACTTCCTTGGTTTTTAATTTTTTTTCTTCTTTTTTTCCCTTTGTGTTTTTAGTTTATATCATGTTTACATGTTGCTATAAATTCGAAACGGGTAGTTGGTTCGTCACAACTTAATACATTTCGTTTAATCGTACCGTATCTTTATACGTTTCTTTCTTGTGCTAAAACACGTTAATGTCACCGTGCCAACGCACCTAACGAACGATAATGTGCCCTTAAATGTCACGCCACAATGCGTGAGCACCTTATTTTCATTCTTTAACTTAAAAAAATTATTTCCTCACGTACTTATTTTTATGGACATTTTGGTACATATTCATGTATCGGCATTGGACGTAAACAGTACACATTTACGTTTCGACCTAAAGTTTTCCTAAAAAAGAGTCAGGTCTAATATAATACGTTTTCATGCCTATTTTTATGTATGTTTTAGGTTGTTATACATTTTGATGTAAACACTTTATTTTCTCACATGCTCATTTTTATATGTACATGTCAATATAAATTCATGTTAATGAACTTTGTCAAATATAATACGTTTTCGTGCTTATTTTTATGTACGTTTTTGTTGGTTTATGATTTGACATACGAGTCACTATGCGTATTGATGCCACTAAGTCTTAATGAAAATGTAAAGGTTGTGTAATAATTAGGTGGAACCCCACTAAATGAACCAACCCGGTTTGGATTTTGTTATTTGATTTAAATGCTTATATAAGTTACATTTATTTATATCGGACACGTCAAAACACACGTTTTTATATGGTTGACACATTACATAACGCTTGCGCTAATTTATTTGATGTTTGCGATGTACTCGCGCTGCAACGTGTGTGGCCTTATTACTAGTTTGTTATTAATAATGAAGAGTTAAGACGCACGGTTGATGAGCATGGATGACAATGGGTCGGGTTTAAAACGGGTTTAGGTAATCCCGACCTCAATCGATTAGATAAATTTGTCCTAAACCCGTCCCAGAACCTATCCGGTTTCTATCGGGTAAATACCCGTCGGGTATCGGTTATACTCACAGGTTTCAGATAAACCCTTTAATTTAAAAAAAATACCCGTTGGATATACTCGATCCAAACCCGTCTGGGGTATCTATCGGGTAACTTCTAAAGCATTATAATTATTAAAATATATTAAATATTAGCAAAGTATAGAAAATAAAATATCTAAATATAAACAAAAAAAATATTCAAATAATGTAAGCCAATTTTTCACCTTTGTTAGTACAAAATGACAAATTAGGCTAGACATATTTATGTGACTATTCATTTTCCAAATAAAAAAATGCATTAGGGGTAGGGGTGGTCATCACTCATCACTCACTTACAATATACAATCAATTTATGCCATGTTATCGAGCTTTATTCCATCACTAGTGATGGATTTTAGTGGAAACGTCCATCACTCACCACCATACCCAACAATTTCCCTCACCACCCACACTTCTTCACGCGTGATATATTATACGCGTTTTCATTTTGACGCGTTTTCAATTGTACCGGCGGCGGTGTTTTTTAGACCATAACGTGTGATAGGGGCTTATCATTGGACCGCCTCGGGTCCCCTTAGCATTTGATTTCAAGTTCTTGATGAAAAAGCAATTTTCCAAATAATGGTGTGTGGGACACGTCAGCGTCACGTTAGATCCACGTCAGCCAGGGGGCTTTATCACGCCTTCCCTTAACTTGCAGGGTGTGGGATAACGCCCCCTATTAAACAAAATTAAAAAAAAATATTGGATGAAATGATGTGGGCCCCACCTTCAACTCACCTTCTTCTTCGTTACCATGGTGAAGCCCCTTCAATGGCGCGACGCCCCTTGTTAAATGGCGGGGTATGGGCGGTGGCGCCGCTATGGCGCTATCGGAGGTGAGGTGACAGGGTTGGCGCCCTCCACACTCTCCGGCCTAAGACTTTTCCCATCGAACTGTTATCACGTTATTCACACAATTAAAGATTTTTCCTACATCGAACTCTTATCACGTTATTCACACAATTTTTTTTTTGAACTGTGAATTTCATTAAAAAAGCACGGGCAGGCCTCGAAACGAGGACCACCACAGAAAAAACTACATCATATACAACGGATTACAAGCCCAATCTTTCCACTCAAGATTACCAAACTTGGACCTATTTTTTAACCATAAAAACGACCGCGACTTGATCAATGCTACCGCCTCAACGATTTTTGGAGTGACATTATTAAACACCTTGGCATTCCTCATGTTCCAAATTGTCCAACAGGAAATGTAAACAATACCTCTTATGATTCTCTGAGACCATTTATTACCGAACTGCTCATGCATTCCTAATAAATCCTTGAAGTCAAACACCATAAAAGCCATCACCCTGCACCAACTCCCCATAGCCGACCAAACCCCATTAGCAAAAAAGCACCCGGTGAATAAGTACATAACCGATTCATCGCCAGCTTCGCACATCGGACAAGAACCATCATTCACGATAATATGTCTCCTTCTCAATGCGTCCTTTGTCGGAATACGATCCATTTCCGTTCTCCACACAAAAAGGTTAACCTTAATAGGAATCCAAGACTCCCACCGCATATTATGCACACGCCGAATTTCAGTCCCTTCTCTTATCCAATCTTTGACCGAAGCAACTGACATTGGCTCATTATCTGTATCACCCCAAAACCATCTATCTCGATCAGAAGACAGACTTACATTGTTAAGAAGAAACTCCACGTCTTGCAACTCTGAGAATTCTTCAACCGAAGACAGAGACTGCCTCCACTCCGGAACAAACCTCCATTTACCACTATCCCAAACGAACCTCTTTGCCACTGAGCAATGTTTTTTCTTTTCTAAAGCAAAAAGCCTCGGCCATCGATCTTTTAAAACAGTCAATCCAACCCAGCGGTCCGCCCAAAACTTCACTGTCAAACCATTTCCCACCTTAGCCGCAATCATGCTATAAAAATTCTTGCCATTCAAAGTTTTTTTCTCCATTTCACTAACCAGACTATACCAACATCCGCTAAACCGGCGATTAGACGGATAAACTAACCATCGACCCCTCCCCCCATGCACCACCTCCACAATTTTTCTCCAAATACTTTCCGATTGATGTTTAAATCTCCAAGCCCATTTGGCTAAGAGAGCAAAATTCACTTCTCTAACCTTCGTAATCCCTAGACCACCATTTTTCTTAGTCTTCGTCACCGTATCCCACGCAACCCAACTCATCTTTTTATGATCTCCCGAACCGGCCCACAAGAAATTCCTCATCAATTTTTCAATTTGATCTGTGACTTTAACCGGGGCTTTATATAAAGATAGATAATACACCGGAAGACTAGCAAGAACAGATTTAATTAAAGTGAGTCTCCCACCCATTGATAACGTATTTGCCTTCCAAGAAGCTAAACACCTTTTGATGGTGTCGATTACCGAAGCCCAATGACAGGTTTTATTCATGTTCGCCCCCACTTTAATCCCCAAATAATCAAAAGGAAATTCCCCCATACGACATCCCAAAATGTTGACCATATCCGAAACTTCCTCCGTACCAACTCCAATCCCAAACAAATAAGATTTCTTCAAATTAATTTTTAATCCCGAACAAATATGAAAGACTCTAAGCAACCGAGCCGTTTTCATAATATTATCTCTAGACCAATCCGCCAGAATCAATGAATCATCCGCATAAAGAAGGTGCGAGAAGGAATTACCCCCGCCAAACACCCGCAAATCCTTAAACTCCCCTAGGTCGCAAGCCTTTTTGAGAATACAAGAGAAAGCCTCCATGGCAATTAAAAAGAGAAACGGAGAAAGAGGGTCTCCCTGTCTAACCCCCTTTTGGCACTGAAAATCATACGTGGGCGACCCATTAACCAGAACAGACGATCTAGCCGAGCTAAGAATTCCTTTCACCCATTGACACCACTTACCAGGAAACCCCATCTGATCCAAAGTAGACAGCAGGAATTCTCAGTTCACATTGTCATACGCTTTTTCGAAATCAATTTTCAGCAAGAAACCTTTTCTTCCTGTCTTCTTTATCCACCCATACAATTCATTTATAATCAAAGGACCGTCCAGAATGAACCTGTCCTTCAAAAAAGCCGTCTGTGTTTCTGATATGATTCTTCCCATCGTCTCCTTCACCCTATCCACCAACACTTTTGAGATAACTTTACTGATGACACCCACTAACGTGATAGGTCTGTAATCTTTCAAACCGACTGGAGAATTAATCTTTGGAATAAGAGTTATGAACGACGTACTACAACCCCTGCTAATCTCCCCCGTTTCGTGAAAACTATTGAACATCATGAAAAAATCGTTTTCTAATTCATTCCAAAAAGACTTTATAAAATTGAAGTTAAACCCGTCCAGCCCCGGCGCTCTATCCGAACCACAACTAAACACCGCCTTCCTAATTTCTTCTTTAGAAAACGGCCGCACCAACTTCCTAGCCTCCTCATCGGACACTAGGTTAAAATTATCGCATATTAAAGGAGGCCGAACCATAGATGTTTCTGAAAATTGCCTTCTGAAAAACTTGTACACTTCTCTCTTGACTAAAGCGGGCTTAGAGATCCATTGACCATCAATATTAATACCTGGAATGTCGTTCGCCGCTTTTCTACCATTCACCACCCTATGAAAATAGGCAGAATTATCATCCCCCTTCGCAGCCCATCTAACACGAGCTTTCTGTTGCAAATCCCTACATTTCCATTGATTCACCTGTTCAATACCCTTCTTACACTCCTCCCAAACCCACACCTCCTCTTCCTCGAGCTCCCTATCTTCCATAATTAACTCTAATTCAAGTATGTAAAGAATATTATAAAAATGCACATGATATATACATATTTAAAAAATAATAATAAATTATATCGGATATATAACTGGGTAAACGGGTTTACTTTATCGGGTAATCGGATCGAGTAACAGGTATATCACTAAATCCTAAACCCGCGAAAAAAAAAACTAATCCCAAACCCGATTAAGTGGCCCCAAACCTGTCCCAAATGTTTCGGGTTTCGGGTTTGTCCATCGTGTTCGGGTTTGTCCATCAGGTTCGGGTTTCATTGCCATCCCTATTGATGAGTGTGCTCATAGTGTGATCTTTATTTTGTTTTCATAAGTTACGGATTTGATATTTGCTTTTATCGTATCATGAATATCATGATGGTGAATTGCTATTTATCAGTTAATAATTAAGACACATGGTTGATGAGTGTGCTCATAGTGTGATCTTTATTTTCTTTTCATAAGTCAAGGATTTGATGTTTGCTTTTATCATATCGTGATGGTGAATTACTGTTTTTTAGTTAATAATTATTTTTTAGTTAATAATTAAGTCACATGGTTGATGAGTGTGCGCACAGTGTGATCTTTATTTTCTTTTCATAAGTTACGGATTTGATATTTGTTTTTATCATATCGTGATGGTGAATTACTATTTATTAGTCAATAACTAAGACACATGGTTAGTGAGTGTGCTCAAAGTGTGATCTTTATTATATTTTCATAAGTTACGGATTTGATGTTTACTTTTATCATACTGTTATAAGTTTGGACTTTTAAATTTTTGTTTGGTACTAACATCGTAAATACCAGTCCACCGTATGCAAATTTCAAAACATCGAGTTTGTTAGGAAGCCGATTCGAGATTGCTAATCTCCCAATAAACCTCTAGAGTGGGTTAGGCTCCAAAAACAAAAGATAAGAAATAGAACTTTGATCCAATTGAAACATGGGCTAACGTGATGCATAATGAGTAAAACTACCAACTAAATAAACATGCAGTAAATTAAACTTGGAGTTGGACTGTTGGAGTGGGACTTCACGGGTTGGGTCGTATCAGAATCCAAAAGGTAAACGGGTGAAAGCTTGTTCTCACACCCGATGAATGAGACACATCCAACCCTAGACTCTTCATCCTCCGAAGTCTGAACAATGGTGATCCGCACCATCTTTTTTGGCACCACTAAAGAACATCTAGAAATGCTTTGTGGACGAGTTACACCATATGACAAACAAGTACACAATGATCGTCTCTATAGCATGTCGAGAAGTTCAAGTGGACAAGCGACACGTTTCGTTAAGAAAAAATAATTATTTGGTTTCTATACTTATCAATTGCTATTCTTTAACTTAATGTAGAGGTTTTAAAGTCCACTAGAAAGTTTAGACAATTACCTAACTTTTAGGTATATATAACGTGTCAATAAACAAACTAGGTTTTTACCCGGGATTGCTTCCTGGGCTCGGGAAAGTTATTTAGATTAATTAATTACAATTTGTTATTAATACGACCACATTACATCAACCATCTTATTCTATTCAACAACATTGTCTTAAAATCACGGAATTAGATCTATTCAACAACAGGACCACATGAATAACATTATTTCCAATTTTACTTCAATGCACTTAAATGATCGGGTGATTTGGGATTTTGTAAAAATGTTTGTTCTTGTACTTCTTAACAAAATAAGATGTTGACCAAAATTCAAACAAATGTTGACCAAAAGTAAATCAGATCAGATGTTCAACATAAACACTGAATCTATAACAACAGACACTGATTATATTCAAACTACTGATACATAAACATTGATTCTTCATTCCACTGTTGTAATCTAAGCACTAATGTTGAGGATCAGTGCTATTTTCAAAGGGTGATCAGAGCTTGAATGACAATGCTTTGATCTTCAACAATGCTTGGATCCCATCAGTAGTTTGAGGTTCAATTTTTATGCTTCATCAGTGGTTGGATTCCAATGTATGTAGAAGCTTTGCTGAGCTGTCATCTTCAAGTGCCATTGTCTTGATAGCCTGTTTAAAATATACAGCTTCTTGCTCTTTCTCTTCTGCATCAGTCAACTTTTGCCTCTTTCTTTGGTTTAACATAATGACAGAGGTATCTGGTGATGTGAACAGTGGTTCAGAATTGTGGAGCTGCTTCTTTGACATGTTAATAGTTTTGTAATCAGGCTTCTTTGGAAGGCTAGGATCTGTTTCTCTCTTTTTTCTAAGCCTTTCATAAGCTTCATCAGTGTACTGCCTTGTCCATTTTGCTATGGCCTTGGCAGTTGCAACCTTTGCATCAACCAACTCTTGTTTCTTTCTTTTATACTCCAAGGTAAGATCATCAATAGCCTTTTTGTATTTACGCCAATTTGGTGCTGACCTTTTCATGCTTGGATCTCTTTTTACTCTTTCAATTCTATTGAGTTCTGCTTTGAGACCAACAAGTGGCCAATCTTGGAATTGCTCTTCCTTGGCAGGGTAGAACTTCTCACTCATGATCAATGCCAGAATGTCTTTTCTCACATCTTTTTGCAGACCAGGTTCTGGTGGTAAATTTGACATTTCTTTACTCAAATCTCTAGCATAGTCTTCCATGAGCTTGACTTTGGTGAGTAAAAACTGATAATGACTTGAATACACATTGTCATTTTCTCCTTCGCATTCAACCCTAGCTATTATTTGAGCTTGTCTAGCTTTTAGTTTTAGATATTCATCCATGTTTTTTGGATTTCTAAAACCAACCAGAGAAGGGAATTTCATTTTTGAAGGATCATCAACTGTGTAGAACTGCCTCATTTCATTCTTTACTGCATGAAGTTCCAGTGGATAACTGGCAGCTGCTGGAGTACCATCTGCAGACTCATATCCTTGAAGAGCTATTGGATCTTTGATTGGATTGACCAATTTTGGAGGAATGAAAGATTCAGGTTTGGTGATTTTGTAAGGTACAGATGAAACAGGATCAGGTGCTGGTATATCATCATCATGCACTTGAATATTTTTTCTTCTAGTATACACATTTTCAGGAGGAGGTGTTTCTATTTGAGGTTTTGGAGCAAACAGAATTATGGCTTGGGAAGGATTGTTAAAAGTGGTAGGTACTTGACTAACAGTTGTCGAAACAACTGGTGTCTCAACCACTGTTGATGTATCAACAGTTGTCTTTTGCTTTAAGGCAGGTGGTGAGTTTTGTGATGATGGTTTTGTTTGGGGTGTTTGAGTAGTGATGGTGTGTGTTTGACTAACAGTTGTTGAAACAACTGGGGTTTCAACCACTGTTGCCATTACCACGGATGATGAGTCAACGGTTGTCTTCTGCCTTTTAGCAGGTGGTATTGGTGGTGGTGAAGTCCACTAGAAAGTTTAGACAATTACCTAACTTTTAGGTATATATAACGTGTCAATAAACAAACTTGCTAGTTCTTTATTAATAGTGGACAACACAACATGTCTACACGAACTTGTCAAATTCAAGGAAATTCTTTTTTTTGAACGGCAAACCAAAGCCTAATAACATGGGTAAAATCAATGGCAAAATGCCACACACGCCCACGAATGTCGATGACGCTGGTCTTCTGGTCCGCCACCATTTCAAAGGAAACCTACTGTCCGAAAGCCCACTATAATAAAACCCTTATAAATTTTGCTCTAAACAAGACTTTTAACCTCTAATTTTTAAAATTATGGAGCTCTTAATGCATTTAAGGTCATTACAAATTCAACCAATACATGAAACTCAAAACGTTTTTTATTTCTTTTCTTTGACAGGTCAATAAATTAAACTTCAAACTAACAAAATCATAATTTTTTTTTGTGTGTTAATTTGTCCTTGCGTCACGCGTGGCCTCCCGAGTCTCCTATTTTTTAGGTTCATTCTATTACTTTTTTTTGAACGGCAACTTTCATACCAAAAATGCTACTAGCAAATCGCTAGAGCAAAAATAGAACACACCTTACAAATCAAATCTACACCAATCATTCCGTCCTATATTATTACAAGGGGATCGATTTTTTTATCCAAAGATATCCCAACGCTTTTATGTTTTCCTTGATTTTATTTGTAGTTGTCGTCTTGTTCCGAAAAACGGCCTCATTTCTAGCTTGCCAAATACACCACGCCGCTACGAAGATGACCGCTTGTAAAACTTTTTTCTTCTTTTTGCTCAGATTGACATGCTTGTGCAATTTCACCAAATCTTTCACTGAGAAGACAAAGATGTTTGGGATATTACACCAATCGCTTACGAACTGCCATATGCCCGTCGCAACCGAGCAAGAAGTAAAGATATGATCGCTATCCTCATCCGCTTCTCCGCATAATCTGCAACTAGTATCACCAACATCAACATGCTTTCTATACAGGGGTGGACCAATGTGGTGCCAAGAGGTAGCCCGGGATACCCCTGAACTTTCTTGGCGTAGTGCAATTTTTTATTTAATCTCCGTTTTATTTATCGGGGATACCCCTAAACAAATGTTAGAATACCCCTAAGTATAACTGAGGATAAGATGAAATTAAATTTGACACTCAATGGAAACGAAAAACCAGGTGAGGTAAACTTGCAGGGTTTTATAATGAAGAAGATGAAGTTCTATTAATATTTAATATAATATTGTGAGTGTTATGATAACGAGTGAAAAAGGCAAAAGTCACATTTAGTCAAAGACTTCAATTAATTTTTATCGAAACTGCAACGACCTTTAGTTTTTTATTTTTGCAAATTAGGCTGGACGGTATGGCCCGTCCTCAGCCCCGGCGCCGGCGTCACCCTATCCCCCCCCGGTCTTCATCCCGTCACCGTCCTCTCCGTCTGTTTCTCGACGTCCAGGACGGACCAAACATGTGGGCCCCCTTCTTTCTTCTCGGCGACGGCTCCGTCACCCCATCCCGCCCCCTCCGTCTTCATCCCGTCCCGTCTTCATCTCCGTCACCATACCTCTTAGCCTTACTTATTTGTTTTATTTTTTACTTTGTTTGTTTATCAGGATCAAATACAAACCATATTTTATTTAAAAATTGTAAAAACCATTTTAAAAGTGTTATTTAGCATCCAATCAATTATAGAGAAGGGTTTTATCTTTACTTATTAGGATCAAATACAAACCATATTTCATTTAAAAATTGTAGAAACCATCTTAAAAGTGTTATTTAGCATCCAATCAATTATAGAGAAAGGATAAAAATAGTAATCTAAATAATATCAATTACATTGAATTTCCTATAATTATGCTAACGAGCAATCAGTTATTTATTTGGATTCTCCTTTTATTTTCAATGTGTTATGTGCTGGTATAATTCTCCGCAAAGAAAAGTTCTAATATCAATCACATAAGTGCTAAAATCGATCATCATGTTTAATTTCCAAGTGCTAACATAATTCAATAATTCAAAAGTGCTATTTTTTATGTGTACATGTTATTTTAGTATATACTAGTTTAACTTTTAAGTGCTAACATATTTTCTCATGGTTTTAGTATAAATATCCCACACTTTTCACATGTGTAGGACGGTTATTTTTTGAACAATGAAACGGTTAAGAGTGAAAATAATACAAGAAAAAACATTAAAATAGTTCTTTTTAAATATATGATTTAATATATTGTAATTTTTGTTTAAATGTAAAGAAATATTATATAAAATGAAGAAAATATAAATGTTTTATCTATATGGTTCTATGGACATACACGAATAAAAAAGTTTTTCAATTCCAATTATTTGAAATTAAAGATAAAGAACTTAGATACGATTTATTCTAAAGCATAGAATTTCTAATATTAAAAAGTCATATAAGACTACATGTACATGTTTTAACAAATATTGAAGGATAATGAGTTTCGGTTCTTTTTATTGTGAAGATATTTTTATTACAAACTAAATATTATTTATAAAACTTATAAATAACATTTAAAGTTTTATAAAAAAAATTGATAACGTTCTCGTGTGTATGGTACACGCATTAATAAAAAAAATGATAATCAACATATACTTTAGAATGTAAAATGAAGAATTTAAGGGCACATTTTTACTAGCTGCACAAGACCCTTGAATTCTCAAGAAAGGGTTTAGGTAAAAGTTTTTTGGGAAACCCATTCTAGTTCCGCCACTGTATCTATATATATACAGAGAGATAGAGGTGAAGGGCGCGTGAATATTAACACATATTTATTATTATCTAACTAAAATTTAACTATAGGCAAGTTACATTTATGTTTTTTTTTTTTTGTTTTCTTTTTTCGTTTACTGTAACGAGTACACTAAAACTGATTGAGTTCCTACTCGCTAAAAGAAATACATTACGAGCCCTTTTTTCTCTCATACTCTTTAGCCGAAAACTAATAAAAATGAAGAATCGTAACAATGGGCCACTTGCCTTGTGAGTTGTGATAGCTGAGAAAACGACTCCTACTATGCATCATATTGAATTAGGTGAGTATTAAAATGCAATTTATGTTTTTAACGTGCATTAAGTTAAATTATATTTAATCATGCAAGCTTTCTTGCTATTTAAAGGAGGCTTAATCCTTACCATTCCTGGAAATAATTGTAAAGTAAAATGGGTTCAGAATCTAAGATAGGGATTCATAATTTTAAAGACGAAGAAGTGGCGGCCCAAGAAGAGATATGGAACATTATTCTTGGTTTCACTCGCACGGCTGTTGTGAAGTGTGCCATTGACCTTGGAATACCTGACATCCTCGAGAACCGCGAATCCCCGATGACACTTGCTGACCTTGCGTCAGAGCTCAAGTGCTCACAGGCTTCGTTGTATAGGATCATGAGGTTCTTGATACATTATAAGGTATTTCAAGAAAAACCCATATCCAAAACATGTGTTGGGTACACTCAAACCCCACTATCTCGGCTCCTAACAAGGAATGGAAAGCACAGCATGGCTGATTTGGTGCTTGTAGAGAGCACTCCGGTTATGTTGGCTCCTTGGCACAAGCTAAGTGCTTGGGTTTTGGGTAATGAAGGCTTACCCTTTGAAGCAGCACACGGGAAAGATCTATGGGGATTATGTGCAGAAAATCCCAGTCATAGTAAGCTCTTTAATGATGGAATGGCGTGTGATGCTAGGGCCGGGGTGGCGGCGGTGATTGGAGGTTGTCCAGAGGTGTTTGAGGGTGTAGGGACATTGGTGGATGTTGGTGGTGGTGATGGAACAGCTCTACGGTCGATTGTGGAGGCTTGTCCATGGATCAAAGGGATCAATTTTGATCTTCCTCATGTGGTGTCCGTAGCTCCGGTGTCTGTAGGTGTTGAACATGTTGGAGGTAACATGTTTGATCATGTTCCAAAAGCTGATGCTGTTTATATTATGGTGAGTCCGTTATGTTAAGAAAAATGTTATTAAAATAAATGCTAGGATGCAAAACCACATTTAAAGACAACAAACACAACTTTAATAATATGTTATGTAATGGTATTTTTATCGTTGTAGAAAGTATTACATGATTGGGCAGACGACGATTGCATTGCCATACTAAGGAAATGTCGTGAGGCGATTCCTCAAGATACTGGAAAGGTGATTATTGTAGATGCAATTGTTGGACGAGAAGAAGATCACGAGTTCAAAGGTGTGGGATTGTTACTTGATATGGTCATGATGGCTCATACAAGTGATGGCAAAGAGCGGACCTCCAAAGAATGGTCCTATGTGTTCCATGAGGCTGGCTTCACTCGTTATACTATAAAACACATTCGAGCCTATCAATCCGTTATTGAGGTGTACCCTTGAATCTTGATCCTCGATTGTCTGCTCTGAGAATAAAAGATTATGTAACTTAAATTAAAATATGTCATTTGAAATGCGTTTTATTTCAAGCGTTATTCGGTTTTATATGTTTGTAATGTTTTTTTGTGCTATAATAAAATAGCGATTTATTGTGCTATAATAAAATAGTGATTGATTTCTATGGTTGAATTATTGTGTACTAATAATGCAACTATGCTTAGGCTTGACAACCCTATTTAAACTTGACCAGCAAACCCCACAAATTCAGAACTAGTAATGAAACGGATTTTTGGATATATATATACTAGGTTATAACCCGGGAATACTCCCGGGTTGTTAATCTATGTTTCTTAAAAATAAATATACATCTATATATATTAATTAATAAAAATATACCATGTAGTTGTGAATCTTTATAAACCGGGAACTTCCCGGGCAGGAAAAATCAATTTATAATCTAATTATGTCATTAAATAAATTAAAAGACATGTTTTCAAACGTTATTATGTGTTTAAATAAATAAGTTAAAATTTGGTGTCAATACTATGCGGTACCAATGTTGAAATTAAAAGACATGTTTTCAAACGTTATTTGCCGTAAAATAACACTTTTTTCCATGGGGCGCCTCCTTCCTTTTCTTTACATGTGCATCTCTATGCTATGCGATATGGTACCGGTTAAGTCAAAGCACTTATGAAGAAATGAGTTGAGCCAAACCACTTTTTTTACCATAATCCCAAAGAAATAAAGGCACTTATGTTTTTACCTTTTTTAACCGAAACCCGATTACCAAACCTGACCCAATGCTACCTAAACCAATTATTTAACACAATTGTACATAAAGCCATGCATGACCTAAGTAAAAACATAACAAAAACTTTCTACATCAAACTTTCCACAACAAAACTTTTAAACACATTAAAAGAAGATAATTGAGATATATTTCCTTTTTTAAACAACCAACAAATCAAATTTTATTAAAAAAACATATTGGCATTGTGCAAATTCACATCCAAAAACAACCAGACAATAAACTACATCATAGACCCTAAAAAAATTAACACGAAATTTCTCCAATTTTCCCATGATAAACCAACGTTTTTTAACTGATGTTTAACCCATAACAATGTTCTATACTTACATTCTCATTTAAATATATATTTTTTGTTCTTTTCTTACTCTTAAATATGTTTTGCTGGCAGTAATATTCATTAACTTCCCTACAAATAACTCAATCTTCATACTTCTACATTCATTGTTCTTTTCTTAGAATGACCTTTTGAATGTCTTGCTGATTGAAAGGGCAGTCAGATGTCTTATCCATTCCATCTTAGTATCAAATTACCTGTTGCACGTATTCAAATTATTAGAAACTTAGAGCTACAGGTGGCATTCCAATATAAGATGCTAAGATGCATAATCTAACACTGCAGTAGCTTTTTGAGACATATATATGTCTTTCGGCATTCACAATAATAGTATGTTGTAGAGTTGTAGCAACTAAGGTAAATGATGCACACGCTGCGTCTTGGGAGTGGACCTTGTGGATCAACACTATAATATAGACACCCCATATCCTTAATCTCGTTCGTGTTCGTTCGTTTAACTTTAACTGAACAAACGAACGAACACGAATACTTTCATAAATGGCTTTTTTGTTCGTGTTTTTTATATACATATTACAACACTTTCCAAAAAGTGAACTGTTGCTTCCCTTTGATTATCTCCATGCCAATTCATTTTTTGTAAAATCGCCAAAAAAATTAACTAAACGCCTAAAAGTTGTCTTTTGGGCGGGGTATGGTGTACTCCAATGTGATGGACATCTACAAAACATAAAGCAATAAATCCCAAACCCAATTTCCAACTTAGACTTAGACCATCCGTAGTGGTATCAATTTTGGCACCCCTAGGCGTGTTTAAGCATCTTTTTTTTTCAAAAATTGGTCCTCCGCGTTATTTAAAACACGCCGGTGCATGCTTTCTCAATTCTTGTTTGTCCAATAAGAATATTCCAACTAATATTATTTGTTTTATTTTTATTTTTTTAAAATAATTGGGTAATCATTGATGGGGCATTATTGGGCATTATCCCACTACGCCTATTTGTGAAAAACGCCCATAATGCCCCTTTGCTGACTGGGATGACACGTGTCGCACAATGCCCATGGATGGGGGCATTATTAATGTGTACCACTACACATGGTCTTATAAACCAATAAAAGAATTTTTATTGGCCCATAGATGATAGCTACAACACCAAACTTTACCAACCCATAGAGTAGTCCACTTTAAAGAAAACCCACCAATGATGGTCCGAAAAATGAATTTTGACCCAGCTAACACCCTCATTTTGACCCAGCTAACACCCTCATTTATATCAACCCAATCCCTCTCTTATCATATCTTTCCGAGTCAGATCCAATAATAAAAACCCCATACCAATTATAAAATCCCGCACCGTGACTCGGTACAGAGATAAACTTGACTCCAGCCTCAATTAATAAATAAAAATATATTTGTATCTTTTACTGTAATGTACTGTTGTGGGCTTCTAGTTGGCATTTATCCGCGATGCAAGTTCAAGGATGAATGTGTCGCACCATTAAATTAAAATCCAATTTTTATAACGTATTATCTCAATATACGATGTATTTGCATGGAAAAGGTGTGCTCAGTTATAATCAATGAGTATCATATTTTATTATGCACTTAATATTGTTATTATCGACATTCTATATTCAATAACATGTTTACCTGAAAAAGTAGGAAGACTGATATGAGCATGAACCTAATGATACAAACTGGGGACTATCAAGCCTGGATTCTCTTCACTAAATTCACAAAAGTTGTTTCAGTTGCATCAATTACCTTTTCTATCACTTCTTTGGATAATCCTTCATGTTCAGCAACAAATCCTGAGATATTAATATGGATAGTTAATATATGTAATTCACAGGTACAACTAAAACATCTTGATTAATCGAATCATGGAGACCAAAATCAGAGTGTTGGACCCATCCTTTTTACTTTTATATATTATTTATTTTATCATTTGGACCCGATTTTTCTGCCATACAGTGGATAACTTGTCTCCGTTACTAACCTGTAGAGGTTTCCTTCAAGTAAAGAGGGCATAACTTTCAGAAGCTGACAGAAAATCATGTGATTTTTTTTGCGTAGAAAAGCTTCATATGGTCTTGACCTGGTTGCCTGGGGTAGATGTATGGAGTGAGTGGGCATGCTTAGCACCAGGACAAATGGTCTGTTACACTTGAAATTTTGACCAGACACCTGCAAATAGGGAGTATGAGCCAACATTTATTAAAGAAAAGAAGGCTGATTGACTGAATACATATTGGACCTCGTTTTACCCCATTATATATTTACAATTAGATGGCTAGGTTAAAGCCTTGAAGCAAGCGATAGTGGCTAGGTTCAAAAATTTGGTCAACTTTTGACCCGTATCCTTTTAGTGATAAAGCATAAACCTCTCAAACAATACACTTCGTTTGTTCAACAATATTTATCCCTACGGCCCATCATCACATTTAATACAACCAAACTTTTACCCACAATCAAAACACCCGGTTGGGCAATATTGGAAATATGAGTATTGTTCCTGCCCCGAATTCTCCTGGCCCAATTCAAAATACTAAGCCCCATTTCGAACATAATAATCCAATAGGACCTTCTTTGGTTAATAAAGGTTTTAGTACACCTTAAAGCATTCCGATACAGTTGTGAACCCAAAATTTTCCTTTGACCACCTGATGCTGCCTTTTGCAACTTTTATTTTGACCAAAATGTTGACTCTGCCACATTTCACAGCTTACCGGCCATATGTTCAAGTCCATACCATATTGCAACCAGCTCAGCATACTTTATCCCACAATTTCATAACAAACCAATAACCAATACTATCAAAATGTTTCTGGTGCTTTTTTTAAGTATCCATTATTAGAATTTGACCAAACACAGCCCATACACTCATCTTAGCCATAATGACCTTTATACCCCTAACCCTTTTAACCAACACTCTCAGCCATCCAAAAATTTTCTACAAATTAAACTTATCTAATAATACCCTTAACCCAATTAATCAACACTCTCACCCTTATACCCCTAACCCGTTTAAACTTTGAACTTATGCAGTGAAAATAATGAGCATATAAAAACTCACCCGATAGTGCTAACTTTTCCAAAACTGCCTCATCAGCATTTTGGTTATGGAATAGGATCATTTAAGAGATGAAAGATCTCAAAGAGATACAAAAAATGTTACAGCTCAGAGGATGTTGGTGAGTTGATTAACAATCCCCCAGGCCAATGTAGCGTTGCGTACGCTTTCAGTTTTTAATTTGGATTTAGGAGTAACTCCCACTGTAGGTACACTCATCAATCCAACTGTACTGGCCACATGATACAATACAGTACAACTCATCAAAATTGTTGTATGTTGACTTTCTTAGGTCTATCCTCATTCCTTCAATCATATCCTTAGTGGTTGCAAACACAAGAATAAAAAACATTTTAAAAAAAGGTCTAAGAAAAGAAAAAGGTTTCTACTTCGCCAATCTCTTTTCTTCAACCTTCAGATGAGGACCCACATATACCAAATATTTTCAAGTCCGTCATGGTAATTTTTTTTCATAAGACTACAATATTAAAATTTAAAAAGAAATCCAAATCATGAAAACAAAATTTATTATCATCCATGAAATAATTGATGAAGATCCTCACCATAAATCACCCAGGTAGCTTTCGCCTCTCAGGGATCAATAGCAGTGTTCATGTAAACATCATATTATAAACAAATCAGAGTTACGATTTCTTTAGATAATAAAAAAAAGAACTAACCTCGTAAGGAAGTAGACTTTGTACATCCCAAATATCCTGTCCAACAGTTGGACTTGCTGGTATTAACTTTAGTAAAGGAAGTAGACATGCACCAAGTACTTCCTCAAGGTTAACCTATCACCCTTTAAGTGGAGACAAGGATTTTGGTTTTCACTCAAATTGAAGTCATCACCAGAATTGACACTTCTAATGGAAGAAAGGTAATAACCTCTTAGCACTCTGCATACCTAATCATAACGAAAAAATGGGTTTGGCCATTAAGGAAAAATGAATCGGGTGGAATCCGTAAAAGGCCAACTGCAGGTTCCATCTTTTCACCTCTTAGAAAAGCAACCTCTGGTCGAAACCACGCACATATTACATGGACCCACAACGTATCAATATTAGGCGGCTTCAATGCACCACCTGTAGAAGAACCATGATACAGAAAATTGAAGGAAAAAAAAAATAAAACCTATAATTCCAAAAGTGTGAAATGACAATTTTAACCTTTTACAGGGCAAAGGCAACATTCTCGCTCAACCTCGGGTGTTTCACACGCCCGACAAACCCAAAATGTGAAATCATTCATATCTCTAACTCAATAGCATTCTTGATGAACAACGATTTGACATCTGATGAGAACGAAGTTATATTAATAAGTAAACTGTTCACATATTGTTGCATTACATACCGGAAAGAATAAACTTATAAAAGGACCTGTTGCAGATAATGATTTTGTAAACATCATAATCTTCATCCCATCTACAAATTGCACATCGTTCGGTTGTCCACTTTGCATAAACAGGTTCATACTTCTCTACGGTTTCAAAAAACAAATAGCATTTGTATACCATCAAAGAATGTAAACCCATGAAGTATAGCATAAAGCATATGAATACCTTGAATAACGAAAACAGTTGTTCATCTAATTGATTCGAAACAGCCTTACCGTAATAATCAATGTTATAATCTGCAAGCTGAAATGTTAAATGTTAAAAGTGTAATAACAATAATGGATATAACATACTTTAATCAAAGTAGATGAGACGAAAAACAAACCAATTTTTGCTGACGGTAACATCGAATCTTTGACTTTAATGCTGACTTTCCACTTTTTTTGCTCTGGAACCAGTATGCCATTCCCATTCGGATGGAGTTTGCTTCTTGGTCCCACATGAACCACACTTACACTGAATCCTGTTACAAAATAAAACGAAAATTAGAGTCACTTAAACAATCAAAGCATTATATTAAAATCGAGAACGGTGATCTTACAGATGAAGATTTGGATAGTAAATGCCTTCAACGTCCGTACAGACGACAGCTATTCTGTCAGGAAGTGTACTATGGTCATTACTTTCTATACAACTGCTGACTTTAGATTAACTTTCGTCTACAAACCGATTGGTCAAATGAAAACTGACCCTTGCATTATGGGCAGCAATATTCATTGTTTTCCGGATCCTTAAATCAATACAATCAATTGAGTTAAACTATTAAAAATCATGAATCAATATAATTAATAGGAAATATGGTGATACCGTGAAGCGATTGCTTGAAATTTCCTTGCATTCAGCATGTACCCAAAGATTAACCATCACAGTACATCTAAAAATATGAAGATGCCCAGAAAAACATCATAATCCACTCATTGTTCAAAGATGAAGTTATGAAAACATGACTACAAAAAATTACCTTCTTATGATTGAAACATTCATGATCAATATCTGTAGCAGGTCCCACATGAATCTCAACCAGATCCGATTCGCTAGAACATTCTTGTCTATCTCTATATCCAGAATTCAAATGCTTGTTTTCTGTACTATACGTCTCGCCTATTGCCTAAAAATGTGAAATAAATTACGAAAATTACCAGAGCAATTACGAAAAAAACAACCAAATACAAAATGCGATTACAAAATAATATACGGACATAAAAGTCACTCCACCTCTCCAAAACTTCCAACTTTTTTACCCGACTTGTCCCCGCCCAATTTTAATCATCTTCGTCAAGTTTCAGAAACAGTTTTAATGCGGAGTTTGATCCACAATAAAACGTTCCACCAAATCACTTTCGCCAGAATGCTTTATAACACAGATGTGCCTAAATAGTGTCGAAATCGAATTAACATAATGGTGTAAACTAAAAACAAACCTAAAATCATAGATCTACAACAACTTTAATGCTAATAAAAAGATAATAAAACACTCATGAAATAAATTGAGAGTTTAATCTTTAAATTTCACATTCCAAACCTACTAAACACAATTACGACGTTTAAAAGCTTCAAATTAAAAACGTACAATGGTGTTAAAGGAATTAAACCACAAATACGTCAAATCGGTGAAACAAAGTTAAAATGAAGCAGGTAATTTTAAGTTAAACTGACCAGATCGAATAACGTAAAATTCCAATTCAAATTTAAACCAACTAACGCTACAAATGTATCTAAAATCAACCATAATAGCATATTCTACCTAAAGTTTGTCTTTGTTAAGCAACAGTGTAGTGGTGTACCCTGCAACAATACGGCAACGTTTGCATTAATTCAGTCTCTCTTTTCACGCACAGCTCGGTCAATATACTGAGTGTGAAAACAAAGAAGATCTTAATTAGACATGATAATGTTGCGATTAATGAGTAAAAATAACAAAATATATTTCATCAAGCATCCGAATACGAATAGCTTTATCTAAAGATAACAATAAACATAACTATAGATGAAATCTTCATCAGAATCTGCGCCAAGTTTTTTAAGTCTAACAGAAGAAAATCTCTGCTTAATAAATAAATGAGGTATAAAATTACCTTTGAAAGGTTGGGTCTCTCCGTCGTTGATAGCTATGGTTTTTAACCCACCAACACTGACTATTCACAGTTGCACTACCGGAATTGACGACTATCACAGCTGCTTCCAGAATTGACGACTATCACAGCTTCAAGAAAACTAATGCAACCCACATCAAATTTGACCTCAATCAGTAGGTACAGTTAAAGAGGACTCTATCTTGCTTCAGTTTGACTTCTTCTTTTCGGTCAATGCATATAGATGCAATGCATCAGTTATAGAAATAATAATTAATATGTCATAAAGAGTTTGTAGTTTTGATAATAACTTAAAGAATAACCATTAGATTGAATGTTTGCAATATAAAGGTGAAACAAAAGGAAAAAATTACTACAAATGATAAATGATAAAATATATGGAGGAAGGATTACTCAATTGATGCCTAAATTGAATCGGAATGGAGAAGAAGATTACCGCTGGAGTTTAGTGGAAATAAAAAGTGCATTCATATGAATTGGCTCGTTTCTGCGATGATGCGTGACTACCATAAGAGGTTGTTTCGGTCGAATTTTCAAGAGATAACGATGCATCATTATTAGAGAGTACACTAAACTCAACATCAAACCAATATGCAAACACATGAAAAGTAGCTGAAACAAAAAAAAATGAGAGAGAGATAATCAAATTACTTTAATCAAAATAAAAAAGATACCAAAGATACCTTAAAATTGTTTGAAAGGGACTTTACCGTGCATCATCATTTTGTAGTTTAAAGCTTGTTGTAGCTGATTCTAGTTCTTTATATAAGGAAAACTGCAGAAACAAAATTCAACATAAATAATGTGTGAAGGGCCATATTCTACAAATTAAAGTTGTAATTTGTCAAACTAAAATAAGCTCAAAGACATAAATAGCATTACGAAGAAGAAAGACCATGTTTGCCTTCCTTTTTGAGGCATCCACAGGCATATTAATAAGCCATGGAGAAAAGGCACCTTCTGGCATTCATAGTGCTTCTTTTCATTCATGTGATAATCAACCATCAATACAAATTGTATGTAGATTGATTTGTACCAAGAAGCTATCATCACCTGTTAAAACAAAAAAAAAATCAAAACTGGAATATTAGTTTGTACTATGCTTAGACTCATCCCCAAATCACTTACGAACTCGAATTAACAATTAATTGGACGAACAATAAAAAAATGAAAACAAAATAAAGGGTTAACACTTACAATAGATTCTTGAATATGAATGTTAGATTCACTGATTTCAAAGTGTCTTGTTTTATCAGAATCGATTGCATACAATGATGAACTGCATATAAATGAATAAAATATCAGTGAATTAACCAACTGAAAAGATGATGAAACTGTTGATCTGGTATCAATTCAAACCCTAGTTTTCTTAGTCTTTTTCTTGTTTTATCATAATCGATTGCATACAATGATGAATCGGTGAGAACAGATGAAGCAGGTTAGCGATTTTGGGATTTAGGGTTTGACAGAAGTGAGTTTGAGATTTATCATCTGAACCTTGGATGATCTAATTGGCAATATTTCCTGAAACAAATGGAAGAAATGAGGACATGAAGCTTCAATGGACAAAGGATCTAAAATCTGGTGAAATCAGAAACAAAGATCCAACAAAGAATACATTAATAACATCAAAAATCAAGGGTCGATAAATTGGAAGCAAGAAACATACCGAGAATCATAAATTGGAAGCAAGAATCAAAGATTTACACCGGATTATGCCCATGCTGATTGCTGATGCGATTAGGGTTTTCGGGGATGAACGATCGTTATCTTCTTTGCGAAACTAAGTGAAACGGCCAGAATGATAGGATATCAAAATTAGGGTTTAAGGTGTAGGAAGAGAATAAGCTTATTTATCTCACGGGTATGGTATGACCCGAAATAAAACGGATCCCGCTTCTTTTTTCTTGAAAACGTGATTGTAGACTACATATGTGATTTCCCTCCTAAAGTGAATTGCCACATCAGCCAAGATGGCCAAATACAAGTGCCAAGTAGCCCAAATCCATCTCATTTATATATATATATATATATATAGATATATATGGGTTGAGTTATAATACAAAAGATTTAAAAATAAGAAGGGTAAGAAGGCACCAGAGAGTGACAAGTGTCCTATGAGTAATTAAATGGAAAGGGTAATTTTGTCTACAAGAGGAAAGAGAATATGCACATGCAAGTCACATGCTATTTCCCCCCAAACTTTTAAACGTCCGTAACTTTTTTATACAACATTTGTTTTAAAAAAAATTTATACCATAAAATCGAGCCTTTTTTTATCTTTAATATGAGTACCATATTGTTATATTTTTCAAAAAAAATTCAAAAACCCAGTTGTATATTACACAACGGACGTGATGTAAAACACAATGTAAATTAGATTAAAAGCACAATCAATGACAACAGATAAAGACACAATGGACAACATACTAAAACACAATGAACATAACGTATAACACAATGACGATAACATATAACACAATAAGAATCAGACTAAATAAAAACACAATTGATGACAACAGACAAAAGACACAATTAATGACAGCAAATAAAAGACACAATGGAGAGCAGATGAAGACACAATGAAAAACAAACTAAAAACACAATACTTAACAAACTAAAACACAATAAACAAGATAATAAAAAAATTGAACAAATTATTAAACCACAATGGACAACATATTAAAACACAATGAATAACATATTACACAATGGACATGATGTAAAACACAATGTAAATTTGATTAAAAACACAATCAATGACAACAGATAAAGACACAATGGACAACATACTAAAACACAATGAACATAACGTATAACACAATAAGAATCAGATTAATAAAAACACAATTGATGACAACAGATAAAAGACACAATTAATGACAGCAAATAAAAGACACAATTGAGAGCAGATGAAGACACAATGAAAAACAAAATAAAAACACAATACATAACAAACTAAAACACAATGAACAAGATAATAAAAAAATTGAACAAATTATTAAACCACAATGGACAACATATTAAAACACAATGAATAACATATTACACAATGGACATGATGTAAAACACAATGTAAATTAGAATAAAAACACAATCAATGACAACAGATAAAGACACAATGGACAACATACTAAAACACAATGCCCATAACGTATAACACAATGGCGATAACATATAACACAATAAGAATCAGACTAAATAAAAACACAATTGATGACAACAGATAAAAGACACAATTAATTACAGCAGATAAAATACACAATGGAGAGCAGATGAAGACACAATGAAAAACAAACTAAAAACACAATACATAACAAACTAAAACACAATGAACAAGATAATAAAAAAAATTGAACAAATTATTAAAATACAATGGACAATATATTAAAACACAATGAATAACATATTAAACACAATGACCTGAACTAATAACACAATTTATAGAAAACCCAGATATAACAAAATCTTCATTGTGTCATATATTGTGTTATAGGTTTTTATAAAAACGCAATGGATATAACTCAAATTAACATTGTGTTATAGGTTTTGATAATAACACAATGTATAGAAACTCTACTGACCAAAACCCAGTTAAAAGACACAATGACCTGAACCTTTAACACAATGCCAAAAAACCCAGTAAAAATGAAAATTTTTATTTTATTTTTATATGATAATATGGTACTCATATTAAAGATAAAAAAAAGCTCGTTATTATGGTGAAATTTTTTTTGAAAAAAAATGTCGTATGAAAAAGTTATGGACGTTTTAAATCGATGAGGGAATTGACATGTGCCTTGCATGTGGAGAGAGAAAATCCATAAATATAGGATTCCTTTTATGCCCTTCTATTATCTTCTTTTCCCTACAACCAATCTCAACCCTTCAAATCTAATATCAATGGACTAGAATCATTCTTACACTTCTTATTTATTTTATCCTTTGTATTTGATCCTAACCCATATATATATATATATATATATATATATATATATATATATAGGGGATGGATCATGTGAAAACTAGTTTAAATGAGAAAACCAAAAAACTAATTCAAAAAGCCTAAAAAACATACCAAAAAAATTGTTTTTTTTTTTACAAATTTTTATTAAAAAATTACTATTTTTTATATATGAAAAAAAATTGTGCTGCACATGTGCACTAATACGGACAGCCTAAACCACTTAACCTACCCCCACCCCACCCCCAAAAAACCTAAATTCACCCTCCCACCAAAAGCCTAACCCCCCCCCCCCTTTCCCGAAAACCTAAAACTAAACCCTAAACATAATCCAAAAAAAAACTAACCCCCCTCCCCCTCCCAAAAACCTGATCCTGATCCTAAACCTCCAAAAAAACTAACCCTAAAAGCTAAACTAGACTCAAAAAGCTAATTTTAAGCATTTAATGCACATATGTAGTACACATATAATGCGTATGTGCAGTACAAGTTTTTTTTTTTTTGAAAATTTTTTTATATATAAAAAATAGCGATTTTTTTATAAAAAAATTGTAAAAAATTGGTATGTTTTTTGGCTTTTTTTTTTTTTTTTTGGCTTTTTTAGTTAGTTTTATAGTTTTCTCATTTATATGTAGTTTTCTCATTTATATGTAGTTTTCTCATCATTCTCTCCCTATATATATATATATATATATAGAGAGAGAGAGAGAGAGAGAAAGTGTACTGTACAATACGGCTTATCGTACGATACATACGCGATCATCCCAGCCGTTCGATCTGGTGCGGATCTGGTGCGAATTCAATCTTCGCATGTTATAAAAAGGCAAATGAAATCGCATGGCTTGAAAATGCAATGAAATCGCATGTTTGAAATCTCATGCAAATCAAATCACATGTGAAAAAATGGTTAGCATGGGGTAATGTGAAAAAATGGTTAGCATGGGGTAATGTGAAAAATGGCATGGGGTGTGTAAATGGAAAAAATCGTATGTGAAAGATTGAATATCGCATGTGAAAAAAATGGCTAGCATGGGGTAATGTGAAAAATGGCATGGGGTGTGTAGAATCGCATGTGAAAAAATAGTTAGCATGGGGTAATGTGAAAAATGGCATGGGTGTGTAGATGGACAAAATCGCATGTGGAAGATTGAGTTCGTACAGTTCGCATGGAGATATGAAATCACATGGGAGATGAAGATCTGACGACTGGGGTTATCGCGTACCTAATGTACGATAAGCCCTACTGTACGTTAACTGGCCTCTATATATATATACACTATTAAGAAACCCGCGTGATGCACCGACGACGATAATTCAGTTATTCGCATTGTGGTGGAAGCTTCATGCCTATTTTCGGGCGAAAATATTCTTTACTATAAAACTAAGCCTTCCTGACATGTAAATTATATCCATGGAAGGAGCAATTTGATTTGAACATGGTACAAAAGTAATTGCAACAAATGATACTACTTTTGCTACATTTTGTTTAAGGAAGTGCCAACTTTTATACAATAGTTAGCTACTAATTATATATTCGTTGAGAGATTTTTGTTGGTCAATTATCAGTTTGGGGTCAACTAATATGACTATATGTGCCGTTTGATTATGTTAATTTGAGACGTTTGATTTTTGAATTATGTTATTTTGAGACGTTTGAATTTTGAAAGTCAAATGATTTGTCTTTCCTTCAAGATCATAAGATTGGTAATGTCATTGATATCTATCTATATTGTTATTAGAGCATTCACAATGATTTCGTATATATTTGAGAGTACGTTAAGTTACTTATATTATAATGAATGGTTATGAGTGATTGTGAGAGAAAATGTTACCATTCATATGTAAATATACGGGAAACACTATTCACCCCCATAACTTTTTTAGGGTTATTGGATTTTATCAACCCAACTCTTGACAATTGACCGCTACCACCCCCTACTATCACTTTGATGCCTGCCACCCTTAACTTAACATGTGTTGTGTCACCACGTCGTTCACTGAGCACTAACTCAGTTATGTTTTTGTCTTTGTCACTCTTTTTACTATGTGGCATTTATGATGTGGCACAAGATCCCTTAAAAACCCTTTAAAAGTTTGTGAGAAAAATGCCCGGATAGTCCCTGTGGTTTGTCTATTTTTCACCTTTAGTCCCTAACTTTCTAAAATTACTGATATAGTCCCCAACTTTTGCAATTTCATTCCCGGATAGTCCCTAGCGTGGATGAGGGTTAGTTTTTTGTGTTAAGTGTGTGTGAAATGACGAGAGTGCTCTTAGTGTCAAATTAATAACTATAAAGTAAAAAAAATATAATTAAAATTTTAGAATTTATGTGGGACCCACCCATCCACTTCATCTTCCCCACTACTCCTCATCACCACCACCACCACCACCACCACCACCATCTCCACCTTTCATCACCACCACCACCATCCACTTTTCTCCACCGCTTCACACCATCTCCACCGTCTTTAGTATTTTTTTTTAAATGATAACAACGTACTGTAGTCCAACAAAAAACGGGAAAATGGTGCCTTGCATCTGCTCGCCGACTCCACTCTCATCTTCAACCTCCATATCCAAATTCATTTAAGAACAACCATACCTCTCCCTTCTAGAAACCAAATGCTCCACTATCAAACACCATCATCAAAGGCTTCTCTAGAAGCTCAAACCCTCGTATGGCCATTTTGTTGTTTATTGAAATGTTGCGTAATTCGGTTGTTGATCTAGATAATCTCACTTACCCTTCAGTTTTCAAGGCGTATGCTGAACTGGGTTTGTGTAAAAATGGAGATTAGATTCATGGGAGAGTTTTGAAGTTAGGGTTATTGTTTGATGATTATATATGTAACAATATTGTGCACATGTATGCGAATTGCGGGTTTCGGTGAGGCGTTTGAGGTGTTTCTGATTTGGACTTTGAATCTTGGTGAATTTTTGTTTGAACTTATAGTGTTATATGGTTGTGGTGGTTTAAATTGTGGTGAAAGTGGTTTAATTGGTGTTGCAGACGAGAGAGAGAAAGGGAAAAGAGGGGGTGGTGTGGGTATAGGGGATATGATAAGGTGGGGCCTACTATTTTTAAGAGTAAATTACAAAACTCGTCCTTTATGTTTGTTTTGTATTGCAAAGTATGTCCTTTACCTTTAATAATTACAGAAAACGTACTTGATGTTTGCAAACCCTTGCAGGTCACGTCCTTTAACCCTAACTCAGTTAATATTTATGGTTAACTCTGACCAAATGTACCCCACATAAGGGTATTTTTTGTCATTTTATATTATTTACTCAAGTAAATAAACATAAAAAAATAAATAATCACCATTTCTCTCACCTCTCTCTCTCTCCCTCCCACATTCTCTGTCTCTAACTTCCAGATTCTGAGAATCCCCACCATAGACCACCATCTTCATCGCACGCTACCAATGACCACCATTCCAACCATTAACTTCAGTTTCAGAGAATCCCCCACCATTGACCACCACCTTCTTCATCACAATAACGGCTGCAGGCAGCGACACCACCGCCAGATCTCTTACAAGCTTCTGGCCGGCAATCAATCCTCTATATAGGTCCATTACGTTCACCGTTCACTGCTGTTATGTAACTACCGACAAGTTTTGTGAAGAAGATGAGCAGTCGGGTTGTTCCGGATCTGATTTCTCCATTTCTAAATTTCTTTGTTTGTTGAAATTGTTGGGGTTTTTGATGCTCGATTTCGTTGTTTGTTAAAGTTTTTATAGATCTGAATCATTTTGCTTCAATTTGATACTTGTTTGTTTGTATTGTGTGGTGCTAATATGTTGTGTTTTTGATGATTTTTTAAATTGAGTTTTGGAATAGTGTTTATCAGCATGTTTGAATCAAAAGGAGATGTTTGTAGAGTTAATTTGTAACGTTGGGGGTTGTGGTGATCATGGTGGGTTACCTGTTGGCTGATGGTGGAGGTTGAAAGGGGTGGGTGATCGTCGAGGTTGAAAGAGACATTTTGTTTGTAGAGAGAGATATTTAATAAGTTTTTAATATATAAATTTTTATGTTTATTTAATTGAGTATTGACAAAAATACCCTCATGTGGGGTCCATTTGGTCAGAGTTAACCATAAATATTAACTGAGTTAGGGTTAAAGGACGTGACTTGCAAGGGTTTGTAAACATTAAGTACGTTTTCTGTAATTATCAAAGGTAAAGGACATACTTTGCAATACAAAACAAACACAAAGGACGAGTTTTGTAATTTATTCTTTTTTTAATATTATAATTGGTTGAGAGTTTTGGTTATATTTATTGATAGTAAGGCAATTTTGTCATTTCACACCTACTTAACATCAAAAACTAACCCCCATCCACGCTAGGGACTATCCGGGAATGAAATTGCAAAAGTTGGGGACTATAGCAGTAATTTTAGAAGGTTAGGGACTAAACGTGAAAAATGGATAAACCACAGGGACTATCCGAGCATTTTTCTCAAAGTTTGTTTCCTTAGCCCATTCTACTTCCAACAATAACACAAAAAACCCTTCCATTCCACCTAACCATAACAAAACATTCATCTCCTTACACTTCTTCTGCCAGTTTACATTTAACGATGGCGGAAGATTGGGAAATTCATCTACGAACACTCCCTTCAAGTGCCAGAGACTTCAATTTCTCCACCGATCCTACTTTAGATTCCTCTCTTCTTCACTCAATAAGTTCAATTTCACAAATCTGTTTAAATTCAGCAATATTATTCATCATCGCAACCGTTACACCACTCTATTGTCACAATTACATACTTATTGTAGGTTAGGAGGCTAATCGAGCCGTGTAAAAGTGAGAATTCAGAGAATTGATAGATAGGGTTTATCCGCAACCCAATAAGATATTTCAGCGTATATTATACATGCATATAATATAAGGTTAGCTTTCAAGAAATGATGCTTCCTCTCGTCGTATTTCCAGACGAGATTTTTTTCCCACGTTCCTGATTCTACTTCCCGCATCCATTAACTCCTCACCATAGTGGCTAAGCTCGGCCACGTTTTCTGGGTTCATTAGGAGAAACGCTGGAGTTGTCGGTAGGCTGTTGTGGGATTGCTGGTTCGGGTACATAGGCTCAGGGTTCATTTGCATCGCATGGTAAGCGGGCATGTTCTGATTAATTTCTTCTGGTACTGGCCTGAACATTTCGTAGTTTGCCAACCTTTGATCTAACTCTTCCTAAGATAGCGACATAGTGGTTGGATTGGAACTTTTACCTACAATTGCTTTTCCCCTTGTTTCTCCCGTTCTTTTGGTCCTTCTTACTTTCCAAACTAATATTCTCTTCCTTTTTTTCGGTGGTGCTTTTGGTAACGATTTTGCTTGGAAGATCATTGGTTCATCAGCATCAGCTTTGTACCCTGATTAATTCTTAGTAGTTTCCATATGTGTATGGTTAAGAGAAATATTTTGGAAAGCGTCTGATAGTTCTTTATCGCTCATACTGTTAGTCAAAAATAATAAAAATAACGAACTCCGAAAATCGAATATATAATATTTAATTAGTCTCACAGATTTCACAAAAGTATTTAATCTAATTCCTGACTACTAATTTTAAGTATTTTCACAATACTTAATTAGCTTAAACTGGTGACTCTGATACCACCTTCTGTCACATTCCCCGACCCTACCCTGGCAAGAGCCGTGAGTAGATGCAAGTGGTACCGGTGTTTATTAAATTCGCAGCGGAAAACTTTATCAGGACAAGGTTTCAGGAAAAATATCAGGGTTTCAAAACACCGAAATTTTCATTTCATAAACTGTGGGGTAAACCCGTATTTACATAAAGGATTTTAACGGAGATAAATCCTTGATTACAAAAACACGTTTTATTCAGGTTTAGATAGCCACTTATTTAAGCTTAAGTGCTTCATAGCACTTTCCTTCTCTTCACAGTAAATCACCTGAAACGCGTTTTAAAAACAATTGATTAAGGAAAAATACTGGTGAGTTCATTTAGTTGTATAAAACATCACTGTTACAAATACAACATTAAGAGTTTTTACATTCGTTTATATCTCACAATAATACTGTTGGCTATCTCGTTGTCCAATAACAAAGAGACCACTTTAATGGTATTTGTCACTCGGCAAGTTCCTGTGACTGTGGTCATATTACTGTTGGCTATCCCGTCGTCCAATAGTAACGCTAGATAAGTAATGTATACAAAGCCCGACATACCGACAGTACTTTCCCAGTAAGAATACAAAGACTTAATTACCGTAATATAACTAGAAAACATTTAGGGTTTTGAAATAATAAAATAGAATGACTCACATTGTAGATTTAAGTTGTCTGTACTAGCCTGCTGGTTAAAGCCTGGTTTCCTAATTAAACGCACCATGCACACATATTGGTGTATTAACTCAATTCGACTTTAACAATAATCACGAGATCAAAACCCACAACAAATGACAAAGTATAGCCGTATACAAGCAGCACTTAAACATCCGTTGGATCAGTTTCAATCGATCGAACAAAGTACCGTACAAGTGATTCGAGTTATTACTTTGATAATGGGCAGAGTTTTAGTGCTTCGGGTATAGTGGGTAGAACAACAGAGTATCGAGAGAGAAAAGAAAATTCTGAGCGAGTTCTGAAGTCCCATGCACGTCTTACATCTCGTCGCGTCGCGCGACCGAATTAGCATAACCCCTTCGCATAGCGCGAAGGGTCTAGCTAGCGTATAACTGGCATTAGTCAACAAGTAGGTCTGCCACGTGGACGACACGTGTCCGCTATGTGTCTCAGGCGGTCAGAGGAGCGTCGCGTAGGGCGACGTGGCTGAAGTCAGCACTTCTTCGGTTTTCGTGTTGGTTCTTGTCGTGTGCGTTTAGGGTTTCGGTTACGAGTCGTTATGGTCTTTTTTGATGGTTGTTACAAATGCTACCCGGTATCATTTGCTCAACCCTGATCACGGGTACCATATGAACAACAACGATATCGTACAACTTTTAATGATTTTTTTTAAGTTTCAGTAGTAGGGATGAGCTCGGTGCCAACCGATACCGAATCGGTACTGGTACCGAATATATACCGCTTACGATACCGATATATGAAGGTAAAAACCGGTAGCGAACCGGTAACAGGAACGCCAAAAGTCGGTACCGAATTGGTATTTAAGATCTTTCGGTTCGGGAAATTCGGTTCCGGTACCCAGTACCATTTGCGCATCTCTGAGCATGGGTTTAATTAGAACAACATCATTACCATACAACTTTTTTGGTTGATTTTCGTTCGGTTATCTTTTAATGTTTTTTTCTACATTTTCTTTTTATTCTTGCCAGCGGTACGTTCCGTGCGCAACGCGCTCGTAGTGATTTCAAAACACATGTAAACACGAACTAAATAACAAAAGAAGTTCGCCACAACGCAACGACAATGATAAACCTAGTTACTTATTAATAGTGGACAACACGTCTACACCAACTTGTCAAATTCAACCGATATATTTTTTTTTTTGAACAGCCGACAAAAGCCAAATCACATGAGTAAATTCAACGGCAAAGGTCACACACGCCCGCGAACGCAGACGACGCTGGTCTTCTGGCCCACGACCATTTCAAAGGAAACCCACTGTCCAAAAACTTACTGTGGTAAAACACTTATAATTTTTTTCTCTAAATGAGGCTTGAACTCATAACCTCCGCTTTATAAAATTATGAGCTCTTAATGCATCTAAGGTCATTGACAAATTAAACCAATACATGAAATTCAAAACACTTTTTATTTCTTTTCTTTGACAAATTAATAAATTGAACTTCGAACTAACAAAATCATAATAATTTTACAATTAATAAATTAAACTTCAAACTAACAATTTTCTTTGACAAATTAATAAATTGAACTTCAAACTAACAAAATCATAATGATTTTATAATTAATAAATTAAACTTCAAACTAACAAAATCATAATTTTAAATTTTAAGAAAGAAAAATGTTTCCTTTTTAATAAGCTTAAAATTTGGGTGTTAATTTGTCCTTGCCTCACACGTGGCCTCCAGAATCTCCACATTTTTTAGGGTTATTGGATTTTATCACTTTCAATTATTGGGTATTGCCCCTGGCATTCTCAATTATCACTTTGACTCTTATCACTCCCAATTTACCATTTTGTGTGTTGTGTCACTCCGGTTGAGTGGTTTGTGGCTCCGCTTTGGTCTTTTAGAAGCAGATTCACCTGCAATCATTAATGATTCACAAAGTCTTAGCCTAATATCACTGAAAACACAAGTCAACCACTAAGAAATGTTCACTTGCAGAGTGACACAACATACAAAGTGTTAAGTTGGGAGCGTTGGAAGTCAAGTGATAGTTGAGAGTGGCAGCGTCCAATATCCAATAGTTGAGAGTGATAAAATCCAATAACCTTTTTTTATTATCTACCTAAAATTTAACTGTAGCCAAGTTACATTTATATCCCATTTTTTTCTTTTTTCGTTTACTACAGCGAGCACACTAAAACTGATTGAGTTCAAGTTGAAATACATTGCATCATATTGAATTAGGTGACTATTAAAATGCAATTTATCTTTTTAACGTGCAATGAAGTACCGTAACAATGGGCCACTTGCCTTGTGATAGCTGAGAAAACGACTCCTACTATGCATCATATAGGTGAGTATTAAAATGCAATTTATGTTTTTAACGTGCATTAAGTTAAATTATATTTATGTAAGATTAAATATTTTATTTATATGTATTTAATCTAGTAGCCATCATTATCATTTATATAATACGGATCAAAATATATTAAAACCTATAATATATAAGTTGGTAATTGTTGATGGGCCAGATTACCCTAATTAACTAATTGGGTTTCCCCTTGGATGTATATAAGGAGATTACTAGAGAGGGATTAGGGTTAGACCCTCATAACATCACACTAAAATCGCCTCTCCTCTCTCTCCATTACTACGAGTTCTTCAACCCTAAAGAACTTGGTACCACCATCAAGAAGATACATCCTAAAGGGGAACCAGACCAATCTGACGAACATGACGTCTACTTCCCTCTCTGGTGTTGTTGCTGGCTTACCAGGTACAATCATTATTTGTTTTCCATCACATATTGAATTGATCAACATGTGGTATCAGAGCATATGTTGATTACATCAATTCAATCAAGGAATTCATCGAATTGAATTAAAGGAATTGAAAAATGAAGATCGTTTTTTTCTGTTTTACGATTCATGATCCGAAAATTGATTTGAAAATTAAACCATTCAAAATTAATTTGGTCCCTTACGGCGGCTGACATTGGTGCCAAATTAATATCTTACTTCTATAATTTATTAAAATTTGTTTTCACTTTGAAACCAAATCAAAATATTATTTTCTGAATGGTGCATAATGAATTTTTTATTTAATTTAATCGTATCATTGAATCCTTCTTTTGATTTATACTTTAATTTAATGTGTAAATCGATTACTTGCTCAGCAATGTAATCTTAAATTAATTTTATGTTGAAATTAACTTGCCTTATTGCTATTCAGATAAATGTTTGTTATGATATCATTAGGATTTGATTATGTTTTCTAAAATTATATATCTTTATCTCCAAGTTTCGAATAAAATATAATTTTAATTATAATCGAATAATTAACTTGGATAGATAAACTTAAGATATTTTGAAATTATAATCAAAATCCCTTAAAATTAGCTATTTCAAACTTGTCACAATAAACAGCTGTTAACGGTGGATTCGAAATCATCAGTGTAACTAATCGCACAAGTTTCCCTTAAATCGCACAAGATCAGATCACATAAGATATGATCTGATCGCACAAGGGCAATCGCACAAGACAGTCGCACAAGATTTGTACAACTAATTAAGCACATTGTACAAGTTAAGACTGCATAATCGCACAAGACTTGTGCGATCCACAAGACTTGGGCCTCATACACATTGATCATCAGGTCCTTAAATCTTCATAACTCGAGACCGTGGTTGTGACTCGAGACCTCATTATGACTCGAGATCTCATAAAATACAGTAGTCGAGACCATGGTTCCGACTCGAGACAAAGGTTGCGACTCGAGACCTCATAACTGACTCGAGATCTCATAACTCAGTCGAGACCTAACTCGAGACCTGACTCGAAACCTCATTATTTTAGACTGTTTAATGTGAACTAAGACTTAGCTATTAAATAATTGGTTTTGTAAATACTTAGTTAATTAATAAGGATCAAATAATGCTTTACAAAACCAAAATTGCTTAACTTGAATGAGCTTCTGATGTATCACTTCTGGCCAAAGCTGATTTGATGCATTTATTTATTGTTCAAGTATTATAGAAGCTATGTTAATTATGCATTACAAACGTGAATGTATTACTTCTGGCCAAAGCTGATTTAATTCATTTATGTCTAGCATACTTAACAAGTGCATAACTAAAGTGATTGTATCATTTCTGGCCAAAGCTGATTTGTCACAATTACTTTGCACACATGCTTAAATGATTACACTTCTGGCCAAAGCTGATTTGTTTTCTTTTAAGTAGAACTTTAAATAAGTCTATTATTTTGATGTTAGTAATAGACATATCACAACCTCTTCACATAATGATCCTTATATTAATGATCCTTCATTAATTTTTTATGATCATTTCGTCTGCCTTATTTTTTTAGTACCCTTAAATTTTACTCACTGTAATTTTCTTCTATAAATCAATGTCTCGTCCACTCTAATTCTTAAACCTAAAATGTTTTGCTTTATTTAAAGTTTCTATAAGAATTAGCTCTTAAATTAAATCCTTGATTATCTCTTAAGACACGATAATCTTATTGCTCTCTTCTGATATAAGTACTACAGAAGAAAACTAGAGCATGATGAATATGATAAATCGAACATGATGTCTCTTATGATAATCAAGATCTCTCTAACATAAATGCTATCACTAAAGTTATTCCAGATTAAGTCTTTCCTAAGACTAATCTATAATTGTGTAATAATCACAAGAATTCCTAAGATGCATGCCTTCATTTAAAAATTATTAACTATAAAGCTAAGTGGTATATGTGAATACATAATAATGTACAATACCATGACCCATAAAATTAAGGGCTTACGCATGGAAATAAGTACATTTTTCCAGTACATTACATACTAAGATTTTCACTTGTGCAATTTGATGCCTTATAAATCAACTATAACACTCAAAAGTACCAAAGTATAACGAGTGTGTTGATAAGCAACATATGTACAAAGAAATAAATGTTTGAAGCTGGAAAATAAATTGTTACTCACCTACAACCACTAATAGTTTAAAAGAGGATTGTTCTAAGGTCCATAGACAAAATGCAAGTACAAAATCCCAACTCTAAGGTTCTTCAAGTGAAAATCTCACTGCATAATTATGCCATTAGACTAGGCATAAGCAACGAGACTATCCATTACTCTAAAGAACAGTTGGATAAGTTAATTAGGTAGTCACTTACTAATGATATTTAAGTCTGATAATTCTTTAATATTCCAATTAACACATGATTAGTTGACTCTAGTTCTAAACGTTTCCTTACCAGAAGTCAACAAATAACTAACATGAGAGTTAGTGACAAAATTAAGTGTTAAGGCTATAAGAACCATAATAAGCAGTCTTCTAACAACGCTTTTCGATACCTTATATATTCTGAAGATGAATCAGAATATAGTATCATAATTAAGCAAAGTTATGAACGTTGTGAGGTTTGCATAGTCAACATAAAGTCACACTTACCTTAAACTCTCATTTTATTTGTTCTAAATATCTGGATTGAAACATTACTAAGATAAAACTAGATGATACCTTACACTTTCACAACTTTTGTCGTCATGCAAATGAGAATTTGACAAAAGGAAAATGAGATTTATAAATTTCATCCATTATAACCAAAAATTCAAGAGAAATCATGACATGGTTAATGAGGATGATTTTTTGTCCAATCTCATTCTAAGTGATTTTAAATCATGACATTAAAGCCCTAAAATATGACTTGGCTTAAGGAATAAGTATGGGTCCATCATAAGTCATTCATTGACATTCATGGAACTTATTCCAAACGGAATATTCAGACATAATTCATTTATCAATTAAAGACTATCAACTTGTATCTAAATTTTGTCGCATATGGCTCACGGTCTTAGAAGACATCTATTCATATATATGTACGTAATAAGATTTCTATTAAATATGTCCCTAAAGTTTCTTATGATATCTGAACATTAAAGAAATCAAATAAAGTCTAACGTATATATGATAGGTTCCCACGTCACGTAGCTCATTGAAACTTCTCTTGTAGCATTCTAGAGATATTAAAGATCAGTGGGAGCATTAAGTGTCTTACATTACCTAAATTTACACCTCTTGTACAAGACATTGCTCCATCTTGATACTGTTCTATCATAACTTGTCTCCTTAAAATCTAATGCTACTCTTACAAAAGTTTCATTGTTGCTTAATTGTGGGCACACTTAGATTTCTTAACTGAACTAACATAATCCTCAACAAGAGAAATCACAACGACTAACGTCATTAATTTGTGTTTCTCTATTAGAATTTGTTGGTCGTTACATATTGACCCTAAGCATGCTGAGTTCCTAAAGATTTCTAAGGTCAGTGGGAGTAGTCAAAGTCCTTATCATGACTTGCAAGGAGTACGAGAGGCGGGGGGAAGAGTGTCATTAAATTTTACTCCGAATTGAACTCCGATTACACCTCTTGTACACCATAATGCACCAACTCTTATAGATTTAGAATCCTGAAAATGATAGCAACCTAACTAAGAGCTAATCCACAAAACTGAAACTTCTAACAAACCCAATAATCAACTCAGGAGGTCATCTAGGTTTAAAAGCCTACTAACTTTTAATGATTACATAACCTCCCTAACTGAAGTTGAAATGGATTTTGGAAAAGTTTAATGGTCCTATCTCTTCAAATTAAGCATTAGTGTCAATCAATCCTCTGAATGGAATAAAACTCTTTTCTAGTAAAACTGATTTTATGTGTTCATATAACGTTTGGGATTTGATTTGATTACCTAAGAGTGTTAATAACTAAACCAAATCCAAATATATAAACGTTAAGACACTAAGAAGCATGATTGATTGTCAAAAGTTATACTCAGGAAGAGATATATTATTAAAGAATCTTTCTTACATATCTAACAAAAGATTTCTTTTAGGATCACCACTGTTCTAGTAGCTTATAATAATTTTGAGCTACATTACATGAACATTAAAACAACTTTCCCTAACAACTGGCTGACATATTTACATGTTCATAAAACAACCTGAAAGTTCTAAACTTAAGGTTAAAAGAACACTTTATTTGTAAGCCAATAAAATCCATGTATGGGTTAATGCAAACATCATAATGTGATGAAATCTTAACGTAATTATTTTCATCAAGAATCAAGTGGATTAATGTACCTACCTCAAAATGAGTGGGAGCAACTAAGATACACTTGTCTATATAGATGACAAGTATATGTTACATAAGTCAAAGTATTGTTGTCACAAACTTTGATATAATAGATCTCAGAGATATCTCTTACATAATAGATATCATAACATGTTGAGATAGACCAAATGGGACATTACTTCCGTTCCATAACTTTTAACATTAAATGGGTCCTTACATATGTAACAAAATATTGCTCTCCTTTAGAGGATAATAGGATAAATAAGATTATTTCTTACGCTTCATTAATTAGAAGCCTTATGTAAGTTCAAGTCTATACTCGTTTAGATATTACTCACATTGCAACACACTAGATATGTCTAGATAAACGTGAAGCATCTAATAGAGTATTACAATATCTTTAAAAGAAACGAGATACTATAATTTAAAGAAGAAGTGAGAACTCAAACCGGTTGATTACCCTAACTTTGTAATATTCAAAGATGACAAAAATGTAATTTCGGGTATATCTTTATGTCAGCAGACAAAACCTATCTCATGGAGGAGTCATAATGTACTGATATCAACAACCTAAGTTATAATGATATAATATAGTCACTAAATGTTGTTGGAAATTTATCAGTGGACTCATAAGTTTATTAACTCCATATAATTAATATATTGAAGATTTATTGTGATAAAGTCAGCTACCATGTCTCCTTGAACAGTAACAGTTCGAGAGGTGCTGCATTAAATTTCGATACGAAATTAATTATTCGTTTATGAACGAATTGAGGAAACTAAATCTTTGTATCGAATGCATTCATGATATGCTTAAGGATCCTATAACTAAAAGTCTATCACCCATAACTATTATGTAAGCGCTTATAATAATCACGGGTTTATTGATGACTATGTACAACTGCATATCGTACTATGAATGATTAACTTTTAATATTCCTCATCAGTTTGATTTTGTATGTCTCTAACATATGTTCTGCCGGTGTAATGACATATAGACAAATATAAATACAAATCAAACGCTAAAGGGCTTGTTAGTATTTTGATCATAACTGTTAGGTTTTAAATTGAGGCTGTAGTATGACTAATGGGGGTCCTGAGTCGCGTAATGATTCAACGACTGTATTTCTCTGCTACGGTTCTTGGTTTAAAGCTAAAATGAGTATTAACTTCTGATCAGACTTATCTAATGCTCATGATAAATGATAATTCGGCTAAGTGGGAGAATGTAATATTAAATATTTTATTTATATGTATTTAATCTAGTAGCCATCATTATCATTTATATAATACGGATCAAAATATATTAAAACCTATAATATATAAGTTGGTAATTGTTGATGGGCCAGATTACCCTAATTAACTAATTGGGTTTCCCCTTGGATGTATATAAGGAGATTACTAGAGAGGGATTAGGGTTAGACCCTCATAACATCACACTAAAATCGCCTCCCCTCTCTCTCCATTACTACGAGTTCTTCAACCCTAAAGAACTTGGTACTACCATCAAGAAGATACATCCTAAAGGGGAACCAGACCAATCTGACGAACATGACGTCTACTTCCCTCTCTGGTGTTGTTGCTGGCTTACCAGGTACAATCATTATTTGTTTTCCATCACATATTGAATTGATCAACAATTTAATCATGCAAGCTTTCTTGCTATTTAAAGGAGGCTTAATCCTTACCATTGCTGGAAATAATTGTAAAGAAAAATGGGTTCACAATCTAAGATAGAGATTCATAATTTTGAAAGACGAAGAAGTGGCGGCCCAAGAAGAGATATGGAACATTATTCTTGGTTTCACTCGCACGGCTGTTGTGAAGTGTGCCATTGAGCTTGGAATACCTGACATCTTCGAGAACCGCGAATCCCCGATGACACTTGCTGACCTTGCGTCAGAGCTCAAGTGCTCACAGGCTTCGTTGTATAGGATCATGAGGTTCTTGATACATTATAAGGTATTTCAAGAAAAACCCATGTCCAAAACATGTGCTGGGTACACTCAAACCCCACTATCTCGGCTCCTAACAAGGAATGGAAAGCACAGCATGGTTGATTTGGTGCTTGTAGAGAGCACTCCAGTTATGTTGGCTCCTTGGCACAAGCTAAGCGCTTGGGTTTTGGGTAATGAAGGCTTACCCTTTGAAGCAGCACACGGGAAAGATCTATGGGGATTATGTGCAGAAAATCCCAGTCATAGTAAGCTCTTTAATGATGGAATGGCGTGTGATGCTAGGGCCAGGGTGGGGGTGGCGGCAGTGATTGGAGGTTGTCCAGAGGTGTTTGAGGGTGTAGGGACACTGGTGGATGTTAGTGGTGGTGATGGAACAGCTCTACGGTCGATTGTGGAGGCTTGTCCATGGATCAAAGGGATCAATTTCGATCTTCCTCATGTGGTGTCTGTAGCTCCAGTATCTGTAGGTGTTGAACATGTTGGAGGTAACATGTTTGATCATGTTCCAAAAGCTGATGCTGTTTATATTATGGTGAGTCCCTTATGTTAAGAAAAATGTTATCAAAATAAATGCTAGAATGCAAAACCACATTTAAAGACAACAAACACAACTTGAACAATATGTTATGTAATGGTATTTTTATCGTTGTAGAAAGTATTACATGATTGGGCAGACGACGATTGCATTGCCATACTAAGGAACTGTCGTGAGGCGATTCCTCAAGATACTCAAAAGGTGATTATTGTAGATGCAATTATTGGACGAGAAGAAGATCATGAGTTCAAAGGTGCGGGATTGTTGATTGATATGGTCATGATGGCTCATACAAGTGATGGCAAAGAGCGGACCTCCAAAGAATGGTCCTATGTGTTTCATGAGGCTGGATTCACTCGTTATACCATAAACACATTCGAGCCTATCAATCCGTTATTGAAGTGTACCCTTGAATCTTGATCCTCGATTGTCTGCTCTGATAATAAAAGATTATGTAACTTAAATTAAAATATGTTATTTGAAATACGTTTTATTTCAAGCGTTACTCGGTTTTATATGTTTGTAATGTTTTCTTGTGCTATATTAAAATAGCGATTTATGTCTATGGTTGAATTATTGTTTACTAATAATGCAACTATGCTTAGGCTTGACAACCCTATTCAAACTTGACCAGCAAACCCTACACATTCAGAACTAGTAATGAGACGGATTCTTTGATATATATATATATATATATATATATATATATATATATATATATATATATATATATATATATAGAGTGAGGATTTAGAGAGAACGACTAAAAGTGTGAGAACGGTGAGAACGATTATGGACCGTCAGATCAAAACAATATATGGACTACATGACGCGGTGGCATTTTCGTAAAAAACATCACTTTTATTAGTCTGGCGCGCTTCCATAAGGGCAAAAAGGTAAATGTTCATATACAAAACACATCAAAGCCTGACCGAAACATATATACTTCCTAGAGAAACCTCCCCAAAACCAACGTAAAACGTGAAAACCCTATAAAACGCGAAACAACAAAAACTATGGCGTCGAAAGATCAAACCAGATCCAGAGGAAAAAAACATAGTGAGTTAACTTCGATTTACATTGTGCTAGTTTATGCTGCTTTTGGCGTTCTAATTTTAACAAAAATTTGCAGTTTCTACAAGGGGGGAAGGGGAAGGGTAATCTGCTCCAAAACGCCAAAAAACGAACGAGCAACGAAAGAAGACAACAAGAGGACATGGTACACAAATGTTACTTTTCGTGATGTAAAAATACACTTTCATACTTTGTTGCCAAAACGCCAAAATATGTATCGTTTGTTACTAAAGGCCACAACACATGAATACTGTCATAGCTTTGTTACTAAACGCCAAAAAAATGTATGGTTTCTGTTATAAACGCCATTTAACTGTTATTAAGTTATTCAACACCTATAATCTCTTATTGATTTATAAAACGCCATAAATGTATCATAGTTATGATAAATTATACAATTAAAATGCCATAAAATAAAACGCCATGAAATCATTTTTTATAGGCGAAAAGAGGTTAAGATTGAGAATAAATGTCCATACTGGAAAGGCCCAAAACGCCAATAAGAGGAAGGCATTACAAATTAGCCTATGATATACTTTGATAATGTTTTGCCTATGATAGATGGCTTTGGGAGAGACTTCTGCCTAAATTTCCTTGTAGCATTCTTCACTATAATGGGGCATGCAACTGACAATGCAGTCGTCAATAAACAATTTTGCATAACGTTACACCTAACGTTCAAATAAACCAAATGAATTGGTGTAGTTATATCATCCAATGCTTGCAACACGCCAAAACCGCATGGGCTCCCAAAAAGCATTACACAGGGCCACTGATCATACTTGCGGTAAGAATAAAATTTCACTATTCATTTGTGTGTCATTAAAACACCAAAAAATATCTGTCATTTGAAAAATCTATTTTGTTACAGCTTGCCTTGGTGAACGATGCTTGCAATAGGAAAAAATGGGACTGAAAAGAAGGATACCCAATTGAGTGGGTTACAACAGAAACTCTTGACTTATTTGAGAGTGCAATGGCAAAACACCTTGTGGGAAATGAAGTAAAAAGGAAAACAGTCAAAAAAGGTAAAGGAAGCAAGCTCCAAAAAACAAGAAAAATGAAAGTTGTTGTTCATGATGAAGATAATGGGGATGATGTTGAGAATGAAGATGAAGATGGTGTGCACAAGGTCGATGAGCATGATGATGAGTTTGATGATGATGATGATGGTTTTGATCATGATGGTCATTATAACTATGAGGTGCAAAACGACATGCCCTTCAATGATGATGAAGAGGCTTCAATTCAAAGGATGGCAAATGAGGATAGAGAAAGCCGGGAAACGATGTTTGAAGTTTCTGCATCAGGAAACCATGCTCTTATCATAGCAGTAACGCAGTATGACAACATTTTTCATGATGAAGAAGAACAAAACAAAGAAACTGAAGAGGTATGTTGTTCAAATAATAAATTTAAAAAAAGCCAAAAAACACCATGATAAACAAAATCCTTTTATTTAATATAACAGAAAATGGCTGATAAATTGGATGGAGCATACAAAGAATTAGAAGACTGTTACAATAAAATGAGCGCATTGTTAAAACAGTCAAAGACTGAATACCCAAACAGCCTCCTGGTACACATTAAATACTCACAATGTATACATTGTTGGAGAACATCTCAAAATTTGTTGATGAAAACGCCAAAGAAATGCCAGCTGAAACAGAAGAAGATACACAAGAAACTGAGGTTGAAAATGAGGTGGTACTAGGAGATGAAAATGAAGAAAAAGGGGAAAAGGAGACGGCTGAAAAAGAAAACGCCATTGAAGAGCAAACAGTTCATGAAAACGCCAAAGAATTTGAAAATGAAAAACAAGGAGAAGAAGAAAGGGAGAAGGAGATGGCTGGAATTGAAAACGCCATTGAAGTGGAAACAGTTGATGAAAACGCCATGGAAGTGGAAATAGTTCATGAAAACGCCATTGAAGTTGAATATGAAGGAAAAGGAGAAGGAGAAGGAAAAGGAAAAGGGGAAGGAGAAGAAGAAGAGAAAGGGGAGTGGGAAGGGAATGGTGAAGGGGATGGAGAAAGAGAAGGAAAAGGAGAAAGAGAAGGGGGAGGAGAAGGGGGAGGAGAAGGGGATACAAGGGATGTGGCAATAGAACAAAACGCCGAACCCTAGACTGCTACAACAGCCCCAATATATGATGATGATGATGACGATACTATATCATCAGATGAAGATGTAAATGAAAACAATATTGAGAGGTGGAGTTGTGATTTCAAGACACTTGAATATCACATTTCAAGATACAATGTGGAAAAAAATAATTAAAAGGAATATTGCTGAGATTTTGGAGCTGCCGGGACAAGATCTAAAACAAATGATTGATATTAAAGAAGGTCTTGATAATTCAAGGATGGTGGATGAAGTGATTAAAGCAATAACAAAACATCTGCAACCTGCTGAAAAGACCCCAAAAATGCCTGTATTTGATAAGACACCAAACATCGCCATGACAGAAACACAAGACAGTCAGGCATTCAACACTGAAAAAGAAAAAAACTGAAGGGGAGATGGTGAACAAAAGTGTTGACCAACAAGGGGCAGTGTTTGATAAAACGCCGTATCTACATCTGGGAAAAACCTCTTGAAACATTTTGAAGAGGAAGAGACACCAAATAAACCCAAGGATGAAAACGCCATCAACACATCACCACCAAAAACGCCAAACATGTCAGATGTGCAGGAGAAAGGTGATGAGGACAACACTCCAGACATCACAAAGCTGATGCAAGAAAATACAATTTTAAACTCTGAAGAGCTGCCTGGTGATGAAAAAGCTGATAAAGATGATGAAGAAGATAAAAAAAAAAATAATGTGGCTGAAGAGGAGAAGAGAGATAAAAAATTGAGCAGGGCATGTTTGTCACCTTATCTAAGGAGGCAAATGGTTATACATGAAAAAATGACAAACCCTGAAAATAACCTTTCCACATACATCTTTATTGGAATCGGCGATTATGAGTATGTACACTTCTCTCAAAATAAAGCTCCAAACTTTCCATTCATAACGTTTACTTGAGAATATGCATGCAAAAATGATCAAAATGCCATGTATTATAATAGAATGAGTTTGTATAACTAAAACGCCAAATGATGTTTTTTTAGAACTGAGCTGTTCAAGATGGGAGAAAAGTTTCTCATGAGGGTGATCTGTGAGAGCATGAAACCAGGATTTCAAGCAGACGTCTCAATTATTCTATGTTGGGCACATATCCTGAACTATGAAGAAAGATACAAGGCTCATGAATCACCCTCAAGGTTATTCTGCACAGAATTACTGCTGGTAACTCTTTTGCTATATATAATTGATAAAATTATAATAGGACATTGTTTAGTTGTTTAAAATGTGGTACTCAATATTACAGAATACTCCGGCATACTACAAAACGACAAAAGAAGATGCACGAAACAAAGAATTCAACAGAAACATGGAAAGTGTTCTGAAAAACACACGTTTTAAAGGGGACAAGAAACAAAAAAACCATCAAGGATTATGAACTGGTCTTCGTGCCAATAATCTGGTAAAGACATTTCTATGTTGTCTATTTCAACATGAAACACGATAGAGTTGATGTATTGGACAACAGCGGTGTAGGGGATAACGTCAGCATAAAAAAAAGTATGAAGGATGGGTGGAAATATTGTTAAGTATCTTAAAAACTTTTGTAACACCTCGAAATTTCATGTCCAATATTATGTCGACACGTGTCATGTAAGGCAGAAATGTTATAAACCCGGATCAAGTTAAAGATGTATGGTAGGATTTAAAGCGTCGACATGTTAATTATATACCTCTGAGCGACCTTGTTATAAATCCCAAGACCCAAATCTATATTATAAACATCTGATATACATTCAAATCCGGTTAATAGCAGTAATAATTGATTCGAATTGTAAAGATGGGATCCTATGAGAACGTATGCGATAAACCTTCATTCATGGCCCCTTGTAAAAGAATCCAAGGCAATTTTAAAGCATGGCAAGGTGGTCATAACTGTTCGGACATGATCAAGTGGCCCCATGCTAATAATAAAGGCCCTAAATTGTAATATCAAAGTTGCATGGTCAAACTCAAGAGATTCTCAAAGTTTTGTCTTCTGGCCATCGGTTACGGACCGTATGGGCTTAGCCTTACGGTCTGCAAGGATGTCACCTGGGTGATAGTTTTTGAAAAGCAGATACGGACCGCAAGGCCTTAGCCTTATGGTCCGTAAGGCAGCCCCAGCATCAGAAACATGACAGGTGCCTGTTATAACAAATTAACCGACTTATATTGCTAGTTTTCAATACCATGTGCAACCCCAACTAGTTTTTAGAGTATAGGGACACTTGGGATGCATCAAAGATCAATTGTAGACTTGCTTGGCATGATCTAGTGAGATTAAACTCACTATATAAGACCCACATTGTTGCAAACTTTGATCATTCATTCATAACTTCACTTCTGATCATTTCTGGAGCACAAGAGCCTTCCCTAAGCATCACTAGTCGTGCATAGGACCTTGGTAAGCTTCCTTGACCTTCCTTAATCGTGTTTTACTTAGTTATTTAGCTTAAAAGGGCACCCTCTGATTCCGGCTCTAACTAGGTCAAATGTCGGGTCAAACTTAATCCGAAAAAGTCAACAGAAACTTAAATTTCGAATTAACACATAATTCGCAATGTAGAAGACATGTAACCTGTTTTACCACTCATATAACTTGGTAATCAATGCAAGAACATGTCTAAGCATGTCCGACCCGACAATTTTCAGTTTAGGACCGGTTCGGAACCGAAAGTCGCATACTTTGACCACTGCTTTAACTTTCAGTTCTGACCCATATTAGCATGATTTAGAAATGCCTAAGAGTTTCATTAGGACCAGGTTATAAGATAGTATAACCCTCTGTGATTGGTTCGTTGATTGTCCGATTCGTTTACGCGTTTCCGTTAATTGCTTAATGTTGACCATAATGCCCATTTGACCTTAAAACGAGAATTTTGGAAATGTGAGAGGACAATAATCTTTGTTACTGATTTATAAACATATCCCTAAAATTTCACATCAGTTGGAGGTCTAGATTAGGAGTTATGCTCAATAGCGTAATTAGAAAGCTTTTTATAAATTAAACGGCGTAATTAGCATAAAGCCTATCTAAACCCAATTTTTTGATACCAAACCTTTTACCCACTGATGTAATATAATATTTTGGGATTTTTGAATATTTTTTAATTATTTTTAAACTGATCATAACCTAGGGTTATTGCCTTGATTCGGTTATTACCGATTATACCCTTTTTGCTTATAAAATGAGTTTTACATAACAATTTGATACCAAATCTTTTGCTACTGATTTTATATGATAAATGAAGTATTTTGAACTTTATAACCTGATCAGAAAACTCAGATTTCCTGTTATAACCCGGAAATCGCTTAAAACGACTTTTTACGCGTATTAAACACCTAGTATGGGTTAAAACCATTCTTGTCATATAAGACCTTTCACCAACTGATATAACCTATTGAATTAAATAGTTTTACTAATTATTTCAGACCCGAATCTCAGAATTTTATTTAATCTCTTTTATAATCTTTAAAATGACCAAAATACCCCTACGGGGCTTAAATTGAGATTAAACTCGTTTTGGGCATAATGGAAGGTATCCTACTGATATCCCAACATGTTTAAAGCATATTAACTTAGGAAACCTGTTCGTGACTCATTTGGTTACCCGTTATGCGTTATTCGCATTCGGTTCGGTTTATGTAACTAGTTTGCATAAATTGACCAAAACGGGTCAAACCTTATCATTATCACCTCAAAATCCAGAATGTGTTTAGTTTACCCGTATTATACAAGTCTTCAAACTTTTCAGGACTAAATCACATTCTAATCCGGTCTTCGCTTAATCTTGCGTTTTGAACCGTATACTTTTCTTTAAAACTAACCGGTCTAAGTTTAGGCTTAATTAAGACCCGTTAGGAATCTAATAGGTTATTAAAACCTTCGTTCCAGATTAGGAGACCAGTAAAAGCTATCTGCACTTGCTGATTGAATACAGTTGAGATAAATTTGAATATTTGCTCAGGTAAATACTTTTAACTTATTTTCCCTATACGGGCTTAGGGTACGGTATTATAATAATACCGCTTGGTCGGGTATGAAGTCGTACAATCAGATATTGATTAAAAAGATGCATAACCCGTTTTATTCTGTTTTGTTTGATGCAATGCCTTTGGGGGGTTAATGACCGTGTCCTGGATATCCTCGGCTCATTCATTAGAAATGGCCACGACATAAGCACGGGGTGTAGGCATACACCTGACAGCTGCGGATGTAAAAAGGTAGTCCACAAGAAGGGTATCTTCTTGTGGGTATTATACCAAGTGGTGTGTCTATTAATCTTGTTAAACCGGCTCTTCTAACCGGGTCCTAAATGGACGACAATCATGTAAAACTGTATACAAGTTTATTTTTAAATAATTATCCCAAGTTATTAAAGATATTTTGTGCCATGTGCATTCAAACTAATTTTCTTAAACTCTTTTCAAAATGAGTCAGATAATTGTATTTACCAGTGTAAACTGACGTATTTTTTCCAAAAAGGTTAAGTGCAGGTACTATACGAAATAGGCTGGCTACTCCAGGCATCAATAATCAAGTCTTGCAAGCTCTAGATGTTAAAGTCTGTTGAACAATGGTCTTATTTATATTCTGATCCGCCTGTGAATCTTTTATAGTCCGTTGTAATACTTTGATATTACTATTTATTCGGTTTGTAATGTGATTCATACATTTTGCTTCCGCTGTGCATTTATAATTTGTGTTGTTTGACGATGATGATATCAACTACGTCACGATACTCCCCACCAGGCCCACCGGTAATACGTGGAAATATCGGGGTGTGACAGGTTGGTATCAGAGCCAACACTGAGTGAATTAAACGCTAGCCTTTTGTGTTTAATCTCAGTTACACAGTTGCACATTCCTAAATTTTCAAGTCTAGACAAAGAACTTAGGACTAATCCAAATTGTTTTTAATTCTAACTTGTCCTTTATATTCCTTTGTTGTGTCTTTCATTAGTTTGACAGGAAATATGCCACCGAGGTTCTGAAGAGGAGGACGAGGCAAGGGGCCAATCCACACCCCCAACGATCACGAGGCCGGGCCTTCACACCGGTGAACTCCTTCTGCTACCATGAGTGCCGGTCCTCAAGGAGACTGGAGGATCCATTCAGAGCCCGCTAGGCGATCTACTTCGTTTAGCTCAACACCTCCTTACCGCCATTCCTTTGGACTGCAATCAGAGAACGAGCCTGAAGACTCACGCCACTCCTTCTTGCCGTTGCAGCGATCCCTTTCGCACCATTCCTTTGGCGACCCCACTCCTGTCTTCCAGGGCCGGTTCAACCCGGCAAACTATATCGAAGAACCAGTGGGTTTTAACCCACTAGGACCTGAAGACCATTTCCCCGAAGCTCAGGGAATGGATATAGATGAGGACACGGATTCTGTCGAACCACCTTCTGGGACACCTACTCACCCCATCGAGATTTCGGATGGGTCATCCTTCCATGGATCACCTTACCATGGCCCAGACAGCTACCAGGTGAGATTTAACCAGTATGAATGGTACTTTACACCCTCTCACCATTCATCGCCTCGCCAGCAGCATCAGCAGCAGGATCCCTCCGAGGATTCGCGTTTCGTGGCAGTCACGCCACCGCCACCACCACCGCCAGTACAACTAGCACCTCCAGAACCACCGAGGCATAGAAGAACAGGCACACGAATGTCCGTGTGAGAAAGGGGTTTCACTTTAGCCCCCCCCCCCCCCAACACTCAAGTGGCAGTCATTATCCGCCACTGCATGAAGACCCACAAATGGGTGGGCCTTCAAACCCAGTTTCAGAGGTGAATTCTGCACCAGTTGCACCACCACCGCCACCATTGGGATTTGGTAACCCGATTCCTACATACGCCGGTTCAACGGCGTACGATCCATTTGAGCAGCCGGCCCACACTCACTACAACTATGCTGAAGCCGACCCATACCTCGTAGCAGCAAACTACAACGCCCTTCATCCTGAAGGACCATATGGAGCCCCCTGGGGAGTGGGATATCCAGCTCATGGGTATCAAATACTTGTTCGACCTCCGGTTCAGCACCAGCCACAGCCACCATGGTTTTCCCCACCGGAACAGGAGGAAATCTTCCACAGGCTAAACATGGTGGAACGAGAATTTCAAGAAGAGCGTAGGAACAACCGTGGATTTCTCAAGCGCCTAGCAAGCTTGTTAAAAGGAAAGAAGAAGAGGGACCATTGAATCCCTATATGTATTGTTGTATTTCCTTATTTCAATCAAGTCCCGGCGTGGACATTTATCTATGTACTTAGTCCCTGCGTGGACTTGTTTTTCTTTAGTCCCTGCGTGGACTTGTCTTTCTTTAGTCCCTGCGTGGACATCTATCTTAGTAATCAGTCCCTGCGAGGACTTGTATTATCAGTTTAGCCCCTGCGAGGGCAAGTTATTTCTGTTAAAAGTCCCGTTTAGGGCAATATGTACTCCTTTTAATGATTAATGGAATGTTAGATTTAAAATTTTCATTTTTGTCATTATATGCATAAATATATACATGAGATAAATAAATAAAAAATCATTCCTCTTATGATCATCTGCATATTGAATATTAAATAAGAATCTTAAAGGTATAACCTAGCCTGCATAACTTGGCCAAGATGGTAAGACCCGTTTAAAAAGATTCAAAATGTTGTTAACATCTGAAAACATGTTAACGCTCCTGACAGACGTGATTCGTTAAAAATCACACACGTCATTCTTACAATGGGATTCTTCAAAAGATTCCTAACCTAACCTGATGATCTATAAATCTTGGGTTTAAATCATTAATTAAGATGATCCTATATTAAACATCCATTAGTGAGGTAGTGCCTACGGGCCGTATTCATTGTCATATAAGGCAAAAGACAGTTGTAGTCTACAACTCCCTGTCAGGAAAAGTTAAGGAACTATGTTCAAACCTTAATGCCTTGATTCTCTGAAATCATGGCTTATGATTTAGAATGTCCCTGTGACTAGGCCTTTTGTGCCACTTATGTTGCTATTGTTGCTTTATAATTAGGATAAGTTATAATAAAAATCCTAAATAAATATGATTAACAAATTAACCAAATATGGTCTATATTTGCCATGGTTAATGAATTGCCATAAAAGACAATTCCATAATAAACTCCCAAATAAATTATTGTCAAGATCTTATGTAATAGTTCAAACTACATGGCTGACTCGGATGAGATTAACAGTCACCTAAGGGAGGATCACGATAATACCTGAATTAACATAGCGGGTGCAGAACTGCAAGCATTAATAGACAATGCTGTTACAGAAGCTATAGAGCGGCAGTATAATGAATCTAGCGGGACTCGAAGTAGGACCCTATCCGCACAGCATTCCAAGCCTAAGACGCATTCAGAGGCTCACAGCAAGCCGCCCTCTAAGAAATATGAGCCAAAGAAAGATGATGATCAACATTCCTCAAACCAAAACAGTGTTCCATCCAAGAGGATAGTATTTGATGATAAACCACGTTCCAAGTCCTGTACTTATAAATACTTTGTTTCCTGCAAACCCCGGGATTTCACTGGGGAGAAGGGGGCAATTGACTGTATGACTTGGTTAGATGAAATGGACACCGTGGTCGATATCAGCGGTTGTGCTAAAAGGGATGTAGTGAAGTATGTATCCCAATCATTCAAGGGAGAGGCATTAGCATGGTGGAAATCTCTCATTCAAGCAGCTGGAAAGATCCCACTCTACAATCTGACATGGGATCAGTTTGTTGCTCTTATTAAGGAGAATTACTGCCCTCAGCATGAGGTTGAAAGAATTGAGTCAAATTTCTTATCGATGGTTATGAAAAACCTAGATTGCCAAGCTTATCTTACAAGCTTCAACACGATGTCAAGATTGGTTCCTTACCTTGTGACACCAGAACCCAAAAGGATTGCTCACTTCATTGGGGGTTTAGCCCCAGAAATCAAAGCCAGTGTTAAGGCTTCAAGACCTGCTACTTTTAGATCAGCAGCTGATCTATCTTTGTCTCTTACCTTAGATGCGGTTAGATTGAAATTGCTAAGGAATTCTGAAGAAGGTAAGAGAAAGCGTGAGGATGATAACTCACGTCGTTCAGACAAGAAACACAAGGGGAACCATGAGAACAAGAAGAGTTCGGGGTTCAACAGAGGTAACCAACAATCGGGTGAGAAACCCAGATGCAAAGTTTGTCAGAAACATCACTTTGGAAGGTGTAGATTGGAATCGAACTCGCAGACACAATCATGGACTTTTGGATGTGGGATCTGCAAATCCAAGGAACACAAGACCTTAGATTGCAAAAAGTTGAAGGATGCGACCAGCTACAACTGCAACGAGAAAGGGCACATTATGTCGAACTGCCCAAAATATGCCATGAAACCAGAAGAAGGTAAAAAGACCAACGCTAGGGTCTTCAGAATGGATGCTAAGGAAGCAGTGCAAGATGATAACGTGATAACAGGTACCTTTCTTATAAATGATGTTTATGCGAGGGTATTGTTTGATTCAGGGGCGGATAAGTCATTCGTAGATAATAAGTTCTGTAAGCTGCGGAATTTACCTGTTAAAACCCTAAGTGTGAAATATGAGGTGGAATTAGCTGATGGTACCTTAGAAACCGCCTCAACTTTGTTAGATGGATGTTTCATATCCATTAGGAACCACTCTTTTCCGTTATCCTTACTTCCTTTGAAGTTAGCTGGTTTCGATATAGTAATAGGAATGGATTGGTTGTCTCGCAACCAAGCCCAAATCGTTTGTGCAAAGAAGAAAGTAGTTGTCAGAACTCCTCATGGCGAGCCTCTGACAATTCAAGGAGATACTAAGTACGGAATGCCTGAGCAAGTGTCCATGCTCAAGGCATCAAGGTGTTTGACGAAGGGTTGTGTTATCTACATGGCGCAAGTAACTATTGATGAACCAAAGCCTAAGATCGAAGACATACCCATTATCTCTGAATATCCAGAAGTATTCCCTGAAGAACTACCTGGTTTACCCCCAGATAGGCAAGTGGAGTTCAGGATTGACATTATTCCTGGAGCAGCACCTGTTGCAAGAGCGCCTTACAGATTGGCACCAACGGAGATGAAAGAATTAAGAACTCAACTGAATGATTTGCTAGCCAAAGGATTTATTAGACCCAGCTCATCTCCTTGGGGAGCGCCAATCCTGTTTGTAAATAAAAAGGATGGGTCGATGCGTCTGTGCATCGATTATCGAGAACTTAACAAAGTTACTATTAAGAATCGGTATCCATTACCCAGGATCGACGACTTGTTCGATCAGCTTCAAGGAGCGAGTTACTTTTCCAAGATCGACTTAAGGTCAGGATATCATCAACTGAAAGTCAAGGATGAAGATGTACATAAGACTGCATTTAGGACTCGTTATGGTCATTACGAATTCTTAGTGATGCCTTTTGGACCCACTAATGCACCAGCCGCATTCATGGATCTCATGAACCACGTCTGCAAGCCCTACATGGATAAATTTGTCATCGTCTTCATCGATGATATTCTTATTTACTCGAAGAGTCAAGCTGACCATGAGAAGCATCTCCATTGCATTCTGAAACTGCTTCATCGAGAAAAGCTCTACACCAAATTCTCTAAGTGTGAATTTTGGCTTCGTGAAGTCCAATTTCTTAGACATGTGGTTAGTGAACGCGGAATCCAAGTAGATCCCGCTAAGGTTGAAGCTGTCATGAATTGGCAAGAGCCGAAAACGCCCACAGAGATTCGCAGCTTCTTGGGATTGGCAGGATACTACAGGCGTTTTATTGAAAACTTCTCAAGGATTGCTGCACCCCTGACTTCGTTGACGCGTAAGAATATTAAGTTTGACTGGGGTCCCAAGCAGCAGGAATCCTTTGATATCCTTAAGCAGAAGCTAAGCAATGCACCAGTGTTGACATTGCCTGAAGGGATTGAAGAATTCGTAGTGTACTGTGATGCATCACACACCGGTATGGGGTGTGTGCTTATGTAGAAAGGCACGGTTATTGCCTATGCTTCTCGACAGTTAAAGTTGCACGAAAAGAACTACACCACCCATGACTTGGAGTTGGGTGCCGTTGTATTTGCACTAAAACCATGGAGGCATTATTTGTATGGAACTAAGTGTGTGATCTATTCTGGTCACAAGAGCCTTCAACATCTGTTTAATCAGAAGGACCTAAACATGAGGCAACGACGTTGGATGGAAACTTTGAATGATTATGATTGTGAGATAAGATACCATCCTGGCAAGGCTGTAGGATCGAATTCGGACCTAAACGAGTCGTGTAGAAGAGTTTATCTCAGTTTGAACGACGGAAACAGACAAACCGAGTACAATTCAGCGAGAATTCACTTTAATCTGTTGATTTTATTAATCTGAATGACGTTTACAATCGAATCAACACTTCGGCAGCACTTCGTGGCTCACCGGAAGAACACACCTAGAACTATGTATTGATTCCACTCCAAATGACCTATTTATAGAGTTTCTGATTCCACTCCTAATGACATGGTGTCATTTCGGGTGGAATCAGCATGTTACTTTCGGGTGGAATCAGAATGTAACATTTCGGGTGGAATCAGATTTTAACATTAGGAGTGGAATCAGAAAGTTAACTTTCGAGTGGAATCAGAAAATTAACTTTCGAGTGGAATCACTCCTAAATATTCTGATTCTTGGATTCCGTGCTCTATTCTATCTATCTCTAAACAAGACTCGATACAAGACGTAGACGACAGACGGATGCACCAACAAACTCCCCCTCGGATGTTGACGGAGTCTTCAGTGTCGAGTCTTTGCATCTTCAGTCTTTATCAGCCTTTTTTTCTTTCTTAGCATATACCAGGATCTTCTCTTTGGCTCTAACCTCGTCAGACTCCCCCTCTCATCGTGATGGGATCGCTATCTGGAATTAGCTATCACCTTGAGATCAATCCCTGGCTTTATCTCTGATCAGCTCATCTCCTGCACAATCTTCTCACAAACACATAAGTTTTTACTTAAATCAATAAGAAAAACTTACTGGAAATAGTTACATCAAGTTCAAATTAATGACCCTGATTAACTAATTTCAACTTCTTTCTTAAATCAAAATTTTTCAATTCAGTACACACACTTCCAAACCAGTTCATCTTGTTTAGCACTTGAAATTTCGAAAATCAGCTCTTCATCATCAGTTGTCGAAAACCTTTTTGAATTTTTTTAAAATTTATGCTAAAACACACTAAAAATCTTTTTGGGATTTTTGAATAGAATGAAAACCAGTAAAAAAAATATATACAGACACTATTTTTGTGAGCTTGTGTAAGAGGATCATATCAGTTTATGTGACCAATCACCAGCACCGTTAAGCTTTAACATTTTAAGCTCTAAACGATTCACATAGATTGACGATATTGTTATCCACTTAAACTCAATCTAAAAACTTTCGAAATGCTTACCGATACGTTAAGGTATATTTAGATAGCACTAAATTCTTATGGACCCCACGATCTCAGCATATCCCCTCATCATGCAATACACTGACTCAAGTAATGCCTTTAAACTTTATCAACTGTGAATTGTGCGAAAACAAAGCAGAATGTTTAAACATTAACAATCAGGTCGATACTTCCGTATACGCAGAGAAAGTCCAATGTTTAAACAAAATAAGAAAAATAAAACAAGTTGAAGTTGTTTAGGCTTTAACCACCAGGTCGATACTCCCGTATACGCAGAGGTGATCCAAAGCTTAAACAAAACACCAAAGAAAATAAAGCAGAACGTTTAGGCAACAACATCCAGGTCGATACTCACGTATACGCAGAGGATGTCCGATGCTTAAACAAAATAAAGAAATAAAACAAGTTTAAATCTTTGCAAAATGAAATGCACAATCACAGCGACTTTTCAGCAAAGTTGTGAAAGTTCACAAACTTAACCAGTTTTATGTCTTTCGACAATCAGCGATTACTGAGTAGGCACACAATCAAGAAGGACAAAACTAAGTACTATGCTTTCAATCATGTTTCCCACTAGAACTAGGCTTTTTCATTTAAGTTTGTATCATTATCGCAAATCTACTAGTCTAGCTGAGCCTACCGTCACATCTTTAGTGAGACCGTTTATCACTTTTAGACTTTCCATTTCTTTAGCATGCTGTGACAGTCCAACTGATCTACTATCATTTCCTCTTTTTGACAACAAAACTCATTTTTGCAATTTTTCAATGTTTTTGGCTTTTTCAAATTTTCAAATGTTTTTGGATTTTCTAAAATTTCTTACTCCCCCTAAAATGCAAACACATTTTAGGAAATTTGAAAACAAACTGTACAAACTTGACAACTTGATGAGAATCACTTCAATTCTCCATCCATCTGGCATAAACAATCAGAACTCCCCCTCACAACAAACTATTTTCCCATAGTGATTTCAAAACACTTAAGTTTGTTTTAATCAAAATGGTTTTTCCGGAAAATAAGTTTTGTGAGTCATTTCTCAAACATGGGGTTTCATCACATTGTTCTTTCAACCATTTGTAAAAACTAACATTTTTAAGATCAATCCACAAACATCACTTGTAGAAAATCAAGTACAACTTAATGTCCCTGATTTACCACATGTAAGTTCGAAATATCACTTTCGTGAATTTCTCAAGAAATGTGCCGATTCATGTTCCACGCTTACCAACCTGGGAACTCCGGCAAGTCAGGTTTTTCATTTGAACAGATTCACCCAAGCCTGACGGTCCTTGGGTGATTTTGAATTCTTGTTCAATAATGGTGGAAAATTTGCATCATCCATTGTTAAACCTGAATTCTCCATTTTTACCTCAACCAATGGCTCCTCTGGCTTTGACGAACCAGAATCATTGCCTGCACATGGCTTGTCTGACTTTGACCTGTCAGATTCATCGCCTGAAGGTGGCTTGTCTGACTTTGATACGTCAGATTCATCGCCGACCATTTTCTTCTTCTTCTTTTCTTCTTTCGTCCTCAGATTTGTATCTGATGAATGCGTTTTGCTTGATTTGTTGTTCTTTGGTGAGCAAGACGATTTATCAGAACTTTTATCTGTTTTACCAGTTGTATCCGAGGACAAAATCTTCTCTAGATACTCTCTAGCCTTCTTTCTCTTCCTCCTCAGTCTGTCTTTCTGCCCTTGAGAAAGTTTCACTTTCGTTTCTTGAACTTTAGGTTCTTGAACCTTCTGTTCTTTGGGCTTGACATTGACTGGTTTCTTTGCCATCTTCTGAGAATTAACCCTGAATCTTTCATTTGATATCCTTGGGCAATCTCTGGCAGTGTGACCTCTAATATTGCAGTTAAAGCACCTTCTCGTCTCATAATTCCAACTTTGGCAGTTAACAGCAATGTGTCCTTGATAACCACATCGGTAACACACTCTGTTATCGTACCAATCACCATTTTCAGCCCAAATGCTCAAATCAAAGCACTGTTTGGCTTGGTAATATTCCTTGCTCCTCTTGTTTGCTGGATTTGACTTTGAAGCACTGTGGTCCGACCTGCACCACTTATTACCAACAATTTTTGAGTTTTCATTTTTTACTTTTTGTAACTTTTGATTGCGATTGGATGATTGATCTGATGAACTTTTATTTTCTTTTTGAACATTTTCCAAAATTTTCTCTTTTTGTTTTTGTTCCACTTTCTTCTTCAAAGGTTTTTGCTTAGAGCATTCTCCCTTTTCAGTTGATTGTGGAACAGTTTCTTGAAACTTTTCTTTTAACTTCAAAAATAAATTCTTTTTCTTCATTTTTTCATTTTCAACATCAGATTTCTCATCACAATCTTCAACTTTGACTTTGTCAAAGTTTGTGACATTGTCACTTATTGGAACTGAATTGATCGGTTTTGGACAAGGAAAATTCAAACTATCTGATGAAGTCACAAAACCTTTCAATTTCCTTTCAAGTTCATCAATCTTGTTTCTTGAATTCTCAGCTTCGTTTTCAAGCTGAGAGATTCTTTCAAGATGAAACTTGATTGATTTTTCATTCTCATTCTTCATGTTTTCAAGAACAGACTTTTCATTTTCCAAAACATTTATCTGTTCTTGAAATTTTGTCTCATTTGCTTTCAGATTTTTGTTCTCAAGCTTTATCCAGAAATCTTCATTTTCTGAATTCGACTCCTTTTCTTCTAACTCTTTGATTTTCTTTCGAGCACATTCACATTCTTTTTCAAGTTTGATAATTTTCTGAAGATGGGTATTTATCATTTTTTGCTTTTCAATGTTGTTTTTGCAAAACACATCTCTCCCATCTTCAAGAATTTTTATTTGATTTTGAAAAGCTTTTTCAATTCTTGATTTTTCAATTTCAAAACTTTTAATCTTTTCTTCAAAAACATTTGCTTTTTCTTTCAATTTCTGATTTTCCAATGTCAAACTGTTCAATTTACTTAACAGTTTGTCATTTTCAGAGTTCAGCTTTACACATGTTTCGTTCAAACCAAAAATCTGTTTATCATCAGCTTGCTTCTTATAATTCAGCTCTTTGACTTCCAAAATCAAACTTTCTGCATCTTTCACGAGTTTGTCATTTTCCGTCTTTAAGCTGTCACATGTAAAACACACTGATGTAGAATTTGAAGATTCATTCTTTACAGATTCTTCCTTCTTTGACATTTCTTTTATCTCTGTTTTGTATGTTCCTGCACAAAAAATTTTAACGAAATCAAGAGGATTCAGATTCTCATCAATATAACAACCCCTTTTCATATCGTATGTCAGATTACTTTTTGCAGCAAGACATACATTAACTCTTCTTTTCATTTCAAGAATCAAATTCAAATCCATTTTCATCAAATTACTTTCTAAAGCTTTACACAATTCTTTCCTTTTCTTTCCATTTTCAAATTCATGAGTTTTAAGTATACTGATGCACCTTTTTAGTTGTAATTTTGAAAAATTTGAATCCTTTCTTAAAATTTTTAAAAATTCACTCCATTCAAAAGGTAAAGCATCTGCAAATTTTTCTATCTTTTCAGCATCTGATAGAAATATCTCATGATCTTTTAAGTAACCAAGTAAAACATTATATCGGTTTACTAGATCATCCAATGTTTCATTTTTCAAGCACACAAAATATTTAAACCTTTTCTCCCATCCAACCTTTTTCACATTTCTATAACTATCGTCCAAATATCCCATATACCAATCATTTAATCTTTCAAGATCATGATTTTCCATCTCATCAAACATCATTTCCATTATTCAAATAATCCCGACAAATTTCACTCAAAACACACTTTCAATTTTTTCAAGTATAAAGTGGGTTGCACTAAACAATGATTGGGCCAAGCAACTTTAAAACAACTAAAAACACATGTGCTGAGAACTTTGACTAATAGACAAATGATTATGATTGGGCCGACAATAACTAAACATTCAATTAAAACGATTCATTCGGTGGTCTTGGGCCGATCACAAATATCATTCACATGGGCTTGTCAAATCTAATCAGATCACATGGATATCTAAATCACATGAATTGCACCGATACTTAATGATTGGGCCGCAAATAAATGGATCTGACAAATAATTGTTTTCACATAAGTCGCACACAACACATGAGTTGCAAACAGTTACTGACAACTACAGGTTTGCATTAAATCTGATTTGGCCCTTAATATTTTCGACAAACACTTAACACATGCAAACAATCAGACAACATTCTTCAACGATTGGACCCAATAATCCACTAACCGACAATTCTAATTGCAAAAAGACTATGATAGGGCCGCATATAAGAATCACGTGGATGAAATCAAATCTGTCTGACAACCCTTGATGATTAAACACTTGGACTGAAATCACAAAAACCCTTAGGAGCGGAATTACTCGACAACTGTTCTGATCGGAATCACCGACAACAATTAAGAGCGGAATCAAACTTTGAAACTTGGAGCCTTAGGAGCGGAATCAAAACTTTATCTCAGGAGCGGAATCAACCAAACTACTCAAGAGCGGAATCAACTCTGAAAAACTGCTGACGTCACTAATCAATCGAACATTTTCGAGCTGAATCACCAAAAATGATCAGTTTTACTTCGAATTTGAACATGAAACTTTCAAGGATTTGTCAATTGTTAATTCCGAGCACACTATGAAAGTTTGAACCGATTCTGACCGTAAAAAATTTTGATTTTCGAAAAAAAATGGTGTAGAAACAGAATTATCAGCTGAATTGTATAGAACTCTTCTTCACTGGCTCTGATACCAATTGTAGGATCGAATTCGGACCTAAACGAGTCGTGTAGAAGAGTTTATCTCAGTTTGAACGACGGAAACAGACAAACCGAGTACAATTCAGCGAGAATTCACTTTAATCTGTTGATTTTATTAATCTGAATGACGTTTACAATCGAATCAACACTTCGGCAGCACTTCCTGGCTCACCGGAAGAACACACCTAGAACTATGTATTGATTCCACTCCAAATGACCTATTTATAGAGTTTCTGATTCCACTCCTAATGACATGGTGTCATTTCGGGTGGAATCAGCATGTTACTTTCGGGTGGAATCAGAATGTAACATTTCGGGTGGAATCAGATTTTAACATTAGGAGTGGAATCAGAAAGTTAACTTTCGAGTGGAATCAGAAAATTAACTTTCGAGTGGAATCACTCCTAAATATTCTGATTCTTGGATTCCGTGCTCTATTCTATCTATCTCTAAACAAGACTCGATACAAGACGTAGACGACAGACGGATGCACCAACAAAGGCGAATGTAGTCGCCGATGCCTTAAGTCGAAAGGAAAGAGTGAAGCCTATAAGAATCAATGCCAAGAGCATTGAGATAAAGAATGGTTTGAATGAAAGGTTGTTAGCTGCGCAGAAGGAAGCTATGCTAGAAGCTAACCATCCTGATGAAAAGCTAGGAGTAACTGAAGAACAGTTATCCTATGGCAAGGACGAAATTCTGAGGTTAAATGGACGAATATGGGTTCCAGTTTATGGAGGACTTTGGGATGTTATCCTCCAGGAAGCTCACAGTTCTAAATACTCCGTTCATCCTGGAGCTGACAAGATGTACCAGGATCTGAAAGCAAATTTCTGGTGGATAGGCTTGAAGAAGTCTATAGCTGCCTATGTAGCTAAATGTTTGACGTGTGCGCAAGTCAAAGCCGAACATCAGAAGCCGTCAGGTTTGCTACGACAGCCTGAACTTCCCACTTGGAAATGGGAAATGGTAACAATGGATTTTATCACTAAGTTACCAAAGACAAAGAAAGGAAATGATACTATATGGGTGATAGTAGATAGACTGACTAAGTCAGCACATTTCCTACCCATTAAGGAGACTTATAGCTCCGACATGTTAGCCCAATTGTACGTAGATAAGATTGTATCTCTGCATGGCGTACCAGTGTCTATTATCTCCGACAGAGATACTAGATACACATCACATTTTTGGAGAAGTTTCCAACAATCTTTGGGCACGCGTTTAAATTTTAGTGCGGCTTACCATCCTCAGACGGACGGGCAGAGTGAGCGTACCATCCAAACTTTGGAAGACATGCTTCGTGCATGTGTGATTGACTTAGGTGGTAGTTGGGATAACCACCTGCCCTTAATCGAGTTCTCTTATAACAATAGCTATCATACAAGCATTAAGGCTGCGCCCTTCGAGGCCTTGTATGGTAGAAAGTGCAGAACGCCCGTTTGTTGGGCGGAGGTTGGAGATGTCCAACTGACAGGACCTGAAATAGTCCTGGAGACAACAGATAAGATTATGCAAATTCGCGATCATCTCAAAATTGCCAGGGATAGGCAGAAAAGCTACGCTGACTTAAGGCGTAAACCTCTAAAGTTTGAGGTTGGTGATAAAGTTCTACTTAAAGTATCACCCTGGAAAGGGGTAATGCGATTTGGTAAGAAAGGAAAGTTAAGCCCGAGATACATAGGACCATTCGAGGTCATCGAATGTGTCGGATCGGTTGTTAATAAGTTAAACTTACCTGAAGAGCTCAGTGGTATTCATAACGTATTTCACATCTGCAATCTGAAGAAATGTCTAGCTGATGAATCACTAGTCATACCACATACAGATGTGCACATTGATGAGAGTTTGAAGTTTGTTGAAAAACCTTTGTCGATTGAGGATCGACGGGTTAAAAAGCTTCGGAGTAAGCATGTACCTATCGTAAAGGTTAATGGGATGCCTGCAAGGGTCCCGAATACACATGGGAGGTAGAATCTACCATGAAAGAAAAGTACCCTCATTTATTTCAGTAAATCTCGAGGTCGAGATTTCTTTTAAGGGGGTGAGGATGTAACACCTTGAAATTTCATGTCCAATATTATGTCGACACGTGTCATGTAAGGTAGAAATGTTATAAACCCGGATCAAGTTAAAGATGTATGGTAAGATTTAAAGCGTCGACATGTTAATTATATACCTCTGAGCGACCTTGTTATAAATCCCAAGACCCAAATCTATATTATAAACATCTGATATACATTCAAATCCGGTTAATACCAGTAATAATTGATTCGAATTGCAAAGATGGGATCCTATGAGAACGTATGCGATAAACCTTCATTCATGGCCCCTTGTAAAAGAATCCAAGGCAATTTTAAAGCATGGCAAGGTGGTCATAACTGTTCGGACATGATCAAGTGGCCCCATGCTAATAATAAAGGCCCTAAATTGTAATATCAAAGTTGCATGGTCAAACTCAAGAGATTCTCAAAGTTTTGTCTTCTGGCTATCGGTTACGGACCGTATGGGCTTAGCCTTACGGTCCGCAAGGATGTCACCTGGGCGATAGTTTTTGAAAAGCGGATACGGACCGCAAGGCCTTAGCCTTACGGTTCGTAAGGCAGTCCCAGCATCAGAAACATGACAGGTGCCTGTTATAACAAGTTAACCGACTTATATTGCTAGTTTTCAATACCATGTGCAACCCCAACTAGTTTTTAGAGTATAGGGACACTTGGGATGCATCAAAGATCAATTGTAGACTTGCTTGGCATGATCTAGTGAGATTAAACTCACTATATAAGACCCACATTGTTGCAAACTTTGATCATTCATTCATAACTTCACTTCTGATCATTTCTGGAGCACAAGAGCCTTCCCTAAGCATCACTAGTCGTGCATAGGACCTTGGTAAGCTTCCTTGACCTTCCTTAATCGTGTTTTACTTAGTTATTTCGCTTAAAGTCAAACCGTCGTAATTAAGGTTTGACTTATCGATTAATCACTAATGGTCTGGTGATTAGCCAAATTGAAAGTAGTTATAAGTTGTTAATTAGGTGGGCAAGAAACCCTTAAAAGGGCACCCTCTGATTCCCGCTCCAACTAGGTCAAACTTAATCCGAAAAAGTCAACAGAAACTTAAATTTCGAATTAACACATAATTAGCAATGTAGAAGACATGTAACCTGTTTTACCACTCATATAACTTGGTAATCAATGCAAGAACATGTCTAAGCATGTCCGACCCGACAATTTTCAGTTTAGGACCGGTTCGGAACCGAAAGTCGCATTCTTTGACCACTGCTTTGACTTTCAGTTCTGACCCATATTAGCATGATTTAGAAATGCCTAAGAGTTTCATTAGGACCAGGTTATATGATAGTATAACCCTCTGTGATTGGTTCGTTGATTTTCCGATCCGTTTACGTGTTTCCGTTAATTGCTTAATGTTGACCATAATGCCCATTTGATCTTAAAACGAGAATTTTGGAAATGTGAGAGGACAATAATCTTTGTTACTGATTTATAAACATATCTCTAAAATTTCACTTCAGTTGGAGGTCTAGATTAGGAGTTATGCTCAATAGCGTAATTAGAAAGCTTTTTATAAATTAAACGGCGTAATTAGCATAAAGCCTATCTAAACCCAATTTTTATACCAAAACTTTTACCCACTGATGTAATATAATATTTTGGGATTTTTGAAGATTTTGTAATTATTTTTAAACTGATCATAACCTAGGGTTATTGCCTTGATTCGGTTATTACTGATTATACCCTTTTTGCTTATAAAATGAGTTTTACATAACAATTTGATATCAAATATTTTGCTACTGATTTTATATGATAAATGAAGTATTTTGAACTTTATTACCTGATCAGAAAACTCAGATTTCCTGTTATAACCCGGAAATCGCTTAAAACGACTTTTTACGCGTATTAAACACCTAGTATGGGTTAAAACCATTCTTGTCATATAAGACCTTTCACCAACTGATATAACCTATTGAATTAAATAGTTTTACTAACTATTTCATACCCGAATCTCATAATTTTATTTAATCTCTTTTATAATCTTTAAAATGACCAAAATACCCCTACGGGGCTTAAATTGAGGTTAAACTCGTTTTGGGCATAATGGAAGGTATCCTACTGATATCCCAACATGTTTAAAGCATATTAAATTAGGAAACCTATTCGTGACTCATTTGGTTACCCGTTATGCGTTATTCGCATTAGGTTTGGTTTATGTAACTAGTTTGCATAAATTGACCAAAACGGGTCAAACCTTATCATTATCACCTCAAAAACCAGAATGTGTTTAGTTTACCCATATTATACAAGTCTTCAAACTTGTCGGGACTAAATCACATTCTAATCCGGTCTTCGCTTAATCTTGCGTTTTGAACCGTATACTTTTCTTTAAAACTAACCGGTCTAACTTTAGGCTTAATTAAGACCCGTTAGGAATCTAATAGGTTATTAAAACCTTCGTTCCAGATTAGGAGAGCAGTAAAAGCTATTTGCACTTGCTGATTGAATACGGTTGAGATAAATTTGAATATTTGCTCAGGTAAATACTTTTAACTTATTTTCCCTTTACGGGCTTGGGGTACGGTATTATAATAATACCGCTTGGTCGGGTATGAAGTCGTACAATCAGATATTGATTAAAAAGATGCATAACCCGTTTTATTCTGTTTTGTTTGATGCAATGCCTTTGGGGGGGTAATGACCGTGTCCTGGATATCCTCGGCTCATTCATTAGAAATGGCCACGACATAAGCACGGGGTGTAGGCATACACCTGACAGCTGCGGATGTAAAAAGGTAGTCCACAAGAAGGGTATCTTCTTGTGGGTATTATACCAAGTGGTGTGTCTATTAATCTTGTTAAACCGGCTCTTCTAACCGGGTCCTAAATGGACGACAATCATGTAAAACTGTATACAAGTTTATTTTTAAATAATTATCCCAAGTTATTAAAGATATTTTGTGCCATGTGCATTCAAACTAATTTTCTTAAACTCTTTTCAAAATGAGTCAGTTAATTGTATTTACCAGTGTAAACTGACGTATTTTTTCCAAAAAGGTTAAGTGCAGGTACTATACGAAATAGGCTGGCTACTCCAGGCATCAATAATCAAGTCTTGCAAGCTCTAGATGTTAAAGTCTGTTGAACAATGGTCTTATTTATATTTTGATCCGCCTGTGAATCTTTTATAGTCCGTTGTAATACTTTGATATTACTATTTATTCGGTTTGTAATGTGATTCATACCTTTTGCTTCCGCTGTGCATTTATAATTTGTGTTGTTTGACCATGATGATATCAACTACGTCACGATACTCCCCACCGGGCCCACCAGTAATACGTGGAAATATCGGGGTGTGACAACTTTGAATATAGAAACTATGTTGACAAAACGCCAAACTAATATATATTAAAAAAAAACTGTGAAACTGCAGCACAGAGCTTTCGCAAACTACTTGCATATTAAAAATCACCTAAAGCATAAGATCATGAGCAAGGCGAAGGTTGTCAGACAAAAGATGGATTGGAGGATAAAGTCTAACGTCATCGATTGTGGGATTTTCGCAGTGAGGCATATGGAAACATACATGGGGGATATAGCTCGTTGGAGAAGTGGTTTGGCAACAGAAGATGCCCTAAATCAACTCCAACAAAGACAGCTAAATGAACTAAGGGTAAAATACATTGGAAAACTCATGCTTCATACCGAAAATGAAAACAGAAAACTACTGACAAGTTGTCTAAATAATTTCATGGCTTTAGGGGGAGAAAAAATACGTGAAATGTTTGACAAAGCAGACGAGAGAATAGCACAAAGAATGGAATAATATGTAGATTAGCTAAATGTCATGGATTTTAATGTTGACTATTGTGTTTTACTCTTTACATTATTACATCTACATGTGTGGTTGTGTGATCTTCTATAGTATTTCTGCAAATCAAAGAAAACGCCATGATTAGAATAATTAACAAATAGTAACCATTTAAAACATAAAATACATTAAAAAAGGGTTAAAAAACTGAATTAAGACAAGTAGAAAACACAAAAACGCCAAATCTATAGGAAATTAATAAAACGCCATTAAAACATAAACGCCATTCGTAAAAAGATACTTTTTAAAAAAACGCCATGAAAAACTAGCATAAAAATGAAAACGCCATTAAAACATAAACGCCATTCGTAAAAAATATACTTTAAAAAAACGCTATGTAAAACTAGCATAAAGATGAAAACGCCATTTATAATTCATTATTTTTGGGCAAAGGAATCATAACGCCATTGTTTAGCGGGAAGTGGAAAATGACAATCGTACCCCGGCATAACAATTAGCGCTCCCTGCCACGTGTTGGGCCAGGATCCGTTCTCACACTTTTCACCGTTCTCTCCTGATCCCGTTTCTATATATATATATCGGTATTTGTAAATATCGGTGCTTATGACTCTAAATCTAGGGATTTTTGTTTCTTAATGTTGCCTTTTTTTTCTTAAAAAGTCTTTAGCTGCCTTGGTCATGCTTATGCTTCTGTGGTGTATTAGTTAAAATGTGAGTCATTTATGGAGAGAGAAAAGGGTTGCATTTTATCGAACTGGTGCACTAGAAGCATTAGTCTTTTTATTTTTCTGACCACGGGCTTCTATTCGGAAGGTATTGGTCCACCCTTGGCCTTTTATTCTAAGTTCCCTTACTATTTCATCATGTGCCTTTTACAATTAAAGCCCATTTGCCCACTTGCATGTTTAGGCGGCCTAGAAGTGATTGATGGGATGGTGCCACAGGGTGGCCTTCGAGTACCCTAGGCTGCCAGTTGTGAGTGGTTAGATCCCTGCCCTCCATCTGTCTGTTTAGGGATTTGAAAATTTTTGTAACTTTGTGACTTCCTTATAACCGTTCGTTCCTTCATTCTTTCTCTTTTACTCTTCTTTTTCCTTTTTGAATTCTCCTTTTATCCAAGACCATGAACTTGGATGGGAATTACTCCTAGGCTTCCTGCTTACCGTACAAAGTTAAGGGCTTATTCGAAGGAATTGTCAAAGTGTGCCAATAGAATGACCGGTGTGCCAATAGAAAATCCCTTATTAAATTGATGACTTGGACACCTAGAACATCGATTATTGCGTGCTAGTGACATGAAATAAAAAAATGGAAAATCATCTTATGTAAATCTTCAGAAGTTGATGTTATGTTTTATTAATTAAAAAAATTGCATGATGACAACACCATGTTTATTACATTTAAAATGATAATGAGATGAATCATCTTGAAAACATTTTATATATTAATCAAGCGTTAATTAGAAAAAATATTTTTTTCTCAACATCTATACTATTTAATTTTATTTTACTTTATATAGTTTCACTATACGCATTCTTATGGTACAATATCTTTTAAAACTTATATTTTATTCAAACTTTAGTTGCTTTTCATATTTTTTTTCTTTACGGACCGTAACTTGTATTTTTCTTTCTAAGTATTAGTAAAACTTCCCTTAAAGTATTAGTAAAGCTACAATATAACCCTTGATTTAGTGTGATTTTTTAATAAACACTATATTTATAAGTTTATTGAAGTATTATTATTACATGAGTTGAAGTTTTTTAGTTTTTTTTCTTTTTACTATAAGTTTATTTAAGTATTATTATTACGTGAGTTGAAATTTTTAAGTTTTTTTTTATCTTTTTACGTGGGTTTTTTATTGTTTCGACTTGGGCATTCTTTTTTACGATACTGTTATGTTTCGGTCTAAATTATACATGATAGTACGTTGCAACGTGCATGCGTAGTTCACTATTTTCACATTTGTTTTAGTTTGCGGTTTAACGGCCCCGTAGCAACGCACGGGGTCCTAATTCGAATTAGTTCTTTTTTAATGTTTTATGTTTCGGTCTAAATTTTGCGAGCTAACACGCCGTAACAAGCGTTATTGTTTCAACATTTTTGTTTACTTTTTGTTCAGTACGGTCTTGCCACAAAGCACGGGTCCTTAATACTTATACATCACTATACACAACCTTTTCTTTTGTACCAACAATCTTTGTTATAGTGATCAGTCTGGGGGAGTCTGTAAAATCAACTTTTTGTAAAGCATTTAAATCATTGTGATTAATGAAAAAAAAGTTGTTGATGATGATTTTTCGTTTGTGATTACTTATCTTTCATACAATACAAAATTGTTTTGAGCTTAATTGTTGGTTATTCACAAACCTTGTAAACTCAGACTTAACAATTGGTATCAGAGCTTGGTCACGTTAAACAGTGAAATGCTCAACAAAGATCCAATACTGTTCGTAGCTCAGAGTTGAAAAGTGAAGAACTCAAAAGTGTCTATCACATACTCTGTTTTTCTCTAAAAAGAACAAAAGAAAATGGCACAAAATGATCCCCAAAACACCGGTTTTAGTAATAAACCCCTTATACTTGTTAGATCTGAATTCAACATCTAGCAATGTAGGATGGGTTATATACTCGCTTAGCAAAATACAGGGTATTGGAAGTCCGTTGTATTCCGACCGCATATTCCAGTGTTACCTAGTGCCGAGAACCCACATGTGTTTAAGCCAAAGAAGCCGGAGAATTACTCTGAGCAACATTATCAAAAATTCGAGTTGTATATATGCCAAAGCCTTTAGTATCGTGGCTATGGCTCTGTCGAATGATATTTATGCTGGTCTGTTGCATTGTAACAGTGCCAAAGAGTTATGTGATGCACTAAAAGAACAATTCGGTGGAATGGAGGATGTTATCGAGAACACTCGAGAAATCCTTAATTAGCAATATGAAACTTTCACTCATGTCAAGGGAGAGACCCTGACTTAGTAGTTTGAATGTTTTTCATGTCTAATCAGTGAACTAAAGTGGGTTAATAAAGAATTCACTAAAACAACTTTAAGTAATCGATTTTTAAGATCTTTTCCTGTGAAATGGGACAATATTGCTACAGTGATGAGAACATCCCCATATTTCAAGGACATGAGCCTAACTTAGTCTCATGGAAAGGTCCTAACATTTGAAAGGGAGCTTGTCCAGAAAAAAAGCTCTAGGGAAACTTGAAAAGTGTCCGACATTTATGTTTTCAGTAACACGGCACTTCTGAGTCAGGAAGGATCATCTGCTGGAATCGGAAATGATCAGAATTTTGATCAGTTTATTGATATATCAACTGAAATCTACGTTGATCAACATTCCACAAGTTATGTGATGTGTGTAAAATGCAACATATAAATTACATCAAATGAGACATAAAACTAACCTTTTTTTAGTACTAATGTTGGAAAAAGTGTGCTTTTGTCTTCCTTTTGTATTTTCAGGATTAAATGAGCGTAAACAAACAAACGGAGCAAATATGCAGCAAAATCTAACATAATTACAAGAAAACGAATAAACGTGGCATGCCCGACCCCTCGACAGCATCTTTCCAAGCAAAAACAAGAGAAAAGAAGGCTGACCACGGCTCCGTGCCCAGCGGGCACGGGTCGTGGCCAGTTGTCTGCAGAAAGGACAAAGCTATAGAAGTTTCTATTCCCAACACGGGGGCGTGCCCAGCTCAACACGGTCGTGGTCAACGCTAAGATTCGCAGAATCCAAGGAAATCTTGATAGTACAGATACGCTTCTGCACACGGGGTCGTACCCAGCGGACATGGGGGCGTGTGGAGCTAATGCAGACAAATTGCAATTAATGAAGAAAGAGAAAGTGGATGGACACGGGGCCGTGCCCAATGGACACGGGGCCGTGCCCAATGGACACGGGGCCGTGTCCGGGCTTCTGTGCAGGCTATAAATAGAGGTGCTTGGTTCACTTCAAAAGCATCCCTTGGCAAACCACCTCTCTCCCACTTCACCCACACTCCACCACCACTACAACCCACATCCACCACCATCATCCATCATCCATCATCCATCATAGAGTGTGTGTAGTAGTCTCGGGATCCAAGATTGATAGTAAGAGTTCTTGACAATCAAAGGCCATGTTTGCCTAAGTCTCTTACATCACTTGGTGAAGATAAGCATTTAGTGTAATACTTTTGATTTTTAATCTTTTCGCAGTTTTTATTTGGTTTTGTATTAATGACTTTAATAACTTGTTTCTTATGTTGGCTACCGTGGTGTCTTGGCGTTATTTTACTGTGTATATAAAATAAAAGATTTACACCATTCATATCTCTACGGTCTATATAGAGATATGTTGGCTACCTGGTCGGGGGTTAAGGGAATGGTTTGGTAAGGTTCTTGCCTTGTTCAGTGTATAGATCCTGCAAGGACCTGGGTCAAACTTACTAGGACCTCCTTCAATACCCACTGGTATTGGATGGCGGGTGTGCGAATGGCTTGATCCTCTCATATGTAAACTACTATTAATACATTAACCTGGCTACTTGGGATTGTATCACTGCTGACTCAAACCACTTAGCCGATGGTAACGTCACCTTCAAAAGAGGGGCCTACCACATTACGCATTAATAACTTAATTAATTATCTTTCAATATTCCGACCCTTTAGGATTGTATCCTTGCTGACTCAAACTACTGGGTTGAGGGTAACGTCACCTTCAAAAGAGGGGCCTACTACTATAACTAAGAAAATCACTTAAAAAGTGCAAAAGTGCGGAAATCATCAAAGGTTACACTAATGGAGAGTCGGATCCAAGTGATTCATCTTATCTATCTGTTTATTTTATTTTATTTTTATTTTTCAGCATTTTTAGTTTCTACTTTCATGTTTAAAACCTTTTTCTAAAATTTTGATTTGATTAGACGTTGAGGATAAACCGTTACTAAAAGCTCTTGTGTCCTTGGACGACCTCGGTATCTTACCAATGCTATACTACGCTCACGTTGGGTGCACTTGCCCATATGTGAGTTTAGTGTTATTTTATTTTATTTTTATTTTTCAGCACATCAAGATTTTTGGCGCCGTTGTCGGGGATACATGGATTTTAAGAAAGTTAGGAATTAACTTCCTAATTGTTTTTCTTATTTTTCTGTTTTTTTAGGATTTTTCTTAATTTTTCAGCTTCTACAGACTGCAGCACGGGGCCGTGCTTGCTGGACACGGGCCATGCCCAGCATCGTTACTGGCAGTTTTTATTTTTCGAGTTACAGAGAGCTGAGCACGGGGCCGTGTTGGTGCAACACGGGGCTGTGTCGAACTCTCCAGTAATAGGGATCCGGAAAACAATCACTGTAACTCCGACCACGGGGCCGTGTTCAGCTGAGCACAGTGCCGTGGTGAAACTTCTGACCAACAATCTTTTTGTTTTTATCGCAGGACTTGGAACCCAGGCACCGCACCTGAACTTCCTACGCAGTGCATGAGCTCCAGTTCCAGTAAAGACATAAAAGAACCTCTAGACGAACTCGAACGCTTTCTAAGAAAAAGACTTAAAGCTAAAAGCCAAGAGAAAGTTTCGGGGGACCCACTTCCAATGGCGGATCAACGTACCCTAATGGATTACCTACAGTAGGTAATCTCGGCGCTGCTATCAATGCACTGAATGTCGATGCCAACAACTTCGAACTTCGGCCGCATTTGATCCAAATGCTCCAAAACTCTGCGACTTTCCATGGGCTTGCGGACGAAGATCCCCATTTACATATTACCAACTTTTTGGAAACATGTGATACATTTTGGATCAACGGAGCATCAAACGACGCCATCCGCCTCCGAATGTTCCCATTTTCACTAAAAGACCGAGCTAAGGCTTGGCTTAACACCCTCCCAGTTGGATCGGTAAACACCTGGGATGAACTAGCCCAAAAGTTTTTGTATAAGTATTTCCCACCTTCTAAAACGGCTAAATTAATGACTGAAATTAATACATACTCACAAGAGGATGGGCAATCCTTATATGAAACTTAGGAAGGTTCAAGGAGCTACTAAGAAAGTGTCCTCATCATGGTCTTGCGGTATGGCAACAAGTATCCACTTTCTATAATGGGTTGTTGCCACACACAAGACAAACACTTGACTCTAGCTCCGGGGGACTTCTAGGTAATCATCGCCCAAATGAAATTTATAATTAAACTGAGGAAATTGCTCAAAACAATTTTTAGTGGCACACTCCCCGAGGCACTAAATCTATTGCCCCGTGCGCCCATAAGGTTGACGAAAGCACTTCTTTACAAGCCCAAATCGAGGCCCTTTCTTCGAAAATCAAAAAGTTAGAAATGGCAAAAAACGGCCTCGGTTATGGCTTGTGAAGGGTGCGGTGGGCCACATGAAAATTGGAGTTGTATGAAAGAATCAAATTTTAGAAATCAACAAGCTAGTATTCAAAACATTGAAAACCAATTAAATCAACTAACTCAAAATTTCTCCGAGAGACCACAAGGCGCGTTACCCAGCAATACCGAAACAAACCCAAAGGCGCAAGTACATCTCATCACATTGAGAAACCGTACCGTAGGTCCCGAGGAGGCTCCGCTACCTCCAACTGAAAAGAGTCCGTCTAACCAAACCGCAACTTCGCCAACACTCCAAAAAGAGACGACAACTCCACCAAATCAAGAGCTTACCAAGAATCCTCCGGTAACTTACCCCGGTCGGTTACTTCGCCAAAAGACCGATGAGCAATTCACAAAATTCATAAACTTACTAAAACAATTGCATGTCAATATTCCATTTGTTGAAGTCCTCACTCAAATGCCTAAATATTCAAAATTTATGAGGGACTTTCTCACCCATAAAAGAAAAATTGAATCATTGCAATTAGTTAATTTAAGCGAATAATGCTCCGCCTTGCTACTCAACAAACTCCCACAGAAGATGATCGATCCCGGAAGCTTCACCATCCCTTGTTCGATTGGGGGATCACCCATACGCAATGCACTAGCCGATCTTGGGGCTAGCATCAACCTCATGCCCGCATCAATGTTCGACCGACTCAGACTAGGGAAAACGAGCCCCACAAAGATGAGCATACAACTAGCCGATAGGTCAATTAAGTATCCACAAGGTGTCGCCGAAAATCTATTAGTAAAAGTCAGAGACTTTGTCTTCCCGGCCGACTTTGTTATACTAGATATGGAGGAAGATGCCGAGGTACCACTTATCTTAGGAAGACTATTCCTAGCCACCGCCCACGCAATGGTGGATATGAATGGTGGGAAATTAACATTGAGGGTTGGGGACAAGAAGATGGAGTTCGGGGTTGGGAAAAGAGTAGAAGACGACGACCCGGTCAACTACATGAAAGTCATAGACTCAAGTTTCGATGATGCTCTCCGACGGTGCAACATGGGATGCAAAACATCCCAGTTGGGTATCATATGACTGACTTTGGGTCTAGCCAAGGTGTAACGCCCAGCGTCCCTAAACTTTAGGATTTTGTCAAGATTAGTCCCTGAAGTTTGTCTACTTGTCAATTTAACCCCTGATCTATGTGGAAGTCTATGTTATATACTTGAAATGCCTAAATCTACATGTGGAATGCCTAAATTTTTCGAATGCCTATGTCTATATACTTGGAATGCCTAACTCTATATTTGAAATGTCTAAATCTATATTGGAATGTCTAAATCTATGACGGAATGTCTAAATCTATGTTTGAATGTCTAAATCTATGATGGAATGCCTAAATCTATGGTTGTAATGTCTAAACCTTTTTGGTGCTTGGTTCTTTAGACTCGTGAAACTTGATTCTTGGTTGAACGAGAGACTAGAGCCTTGTCACTGGCGGGATCTATTAATTTTGTAAGACTTTTGATGTGTTAACATTATAATCTAGTTATTCTATTGCCTAATACCATGCAACGCTTAATCTAACTCGCAAAACAATCAAAACCAGAACGCGGAAAGGTTGGATTGGCAAGAGTGGCCATCCGATCGGACTGCCATCCGATCGGATTGTCACCCTATCGGATGACTGCCCGATCGGACAGCCGTCCGATCAGACTGCCATCCGAACCAAACACACCTTCCCTTTCTATCCTCTCTCACACTATAAATAGACCTGTCACATCACCATTTTCAGTGATGTGACAGCTCTGCTCGACCAGCCCCTCTACCTTCTCATTTCTTCATTCTCTTGCTGATTTTGGTACGTTTCAAGCTAGATCCTTGTACTTTCTTACTCTACACATCATCCTTTATGTGATTCTCACTTGAAATCACACTTTTCACCGTGAAATCTCTCAGATCTGAGCTCTTGAGGGTGACGTCATCATGGTGGTTTGTACAAACTGCCATGTGATGTCATTCTAAGCAAGATCTAGCTCTGATATAAGGTATTTCACGCGTTTTTACATCAAATCTAAGCTAAATCTATACTTTTCATATAAAATTTAGGTTATTCTTCATTTTTTCTTCAACTTTGCCTTAGTTTGGTAGAAACCGGATCTAAACAGGCTGTGGACTTGATGCATAGTCTAAAGTCGGCTTGGATCTAAGTTTTACCGGAGAAGACGAGCATGAGACGGATTATGACATAAGTTCGTTAAGGACAGACGACTGATTGGACAGGGGTGGTTCCCACCCGATCAGGACGGCCTTGTACTAAGAAGCTTAGTGTTGTCACAGTACGTGTCATGCCGTCACCGTTAAACTAGAAACTTAGAAACTTTACAAAACTGGTAAACAAGAACAAGGGTCGCCCGATCGAGCGGAAACCCGTTCGGACAGTCGTCCGATTAGACAACCACCCTATCAGGTGACACTTGTTTTGAAATATTTTAAATACTTGATAACTTTTCAAAACTTGGAAGTCTTGATCAAATGGCAACCCGATCGGACAGCCGTCCGATCGAGCAGCCGTCCGATCGAGATGACCGAGGTACAAACCAATCAGATCAAGTGACAACCCGATCGACCAGTCGTTCGATCGGGCAGTCACCCTATTGTTCCTAACTTGCAAGTGGCAACCTGATCGGATGGCCATCCGATCGGGCAGCCATCCCTTTCCTCTCACACACGTCACCACTCGACTGGCAATCCGATCGGATAGCCATCCGATCGGACAGCCATCCGATCGGACAGCCATCCGATCGGACAGCCATCCGATCGGACAGCCATCCGATCGGACAGCCATCCGATCGGACAGCCATCCGATCGGACAGCCATCCGATCGGACAACCATCCGATCCAGTGACAGTGTCCAGCACTTTATTCAATCTCGACTCTTACCCTACTGTAATCTAATCAGGCTAATTCCTAAAAGAGCTCCCTTTGATCCAATAACAGTTGCGACTGTTAAGCAATCACTGTGAGTATACTCGATCCCCTTTTTACTTTAAACTTTTGGGGTGTAACATGTATTCTATTAAACTACAATCTTTTGGCAATCTAAACTCTATCCTATGTGTTGTGAAAAACTTGTGCATTCTAGTATTCTATTTGTGCTATGTGACATTTAATCCATGGTGTTTAGTTCCGCCTTAACAATAGTAGCGCTATAGGAGATGCACCTCTCTCATTATTCTCGGGGGGTATTGTTAGGAGGATTCTAGTTTACCTTGAGTATTGGGTAAACACCAAAGCATCGGGATACTTGGGCTATCACTGCATGGACTGCGACACTAGCACGACTGAAACTATTTTTATTACTTACATTGTGGATATGAGTTATTTTAAATCTATTATTCTATTATCAAACTTGTATACTCGCCAATACTTTTGTATTGATATTTTAATACATGTTGCAGGCTGATAGGTTGCTATGGAACTTTGGAAATCAAGATAGGAGATGCCTAGAAACGTCGCCTTAATAACTTAGACTTTTGAACAATTTCATTTGGTGATGTAATCTTGATGATGCTTGATTTTGTTATTAGACAATTATTATGAAATCTATTTAATGATTATGGAAACATTTAGTGTTATGGAAATCTCATGAGCAATCTGAATGCCTAGTGCTTGCGCCCCGATGTTTCCGCCATCGGTTGGGGTGTGACAGATTGGTATCAGAGCCATAACTATAGGGAATTAGGATAAGTAGGAATACTTACCCTAGTCTATAGTTCTAGGAACTTGATTCTTATGTGTTGTTTAAGACTTATGCATTCTACCGTATCTGCTTCCTACAGCTCATGTTCCTATTAAACTTACATGCCTTTCCTAAGGCTGATACAATGTACACTTTATACTATGAAAACACTGTTACACATTGTTTATATTTTGCACGAGATTTGCCCAAAGAAGAGGAGTGACATCCGAACTTTGATGGGAAATCTCCATATTATTCTAGTAGGTCTTATCTGCGGATAAGTACCATACTATTTAGGGTACGATGTTGTCAAGTTAGAGGTGAAACTCAAACCTTGATAACTAGTCCCACTCTTTGATGTTTTATGTCTCGCCAAAGTCTCGAAACTTCCATTCAATTGAGTACGTGAAATGACTAAAAAGACGAATATCGTAGGCCTAACATCGATGACGTATTTGTCTAAATAAGTCAAGTATCGCTACCTCAATTCGAAAGGGGTTCGAATCACTTTGGTTAGTCGCCGTTCCTCTACCCGAAACAATCCTATGTTTTATAAGCCTATCTTGCTTTTATGTATCTTGATTTCTTGAACGTGGTTTTACTTATGTGGTTTTAAACTCGATTCTTAGATCATTTTGGGTTACTTTTCACGAGTTACACCTTATCCGCAATCAAAAACGTTAATTCTAATCTCAGATCGAACTAAATTTATGAAGCCTTATTCTATGTGTAATATATGTGGTAATCTTGATTGAGTATTGTGTTATGATGTGTTGTTGTGGGTATGAAACACTAAGATGACATGGAAGTACGAGACAAAAGTGGCATGTCCTAAGCATGGTGGATACGCCGCTGGTACTTCCTATATATAAGTGCTTCCGGCATGTTGCCAACTTTCGTATCAAGTGCCATGCGAGATTTAGTGTTTGCAGACCAGGGATGGAAAGTCTATGAAAATTATGGAAGGTCTATACAATCTATGGAAAGCCTATGAAATCTATGAGCAGACTATGTAACCTATGGGAATTCTACTCGTATAATCTATGAAAAGTCTATGTAAACTATGAGAAGTCTATGAAACCTATGTGAACTCTAAGACTACTCGTGCAGTTATGAGAAATCTATGTATGAACTATGTGTATTCTAGCACAATCTATATTAATCTATGATGGGTCTATATTAATCTATAAAAGTCTAATGATCTATGCTAAATCTATTGAGTTAATCTATGTTAATTAGTCTATTTGAGTAATCTATGATGGCCTATCAATCTAATCTACGCCAATCTGTGGGATAGCCTATGTCAATCTCTTGGAATATTCTGTGCTAATCTGTTTTGAGTACTCTATGTTGATCTATTTGAGTAATCTATGTTAACCTATGTTGATCTATTGAGCTACTCTATGTTAATCTATTGCGTTAATAAGTTAATCTTTGTTATTGCGTTGATCGGTGTTAATCTATGTTAATCTATTAAGCTAAATCTATGTTAATCCGTTAAGTTAATCTATGATAGTCTATCCAGTTAATTCATGATAATCTATTGAGTTAACCTATATCATGATCTATGTTAATCTAATGGGCTAATCTACGCTAATTTACTAAATTAGTCTATGTTAATCTATTGAGTTAATCTATGTTAATCTACCGAGTTAGACTATGGTAATCTATTGGGTTAATCTATGTTAATCTATCAATTTGACCTATATTAATCTATTAAGTTAACCTACGGTGATCTATTGAGTTAATCTATCATGATCCGTTGAGTTAATCTATGCTAAGCTATTTGAGTAATCTATGAGAAATCTATCTGGGCAATCTATGTGTATACGATGATAAAGGGTGAATTGTTACGTTTGGTGATTACGACACGTAGCATGACACCGAGTACGAGGCAAGGCGATGTGCCCGAAGCGTGGTGGATACGCCGCTGGTACTTCCTATATATAAGCGTTTCTGACATGTTGACCAAACTTCGTACAACATGCCATGTGAAGGTCGTGAGTTCGCGATGTGAAATCTAGATTCTTTAATCTATCGTGTGTGGAATCTATATTGTGAGATCTCATGAATTTAGACTTATACGATCCTTATGCCAGATCTTTTAGATGTCTGCTCGAAGACTCTCCGACAACCTCAGGAAATCGAGGGAGAAGTCCCAGAAAAAGATGATGTCTTTCATGGCCGACCAGATCGCTCGAGTCGTGCCAAAGATCATTTCTGAGCTTCAAGAATCCACCACCCCTCCATCCTCTGTAGACTCTATGGCAGAGAAGCCAGCATCTACCAAATTTAACTACAAACACTGCATCTCCTGCAACCCCAAATCGTTTACGGGCAGTGATGGGGTGACAACTATGTTTGAGTGGTTCGATAGCATAGAGGTCACTTTCATTAACAGTGAATGCCCGAGACATTTGAAAACCAGGAGTGCTACTGGTGTGTTTCAAGTTAGGGCTTTGGAATGGTGGTCTAATGAAAGGAACATCCGTACCAATGAAGTAGCTTATGCTCTTCCATGGGCTGAGGTGCGTGAATTGATGATGCTTGAATTCTGCCCTCCCCACGAACAGCTCAAGCTCGAAGAGGAATTCTGGTATCTCAAGCAGGTTGGTGATGACAATTTGGCGTATAGCACTCGTTTTAAGCAGCTCAGTTTGATCGTCCCTCACTTGGTTTCTACTCCGAAACGCATGATAACCAAGTACATAAATGGCCTACTTCCTGCTATGCGCGATGCTATTGAAGCAGCTCAACTCGACACTATTGAGGAAGTCTATCATCTAGCCGCCAGCTTGAATAACAACCGTGTTCGTGATAAACAGTCTGCCGCTTCTACTCACTCTGTGTCCGCAAATCAAGTTACCTCGTAGCCGAATGATGACAGAAATAAGAAACGCAAGGCCCAAGGATCAGGGTGCAACGCGTGGTTCTTGCTGCAAACACTACAGGCAATGTTGATGTGCCTGCTGCTGTCACTTCTAACCCTCCTGCTCCCGAAGCTAAGAAACAATACAATGGGCCTTATCCCAAGTGTACCATTTGTAATTTTCACCACCCGGTTACCTCTACATGTCATTTATTTACAAGCTGTACTCGTTATGGCCATACCGCTCCTTTTTTCCGCCAAGCTAATCCAGCTCAGCCGACGCAGCCAGCACAACCAGCCGTACCCGCGCTGTTGAACCCAATCCCTATCAACGCCGCACGCGCATGCTTTTAGTGTGGATAAACCACGCATCTTCGCAATCAGTGTCCTCAGCTAAACCAGGACCAGCAAGCAGACGCTCGGGGCTGAGTCTTCAACCTGAATGCCAATCAAACTTGCAACAACGATGTGGTGAATGGTACGTCTCTCTTTAATAATAACCCTTACATTTCGATCATTGATATTAGTATATTATATTGCCTATCTATGGAGACCGAGCTTTGAAAGGACTAAAGACAATATCACATACTCACACGAACGGATGCCTACGTAAACAGAACTTTGCCTTTTGGCTACGTGATAGACAAAAGGAAAAGGGAAGAACATAAGCGAAGTTCCTAGTAGTATGTGATTACTCTGACGTCTTTTCCGAGGACCTACCCGGCCTTCCTCCTCTTTGATCTGTTAACCTTCGTATTGATCTTCGCTTTAGCCATCGTCAGCCCCGCATTTCGCATTCAATAGGAACGCTATGAGTTTGTAGTCTTGCCCTTTTGAGGCGACCAACGCACCCGCTGTGTTCCTAAACCTCATGAATTGTGTTCGTAAGCCTCGTTTTGGTAACGGTCTGTATCTGTGATATTCTCATCCATTCTAAATCTAAGGTTGATCAATCTTGTTAATTACGCTTTATGTATGAAGTTCTTGGTGGCGAATGTTTGTATGCCAAAATTTTCTAAATGTGAGCTTTGGTCTTATGAGGTGCAATTTCCTGGGTCATATCGTAAGCAAGAAACTTGTGTCGCCTATCTAGGCTAAAGCGGTGAAGTTTGGAGTACGCCTAAATCCGTTTCTCGAATCCGTTCATTCTAGGATTAGTGGGTTGCTACCGCTGATTCATCTAGGATAAATTTTGAACCCTTTCGTAAATACCTTGTAAACAAGGAATAGCAGCTCTCCGAGCAGTCTTTCTCCAAGATTTCGAGGACGAAATCTCCTAAAGGAGGGGAGACTGTAACGCCCAGCGTCCCTAAACTTTAGGATTTTGTCAAGATTAGTCCCTGAAGCTTGTCTACTTGTCAATTTAACCCCTGATCTATGTGGAAGTCTATTTTATATACTTGAAATGCCTAAATCTACATGTGGAAATGCCTAAATTTTTGGAATGCCTATGTCTATATTCTTGGAATGCCTAACTCTATATTTGAAATGTCTAAATCTATATTGGAATGCCTAAATCTATGACGGAATGTCTAAATCTATGTTGGAATGTCTAAATCTATGATGGAATGCCTAAATCTATGGTTGTAATGTCTAAACCTATTTGGTGCTTGGTTCTTTAGACTCGTGAAACTTGATTCTTTGTTGAACGAGAGACTAGAGCCTTGTCACTGGCGGGATCTATTAATTTTGTAAGACTTTTGATGTGTTAACATTATAATCTAGTTATTCTATTGCCTAATACCATGCAACGCTTAATCTAACTCGCAAAAAATCAAAACCAGAACGCGGAAATGTTGGATTGGCAAGAGTGGCCATCCGATCGGACTGCCATCCGATCGGATTGTCACCCTATCGGATGACTACCCGATCGGACAGCCGTCCGATCAGACTGCCATCCGAACCAAACACACCTTCCCTTTCTCTCCTCTCTCACACTATAAATAGACCTGTCACATCACCATTTTCAGTGATGTGACAGCTCTGCTCGACCAGCCCCTCTACCTTCTCATTTCTTTATTCTCTTGCTGATTTCGGTACTTTTCAAGCTATATCCTTGTACTTTCTTACTCTACACATCATCCTTTACGTGATTCTCACTTGAAATCACACTTTTCACCGTGAAATCTCTCAGATCTGAGCTCTTGAGGGTGACGTCATCATGGTGGTTTGTACAAACTGCCATGTGATGTCATTCTAAGCAAAATCTAGCTCTGATCTAAGGTATTTCATGCGTTTTTACATCAAATCTAAGCTAAATCTGTACTTTCCATATAAAATTTGGGTTATTCTTCGTCTTTTCTTCAACTTTGCCTTAGTTTGGTAGAAACCGGATCTAAACAGGCTGTGGACTTGATGCATAGTCTAAAGTCGGCTTGGATCTAAGTTTTACTGGAGAAGACGAGCATGAGACGGATTCTGACATAAGTTCGTTAAGGACATACGACTGATTGGACAGGGGTAGTTCCCACCCGATCAGGACGACCTTGTACTAACAAGCTTACTGTTGTCATAGTACGTGTCATGCCGTCACCGTTAAACTAGAAACTTTACAAAACTGGTAAACAAGAACAAGGGTCTCCCGATCGAGCGGCAACCCGTTCGGACAGTCGTCCGATCGGATAACCACCCTATCAGGTGACACTTGTTTTGAAATCTTTTAAATACTTGATAACTTTTCAAAACTTGGAAGTCTTGATCAAATGGCAACCCGATCGGACAGCCGTCCGATTGAGATGAACCAGGTACAAACCAATCGGATCAAGTGACAACCCGATCGAACAGTCGTCCGATCGGGCAGTCACCCTATTGTTCCTAACTTGCAAGTGGCAACCCGATCGAATGGCCATCCGATCGGGCAGCCATCCCTTTCCTCTCACACACATCACCACTCGACTGGCAATCCGATCGGACAACCATCCGATCTAGTGACAGTGTCCATCACTTTATTCAATCTCGACTCTTACCCTACTGTAATCTAATCAGGCTAATACCTAAAAGAGCTCCCTTTGATCCAATAACAGTTGCGACTGTTAAGCAATCACTGTGAGTATACTCGATCCCCTTTTTACTTTAAACTTTTTGGGGTGTAACATGTATTCTATTAAACTACAATCTTTTGGAAATCTAAACTCTATCCTATGTGTTGTGAAAAACTTGTGTATTCTAGTATTCTATTTGTGCTATGTTACGTTTAATCCAGGGTGTTTAGTTCCGCCTTAACAATAGTAGCGCTATAGGAGATGCACCTCTCCCATTATTCTCGGGGGGGGGGGGGGGGGGTATTGTTAGGAGGATTCTAGTTTACCTTGAGTCTTGGGTAAACACCATAGCATCGGGATACTTGGGCTATCACTGCGTGGACTGCGACACTAGCACGGCTGAAACTATTTTTATTACTTACATTGTGGATATTAGTTGTTTTAAATCTATTATTCTATTATCAAACTTGTATACTCGCCAATACTTTTGTATTGATATTTTAATACATGTTGCAGGTTGATAGGTTGCTATGGAACTTTGGAAATCAAGATAGGAGATGCCTAGAAACGTCGCCTTAATAACTTTGACTTTTGAACAATTTCATTTGGTGATGTAATCTTGATGATGCTTGATTTTGTTGTTAGACAATTATTATGAAATCTATTTAATGATTATCGAAACATTTAGTGTTATGGAAATCTCATGAGCAATCTGAACGCCTAGTGCTCGCGCCGCAATGTTTCCGCCATCGGTTGGGGTGTGACACAAGGACCCTTATAAACGTGGCGCACCACAGAGGCATTTCGCGGAACTATCCCTAGTTTTAGTTTAGATTAGCTTTTATGCTTTCTAGTTTAGTTTTAATTTTCAGGAATAAAACACACTCGGAATGGTGGAGGTTACTAAGGGAAACTTCAACCCACACCCCATGCACAAAAACAGAGCCACCCGACAATTTTTCTTCATTACAGCAAGTTCAGCACGGGGACGTGCTCAGCCCAACACGCCCCGTGCCCAATGATCTGCGAAAATTTCCCATCCAGGTAACTGGACACGGGGTCGTGTTCACTAAACACGCCCCGTGCCCAACCTTCTGTTACATTATGATACTTGCAATCTGAACACGGGGTCGTGCTCGGATTAACACGGGCCCGTGTCCAGGCGCTCAGTAACATAAATTTTTGTTTTTAAACACCTTTTTACGCATTCAATCAACCTAAAAATTTATTTTTGGGACACATTGAGGACAATGTGTAATTTAAGTGTGGGAGGATGCTAAAACCTTTAATTTTGCAAGTCCTAATAACAAGCATTACACAAAACTCTATTGGAACCTCTAATCACCCAAAAAAATTTCAAAAACTTTTCATTTTTTTACTTGTCTTGGTTTAATTTGGGAATAACAAGTTCTAAAAAGGTTATATTTTTACAAATTTCAACCGATAGCGTCGTGATAAAAAGAACTAACATAAGAAAATTATGAAAAGGCACGACAAATCTAGTTAAAATTTGATTATATATACTTGATCACATTAAAAACCCATTCCCACAAAAAGTGAGTTTTGAGCCTTTATTGAGCATACAAATACACATCTTTAAATTGAATGCTCATTTTTCGTTTCTTGTGTGAATAGCCACTTGGTTTCTTACGACTCTAGAACTTGCCATGATAATACATTCCCGATCCTTACCAACTTAAACCCAAGTAAGTAAATGATGGAGGCATTAGGACTAACCCCTTTTCTTTTCAACACCATTATTTTTCATTTTTTTTACCACCTACCCAAAATCCCCCTAGTTAACCCCTTTGAGCCTAAACCTTTTCGTTTCTAAACCTACAAAACAAACACCATTTTACCCACCAAAACCCCTTTTTATTTTAAACCCTTTATTTTAGTAAAAAGCTCGGTCTTCACGTGACATTCCTTATCATAAAAAAAATGAAGTCTAGAAATAAGCAAACAAGTTCCTCAAAGAAACTTTGTTTGAAAATGTTTTGTTTGAATAAAAGTCACAAAAAACAAAAAGTTTTACGACGACCAACGCTTTTTACGCTTTTATCCCTTTCTACTAACCACTAACCCAAAACCACCTACCTTTAACCCAAGCCTAACACTTCCCCAAAGTCCTCTTGATATTTACAAAGCTGTATAGTTAAAAAGGAGGAGGATTGATTGCTTGGCAATCATATGGTAGAAGTAAGTTCCATGCCGGTCTCGAGTGTTTCACAAAAATACATTTTCGGCCGAGTGTTGAGTGATCTCCCGTGAGGTATGTGAACTTGTATATAAATGGAATTTTAAAGAGGCATGTTATGCCCAAATAAGTAATTTCTCTTATGAAATGTTCTAGATAAATCATAACGAATAGAATTGTAAATAACATAAAAATAAAAGCCTAATAAAGATCTTGGATTCCCAACACTCAAGACAAGCCCAAAAACTTCTCTTCTACCCATTCCATTTGGGAGTGTAAGCCACATTATAAAGAGTTTTGCTTGAGGACATGCAAAGATTCAAGTATGGGGGTATTTGATGTGTGTAAAATACAACATATAAATTACATCAAATGAGGCATAAAACTAACCCTTTTTTAGTACTAATGTTGGAAAAGTGTGCTTTTGTCTTCCTTTTGTATTTTCAGGATTAAATGAGCGTAAATGAACAAAAGGAGCAAATATGTAGCAAAATCTAACATAATTACAAGAAAAGGAATAAACGTGGCATGCCCGACCCCTCGACAGCATCTTCCCAAGCAAAAACAAGAGAACAGAAGGCTGACCACGGCAGCGTGCCCAGCGGACACCGAGGCGTGGCCAGTTTTCTGCAGAAAGGACAAAGCTATAGAAGCTTCTATTCCCGACACGGGGGCGTACCCAGCTCAACACGGCCGTGGTCATCGCTAATATTCGCAGAATCCAAGCAAATCTTGATAGTACAGATACGCTTCTGCACACGGGGCCGTGCCCAGCGGACACGGGGGCGTGTGGAGCTAATGCAGATAAATTGCAATTAATGAAGAAAGATAAAGTGGATGGACACGGGGCCGTGCCCAATGGACACGGGGTCGTGTCCGGGCTTCTGTGCAGGCAATAAATAGAGGTGCTTGGTTCACTTCAAAAGCACCCCTTGGCAAACCACCTCTCTCCCACTTCACCCACACTCCACCACCACTACAACCCACATCTACCACCATCATCCATCATAGAGTGTGTGTAGTAGTCTCGGGATCCAAGATTGATAGTAAGAGTTCTTGAAAATCAAAGGCCATGTTTGCCTAAGTCTCTTACATCACTTGGTGAAGACAAGCATTTAGTGTAATACTTTTCATTTTTAATATTTTTGCACATTTTATTTGGTTTTGTATTAATGACTTTAATAACTAGTTTCTTATGTTGAAGGTGAAACTTCCTTATCATTTGTCTGTGCTGTCTTGGTGTTATTTTACTGTCTATATAAAATAAAAAATTTACACCATTCATATCTCTACGGTCTATATAGAGATATGTTGGCTACCTGGTCGGGGGTTAAGGGAATGGTTTGGTAAGGTTCTTGCCTTGTTCAGTGTATAGATCCTGCAAGGAACTAGGTCAAGCTTTCTAGGACCTCTTTCAATACCCACTGGTATTGGATGGCGGGGGTGCGAATGGCTTGATCCCCTCATATGTAAGCTACTATTAATACATTAACCCGGCTACTTGGGATTGTATCCCTGCTGACTCAACCCACTTAGCCGAGGATAACGTCACCTTCAAAAGAGGGGCCTACCACATTACACATTAATAACTTAATTAATTATCTTTCAATATTCCGACCCTTTAGGATTGTATCCTTGCTGACTCAAACTACTAGGTTGAGGGTAACGTCTCCTTCAAAAGAGAGGCCTACTACTATAACTAAGATAATCTCTTAAAAAGTGAAAAAGTGCGGAAATCATCAAAGGTTACACTAAAGGCGAGTCGGATCCAAGTGATTCATCCTGTCTATCTGTTTTTTTTTTTTGTTTTTTTTTATTTTTAAGCATTTTTAGTTTCTATTTTCATGTTTAAAAACCTTTTTTCTAAAATTTTGATTTGATTAGACGTTGAGGATAAACCGATACTAAAAGCTCTTGTGTCCTTGGACGACCTCGGTATCTTACCAACGCTATACTATGCTCAAGATGGGTGCACTTGCCCATATGTGTGTTTAGTGTTAGTAAAATATCGTGTTTTATAAATTTAAAACTTGACTAAAGTATTAAAAAGGGCTTAAAATATACATAAAAATATATCACGCTACACGCACATCATTATGCATTTGACAGCAAATGATGATAGTCATGGTCCTGATATAGTCTGTCGTTTGTACTTGATGATCTTAAGCACATAGACCCAACTAACCTAGAGGATATATTGCATCAAGTGGCACTACTAAGTCTAAGAGAAAATAAGTTTTTACAAAAGGATTGGTAGGACATATCCAAGATTATGTGGGAGGTCAAAAGTGGGGTTGGATAAATCTAAAATCAAATGTTTTAAGTGTAATAGATTAGGTCACTTAGCAAGAGACTGCAAGAGTCAATCAAACCACTTTACACCATTGATCACATATCCTAATCAACGACTCCAATCTCATACACAACAACAGTTTTATCCCCAAAATACCCTGGACCAAATGTGCAAAACACAACCCACTATGCACAAAACATGAATCATGTGCCAGTGCATTATGTTCAAGCACAACAAGTTCCTCAAGTTCAGTATGTATAGATGCATGTGGCACATGTTCAAGCACCACAAGTTGCCCTGCTCCTACACCTGCAGAGCCTAATCAACAAAGCTTTTTTTTACCCAAGGCTATGTTGATTGGAGTAGCTTGTCTGAAAACTTAACTGATGATAATTTGCTTTATTAGCAAATGATTGTGATGAACATGTCACTTGAATATATCTTAGGTGAAGAAGATCAAGTTTAAACAACTGATGGTGAAAGTATTGCTGTGGAAACTGCTGATAACCTAGGTCAAACATCTGTTTGTGACCAGGAAAGTGTAGAAAGGATTGAGGATGACTATCCAAAAAGTTCCACTGATTGCATCAGGGTGGATCAAGTTGAAATGGTTGTCTTTAAGGTATCACCTCAAACTCTCAAAGAGTTATGTTCTGATAAATGCATCATAGCATTTGCTAATATCAAAGAGGTGAATGAAACCTAAGAGAAAAGGCACAAATCAGTGAAATAGTTCTTGAAAATTTGAAAAGATTTTTTAAAACAAGAATTGCTGAAAAAGACCTTGAGATAAGCAGTCTAAAACATGAATAAACCATAACCAAGGATCAACTCCAAACAATGAAAGAAAAATATCAAAATTGTAAAAGGGAGTTGGAATCCACACAGATAGCATGTGAAGTTTGGTGTTGGATTTAGAAAATATGATCAAGAACAACTTGCCAACACTTCCATTGACTTAGAATGGTTGAGATCATACCAACCACATCAAATGGTGAACAAATCAAAATCACTGAGCCTAGTGGCAAGAAAATCAATCTTGAAAAGTCGCAAGGTTCCATTCAATATGAAAAACAAAAGTATGAATTTCAACCAATTTGGTTAAATGAATGTGATGTTCTTAAAAACTTCAAACCAATTGATTTCACCAACCCAGATGGTCTTAAGCCAACCAAGAAAAAAATCGTTCCTATTACCAACTCTCAAACATATGTTAAAACATTTGTTGCTAGAAAGAGAGATAAGGGTAACAGGAAAGATAAGACTCTAGATCTGCTGTGTGAATTTTGTGGAAAGAAAAATAATTGATAAAAGACTATTTTAAGTTGAAAACCAATGATATTAATAGAGGTAACAACATCTTTAAGTCAACGTCTGGGTGCACCATTTGTTGAAAAATCAATCATATGACCCAACAGTGCTCATTTCTTAAACCCTATTATATCAACAAAAATAGGTCAAGAATAAAAATGAGTTTCAAAATGGATGATGGCTCTGTCAACAGGGATCCATAATCATTTCCCCAAAGAGTTGAGTCCAGTCAAACATCTGTCACATAAAACTTGAACCAATACCCTGCACAAAGGGATGGTTAAGTATCTGTTGCACCGCATAACATACTTCAAAGATGCTATAGGCAACCACCATGCACCAGGGTACCTTATAGGTATGAACAACATGTGCACATGCCACAGAAGCCAATAGTCAATAGACACCCTCTATGGGTACAATCACCTCATTCGGAATGGTCAACCAATAGTTGACCCAAGTGTGAAAGCAATTGCAGATGGTTAGAAACAACTGTTAGAGATAGTACAAAAACTTCTTGTGACAAATGACCAATCCCAAGAAGCTAATGCAGTGGTAGAGTCCACCAAATCCAAAGCAGATAATGCTTTGGATCATCTGCAAAATTGATAATGCTTTGGCAATTTGAAAGTGCAAACAGAGGTTATCGTAGCACATATATCTATCTCAATAAAAAGAAAGAAAATGTTTCAAAAAAATGCACCAAAAGGGTTCTTGCAACATTAATATGTTGTCTTTAAAACAAGAAAATAAAAAAATGCAGTTTTAAAAACCTAGAAAAGATTGTGAAAAATCACCAAAAACAAAACTCTGTTGAAAGGAGTAAAACAACTGTTTTAGTGGTTCAAAACTCTGCTTAACCTTGGTTAACCACTGTTTGAGACAAAGAACCACTGATTCAACACCCACTGTTTGACTACACAAAGTCAAACACATCCACTATTTGTCAAAAACCTACCACTGTTTTCACTTAAAACTCTGTTTAACACAACAGAGATTTCAAAAATGTGTTTCCATCCATCTGTTGACCAAAAGTCAAACAGATGTACCAACCACTAATATGGTCGCTCTAACGTTTGTTGAAGCCCAACAGAAGTTTCAAACATATATTTTGAAAACATACCTTATCTTCCTTCTTCAAAGGGTTTCCACAATGGGACCCACTTCCTGAACAGTGGTTTGCGACAACGAATAACAACTGGCCACGTAGACCAAAAGGTAACCGTTGGCCACGTTGGCATACCTATTCCTCAAACCCTATAAAAACCCTTGACAAACAGAGTTTACATCTATCATATATACTTATCAAAATTAAAGCACTTCGAAAGAGAAGAACACCGCATTTGCATTCAACAAACTTTACTTTCAATTAAAAGAATATATGTTTAAATGATTTTCAAAAGATCTGACCTAATTTCACCATAGCTCTCGAACTAAAATCTTCTCACAGTTACTTATCGTATCTTGTACTCGTTCATCTATCCACCCTTAGGGAATTTTGGGAAAATGCAAAATTTTCACTCCAAAACAAATAAGCCTTACATCATCACCTTTACCATTATTAAGAACACGTTGAAATAACTCCAATTTCCATTTCCAACATTTTCAATCTACAGGATTTGGCAGGTATAGAAACTATCCCTAGAAATGATCTTCATCACGAGTTCATAAAAAGGGGATATGAAGCTCAACTGGTGAGAGCAACACTGTTTAAACCAAATTTCCCACCATAAATGAAATTTTTCATACACTCTTGGTTTGCTTATCTACAAAGACCACAACTTTTAACGAAATTTCCCTAAAAACTCAGTATCTGTGTATGCTATCTTGAGAAATTCAGATTACAAGCTATACCAGAAACTGTTTATGGATTTGGTAGCAAACATAAAAGCAATCAAGTGGGGAAATGGCAATCATTTTCTATTATATCCAAGATTGTTAAACTTTTACCTGAAAAATGTTTTAAGACAAGAAATTTTTGAACAGGGTGAAGCCCTTGAAATTAATAGTCTTCAAATGAAACTTTAACCAGCATGATGACTAAAAGAAGAGAAAATGTGGGAGAAGAAAATGTTTTGCAAAACTAAGCAACAGATGTTGCAACATATGTTGCTGAGCCTACTACTCCTGGTGACCATAGTGCACAAACCAGCACTGTGGAACACACACCAGAAATTTCCACAAAAACCACTTCCATTCCTATCCCCAAATCCAAAATAAAAAAACAAAAAGAAGGTATCTCTGGGGGTTAAGATGCTAGAGGTACCTGTTGTAACACAAATGCAACAAACATATGTTGTTACTTCCTCACAATAGATGCAATCATCTCCACCTATCCAAACTACTCACTCATCCTCACAAAAGGAAAGTATTATAAGCACAGGGGAACCAAATCAAGAGGGAGATAATTCACTTAACTATCTCTTCTCAAGCCCCTCTCCCAGGGCTGCTTCTCTTTTTACTCCACCACCCACTAAAACAATCTAATCATCATTACAAAAATTGTTTGATGCAATTGATACAATTGACTTGCACATACCTAGTTCCTCTCAACAATATATCACAAAGAGTACACTTCAACAAGTGACTAGGGCAATCTCAAAAATCATTGCTATCCCACAAGCAGAGGACGCAACACCTCTTGTGTTCCAAGAGGCACTGGTAGGTATTTCAGGTGGGGTAGCTACTATAACTGTAGAGACAACAGTCTCATAGTTGGACAGTGGTTACATCATTAAGATCCTCTTGAAGGTAACAATTGTTGAGACAATAGTCTCTTCACCAGTTGGAAGTCCCCAGTACCAAGAAAAATGTCTGGTTTTAAACATGTTCAACCATATCTTCACCTTCTAAAGCAAGTTTGCAGAAGAAAAATAAAACATGCAAATAGAGTTAATAAGACAAATGGTGGATGCCAAGTACAAAGATACTCAGGCAGAGGTTAAAGCCATCAAATACTTTATCCTTGAAAACAATAGTAAAAACTCTCACTCTATCTAAATATCAAGATGATGCCAAAAGGGGGAGGAAGAATGTATGAGAAAGCTCTCAACTCTGGTAAAAAAGGCTTGAAAAAGGCCTGACATTGATGCACTTAAAAAGGCAAGGTAAGAAGAAATTGCTAAAGTAGTGGAAAAAGAAAAGAAGAGGGATACAATGGAAGCCAATATGCAGATAACAGTGCAAGAGATTATTGAAAGGAATAAAATCCAAGATAATCAAGGTTCTTCAACAGAGGTTCCGGAAAGCACTGCTACAACAACTATCCAAGCCACTATCACATCCATCCAAACGCCCACCACGTCTCAAACCACTGCTCCCATTGTCCAAACATCTGTTAGCACTACAAAAGTGACAACATATGTTACAACCATATTACCTCCACCAGCAACACACAAGTCCCCTAAAGGACTTCTCATCCATAAAAGAAAACCACCAACACAACTTCCATAACCACCATAAAAAACACAAAGACTTCAAACCAGAACCAGGAGAACTAAATTCAGTGTCCAAGATGATAATGAAGAAACTCCTAATGCATCACCTATCAAAACCACAATCACCACAACCTTATCTATCACATCTCAACCATCCACTGCCACAACCACAACACTCACCATCATAACTCAACCTACAAAACTACCTACCACCATACTTGACCCACTTGAGTTAGAAAATGTATCAAAAGAGATACAATCTTTCAACTCTAAAACTGACATCAGCCAACTTAACTTACCTTTCCATTCCTCAGAAGATATTCAAAGCCTAAAATGTACAAGAGTACCTAGAACTGAATATCAAACTGGTTGAAAAGATAATTCATTTTAAAAGCAAGGGTACAAGTGATAAGGAGGCTCAGCAAATCATGTCTGCAGAATTCACAAAAGTGAATAGACTGAAGAATTTGAAAAAGATGGTAGTCAAAAGGCTTCTCAAGGACCAGTAAACAACCCTGATCTCAAAAAGAAACTCAGGGAAGATTACCTGGAGTTTATAAGGAAAAATAAGCCTTATAGAGCCACAAGAGCTCAATTCTCTGGTTGGACTACAGAAGCCCTCCTAGAAGAAATTACAAGGATTGAGATGTGAAAACTCAATCCAGACATCAAGCCCACTCCTCTCAACTAGGGTACGGGAAGAAAACTTGTTGGTCAAAAAGCAGTTGAATTAAGAAAAATGAAGGACGAGATGGTGGTAGCAAAATTTGGATCAATGCAATCCATGGCCAAGTGGGATGAGCCAACAATCAAAGAGAGCTACAAGAAATTAGAAACATTAAGAGCTATAGATCCCTCAGTCCCCAAAAGGCCCAATTATGAAGACTTACCTGACAGCTCACTGGCTCACTGGTTAAACCTCTGAACTTCTATCTGCAATGCATGACACCTTAATGGTTAGAAGTCACCTCAAAAGACAAAAGGAGATGTCTGTAGAAGATTTACAAAGATATGAAGATGAGATCAGGAGGGTAGGGATCAGAAATGAACTCATGTTTGGTCATCCTAATGCCAAACTAGAAGAGTTGTTAGGGCAAGTTCTGGGAAAGTATATTCCCTCACTTCATCCAATAAACAGTCTGATAAATCCATCAGCCTCCAAAATTCTAAAATGCTTTTCAAACAGAGCGAGCCATGAATTGACAATAATCAGGGCAAATGGAGAAGTGAAAAAGACTTCAATGAATAGTGTCATAAGCCTAAAAATTATGAGACTAAAAATTGAAGACCTGTAAGATCTACTGGATCCTCCACTTGAAAGGGATGCAGATGACTCTCTTTACGAGAGATTTGAAAAGACTTCAAAGCACAAATTAGAGAGAAGTTGAAGAGGAATAAAAATTGATCCAATAAACATTTATTTTGGCATCATCTGTTATAGGGGGGTTGTTGGACGTACAAAAGATTAGATTCAAAAGCCAAAACATGATCAAGTGATCAAGAATTAAACAGAAGTTTGAACAAGATTCTCCCCAAAGAAAGTGAATCTTGAACACCTAAATCAGAATATCTGTTGAAGACAAGCAAACAACTTATCAAAGCCTTGGAACTGTTGTTTATGAAGAAACAAGGATTGTTAAAGCCTAAAGTCTATTGAAGCAAAGGTCTGATGAATAAGACCAAACATCCGCCTGGCCAAACAGATGTTTGGATCAAAGCAACAGAGGATAGTCCACACAGATGTTTGACAATGTAATATTACTTGTTTTATATCAGTGTCTAAAATAGTTAGATTAGATGTTAGATTATCACATATATTTGCAACATCTGTGGAATCTTTTCTGTTAGGAATGTTAGATTTCACTATCATGGTGATGTCAGCCAATCACAAACAGAGCTTTCGTACTAAGTATAAATAAATCTCACTTGTTAGAGATTTATTCATCACTACACATCACCTTTTCTTTTGTACGAACAGTTATTGTTATAATGATCAGTTTGAGGAGGTGTCTACAAAATCAACATTCTGTAAAACATTTGAATCATTTTGATTAATGAAAAAATAGTTGTTGATGATGATTTCTGGTTTGTGATTACTTATCTTTTATACAATACAAAATTGTTTTGAGCTTAATTATTGGTTATTCACAAACCTTGTAAACTCAGACTTAACAATACATATATATGTATATATATGTATATATAGGTTTAGGATCGTGTGAGAAGCACTAGGTTAATTGAGAAACTTGAGAAGCATTCTGAACCACACATTTTCCCTAAGCAAAAATGCAAAAACATTTTTTTTGTTTTTTTTGAAAAATCACAGCTTTTTCTCTCAAGTTTTTTTTTTGGGATATATATACGTGTGTGTATTGTCAATCTTTTAACTATACAAATATATATATATATATAATTGAAGAAACACTGGTTTAATTGACCGGAATCAACTGAACCAGAGGGTTTGAATCTGCATAAAAGGTGTTAAATCTTCTCGTTCAATTCGTGGGGATTAGTCTTCTTCCTCTAGCAATCTCTGCAAAACAACAGCCATTAGACTCGCCACGGGGAGAATGGGGGTTCTCTCCGTGACCGCCTTCCAGTGTGAGAATAAGTACAGGGTTTGATGAAGAAGAAGAAGAAGTGAAAGTGAAGTGAATGTAACTTGAGAATTATACCTGAATTATCCTTCTATTTTTAGCCGAAGTTTGGGCGGGAAAACCTATTGGTGAAAACTTGACGGAATATACTTTTCCGTAAGCGGTTATTCTTTCTTCCCGTTAATCACTAACGAGTGTGTGTGTGCACACGGATCATGATCTTGATCAACGGTTAGGGTATTGCCACGTGGAAAGTGGACAAGTATGGATCTCCTTTTAATTTCGTGCCATCACCGTGACCCTGAGGAAGCGTGGGATGATGCCATGTGGCCATTCGGTTATAACCGAATGGTGGTGTATGATAGAGTCCTCTAGAAGGAATACGGTTGTAATCCTGTGTGACTCTTCCTCACGTTATCTCCCTGGAAACAGAGGAGTTATTTTTAACCAAGTCTGGATCTTGTTCATGTGGGAGTGCTAGCTAGGATTTTTATCCTGTCTGCTATGGAGATAAGCGCAAGGATTTGTTAGCCTCCTTTTGGCGTGTAGGTGTTGATCATTGTTTTCTTTCTAAGTTCTCTTTGTAGGACCAGTGCGCGGCCGCGCAAGGTCTAAAGAGGGTTTATTGACGAGGTTATGGTATGGTTCTAAACACTCGAAGCAAGGTTTTTAGGACCTTACCCCTTCAAGTCCCCCATTATAGTGTTGCTCTTATGCAAATAAGTGGAGCACTGTACTATGAAAAATGGGTACATTTTACTGTAGATTTTTTGGCGCAAAAATGGGGAATCTTCTTGGGGAAGACACTCTTGCTCATGATTTTGATTTTGAAAATCTTGACTTTAGGCAGGTGTAAAGGTACAGTGATGACTGTTGACGTGTGACAGGCTGTCGCTGCCAGTTGTACGTTGTTTGATCGTGGCTCTCACGCGCGCGTGATCTGTAGTCATTGCTTATTCTCGCTCACCCTTGATGCTTGGGTAACCGTACCGACCCCGAAAAGGGTGCTATTGCAGTTATCTATGTTACTTTAAGGCGGTGGGTATATAAGTTCTTCACTTGCCTATTTTCGTTAATCATTGCTTTTTTTGAAAAATCCTTTCTTCTTCATCTTCCTTGGCAGTTTTTTGTAATCTTCCTTTCTATGTCAACCGGGGACCATCACGAAGATTCTGCTGAGAAATGGTTGTCGAACTTCCACCATTGAAGTGGTCTAGGGTAACCTTTGATGGGTTAATTCGGAATTTTAGGTTTTCGGAAAGTTGGGACGGTCGATACCCTGAAGAGGGTGAAACAGCGGCGGATGCTCCGGCCGGATACATTACATTGTTCTGGGATTTCTTCTCTCTAGGCAATTTTCGATTGCCTGTGACAAAGTTTTTTCTTGACATTCTTGCTTATTATAAGTTTCATATCTCCCAAATGCATCCTATTGGGATGGCTAGGGTTTTCCATTTTGAGTTGTTTGCCATACGATGCATATTGTACCGTCGGTTACTCGGTTCCGGGTGTTCCACCAGATGCACTGTTCTCAAGGATTCTACTCTTTTATGCAACGAGCTTCTGCCAAGAATATTTTGTTACAAACCCCCAAATCCTTTCACGACTGGAAACATAAATTCTTTTTTATTAAGGTCGGAGTGTTTCCGATGAAAACGGTATTTAGGGGTAAAGAGGAGGCTCCAACAGAGACGATACAAACTCCTCATTCGGAGAATTGGTACCAAGATCTGAAGGATGTTCCTTTGATTGCTTTGCCGGAGAAAGCCCTAGTCGGTGCTGCTATGAGTCTTTGTTGGCGTATGAACAGAGAAGATAAACCGGTGTACATGAAGGGTGAGGGTAATATTGCGGTACCCCTGTTTGGGTAGGTGAGTTGACTAACCTGGGCATAGGCCCTGAGAAGAAAAAACGTGTGCCCTCTACTGTTACTACGCCGAAAAAGAATGAGAGGGGAGACAAAAGGTATGTGCCATTCTCCTGACTCCTGGTGTGATTATGTGGTGGTATCTAATTCATTGGAGGGTCTTGCGCCTGCAGTTGTGAGGAGACCTAAATCGAAACCCAGGGATACTGCTGACATCCCTCCATCCAATCCTGATGCCCCTATTGATTTAGAATCAAGTCCTGAGCATTTGTTGAGGAAGAAGGTAGGGAAGAGAAAACAAGCTAATATCGAGGCTGAGGGTCAGCCTGCCAAGAAGGGTCAGAGGAAGAAAATCATCAGAAGGGGCAATCTTGATGACTTTATTGCGAAACCGGCTCTTGGTAGGTGCTTCTCTTTATTTTCCTATTATGTGCATTGAATGTTTGTATCATATATATTGTTCTCTGCAGAAAAACCAACTTCTCCTGTTCCCATGGAGCCATCGTCCGTGGTTAATGAGGATCTTCCGCCCTCTCCTCCTCGCGCCCCTATTAGCGAGCAGTTAGAGAGTACTGACGCCGCTGATAATGAGGCGGAGAAGACTGCTGGGGCAGGGAAACCTGAGTTTGGAAAACCTGCTGCTGTTGCTAAGAACCCGGAGAAAGTTAATCTCCCAGAGGCTGTGGATGTTGATGTTGGACACCCACAATTTCCTGAAGTTATTGCACGAGACTCGGAGAAAGGAAAATCTGCTCAAGAGATTCCTAAAACAACTTATCCTTCTGCGGTCTCTGGTTCTGAGAATGTTGAGAAGAATCCTGGTGGTAACCAAGGTTCTTTTATTCGATCTAATGAAAATTCTCCCATCCGCCCGGATGAAACTCCGGGGGATTACTATTATAGATGCTATTCGGAGAAACAAGCTGATGAGGTTCACACGCCGGTGTGGAAGTTGAAGAAAGGGGATACTTTCTCCGATTAGCATGTGTGTCGAGAGTGGTTGCAGGGAACCTTTCCTCCTGGGGAGATCAAGTTCCAAGAAGGGCGCCCTCGTGAGCAAACTTATCATGCCTACCTTGAAGAGGCTGCTAGCTATACATTCACTACGCATTGTATAGTGCGTGAATGGCATAGCATGCAAAAGGAGTGGGCTGCTTTTAAGGCGTCCAAGAAGAAAGCTGCTGAGGATGAGGCCCGAGCTGCCCAGTTGAGGGCTAAATTAGAAGCTGATCAGGCCAAATTTGAAAATGATAGAAAAACTAAGGAATGGTCAGTTGCGGGGTGGAAGAGAAAGGCGGAGGCTGAAGCTGCACTTCTTTCCAAGGAGCGCAAAAATTGGAAAGAGATTTACGAGAAAGATAATGCTGAGAAGATGGGTCTCCGCAATGTTATCAACAATCTGAAAGCTGAAGTTGAAAAGTTGAAAAAACAAGATACGGAGATCGAAAAATTAAAGAAGGAAAAAGCTGATTCTAAAGTCCCGCGGGATGAAGCGCGTTCTCATAGGGAAAGAAGTGAACATCGAGAGGTACATACCTGCGCAACTCTTGCCCTTAGAGATAAGGAGATAGAAGAACTTATTGCTTTACTATCTGAGCAGGAACAACTTAAGGCGGAAGTTGAGTCTGGTAAGAAAGATTTGGAGCTTGAGCGGACTGAGAAGGCTGAAACTTGCCATCGTCTTGCCGAAACTGAAGAAAAGTTAGAAAATTCTGAAACTGAGCGGGCAACGGCGGAGAGTGAGCTTGAGCCGCTGAAAAGTGATATGTTATGGCTGAAAGAACGCGGAATTGCAAGTGTAAGCTTTTTCTTTCTTTTGTAATTCTCGGAGATGTTTTGCGCGTCCTCTTACTTTTCTTTTCTTTTTTGTGCAGGTTGCCGAATCAGTTCTTAATTCTGAGGAGCTAGATAAAACGGTTGCGCATTTGTTGGTTGCTGCGCGGAATGATGGTTATGCCCAAGGGTATGCGAAGTGTTCTCACCATGTGGTTAATGCTTTAAAGGTCGACTGGGATACTAGCAAGTCTGCTACCCATGGCGTGAATACTGATGCTGCCCTTGTTGCTGCAAAGACGCAATTTAACAATTTACAACTCTCGATTATGGATCTTATTAATGTTGCGTTGCAGTCTGAAGACCATGTGGTGCAGTTGAAAGAGATCTTCCCAGACAGAGAAGATGATGATGAAGATGTTGTTTAGGCTTTTCATCCTTTGTATGAACAATTAACTTGTAGGTTTTGGGATGTGGATCCTGGTTTGTTAATGCGTTGTTGCGTAAGTAACTTTTGGTTGATACACTACCGTGTATGTTTGTAGTTTTTTGTTAAGGCGTGTGGTGCGCCAGTAACTAGTATGAAATGTGTTTTATCTTACAATATTCTGCATGAATACAATTGCTTTGATTATGTAAGGCAAATTGAAGGGGTAAGGTCCAAAAAAACCTTGATTCAAGTACTTGGGACCGGACCACAACCTCTCCCTTCTAAACCTCTTTAGACCTTGCACGGCCGCGCACTAGTCCCACAAAGAGAACTTAGAAGAAAAACAACAAACAGCACCTGCGCGCCAAAAGAAAACTAACGAATCCTTGCGCCAATCTCCATAACAGATAAGGATGAAAATCCTAATAAACACTCCCGCATAAATAATAACCAGACTTGGATATTATTTACTGATACCATACGGTAAGGAGCCACACAGGATTACAACTGTATTCTTCTAGAAGGCTCCATCGTGCACCACCAGACGGTTATAACCGAATGGCCACGTGTCATTATCCCATGCTCCCTTGAAGTCATAATGATGGCATGGAATTGAAAAGAGATCCCGGTCAATTAAACCAGTGTTTCTTCATTGGCGCCCACCGATTTCTTAGTTTCATTCATTTCTTCTCGTTCCGATTCATTTTCTCTTCAGTTCTCTGTTTTCATATGGCAGAAAATTCGTCAATTCACCCATCAGGACCTCGATCTGAAAGTAAGGGTACTGTAACCCGAGCTATCCAGATCGATGGAATCATGGGTAATGAAGAAAGCAACAAAAGTCATCTGGAAGGAAACGGCCTCCTGGCACAAAGGGGAGTTTGTAACCGTCCAGATCTACTCCTGGAAAAAACTCTAGAGCACTAGTTTAGCAGGTTCCAGATCGTCTTGAACCAAATTTTGGCATAAAACGTCAGATCCAGGTTGTCAAACAAGAGATCTGATATTCAAGAAGTAAGTAGGGGAAAATTTGGTACTACAGCATTGGACCCACAGTTAGCTTGTTAGTGGGATATCCAATTCAGTAGTCAAGAAGGAATGGTACGAAAATCAGAAGATACCAATCACCAGGAAGCCAAACCAAAGCAAATAAATATGGTACAAGGAGGTCCCTCACGAAGGACGAACAAACGAAGCCATAATCAACATTGGCGAGAGCAACAAGTTGTATTCCCTGTCGTTCCTGGAGGTCCTCAGGAAGAACGTCAAGTAATTATCACTGGTATCTTCGGCCATTACAGAACTGATTATATGTTCATAGATCCAGGAAGTTCGATGGATATAAACTATGAACAATTTTTCAAACAACTGGACCCAGAAGATAAAGCACGCTTAAAACCAGTTGACTTCCCCCTCACTGGTTTATGCAACGAAGCTGTTTTTCCGCTGGGTCAAATCGCTTTTCCTGTGACTCTCTCAGATGCCGAACACTCGCTCACTGTCACAGCGAATTTCATGGTTATGCCAGCAACATCGTGCCACGATGTACTGCTGGGAAGACGATCTTAGAGAGAATTCAGCATGATTACCTCCATACCGCACGCTGCTTGCGGTTTTCCGACGGAAACCGGAGTAGCAATCTTGTATTCCAGCAAGGAAGTCATCTATGTGGATGATGAACCACCAGCAAAGGTTGCCAAACCTTCAACATCAAACGAGCCAGAAAAATGGGTTCTCAATGAAGAGTATCTGAAGCAAACCATCTTGTTAGGGCATGCAATTTCACCAGCAATACGGGTACAGTTGAAGGAACTACTTTCCAACAACAGAGACATCTTCGCCTGGTCCCCAGCGGACATGACTGGAGTACCACGAGACATAGCGCAGCACTGTTTAAATGTCCGACCTTCAGCAGAACCTGTCGCGCAAGGAAGGCGCAGTCTTAGTGTAGAAAAAGCAGAAGAAATAAACGAGCAAGTAACAGAATTACTCAATGCTGGAATCCTGCGCGAAGTACAGTACCAAACCTGGGTAGCCAACCCAGTAATGGTCCAAAAACACAATGGTGGGTGGCGCATGTGTGTCGACTTCAAAGACCTCAACAAAGCGGCCCGAAAGATTGCTATACACTCCTGGAAATAGACAAGAAAGTTGACTCTCTAGCATCCTTCCGCTGGAAGTGTTTTCTAGACTGTTGTAAAGGCTACCATCAAGTATAGATGAAGGAGGAAGATGAAGACAAAACAGCCTTTCGTACCAATAAAGGCATCTTTTGCGATACGAAAATGCCTTCCGGTCTTCGCAACGCCGGGGCTACCTACCAGCGCTTAATGGATAGAGTTCTCGGAGAAGACATTGGAAAAACAGTGGAAGTTTATATGGATGACCTCGTCATCATGAGCCAAGAAGAAGAAACCATGCTCACAAACATTCAGCGCACGTTTGATTCTTTGCGCAACGTCAATTTAAAGTTAAACCCAACGAAATGCTCCTTCGGAATGGAGGAGAGCAAATTTCTAGGGTCCACAGTAACCAGAGACGGTTTTAAGGTCAACCCGGAGAAAGTACAGGCCATTCAACTAATGACATCGCCAGCAACAGTTAAAGAAATGCAACGTCTCGCCGGACGATTAGCAGCGCTAAACAGATTCTTAGCAAATCACGGCGCGAAGTCTTATCTGTTTATTAGCACGTTACGCAATTGCGCCAAAAAGAGCATTTTTAATGGACACCAGAAGCGTAGAAGGCCTTCAAACAAATGAAGGAATGTTTGATCCAGTTACCAACTCTAACAGCACCATGGGAGGAAGAATCGCTATTCTAATATATGTCCGCAGCGGAAATAGCGGTTGGCGATGTGTTAATGGTAGAAAGAGATGGCGTTCAAACACCAATATACTACCTTAGCAAGATGTTAACTGGCCCAGAGACACGCTACTCTATGTGTAACACCCTGTGTTTCGAAAGTCAAAGTCAACATTGAAGTCAAAGGAAGAAAAGATTGTTAATTGCGATCTGACACTCCTTTGCTCGATTTCTGTTATGACTTCTTTGACTCGTAGTTAGTCTAATTGCTATGTTACGTTAGTTGTATTATGTGGAGTACTTGTTAATAATCGAGGTTTAATCGATGTTTATCGCTTATTTTATCGCTTATTCGCTTTATCGCAATCGCATTCGCAACTCGAATTATGTGTTCTGGATATGGTTTACGTGTGTGTGCTACTTATGTGTTACTTGTGCGTGTTTATTTATGCTTATGTTTATGTTGTGGTGATTTATCGAAACGCAACCGAAACTCTATCATAATCGAATCGCAAACGCTAAACGCAAGTAATTTAGAATGATTGTATGTTAGATATAGTAGTTGGGATTAAAAGTAATTTGAATGAGAAACCCTATCGCATCGCAACGCTCAACACGCGAATCGAAACTGCAAAACTCATCGCGTCGTGCACTTTAATCGAGTGGTCAGCCGATCGAGCTGCCACCCGATCGGACTGCCACCCGATCGAGGTGCCACTCGATCGAGGTACTACCCGATCGGGCTGCCACCCGATCGACCAGCCACTCTCTCCCCCTTTCCCCCACTTTCCTTTTTAGGAAACCCTATAAATACCCCCTGTCACATCAACACTTCACCTTTTTGCACTCTCTGTCCGACCAGCTTGCTCTTTGCCCCATTTCTTCAGATTTCTCGCGATTCTTGTAAGTTTTCCACCTAAATCTTGTACTTTCTTGATCTACACGCACTCCTACACCTTTCTATCTTTTGAATCTTAAACTTTTAACCGTGAAATCACTGGATTTGAGGTGTTCTAGGATGATGTCATCATGGTGTTCTTATGAACTTCATGTTTTGGCCTCAATCCACCAAGAACAACTTAGATCTGATTGATTTCCACACTAATAAACAAAGATCTTGTGTAGATCTGAATATATTCATGGTGAAAAAGGATTGAAAGAGGGTTTCTAACTTTCTTTCAACTCTTTTACACTCAATGCACTAAAAACCGATAGAATCGGAGCTTGTTCCGACCTCCTACTCGTTCTTAGTGTTGGTTGGTTCAAGATCTGGATTCTATCCACGAGAATACTGATTCCAGGTTGAACATGAACAACCGTCACGAACCTGTGAACGGGTCGGATCTGGGTGATTCCTGTCCGATCGGGTCACAATGGTTTTGGCGAGGTTCTGTTGTTTGACATGTTATTGAACAGTCTCGATAAAACTACAAAACTATCAAAACAACCAAGTGTAAGACGAACAGGTCGACTAGGACAGATTGTCGTCCGATCGGACTACCATCCGATCGGATTGCCACCCGCTCGGGTTGCCACCCGCTCGGCTTGCACCTTGGGTCCCACACCTCAAATATATTTCAAACTTCCAGGGTTTTGAACATCGAACGGATTGCTGCCTGACTGGGTTGCCACCCGATCGACCGACCATCCGACCCGGTGATGTTTTGAACTCAACACTTAAACAATTTTCAACATGTTCAATACAAACGGATTGTCACCCGATTGGACTACAATCCGATCGAGTGACAAACTGCTGTGAACTTGTTCTCACTAAAGTGTCCAACCAATCGGATTGTCGCCTGATCGAATGACCATTCAATCGACCGACCTGAAAGGTAGAGATACTTATCTGTTTTCAAAATGCTTCAACGAAAACTTCAAAAGACAAGCCATCATACACAAACACATCTTTCCCAGACAAAGTAACAATCCACTCGAAAGGTCACCCAATCGGATGACCATCCGAGCGGATTGTCACCCGATCGACCGGCTACCCGATCGGATTACCGTCCGATCCACTGCCACACTACTCCGTTTTACGCGTCGCTTATCGTTTATGCTATCGTTCTGATCAGGCTAATCTCGCTCTAAGCGCTCCCTTCATTCCATCATCGTTGTGAGAATACTCGAACCCTTTTTGCTTTCGCACTTTTGGGTGTTACATACGTTACTTATTCTAAATCATATCGAGCACACTACGCAATACTTTAACGCTAACCGTTACCGCATGTTATACATGACTTAATGAATGCTTGTTTGTTATGTTTACACATGGATTGTTGTCTACCTGCCTTAGCAACGATAGTACTATTAGTTTGGACTCAGCACCTGTTCACTCAGGGGTTGTTAAGGACAATTAATCACATGGGTCACAGTGGTGATCATGTAATACGAACTGCCTTGGGCAGTCAAGCCGTAGTCATTGCTATTGATAGGATCATGTCGATAATTTACGTGCTTCATTTCACACTGTGTACGTGCTGGTTATGCGTAAACGATTTCGAAATCTATTATAGCTATTAAACTTGTATGTTCACCTTTACATTATGTGTATTGACTTTTACTTTAACTTATGTGGCAGGTGCTTAAGATGTTTATTTGCTTGGATTGTTGTGAAATCAAGGCTAGGAAAGAGTCTAGAAACCAAGACAATTTATTTTTATTTGATTAAATCTGAGTTGTCGGAACATACTTTTGTTTGAAGAATCTCGATGTCTGTAATAACTTGATTATCTTATGGGTCATGGTATGGGACATGATATTTAAACTATTTGGTAATTTAGTCGTTATGGAATTTCTTTGAATAATCTGTTTTGCTCAGTGTCGCACCCCGATGATTCCGCCATCGGTTGGGGTGTGACTGATTTGTATCAGAGCCATAACTATAGGGAATTAGGCAAGACTCGACCTAGTCCGGGTCGATTTCTTAGAAACGACCTAGTCTGTAGTTTAGGTACCAACAGACGGACTTGTGCGTACCCTTAGGGGTATTGCACGAGCTTACTTGCTATATCTCGCTATTCTCGCCTGCACTACAGTATCACTATACTATAGTTTTCGAAAAATGAACAAGTGATCAGGTCGAGATTAGGTATGAAAACCGTAAACTCTCAACCAAACTGCTTGTTCGACCCGCATTTCATTTATAAACAGGAGGATTTGTGTTAAATCAGGAGTGAAATTCATACTTTGACGCAAAATTTCTCCTTATTTTTATCAAAAACAGGAACGAAGTTGTTAGGTCAGGGGTGAAACTCGAACCTTGATGACTTGTTCCGCATCTATTTTGGTTTTATAAAACTCCCACCAAGGTCTCGACGGACTCCAACGACTTGAAGTCACACTGTAACTGGAAGGATGAGTGCCATTCGCCCAAATTCGAGGCGAGAGCACAGACCCGAAGGCTAAAGTGTGCACTCCGAGTCCTTGTGAATAGTCGAACCACTTTGGGTAGTCGATGTCTATCTAGCCGAGACAATCTATACTCGATTTTATGTGTTTCGATTCTGAGCTCGCAACTGCCGACTCTGATATTCGTCTCTTTTATATGGATTTTATGTGTTTTATATGATTTATCTGTTCTGTGTTTTGATTTTGTTGAATTATTCGCTTTTCGCTTCGCTTTGATCGACACACACGACTCGCACTGCACATCTACCTCAAACCACTAACAAATCGCTACTACATGAGGAACTACTGTACGCTATGTTGCTCGTTGTGTACTCGCTAATCGCAATCTCTATATTCGAACGCGCGCGCGAACTTTGAATGATAGGTTTCTGTATTATGACTGCTTCATGTGTTTATGTGCAATAGGAGAAGGTGAATACGTGCAAAATATAGCGTGTTTTCGTGCTTCTGTGCTTTACGTGCTTATGTGCTTCTGTGCTTATGTGAATCTGTGGTTACGTGTCTATTTGGTAGCGTGATTAAACGTGTTCCTGAGCGTTAGTAGTATTAGGCGTGTGAGGTGAGATTCGATTATATTGTGTTGAGTCCTGCGGCGATGTCTGTTGCAGACAATGTCGTCATCTGGATCTCGCGCTTCTCAAGCTGCTCGCCGAAAGCAAGCAGATAAACGCCTCGCCGCTATGGTTTCTAAGTAAATTGCGAAGGTTGTACCTCAAGTCGTCAGCGAACTGTACGAGAACATGAGCAAATCGTCTGAAGAGTCAAGGACAGACTCGCCAAAGTCTGGGTTTAGCTTCAAGCAGTTCAAAGCATGCGAACCGAAAGAATTCACTGGCGAAGATGGCCCTACGGCTTTATTTCAATGGTTTGATTCGATCGAGTTAACCCTACCACAGAGTGGATGTCCTGACAATCTCCGCACTCTGAATGCTACCGGCGTCTTCCAGTCCCGCGCATTAGACTGGTGGACGGCCGAGAGGAACAAACGCGGAAATGATGCAGCTTATGGTCTGACATGGGATAAGTTGAAGAACGTCATGCTCGAAGAGTTCTGCCCTCCCCGTCAGCGCCAAAAGTTGGAGGATGAATTTTGGCATATCAAGCAGAAAGATGGTGACAACACCCCGTGTTTCGAAAGTCAAAGTCAAAGTCAACATTGAAGTCAAAGGAAGAAAAGATTATTAATTGCGATCTGACACTCCTTTGCTCAATTTCTGTTTTGACTTCTTTGACTCGTAGTTAGTCTAATTGCTATGTTACGTTAGTTGTATTATGTGGAGTACTTCTTAATAATCGAGGTTTAATCGATGTTTATCGCATATTTTATCGCTTATTCGCTTTATCGCAATCGCATTCGCAACACGAATTATGTGTTCTGGATATGGTTTACGTGTGTGTGCTACTTATGTGTTACTTGTGCGTGTTTATTTATGCTTATGTTTATGTTGTCATGATTCATCGAAACGCAAGTGAAACTCTATCACAATCGAATCGCAAACGCTAAACGCAAGTAATTTAGGATGATTGTATGTTAGATATAGTAGTTGGGATTAAAAGTAATTTGAATGAGAAACTCTATCGCATCACAACGCTCAACACGCGAATCAAAACTGCAAAACTCGTCGCGCCGTGCACTTCAATCGAGTGGTCAGCCGATCGAGTTGCCACCCGATCGGACTGCCACCCGATCGAGGTGCCACTCGATCGAGGTGCCACCCGATCGGGCTGCCACCCGATCGACCAGCAACTCTCTCCTCCTTTCCCCCACTTTCCTTTTTGGGAAACCCTATAAATACCCCCTGTCACATCAACACTTCACCTTTTTGCACTCTTTGTCCGACCAGCTCGCTCTTTGCCCCATTTCTTCAGATTTCTCGCGATTCTTGTAAGTTTTCCACCAAAATCTTGTACTTTCTTGATCTACACGCACTCCTACACCTTTCTATCTTTTGAATCTTAAACTTTTAACTGTGAAATCACAGGATTTGAGGTGTTCTAGGATGATGTCATCATGGTGTTCTTATGAACTTCATGTTTTGGCCTCAATCCACCAAGAACAACTTAGATCTGAATGATTTCCACACTAATAAACAAAGATCTTGTGTAGATCTGAATATATTCATGGTGAAAAAGGATTGAAAGAGGGTTTCTAACTTTCTTTCAACTCTTTTACACTCAATGCACTCAAAACCAATAGAATCGGAGCTTGTTCCGACCTCCTACTCATTCTTAGTGTTGGTTGGTTCAAGATCTGGATTCTATCCACGAGAATACTGATTTCGGGTTGAACATGAACAACCTTCACGAACCTGTGAACGGGTCGGATCTGGGTGATTCCTGTCCGATCGGCTCACAATGGTTTTGGCGAGGTTCTGTTGTTTGACACGTTATTGAACAGTCTCGATAAAACTACAAAACTATCAAAACAACCAAGTGTAAGACGATCAGGTCTACCAGGACGGATTGTCGTCCGATCGGACTACTGTCTGATCGGATTGCCACCCGCTCAGGTTGCCACCCGCTCGGCTTGCACCTTGGGTCCCACACTTAAACTATATTTCAAACTTCCAGGGTTTTAAACATCAAACAGATTGCCACCCGATCGACCGACCATCCGACCCGGTGATATTTTGAACTCAACACTTAAACAATTTTCAACATGTTCAATACAAATGGATTGTCACCCGATCGGACTACAATCCGATCGAGTGACAAGCTGCTGTGAACTTGTTCTCACTAAAGTGTCCAACCAATCGGATTGTCGCCCGATCGAACGACCGTTCGATCGACCAACCTGAAAGGTAGAGATACTTCTCTGTTTTCAAAATGCTACAATGAAAACTTCAAAAGACAAGCCATCATACACAAACAGATCTTTCCCAGACAAAGTAATAATCCACTCGAAAGGTCACCCGATCGGATTACCGTCTGATCCACTGCCACACTACTTCGTTTTATGCGTCGCTTATCGTTTATGTTATCGTTCTGATCAGGCTAATCTCGCTCTAAGCGCTCCCTTCAATCCATCATCGATGTGAGTATACTCGAACCCTTTTTGCTTTCGCACTTTTGGGTGTTACATACGTTACTTATTCTAAATCACATCGAACACACTATGCAATACTTTAACGCTAACCGTTACCGCATGTTATACGTGACTTAATGAATGCTTGTTTGTTATGTTTACACATGGATTGCTGTCTACCTGCCTTAGCAACGATAGTACTATTAGTTTGGACTCAGCACCTGTTCACTCAGGGGTTGTTAAGGACAATTAATCACATGGGTCACAGTGGTGATCATGTAATACGAACTGCCTTGGGCAGTCAACCCGCAGTCATTGGTATTTATAGGATCATGTCGATAACTTACGTGCTTCATTTCACACTGTTTACGTGCTGGTTATGCGTAAACGATTTCGAACTCTATTATAGCTATTAAACTTGTATGTTCACCTTTACACTATGTGTATTGACTTTTACTTTAACTTATTTGGCAGGTGCTTAAGATGTTTATTTGCTTGGATTGCTGTGAAATCGAGGCTAGGAAAGAGTCTAGAAACCAAGACAATTTATTTTTATTTGATTAAATCTGAGTTGTCGGAACATACTTTTGTTTGAAGAATCTCAATGTCTGTAATAACTTGATTTACTTATGGGTCATGGTATGGGACGTGATATTTAAACTATTTGGTAATTTAGTCGTTATGGAATTTCTTTGAACAATCTGTTTCGCTCAGTGTCGCGCCCTGATGATTCCGCCATCGGTTGGGGTGTGACACTATGATAGAAAAGCTCATCCTCGCACTGGTACACGCATCACGAAGACTACGCCGGTACTTCTCTGGCCATGTTATTACAGTACTCACTAATTATCATGTAGGTTAAATTCTATCCAAACCCGACATCGCGGGGAGATTGGCCAAATGGGCCATCGAGCTAGGAGGATACAATATCCTATACAAACCTCTACCAGCAATTAAAGGGCAAGTATTAGCGGACTTCGCCACTGAAGTTCCCGTAGACAAAATACAGTCTTCGATTGGTTAGCCCAGACATTTACGAGCTCACATACGCAATACGCCTAGATTTCAAGAGTACAAACAACGAGGCAGAATACGAGGCATTTCTCATAGGCCTCCGTCTGGTTCTTAAAATGGGAGCAAAAAACCTTGAAGCTCAAGTCGATTCAAAGCTAGTGGCTGAACAAGTTAATGGTCATTATGACGCTAAGGGTGAAGCCATGGCCTTATATCTGGAGCAAGCGCAAATGCTTATCAGCCAGTTCCAAACATTCAAGATAGTTCATATAAACATAAGCGAAAATAAACATGCCGACGCACTGAGCAAACTGGCCGCCACCAGTTTTAAACATCTAGCAAAAGAAGTACGCATCGAGGTATTATCCAATCCATACGTCCCTCTAAGACAAGTAAACATCGTCGAGGTCGGCAACCCATCCTGGATGTCATCGATCATCATGTACCTACAGCATGGCAAACTTCCAGAAGGAAAACCAGAAGCTAGGAAGATCCAAAACAAAGCGCTGAACTACGAAATGGCGGACGGTATCTTATACCGGAAATCATTCATTGGTCCACTCTTACGCTGTGTCGATAAAACTGATGCGCAATACTTAGTCAGAGAGATTCACGAAGGACTATCTGGGATTCACGCCGGACCACGCATGGTAGTGGCGAAGATCATGAATGCAGGCTATTATTGGCCAGGAATGCGTGTGGACGCAGTAGAACTATTACGCAAATGCGCAGCATGTCAACGACACGCGCCAAAAACCCTCCGTCCAAAAAATCCTCTAGTTCCGGTTGCCTCGGCCTGGCCTTTCCAACAATGAGGTATCGACCTCGTCGGTCCTTTTCCAGGCGCGCCCGGTGCAGTTAAATTCATCATTGTGGCAGTTGACTACTTCACCAAGTGGGTCGAAGCTAAGGCATTAGCGTCAACCACAGCAATGGTAATCCGCAAGTTCATATGGAAACATATTATCTATCGATTTGGGTTGCCATTGCGCATCATTTCAGATAACGGCACAAACTTTGCCTTAGAAGACCTTCAGAAGTGGTTCAAAGAAATGAAAATCGAGCACAGCTTTGCCTCTGTGGCACACCCACAAGCAAATGGGCAGGTTGAAAGCATAAATAAACAAATAGTTAATGGCATCAAGGCAAGATTAGGCACTGCGTGAAGAGGATGGGTGGATGAGCTCCCTAGCATCTTATGGGCTCACCGCGCCATGCCAAAAACAAGTACAGGGGAAACCACATTTAGCCTTGTATATGATTCGGAGGCAGTAATCCCAGCAGAGATCGGCCTCCCATCACCGCGCATGATCGCCATGGAAAAGCAAGATAGTGAAAAAGAACGAAGAATGGATTTGGACCTTATCGAAGAAAGGCGCGAAAACGCAGCCATTGTAGAAGCAAGGTAAAAATCCAAATTAGAAAAATACTACAACGCGCGTGTACGCGTGTACACCTTTATCCCAGGGGATTTCGTCCTGCGCGATAACGAAGCGTCCAACGCGGAAAAACTAGGAAAATTAGCACCTAAATGGGAGGGACCGTACATTATCAATGAAGTCCTGGGCAAAGGGGCATACACATTAAAGAGGCTCGATGGAACAAACGTTCCCCGCACCTGGAACACGCAGCAGGTGCATAGGTGCTACATGTGACCAAGCCAGACTATTCGCCATAGAGGGCCAGACTTATACAGGCAATGTATTTATTCTAATTAATTCACTTTGTATCCATCGACCCCGCGCCTTATTAATACAAAGATTATCCTTACACATTTTACTGTTTATTACAAATTGCATGTAATTCCTTTTGGTACACGCGAAAACAATATGGTGAAACATTGAAAGCCCCATGAACGGTCCAACGGGCACAAGTCCTGCGCACAGTCCAGACCTACGTTCACACATGAGCTCAATACTATTCTCATTCGCTTTACCTAAACAAAGTAATTATACACATGCAAGAGGACGAGGATCAACAATCCAGGGGTTTGCATCTTCCCCGTCATCCACAACAGGAGCAACCGCATGACCACCATTCGGAATCTCGGTCGGAAGAGCTGAACGGGGATCACGGAGACGCCACTGGTACACAATCGAGCAACTCCCCCTCCGACCAATCGGAAATACCCGAGTTACGGCATATGCTGACAGTCGGGTAACTCCCTCATTATTATCATCGGCAAAATGAGAACGGACAGGATTCCTTGAGCACTCCGATCGAACAACTCCATGAACATTTTCGTCTCCGACACCGTCTTCTGGCGATAAGCCCGCAAGCAGAAGAAGACCATCAGCAGCTTCAAAAACATCCAAAATTTCCGAGACTCTCCGGGAACGGAATCGACGCCTAGCTCTCATATTGACAAATTGGTAAAGTTTTACAACTTCTATATGTATATATAGTACAAGCAAAATGACGTCAGAGATAGTAGAAAATGTGATGATTAAGTGTCAAATCATCCCCCTTTGAAACGGCGCTGCCACTGTAAGTGTCATGTCCCATTAAATACATTCTAACAGGGTCTGCACGAATTCCAAGAAGCCACAGTTCAACGAGAAGACGAAAGGGTAATATAAAATACGTTTCCATTTTTAGATGACATAAACAGCAGACATATCATGATTAGAAAAGTTCCTCAACAGAACAGTTCAGAGAGATATAAATATCTTTCTTCTCAAGATTTCTATTTTTTCCAAAAACAAGATTTTCAAAAATTAGAGTAATGAGCAAGAGTATCTTTTCCCAAAAGATTCTCCACTTCCGCGCTAAAAACTTTACAGCAAAAGCACCTCTCTCTCGTCATAGTCCAGTGCTCTACATATTTGCATAAGAGCAACACTAGACTGGGGGGACTTGAAGGGGTAAGGTCCCAAAAAACCTTGCTTCAAGTACTTGGAATCGTACCACAACCTCACCCTTCTAAACCTCTTTAGACCTTGCGCGGTCGCGCATTGGTCCCACAAAGAGAACTTAGAAGAAAAACAATAAACAGCACCTGCGCGCCAAAAGGAAAGTAACGAATTCTTACGCCAATCTCCATAACAGATAAGGATGAAAATCCTAACAAACACTCCCGCATAAATAATAACCAGACTTGGATATTATTTACTGATACCATACGGTAAGGAGCCACACAGGATTACAGTTGTATTCTTCTAGAAGGCTCCATCGTGCACCACCAGACGGTTATAACCGAATGGCCACGTGTCATCATCCCAGGCTCCCTTGAAGTCACAATGATGGCACGGAATTGAAAAGAGATCTTCACTTGCCCACTTTCCACGTGGCAATACCCCAACCGATGATCAGAGATCGCGATCTGTGTGCTCTCACACTCGTTAAGTGATTAACGGATGGAAAAATAACCACTTACGGAAATAGCACTTTCCGTTAATATTTCGCCAACAGGTTTTCCCGCCCAAACTTTAACTATAAATAGAAGGATAATTCATGTCACACCCCCAAAATACCACATGCGGAAACCCCCGCGAGGCGTGTAACGTACCAGGATCTAGCCACCAATCACATTGAATCGTACATAGTATTAAATAATAGTTTCCATTTATTTCATAAAGTAAACTCAAACACAAATCCAAAAGAAATACGTTCAGCGGAAGCATAAGATAAGTAGTTATTTCAAGTGTTTCAAAACATGAATGCAATAAAAATTAAACTCGTATCCAAGGGCTACGACCCATGACAACTCCAGCACTCCCAGATAGCAAGTTCCAATCCATATACATAAGGACCTGCAAGCATGTAGAAAAAGTGTATCAGACAGGCTGGTGAGTTCACAGTTTGAGTTAACCGTTTAATACCAAGTAGTGATTTAAGATTCGTTAAGACTGTTATGTTGATAATAACTCGATACCGCAGACATCCCTTTTTTCCCTTCCCCAATGCTCAATCAAACATTGGTCAAGATTTAAAGTTATTAGTTCACGCCCGTCCTATCCAGGTACGTCGTGAGGGTGCCAAACCTAATAGCGCTATCAACTAATAACCATGTTGCCCTACAAGCAACAACCGGTAGTAATGATGGGACTTAAGTGATAGAGAGTGAGTGTATTATCCAACCATAACATTTACTGAAAAACCGATGCATATCCCCTGCAAGGATAGCGTTGTGAAATCCGCCTCACATCCCCTATAAGGATGTGTGTATTTGAAAACCACCTCATATCCCCTACAAGGATATGGGTTTACGAAATCCGTTTACAAGTTTTACCAGTTTGATTGTCCCCACCGGACGCATGCTTGTTTTGAGAGAAGTGAACTCACCTTGGTTTGCTCGGTATGATAAGCTACTTGTGCACACTTAAACAATCACAGCCTATGGTATTCATGTATTGATCAGTTTACATTCATTTGGTTCGCATAATCAAGTATAGTGATAATGTACATTTCAAGCAGTGATTTTCGTATAGCACATAGCAATTATGTAGCTCATAAAATCCTCAGTTCTCATGCATGTTTCACAACAGTGTTTAACAGTTAATTGCGCTTATTCAATCAACTCATATTTCCACAGTCATAACCAACAGACAGTAACAATGTCATTCATTATCATGCACATTCTAAGCAATCAGTCAGTTGATGTGTTAACATTTAGTGCGACGAAACATTGAAACCTTTCGTCGATCAGTTGAGTGACAAAACTCCAAAGGTTTCGTCGACAAATGAGTAGCGAATCCTCAGGTGTTTCGTCGGGTCAGGATTGGACGAAACATCGCAAGTTTCGTCGAGGGTTATTCCATGCCATTCCTCTTCGGATAATAGAACAGTTACAGTTCCTATGATTTCTAACAGCTATCGAGTTATCGATTTTACAGTTTCAACAACAATAGTAAATCCATGTTTTAACCCTCTATCTACGAGTAATTATTGAACATTTGATTTATTCTAACCCTAGCCGTTTCGTCGAACTGTTAAACCTTTCAGCAATGGTTAATCATCATGTGTTCAACTAGATACACGAAATTAACGATTTACAACAACAGCATCCTTATCGTATTCACAGCGTGTATGATCTCTAATCAAACTCTACATCCAGATCACAATGACAAGATCACATTAACAGTTGAATTATATCATCAAATCGACATCAGTTTAAACACACTAGATCTAGATCTACCATTCTATAATTCTGGTGATGATCCTATGTTTTAATACGTTGATATATAATCACACTACTTGCACAAAGAGAATTACAACAATAAGAATTGGGTCATACCTACCGAGTGAGTGAGGTCGGGAATCAAAGTGATTTGGAGAACCAAGGACTACCGACAGTTCGAAAAGGAGAAGAGAGAAAACTAGGGTTTCGCTATAATAAACGTTACGTGCAGTTAAGGGTGTTTTATACAACTGATTCATGCTTGTGCCTCACCTGGGCCTCAAGACCATACGGCGACGACGAAACATCCAAGCGAGCGACGAAACTCCCTAAGTTTCGTAGGGTGGAGATGATGACGAAACATAACTATGTTTCGTCGAGTTCGGGTTACAACGGGAGTCCTATGTTTCGCCAAATAGAAGATGTATGTGATAGGACTGTACAGACTTAAACAGCTCATGAACTTTCATTAAATAACCACACAATCGTGCAACATCTTAATCACATACCACACGTGAACAAGTTATATTGAAACAAGTTACATTAATCATATACTAAACACTTTGTGAAACGAATAACGTGTCAAGTAAGGGCCCGAAAACTCGGGTTGTCACATCATCCCCAACTTGAAAGAAATTTCGTCCCGAAATTTGACAAGTAAACCAAAACCGGCGGAGTGTCGGATCAGGATGACTGTGGATTTTTTCCAGGTACCACATCATCCCCAACTTGAATGGGAATTTCGTCCCGAAATTCACTAGTTGCATTTGATTTAGACTTGTCGGCTGGGAATAGATGAGGGTACTTGAGCTTCATCTAATCCTCACGTTCCCACGTGAACTCCGGTCCACGTCTTGAGTTCCAACGAACTCTCACAATCAGCATACGGCTGTGCTTACGGACCTTGACCTCCCGGTCCATAATTTCTATTGGTTCTTCGATAAACTGTAACTTGTCATCAATTTTGAGTTCTTGGAACGGTACTACAAGTGTCTCATCGGATAAACGCTTCTTCAACTGCGAAACATGAAAAACATCATGGACGTTACCCAACTCAACAGGTAACTCAAGCCTGTATGCCACCTTACCGATTCGTTCCAGAATTTTGAATGGCCCGACATAACGCGGATTGAGCTTGTCGCGTTTCCCAAAACACACGAAACCCTTCCAGGGTGAGACCTTCAACATGACACGATCATTAACTTTGAATTCTAAAGGTTTCCTACGCTTATCAGCATAGCTTTTCTGACGGTCATGCGCTGCTGCCATCCTATTCCTGATCTGAACAATCTTTTCTGAAGTTTCTAACACAAGTTCAGGGCCTGTGACCTGTCTGTCATCCACCTCAGCCCAACAGAGAGGTGAACGACACTTTCGTCCGTACAATGCTTCGAATGGAGCTGCCTGAATGCTGGTGCGATAACTATTGTTATAAGAAAACTCTACCAAAGGAAAGTGCTTCTCCCAACCCTTGCCAAAATCAATAACGCACACCTGCATCATGTCTTCTAGTGTCTGGATGGTTCGTTCACTTTGACCATCCGTCTGTGGGTGATAAGCAGTACTCATGCTGAGTTGACAGCCAAACAATTTGTGCATCGACTGCCATAACTCCGAGATGAAATGCGGGTCACGGTCAGAGATAATAGAAGTCGGCACCCCGTGCCTAGAACCACTTCCTTGAGATAGACGGCAGCTAGCTGTGAGAACTTATCTGTTTCCTTGATTGCTAGAAAGTGTGTTGACTTCGTGAGACAATCAACGATCACCCAATTGGTATCATTCCCGCTTTGCGTTCTAGGTAGCCCAGTGACAAAATCCATTGCGATTTGCTCCCATTTCCACATGGGTATTTCTGGTTGTTGAAGCAATCCAGACGGTTTCTGATATTCCACTTTAACCTTCGAACATGTCAAACACATACTGACATAAGTCGCGATGTGAGCTTTCATCTTCGGCCACGAATACATGACTTTGAGATCTTGATACATCTTATCTGAACCTGGGTGAACGGAGTATCGAGACTTGTGTGCTTCATCCATCACAAGTTCTCTAAGGTTGCCGAATACAGGAATCCATACACGCTCCATGAAGTAGAAGATATCATCCGATCTCTCTACAAGTTGTTTATCCATGCCCCTTAAGTACTCTGCTTCAATGTTTTCCTCTTTCAACGCTTCAGTTTGTGAAGCACGGATCTGATCAGGTAGGTTAGAATGGATGGTGAGCTGCAGAGCGCGAACACGCTTTGGTTTCGTTTCCTTCCGACTGAGGTCATCAGCTACAATGTTATCCTTACCCGGATGATACTTGATGGCACAATCATAGTCGTTCAAAAGTTCTACCCAACGACGCTGTCGCATGTTCAATTCCTTCTGGTCGAATATATATTGAAGGCTCTTGTGATCGGTATAAATAGTACATTTGGTACCGTATAAGTAATGCCTCCAGATTTTGAGCGCAAACACCACGGCTCCCAACTCCAAGTCGTGAGTCGTGTAATTCTTTTCATGGACCTTCAACTGTCAAGTGGCGTAAGCTGTGACTTTCACGCGTTGCATCAACACGCAACCGAGACCTTTAATAGAGGCGTTGCAATATACAAAAAAATCTTCGGTACCCTCAGGTAGAGACAAAATCGGTGCACTGCAAAGTTTTTGCTTTAGAAGCTGAAAGGCGTCTTCCTGTTTCGTTCCCCAAGTATATACTACACCCTTCTGTGTCAGAGCAGTGAGAGGTTGAGCGATCCTTGAAAAACCCTCAATGAATCTTCAGTAGTACCCAGCGAGACCAAGGAATTGTCGCACCTCCGAAGGATTCTTTGGTGCTGCCCAATTCCTGATTGAGTCAATCTTAGCAGGATCCACGTGTATCCCCTCGTTAACAATGTGGCCGAGGAAGTGTACTTCTCGAATTCAGAAGTCACACTTAGAAAACTTTGCGTAGAGCTGCTCCTTCCTCAGAAGCTCCAAGATAAGACGTAGGTGTCGCTCGTGATCTTCCTTTTTCTTCAAATAGATCAGAATGTCATCGATGAACACAATGACAAAATCGTCAAGGTTAGGTTTACATATGCGGTTCATGAGATCCATAAATACCGCTGGTGCATTAGTTAACCCGAATGGCATGACCAGAAACTCGTAATGACCATAACGCGTGCGAAAAGCTGTTTTTGGGACATCCTCCTCTCGGACTCTCATAGCCCGATCTTAGATCAATCTTCAAATAGTAGCTCGACCCTTGCAACTGGTCGAACAGGTCGTCGATGCGAGGTAAGGGGTAACGATTCTTGATCGTCACCTTGTTGAGTTCGCGATAATCAATACACGTGCGAAAGGATCCATCCTTCTTTTTCACAAACAAGACTGGGGCTCCCCAAGGCGAAGAACTGGGTCGGATAAAGCCCTTATCCAACAGTTCCTGAAGTTGATTCGACAACTCTTGAAACTCCCTAGGTGCTAGACGATATGGTGCGCGAGCAATCGGAGCTGCTCCTGGTGTAAGATCAATGTGGAACCCCACCTGACGATGTGGAGGTAAACCTGGAAGTTCCTCAGGAAAAACGTTAGGAAACTCCCGTACGGCTGGTATATCATCAATTTTCTTCTCTTCATGCTGAGTATCAGTAACAAGTGCAAGAATAGCAGGGTAGCCCTTTCGTAAACACTTCTGGGCTTTCATAGATGAAATGATGTTGACAGTTGCACCGCTTCAATGACCCTGAACAGATAATAATTCCCCGCTAGGGAGAGGTACACGCACGATCTTCTCCTTGCAAAGTATTTCTGCTTCGAGTTTGGACAACCAGTCCATACCAACGACTATATCAAAACTACCAAGAGTGATGGGAAGAAGGTCAATGTCGAACACTTGACCTAGAAGATCGAGTTTACACCCTAAATATACATGTGTAGCTTCTATCGTCTTACCATTAGCTATTTCTACTACATGCTTGCTTACAAGAGGCGCAGGACTTAACCCTAGCTGACGACTGAATCCCAAAGACACATAACTCCAGTCGGCACCAGAGTCGAATAATACAGAAGTAGTAATATCATTAACAGAGAACGTACCGGTCACGACGTTGCCATCGTTCCTTGCATCGCCTGCCCCAATAGTGAATGCCCTACCGCGAGCGCCATTCCTACCGTTATTTCCATTGTTGTTGCTTCCAGCGTTGTTTGTTGTTATTCTGGCGATTACCCCCATTGTTATTGTTGGCATTCTGATTTAGTTGCGGGCAATCCCTCTTAAAATGCCCTTCACTGCCGCACTGATAGCATACCCTCTGATTACCCCGATTCTGCTGGGGTTGTTGCCTCTGTTGCTATTGCTGAGACTGCTGCTGTTGTTGCTTGGGGTATGGAGCTCTACAATCCTTTGCCATGTGACCCAGCTTGTCACACCTTTGACATGCTCGACTACACTGGCCATAGTGATGGTAACCACACTTATTGCACTTCGGCTGTTTTCCTGTGTAGCCGGAAGTCTGGCTGTGGTTCTGATTCTGGTTGACAGAGGAACGACTAGCTGAAACTGCGGGTGTTGTTGTTGTCAGGCTTCTTCTGAGATTGACTTGCACTGGTTGTTTTGTCAGTATCGCTCCATTTACGCTTATTATCACTAGCTGGCATAGTAACTGTGGTTGCAGCAGCAGTAGTGGCAGAAACACGTGGTGGTAGCGAACCACTCTCCACCACCTGATCGGTGATCTTGTGGGCCAAACGGACAATCTGAGGTAAGTTGTTGATGTCACACCCCCAAAATCCACATGCGGAGTATCACCGCTAGGAGGCGTGACTGACCAGGATCAAGCCACCAATCATATTGAACAAAGCATGTAAGTAAATATAAAATCCAACACAATGTAATTGGTGTCCAATCAAAACATAGTTTAAGTTGTAAGCAGAAGCATAATGTTTAAAACCAAAGCATAAGTTTAAATGTTTCGAATGTTTAACATGGCACACAACTGTCCATGTCCCACAACGACCACGCCTCCTCGTGCAAGCTCCATAAGCACCTAACGACCTGTAAGGCATGTAACAACAAGTCAACAACAAAGTTGAGCGAGTTCACAGTTGGTTGTTTAGTTTTAGTGTTTGTTTCAAAAACCATAAGTTGTTTCATAAACCACGAGTTAACCAATATCCTTGTTTCCCAAACGATATCCATAACCAGTGGGGGCTTCCCCATGTAAACCACTAGACCGTTACCATATTGACAACTGACGAACAATAAGTTGTACCCTACGTCAATGTCTATCATCATTGACTAAGTGCCCAGATCCATTAGTACACGTCCATCCTACCGGCACGGTGTGAGGCTTGTCAACCCTAATAGCGGTATTAACTAATGACCCGCTCGCCATTGGCCCGGCGATTAAGTCGATATAAAAATGAGGGACTTCATGATAGAGTTTTGTCTAGTAAGTTAATGTTGTCGTCCTTCCTATGGAGGAGCGGAGGTACGTAATCTACCCAAGGAGATTACGCAGGTTCAATGTTGTCGTCCTTCCTGTAGAGGAGCGGAGGTACATATTCTACCCAAGGAGAATATGCAGGTTCTATTTAGTTTCTTTACCCATTCCCTAACCACCGGGAATCCCATGCCTTATGGAAAGTGTGAACTCACCTTGGTTTGCTCGGCAGATAAGCAAAATGGTCACTCGAGCTATATGTGGTCAACCACGTCCTAACATGGTTACCATACAAGTCAGGTCTAGGTTCAAATAGCACATAAGTTTACACAGAACTATCAAGTCAAGAGCACGAAAGGATCATGGTAAGCACGTAGAACATGTTAAGCAAATCAGTTAAATACATAAAGCCCAATCTTGTGCGATCAAGATGTATTGGGCTGGAGTAACAGTGTAAACCCAATAGCATCTTGTGCGATTGGGTAGTTGAAACCCAAACAACTACCCGACCCAACATGTTGTGCGATCAGCACAACCTTGTGCGATCCAATTAAAAACCCGGCCCAAACTAATAAGAAGTCCAGCAGCTTGTGCGATTGAGTTGGGCCACACGGCCCAATGACGTAACAACTCAATCAACCGTGTGTGGCCCAAGTCTTGTGCGATCATGCATAACCTAGTTGTACACTGTGCTTTTGTGTGACTGTACCCCGTCTTGTGCGATGCACCTTGTGCGATCAGATCAGGTCTTGTGTGATCTGATCTTGTGCGACCGATAGACTTGTGCGATTGGTTAAGTGATTCTCCTAAAATCATGCTATCAGTTACAACAACTTCCTAATTCTCATCCATTCAATTAAATCATCACTAACAGTTTCCATCTCTACTTTAATCGATCAAATCATGGTTCTCATCACATAATTTATATGAATTCTAATCATATTCAAAACATACTCGATCATGCCTTAAACCCGAACACATACACACAGCCGATTTCATTGCATCCATTCGGTTCTTAGATCAATAGCATACAATCCGATTTACATAAACATCATCACATAAACCCTAATTCCAAATCAACACTAGTTTCACAATTATCATATAGGTTCGGTTCGATCATTTAAAGGCATCAACCAATTATATATATATCATTTGTTCATACATTAACACAACATCAGAAATCATTCATCATTCATACTAACAACCCTAGCTATCATATCAACTCATGGAATCATAATACCATCTAACAAAACAATAACCATGAAACACTAACCGGTTAGAAGGTAGAACAAGGATGATCCGAACAAGAAAGCTTCAAAAGAAGGGGATGTTGGCCGTTGAGTTTGAGAGGGAGAGGGAGAGGCTTAGGGTTTGCTAAACTTTGTGTGTTTTGGTGAAGTGTAGAATTTATACTAACACACTAGGGGTTATTCGAACTAAGGGAGTGGGCCGAACCCTTCATGGGTTGCCCTTATGGTTCGAGTACAAGAGCGTGGCCTGAATAAGGCTTGTGCGATTACATACATACATTACACAAGATCACATAACACGTAACACATATTCATTAAAACCAACATATCAACTTGTCATATAGAGTTCATACACGTTACATTAAACACAAAGACAGGTTCTGAAATACGAGTTGTCACAATTGAGGTTAGCTGCAGTAACCAAACCCTTCACCCGTGGAGCTAATCCCTTGATGAACAGTTCAATTCTCCGGTACGGAGGTCGGGACAAGTTCGGGCACATGATAGCCAACTCATGAGACCGTTTCACACATGCCTCAATCTCGGATCCCACCATCTTCAGATCATAATACTCATTCTCCAATTTCTGAATCTCATCACGAGGGCAATACTGAATACTCCTCCCTTATCAACTCCTTAAAATCGCCCCAAGTAGTGGCATTTGCCACCTCGATGCCCAACATCTGAACCTGGGCATTCCACCATGTCAGGGCACCATCCTCGAGAGTGCCTGATGCGTACTTCACTCTGTCCCCAGCAGGACAGTTACACATTGCAAATACTGATTCTGACTTCTCAAACCAACGCAGGAGTCCTACAGCCCCTCCAGTCCCACTGAAGGTATGTGGCTTATAGTCCATGAACGTCTTGAACGTACACGCAGGAGGCTTATTATGATTTTGATTCACTTGCTGACCTAAAGGCATAAGAAAATACAACATACGAGTAAGAGTCGAATTCATGACACGAAAATAAGGAGTATTTGGCACGCGCCGTACCAGCCTGATAAGCCGCTAAGGCTTCAGCCACTCGTGTGTTGATCAGGTCAGTTAGTTCGGCTTGTGTCATTGCGATGTGGCCACGTCCACCATTGCGGCCACCATTGCGTCCACCATTGCGTCCACTCATGATTCTATATAAGGAGAGGGAACAAATTTAATAATCGAGATAAGGTAGGAGTCAAATCTCACGTTAGCATCTACAAACTACGAAGTTTACACCAAATATTAGGGTGGAACCCTTCTCACACTCGTTAAGCCTCACTGGGACTCACATACACCCACATTATTATTATTATGTGTGCACCCATAATAATAAGGCAATTTGCATGCTTATCTTAGTGCCTCTTAACTTGCGCTAAAAGTTTCCCCCACATTCAAATAGCAAATGAAAGGTATTACAGGATTACGAATCATAAAAGTAGAAGAGTAATGCCATACTGTCAAATCACCACAGTATCTAATATATCGTTTCATGCAAGCTGTGAGTGTGTGTAACTACTAAACAAGTATTGCATAAAGTAAACAGAGGACGAACCTTGTAATCTAGAGCTGAGTGTCATGGTCGATTTTCAAAGTTGTTCGGTTATAGTCTGGTTTTATAAAAACGTTTTAAAACCTAGTTCACTATAACCAGTGGCTCTGATACCAAACTGTCACACCCCCAAAATACCACATGTGGAAACCCCCGCGAGGCGTGTGACGTGCCAGGATCTAGCCACCAATCACATTGAACCGTACATAGTATTTAATAAAAGTTTCCATTTATTTCATAAACTAAACTCAAACACAAATCCAAAACAAATACGTTCAGCGGAAGCATAAGATAAGTAGTTATTTCAAGTGTTTCAAAACATGAATGCAATAAACATTAAACTCGTATCCAAGGGCTACGACCCATGACAACTCCAGCACTCCCAGATAGTAAGTTCCAATCCATGTACCTAAGGACCTGCAAGCATGCAGAAAAAGTGTATCCAACAGGCTGGTGAGTTCACAGTATGTGTTAACCGTTTAATACCAAGTAGTGATTTAATATTCGTTAAGACTGTTATGTTGATAATAAATCGATACCGCAGACGGCCCTTTTTTCCCTTCCCCAATGCTCTATCAAACATTGGTCATGATTTAAAGTTATTAGTTCACGCCCGTCCTATCCAGGTACGTCGTGAGGGTGCCAAACCTAATAGCTCTATTAACTAATAACCTTGTTGCCCTACAAGCAACAATCGGTAGTAATGATGGGACTTAAGTGATAGAGAGTGAGTGTATTATCCACCCATAACGTTTACTGAAAAACCGATGCATATCCCCTGCAAGGATAGCGTTGTGAAATCCGCCTCACATCCCCTACAAGGATGTGGGTATTTGAAAACCGCCTCATATCCCCTACAAGGATATGGGTTTACGAAATCCGTTTACAAGTTTTACCAGTTTTATTGTCCCCACCGGATGCATGCTTGTTTTGAGAGAAGTGACCTCACCTTGGTTTGCTCGGTATGATAAGCTACTTGTGCACACTTAAACAATCACAGCCTATGGTATTCATGTATACGTGATCAGTTTACATTCATTTGGTTCGCATAATCAAGTATAGTGATAATGTACATTTCAAGCAGTGATTTCCGTATAGCACATAGCAATTATGTAGCTCATAAAATCCTCAGTTCTCATGCATGTTTCACAACAGTGTTTAACAGTTAATTGCGCTTATTCAATCAACTCATGTTTCCACAGTCATAACCAACAGACAGTAACAGAGTCATTCATTATCATGCACGTTCTAAGCAATCAGTCAGTTGATGTGTTAACATTTAGTGCGACGAAACATTGAAACCTTTCGTCGATCAGTTGAGTGACGAAACTCCAAAGGTTTCGTCGACAAATGAGTGGCGAATCCTCAGGTGTTTCGTCGGGTCAGGATTGGACGAAACATCACAAGTTTCATCGAGGGTTATTCCATGCCATTCCTCTACGGATAATAGAACAGTTACAGTTCCTATGATTTCTAACAGCTATCGAGTTATCGATTTTACAGTTTCAACAACAACAGTAAATCCATGTTTTAACCCTCTATCTATGATTAATTATTGAACATTTGATTTATTCTAACCCTAGCCATTTCATCGAACTGTTAAACCTTTCATCAATGGTTAATCATCATGTGTTCAACTAGATACACGAAATTAACAATTTACAACAAGAGCATCCTTATCGTATTCACAGCGTGTATGATCTCTAATCAAACTCTACATCTAGATCACAATGACAAGATCACATTAACAGTTGAATTATATCATCAAATCGACATCAGTTTAAACACACTAGATCTAGATCTACCATTCTATTATTCCGGTGATGATCCTATGTTTTAACACGTTGACATATAATCACACTACTTGCACAAAGAGAATTGCAACAATAAGAATCGGGTCATACCTACCGAGTGAGTGAGGTCGGGAATCAAAGTGATTTAGAGAACCAAGGACTGCCGACAGTTCGAAGAGGAGAAGAGAGAAACCTAGGGTTTCGCTATAATACACGTTACGTGCAGTTAAGGGTGTTTTATACAACTGATTCATGCTTGGACCTCACCTGGGCCTCAAGCCCATACGGCGATGACGAAACATCCAAGGGAGCGACAAAACTCCCTAAGTTTCGTAGGGTGGAGATGATGACGAAACATAACTATGTTTCATCGAGTCCGGGTTGCAACGGGAGTCCTATGTTTCGCCAAACAGAATCGCCAAACAGAAGATGTATGTGATAGGACTGTACAGACTTAAACAGCTCATGAACTTTCATTAAATAACCACACAATTGGGCAGCATCTTAATCATATACCAAACGTGAACAAGTTATGTTGAAACAAGTTACATTAATCATATACTAAACACTTTGCGAAACGAATAACGTGTCAAGTTAGGGCCCGAAAACTCGGGTTGTCACAAATCAGGTATAATCTTCAAGTTACATTCACTTCACTTTCACTTCTTCTTCATAAACCCTGTACTTATTCTCAGGCCGGAGGGTGGTCACGGAGAGAACCTCCATTCTCCCCGTGGCGAGTCTAACGGTGGTTTTTTTGCAGTTACTGTGAGAAGAAGAAGATTTACCACCCACGAACCGAACGAGAAGAGATAAACCCTTTTATGCAGATTCAAACCCCCTGGTTCAGTTGATCCCGGTCAATTAAACCAGTGTTTATTCAAGAATAAAGGTGGTATACAACTAATGTGTGAATGTAAGGCCATGCGCTATGTGTGTGATCGCTGACCGCTCATGAGGCTTGTATTATATCTACCATAATGTTTTTGCACTTACCAAAAGGAATTGCATGCACTTTGTAATAAACACAGAAATAATAGAACTTTGTTTTGATTCATGATAGGGCACAGATGTAACGCCTCGTATTTTTGTATTTCTATGTTCTTAGAAAATACGTATTTGTTTTCCTATTTTTGGAATCACCGTAAAAAAACGGATTAAAAACGGAAAGCAACGCATTTTACGCGCTTTTAACGCAACCGTCAACGAACGCGTCACGCACTTATCTCCGACATCATTTACGTGTCTCAATCCTGAAAATAATATCCCACAACATTCCACGACGTCCAGGTTTGAAAACAGGTTCAGAACCATATCAGGCCGCACAAGACACAAGAATCGGGCTTGTGGGCCTTGGGCCCAAGCCCACTTGAGAACCCTAGAATAAATACCTTGCTATAAACTCAAAACCCTTATTTTCTTTCAAATGTTCCAGCCGGTCACATTTGTCTTCCCTCCCAAAAAATTCCCTATCTTCTCCATCTCTACACTTTACCAAACCAAACTCCAAAAACGTACAGCTCCACCTTCCTTTTTCTTTTTTTACCTCATTTCCATTCTTGATTCCTGATTTGCCGAGATCAAACATGATGTAAACACATTTCCTTTTAAAACCAATCATGAACATAGATGTAAATCTATCCTCACTCAGCACCGTTTAAACCAAAATCTCAAAACCTTCACGTAATCCGACCTTATAAATTCATTACGCGCGACCATCTTTGAAACCATTCCGTTTCGGACACCTTTAACCACTCCCTCTACTCTTAAACTTTCCATCTGTGCTCCTGTTCAACACGTAACACCGGAAAAAAAAGGAACTTGTCGGAGGAGAAAGTCACCCGAGAACGAAACTTTGCCGGATCCATCAACCGTGATGGAATACGAAGACATCGCCAGAGTAACGAAGCCCACCGCCATCCCACTCGTTCGGCACACCTTTCTCACCCATTTAACATGAAGCCACCGGAGAAGAACCTACAAGCTCGCCGGAACCCGTATCGTCGCCGAAGATTAACTCGGTTTCGGTATACTTTCTTTTCGCTATCAAGTCCTTTTTTTTCTTTCCTGTTTTGGTTTTAGTTGATTACATAGCCAACTACTATAATATTTATCGACTACAAAAATCTAGACATCAGTGGTCGGTTGTTGTTCTGTTATTAAAATGAAGAAAAATGTCAAAATGGTTGTCTTGATTTAAAAAAGGAAGAAGATGTCACTGTCATCTTCGGCTATATATTTTTATTCTATTACAACACTTCTTGTAGTCAAAATCAATTAAAACAATTTATTTACAATTTATCAAAAATAGTTTAATAAAGTAAAACAGTTTACTATTTAAACCATATTATTATAAATAATTAAGGATATTTTATTTATCAATGAACTAGTCAAATACATAATTCAAATGTGTTATACGGTAATTATACATATCTTGCTCGAAACCTCGAATCTAGGGAACTGTAATGACACAAGTTGTACCCTACATATAAATATGAATACAATTAATTTCTTTTTTTTCATTTTATTCAGTGCATTCCAAATTCTTGTTTTAGGATAACCCTCATTGTTCCAAGTTCCCAATTCCTTTTCGTGCGTTATCTTTTTTCGAGGAATCGCAACGCAACCAATGTGAGTACACTTGACCCATTTTTCTTTTAATACACTTTGAGTGCAACACGTTTTACTTGTTAAAATGCACGATTCTCAAACATGCTTTATTCAATCAATCCTTATACATGCTTTGTTATGCTTAAGTTCATGCTAGAATTCATACTATTTGTTAACCCGCCTTAACAATTATAGCGCTATAGGAGTAGCACACCACCCGACGGGGTTTTGTTAAGTTATATTCTTTACGGTCTCGATATTGTTATATCGAGGGATGCTATTATTCATACTTTACGGCCTCGATGTTGCTACATCGAGGGATGCTATTATACTAGTGAACACTTGGGTTTGACTTTTAGTTATGCATGGTAGTTTGACCTTGTATACCAAAATGCTATGTTGGATTGAAAATACTTTCTGTACATATGACACGAGTCTAAAACTTGTGTACTCGCCAATACATTTGTATTGAACTACACTTTTAAAATATGTTGCAGGTTTAGCGATGATGTTGATGATGCATGAAATCTAGTAGGATGCTTAGATACACACTTTAAAATTTGTATTCATATTGTATTGTATTTCATTATTCATGTTGTTGTATTTTGCTTCAAATCCTTGTAATTGAATCTTTTGAAATGGAATGAAATTATTATATAAATACTTGTCACAATTATTAGTGTTATGATGGCTCGAGCAATCTATTTCGTCTCACTCTGATGTTTCCGCCATCGATTGGGGTGTGACAGATTGGTATGAGAGCCATAACTATAGGGAATTAGGAAAAGTAGGAATGTTTTTACCTAGTCTATAGTTTTAGAGCCTTATTCTTAAGTTTTGCTAGAAACTACTTGCATGCTATTTTATTTGCTTCTCATTTATCTTTTAAACATTTATGTCACTTATGTGTTAACACTTGACGTGCTAATTTTATGTGCTAATACTTGTTTTGTTATGTGTTAGTACTTGTTTTATTACGTGTTAATACTTGTTCATTGTTCGATTCTTTATGTGTATTCTTGACATATTTCTCTATGCGTTAGTATTTGTTTTATTATCCCATTCTTTATGTACCATTCTTGATGTGCCTTCTTATGTGTTCATACTTGTTTGTGTATTCCTTTAACATATGCGCTTTTTTTAATGCATTTTACTCGATTTTACTAAACTCGAAAACACTCGTATTATACAACGAGACGGGTTTACCAAAATAGGCGTGAAACCCACAATTTGGTAAACGACTCTCATCCCGCTTGATTCAATTTTTACACGGAACTCACCATTAAGTTAGGAGTGAAATCCACATCTTAATGGAAATTTCAAATTTAAATTCTAGTGGACGCTCGTCAACGTGTCGACATTTAATTGACCCGACGAGTGCCAACTACACTTAGGGTACGAAGTCGTCAAGTTAGGAGTGAAACCCGCACCTTGTTGACTAGACCCACTCCTTGATTTTTATAAATCCCGCCAAGTCTTAAATTGTCGATTGAATTGGAACATGTAATAACCGGAAGGGTAAATACCGTTAACCGATAAGTCGGCGAGAGTATTTCACCTATTAGGCCAAAGCAGGCTCTCAAATTCAAAAGGCTCTTCGACCACTTTGGTTATTCAACGTTCCGTTTTGGAACCATCCGAGTTTCTTTTTTATCGAACTTACACTTTATTACTTTCGATCTTTTATGATACAATTCTCTATTCTCAAATTTTGGACCATTTTTGAGATTTCACTCTTGCGCATACATCATTCTATTACTTTTCTTACAATTATACATTATTAACATGCATAATTTCACGTAATTTCATTTACACTTTTGTTACAACAAGTGGAGACGTATCATCGAGATAGGAGTGATTTCCTTACCTTGACGATTAACTCCGCTTCTTTTTCTCATCTTACAACGACCTCGCCAATGTGTTAGGGGTGATTCCTTTACCTAGGTGATCGTTACCGACACTTTCTTTTAATAGACTATATTATCTAAACGCGATCATATTTATATCTAAATCGTTTATCATTAGTCAAATCTCTAATTAGTTCAACATGCATTGTTTATATGAACAAAATTCTTATTCAACAATCTATTTTCATATAGCTCACAAACAAAAATTTTAACCTTTCCGTAAACGCTTATTCCTTGATTTTCAAAATTTCATGAAATGCTACTTATCAACCTAGTCAGTCTAATAAATCCATTGCCCATAAAATTTCATATTCCACGTAATTACTAAAACGCACTCATCTCGCATCATTATACTAAAGATGGTTCTTTTTCAATTGATAGTCAAACCAACTTTTCATACAAAATATTACAAATATTATTCGATCGTTTGTCAAAACTCTTTTCAAGATCAACAAAATATCCTATTAAGAACACCTTTCACGATCACTAACTGCACATACCAAATTCCTTTTTCTAAGGATCAACTCTTTCACAAGAATCTGTAAACTTCAAAATTTTCTAATACAAAGTTACTTAAAACGATGCGAACTTATTAATCCCTAGAACTTTTCATAACCTCACTCGATAAGTCAATTAAATTCAAAACCCGTGGGCAAGGAAACTTCATAAGGACCGATAAATTTTCAACTTATGTAAACTCTTTTAAAACCATAGTAGCACTTCCATTCGTTTGCGAAGTACAACTCACATAACCAGTAAATGTTTTATACTCCCTTTACATTTACAGACTAGATCCTATTTTTCGTGTTGACTCATTCTATTTTGATCCGATAAGCCTCACGCTTTGCTCAAACAACTATACATGCATATCATTTTACGTGTTCTAGTTTATACCTCACGACAATTTCACATATACTACTCATTTTCGTTTTCTTTTATACTCAAAACTTCTTGATCTTTTACGTATTTAAATTTATATATTACGATTAATCATTATCTAGTACACTAATATTCATGATTCATACATTTTACGTTATACTCATATGTTACACTTATATTCAAATTTATATTCACATTTTTACAATTATACTTACACTCACAATTATACATTTAAGTTGTACTTACATTCATGTTTATTCTATATTCATATTCATGTTCATACATTCTATGTTTTTATTCACACTATTACAACCTTGTTTTACACTTAGATTCACATTCATATCTATGCTCATGCATCTTATGTTTATACTTATACTTATACAAGTATACATACCCACACAAATTGTGTTTATACTTATACTCACATTTGTACTCATACATATACTCTCATTTATACGATTTATGATTTATACTCACGTTCACTCGTTTATGCTCAACCTTGTACTCAAATTTTTACTTATTTTTCGAACACGTCATGCTTATACTCGTAATCATACTTTTATTCATGTGTTGTGTTATGCTCACTTGGGTATTCATATTTAAACTTATACTATGCTCATGATTTTTACTCAAAATTTATACTTTCGCACCTATACGCGAGCGAAACCTGAGGGATTCGCTTCGTTGGTATTATACTATTTGGAACACTAACATGTTTATATGCTACATTTCTATACACACGCCATCTTATTTTCAAAATTTATGTATACCTTGATTCATACGCAACTAGTACAAGCTATGCGGATCATGCGACGATTGATATAATCGCGGGTGCACACGGGATTATAGTGATGGGCGTATGAGAAACATAGAGTGTACTACTGCGTATGGTAAGACACGGAACGTAACATGACACCGAATACGAAACGGGCGTAATGTGGTCAAAACATGGTGGATACGCCGCTGGTACTTCCTATATACAAGTGTTTTCACCATGTTGCCGACCTTTCGTAAAACGTGCCATGAGAAATTCAGCGTTTTGCAGAACCTATCCTTCCATCCTTCTTAAAGTCTTTCTCTTCAATAAATTTCGGGACGAAATTTCCTAAAGGATGGGAGACTGTAACGCCTCGTATTTTTGTATTTCTATGTTCTTAGAAAATACGTATTTGTTTTCCTATTTTTGGAATCACAGTAAAAAAAACGGATTAAAAACGGAAAGCAACGCATTTTACGCGCTTTTAAAGCAACCGTCAACAAACGCGTCACGCACTTATCTCTGACATGATTTACGTGTCTCAATCCTGAAAATAATATCCCACAACATTCCACGACGTCTGGGTTTGAAAACAGGTTCAGAATCGTATCAATCCGCGCAAGACACAAGAATCAGGCTTGTGAGCCTTGGGCCCAAGCCCACTTAAGAACCCTAGAATAAATACCTTGCTATAAACTCAAAACCCTTATTTCAAATGTTCCAGCCGCTCACATTCATCTTCCCTCCCAAAAAATTCCCTATCTTCTCCATCTCTACACTTTACCAAACCAAACTCCAAAAACGTACGGCTCCACCTTCCTTTTTCTTTTTTTACCTCATTTCCATTCTTGATTCCTGATTTGCCGAGATCAAACATGATGTAAACACATTTCCTTTTAAAACCAATCATGAACATAGATGTAAATCTATCCTCACTCAGCACCGTTTAAACCAAAATCTCAAAACCTTCACGTAATCGGACCTTATAAATTCATTACGCGCGACCATCTTCGAAACCATTCCGTTTCGGACACCTTTAACCACTCTCTCTACTCTTAAACTTTCAATGTGTGCTCCTGTTCAACCCGTAACACCGGAAAAAAAAAAGGGAACTTGTCGGAGGAGAAAGTCACCCGAGAACGAAACTTTGCCGGATCCATCAACCGTGCCAGAATACGACGACTTCGCCAGAGTAACGAACCCACTGCCATCCCACTCGTTCGGCACACCTTTCTCACCCATTTAACTGGAAGCCACCGGAGAAGAACCTACACGCTCGCCGGAACCCGTATAATCGCCGAAGATTAACTCGGTTTCGGTATACTTTCTTTTCGCTATCAAGTCCTTTTTTTTCTTTCCTGTTTTGGTTTTAGTTGATTACATAGCCAACTACTATAATATTTATCAACTACAAAAATCTAGACATCAATGGTCGGTTGTTGTTGAAAAATGTCAAAATGGTTGTCTTGATTTAAAAAAGGAAGAAGATGTCACTGTCATCTTCGGCTATATATTTTTATTCTATTACTACACTTCTTGTAGTCAAAATCAATTAAAACAATTTATTTACAATTTATCAAAAATAGTTTAATAAAGTAAAACAGTTTACTATTTAAACCATATTATTATAAATAATTAAGGATATTTTATTTATCAATGAACTAGTCAAATACATAATTCAAATGTTTTATACGGTAATTATACATATACGGGAAAACTTCTAACCTTTCGGATGGTGACGATTTCTAATCTTGCTCAAAACCTCGAATCTAGGGAACTATAATGACACAAGTCGTACCCTACATATAAATATAAATACAATTAATTTTATTATTAATTTATCTTTATTTTAATTTTTTTTCATTTTATTCAGTGCATTCCAAATTCTTGTTTTAGGATAACCCTCATTGTTCCAAGTTCCCAATTCCTTTTCGTGCGTTATCTTTTTTCGAGGAATCGCAACGCAACCAATGTGAGTACACTTCACCCATTTTCCTTTTAATACACTTTGAGTGCAACATGTTACTTGTTAAAATGCACGATTCTCAAACATGCTTTATTCAATCAATCCTTATATGCTTTGTTATGCTTAAGTTCATGCTAGAATTCATACTATTTGTTAACCCGCCTTAACAATTATAGCGCTATAGGAGTAGCACACCACCCGACGGGGTTTTGTTAAGTTATATTCTTTACGGTATCGATATTGTTATATCGAGGGATGCTATTATTCATACTTTACGGTCTCGATGTTGCTACATCGAGGGATGCTATTATACTAGTGGACATTTGGGTTTGACTTTTAGTTATGCATGATAGTTTGACCTTGTATACCAAAATGCTATGTTGGATTGAAAATACTTTTTGTACATATGACACGAGTCTAAAACTTGTGTACTCGCCAATACCTTTGTATTGAACTACACTTTTAAAATATGTTGCAGGTTTAGCGATGATGTTGATGATGCATGGAATCTAGTAGGATGCTTAGATACACACTTTAAAATTTGTATTCATATTGTATTGTATTTCATTATTCATGTTGTTGTTTTTTGCTTCAAATCCTTGTAATTGAATCTTTTGAAATGGAATGAAATTATTATTTAAATACTTGTCACAATTATTAGTGTTATGATGACTCAAGCAATCTATTTCGTCTCACTCTGATGTTTCCGCCATCGGTTGGGGTGTGACAACAGAGGTCGTGGTACAAAGTCGTATATTAGGATAATTACATGAAACTTAACTTACTCATACTATAGTTCTCGCCATGGATTGGTAAGCTACAAAACTTGACCAACATGTGAGGAGACTATTGTATGATGCTTAGTTCTTCACCTTCTTACTCAGGCCTTCCTCGCTGTGAGTAATTTGCTTTATATCCTTCCGCACATTCTACAATAAGTGGGTGAGTTCACCACTTTTGAGCGCTTTTTCAATCTCGGTACGGAGAGAGATACAATTGTTGGTAGTGTGACCATTATCTTTGTGATAGTCACAATATTGATTCGGATCTTGACCCCTCTTATTCTTCATTGGCGGAGGGGTTTTAAACTGATAGTCTTCTGTGCTTAGCACCTTCGTTGGAGTTTTCGTTAGGGGGTCCACTGCCGCTCCCTATTCTCTTGTTTTGTCCCTCTTTGCGCTGCGAGCTTGTTTATGGTAGCTCGCGCGTCTTCGGATGAGTAGTTTCCGGAATTTGAGTCGCGCCAATTTTTCTTGAACTTTTTTCCACTGCTTGCGCTCATATCTAGTGGGCGGATGTGCGGTGTTGGTGGTCTGTTAGTGCTGAGGTTTTTCTCTGTCTGGGCGTACACCTTGGCTGCCGCCATCAGCTTCTCCCAGCTCTTTGGTAGTCCTTCTGTTCCGGACAAAACCTTGATCATGTCGTCGCAGCGGACAGCATACTTGAACTGCGCTCTGATCAAGTGTTCATGGACATCTCCGATCTCGAGCACTTCTTTGTTGTAACGTGTGATAAAATCTTCTAGGCTCTCGTCGTCACGCCTCCAAATATTCATGACGTCTGCAGTATCTCGGACAGACCTTCTCTGTTGGCTGAAATGCACTAAGAATTTCTCTCTCAGATCTACCCACAATGTTATTTTCCCAACAGGTAGGTTATCGAACAATAGCCGCGCGGCACCTGTGAGAGTTTGGCTGAACAGATGACACCCCATTGGCAAGGTCCATCCTCCTACTAGACCTGCACTAGTGAAAACCCGAAGGTGATCATCCGGATCTATCATGCCATTGAATTTGCCAACATTGGATGGGAGTTTTGCTTTCTCCAAAGGAGCTAAAGCGATCTCACTGATAAACTTGGAGTTCTCTGCTGCCTCCGTTGGGCGGTAGATTAAATGGTAATCGTGTTCTGCTTCTGGATTATAAACCGCGCGAGGTTTACAACTTTTGTATTTCGGTTGCAATCGATTGAACACATTTGTACTGTCTCCTTCATGGTATGTTCTGTCGTACTCATTGGTGTGGGTGTCCCGCTTCTGGTAAGAACGCGGACCCAACCTAGAGTAAACCGATTGCCTTCGGTGGGAATGAGATTCATCATTATACTCACTTCGTCGATTTTCGGAACGAGTAGACTCATACCTTGCGGGAGATCTAGAGTAATCCTCTGTTTCTTCTACCTGAACTCGTGATGGTGCTTCATGTTGGGAAGCATGAGGCACCGATGGTACTCGTGTGCGAGATACAGGTCTTTGTGACTGAGTGGGAAGAGCAGTCTGTGCACAGAGTTGTGCATGTACAACATTTATTGCTCCTTGGGATCTGACATACCAGGAGACAGGGGTTTCTCCGGGTGGTAAAATTGAGCTTATTGGAATTTCAGGCTGTATTCCTGGAGTGACAGGATCGTTCGGATGATTGTATTGAACTTCGTTATCATCCGAAGCCTCTTCCACAATCCCTTCGACTTGGGTATTGTGAGCGAAATTTGGCCAAGGGCCGGATTGATGGTTCGTCGGAGTTTCTTCCATTTGAAAAACGGAGATGAAAAAGTGAATCGAAACGAAAAGAGATGAATAAAACTGAGAAATCGGTGGGCGTCAATGAAGAAATACTGGTTTAATTGATCGGAATCAACTGAACTAGGGGGTTTGAATCTGCATTAAAAGGGGTTAAATCTTCTCGTACAATTCGTGGGGATTAGTCTTCTTCCTCTAGCAATCTCTGCAAAACAACAGCTGTTAGACTCGCCGCGGGGAGAATGGGGGTTCTCTCCGTAACCGCCCTCCGGCGTGAGAATAAGTACAAGGTTTGATGAAGAAGAAGAAGTGAAAGTGAAATGAATGTAACTTGAGAATTATACATGAATTATCCTTCTATTTATAGCCGAAGTTTGGGCGGGAAAACCTGTTGGTGAAAACTTGACGGAAGATGCTTTTCCGTAAGCGGTTATTCTTTCTTCCCGTTAATCACTAACGAGTGTGTGTGTGCACACGGATCATGATCTTGATCAACGGTTAGGGTATTGCCACGTGGAAAGTGGACAAGTATGGATCTCCTTTTAATTTCGTGCCATCACCGTGACCCCGAGGAAGCGTGGGATGAAGCCACGTGGCCATTCGGTTATAACCGAATGGTGGTGTATGATAGAGTCCTCTAGAAGGAATATGGCTGTAATCCTGTGTGACTCTTCCTCACGTTATCTCCATGGAAACAGAGGAGTTACTTTTATCCAAGTCTGGATCTTGTTCATGCGGGAGTGCTAGCTAGGATTTTTATCATGTCTGCTATGGAGATAAGCGCAAGGATTTGTTAGCCTCCTTTTGGCGCGCAGGTGTTGATCATTGTTTTCTTTCTAAGTTCTCTTTGTAGGACCATTGTGCGGCCGCGCAAGGTCTAAAGAGGGTTTATTGACGAGGTTATGGTATGGTTCTAAACACTCGAAGCAATGTTTTTGGGACCTTACCCCTTCAATAGTTAATAATGTGGTTGGACGGTAAGAATGGTAAAAGTACAATATGTTAATGAATATAAAAACATAAGCTGTATTAAAAAATCAAACTTAATAATGTTTTAAAAAATAACTTAACAAATTTTTTACTTGTGAAATCAATGTTCATTTTCTTAAATACATATCTTGACAGTTGTATATGTTAACAAATTATATTACATTTTTTATTACTTTATTAGTATAATACATGAATTAATTCAACCGTGCAAATACATATGTTTTTTAAGATAAGTTTTTTTTTACTAATGATTTAATATTATATTTATCAACTTGTATAATACACGGTATTGTAACCTAGTAGTGAGATATACTAATCTAGAAAGCACTCACATGGAAAATGGCAAGTTAAAGGAGGTGTTCTCAAAATTACTCCTTATAAAGAAAGGTTGTTGCTAGTTAGGAAGATGTACATAATCGGTTTTGGTTTTGATTCTCATTATTTTCCGTAGCAATAAGAATTAAAATGTCAGGATCTAGAGAAGATTCCAGAAATGCTTGACCCATTGGGTCGCAAGCATCTATCTTACTCCGTCTTGAATGTTAATTTGGATCGGCGGAAGAATAAAGTGTTTCACGGTACCGTTCTCACGGCATGTTGATGTATTTGGAAGATGAGAAATGAGCGAGTTTTCAACAATTGATTGGACCTCATTTCGAAAACTATGGAGGACATAAAGTTCTTAGGTTACCTTTGGATAAAAAAATAGGTCGCCTTTCAAGGCTATGTCGCGGAGAGATTGGTGTCAATTTAATCTATAATCTACGGTTGTATGTTTTTTTTTCTAGCGTCTTGCTAGTCGTTTTATGAAGTTTGACATTCCGAAGAAAATAACAGTTATGAAATTGCGTGAACAGGGTTGGACCAAATTAAAGCAAATTGTGGACTTGTATTCGTGGACTCTGAGAAGTAAAAGAAGTGGGCTTGCCAAAGACTAGTGAACAGCCCAACAGAGGCCAGGCGCTTGCTTTGCTATTCTGGAATGAGAAATTTGATTTTTTATGTTTCTAATATCAACTATTTCGGTGTGTTTGAAATGAGGTATTTCTATTTTGTCATATATTTTAGATTAAACCGTTAAATTAATATTTTTTATTCATTCAATCATTTACCTATAGTCTTAAAGTACAAAGTCGGTGGCTACGGCCACCGACAAAGCACTCGAAATTACCATTTTGTCCTATAATAAGTAATATCCTCCTCCCCGTACTTTCACGGTGAGCAGCGACCGACGAACTACTGCGCACTCAACCAGGTTTTCGGAGGAGTTCCGGCAAGCCGATTTCACCAGTGATCACCAGTTACCGGTATGGATTATCTATTTTCACATGAATCAGTTTGCAGCCATCGATTGGGTTCTAGGTATTGTTGTCGCAAATTTGGGGTTTTTTTAAGGCATTGATTTGGGTTCCGGCAAGTAGAGTATGGCCGGTGACGAGTCGAATGGAGTAATTAAACATCGATGTCCAAGGTCGCTCATATTAGTATAATCGAAGGTTCGTGATGCGTTTCTCCATACGTATGGATCATCCTTTGTTAACAAATGATCGTATTCTTTACTAGAATGAGTTTATATATGGTATTTAGTGGGTTTTTTTTTTTTTTTTTTTTTTTGCAATAATCATTTAGTAGTCTTTGGGGGAATTGATTTTGATTAGGAACTTTTTGATAGTTAGGGGTAAATTAACAGTTTTGGATAACCATATTTGAATTGTTCACTTCAAAGTTCATTCAGTTTTGTAAATCATTAAGAAGAAGAAGAGCTTTTTAACAGCTGCCTCATAAGTCATAACCCATTTTCTCAGGTGCTGGTGCTATGTAGAACCTAGACAATTAATCATCACTATTTGTTAACTACAGTCTACAAATATGATTCACTCAGTTGTTCTTTTATATATTTTGGATAGGGGAAACAGATGATAAATCTCAATGGTTCTTCAAACCAGGCTTCCGCATTTATTAATTAAGTGACATAATTACTTGTAAGTTTTGGCCCTCAAGTTCAAACAAGGATAGTACTTACCACACCGGTTATCGGTTTCGCTAATTGAATTCAAAGTTGAATATGATCATATCCAATGCATCTATATCAGACCCATGTTTGGATTTTCATGCTCAGATTTTAATCGCAACTTAAAAATGATTATGGATTATCATGTTTTCATGACCCTTAAGGAGTTACCTCACGTTATCATAGGAACTCTAATTAATCAAATCCGTCTATAGACATAAAGAGTCATCATCTGTAAGTTGAGCATTTCATTTAAAAAAGTTTACAGATTTCTAATTTTTATTATGCAGGGTGGCATTTGGTGAATCGTTCATTTCGTTGGACATGGGTAAGAAAACTCTCATACTCCTAAGGTCAGTTGGTTGGTTGTTCTTATGCTATTGTTTTACCTAATGACAGGCCGCAAGGTTAACTTTTTAGTTTTAGTTGTAGTTAAAGCCATATCAGTTAATACATTCCGAATGTTATAATTTATATAATACAGATACCTTACTATGGCATGATAGTTTTCCAGATTTGGTATGCAAATGGTTTTTCGTGACATCTTTTACCCGATTGATAGACGTCTCTTTACACTGTATGTAACTTTTACATCCTGATGTGAAATGATTTAAATTCTTATTTGTTATTATATATATACAATATTAGAAAAAGAACATGTAAAGGGTTCCCTCACAAGTCACACTTCTAAACATGCAACAGTGGTGGTTGTTAAACGAAGAACCCATGAAGACCGATGAATTCAGAATGTCTAGCCTCCGCCTCTGGCGTGACGGCTATGGTTCATTCCCACTTACATGACCTTATTTCGAGTAGATTGGTTCACCTACAACCGTGGTTGAGTGATAATTATCAGTTTCGTGAACCAGGAGAACTACAACAACCCGATCCAGAGTTCTGGCTACCCTTGCAAGTTTGTGGTGAGGTTTCGCCGAACTAATTAGATACTCAACTATGTTTATTTTATTTTTCTTGGCATTCCCCCACACTGGTTATCTTTTTTTCTCTATAGCCCCCTTAAATTGAAAACCACTTTTCATGACTTAAGTAGTGGTGTGTTGGTCCATTTTTCTATCATCTTTTTGCAAGATATGGTTTTCCCTCTTGATTGTGATTTGAAATACACTTTAGGGTGTCTTTACAATCAGCGGTGGGTAATAATATGAATAGAATTAACAACTGGACGCCTATTATATAGGTTTTCGATAAAAGATCGTCGACTTGGAAAGCTAAAACATTATCGATTGGGGGACGGCTTACGCTGATTAATTCGGTGTTGGAGAGTCTGCCTATATACTATTTTTCTTTATATAAGGCGCCGGCTGGGGTTATAAAGACTCTTGAAGCCAAAATGAGAAAATTCCTATGGGCGGGGTCTAGTAATATTAATAAATGAACTGGGTGGCTTGGGATTGGGTCACATGGCCTAAAAATATAGGAGGGTTGGGTATAAACAGGCTCTTAGAGGTCAATGAGGCTCTTCTTGTTAAATGGGGTAGGAGGTTTAGGGTGGAAAATCATAATCTTTGTTGTAAAGTGGTGGAAGCTTGCCATGGTAAGGCCAATCATTGGAGCTTTCTTCCGCTTAATGGTAACATCGCAGGGTGTTGGAAAAATGTGGTTAAGTTATTAAATAAACTGAAATTAAATGGGAGGGGGTTAAATAGGTTGATCTTGGGTAGGGTGGGGAATGGGGTCGACACCCGTTTTTGGATTGATTCCTGGTTGGGCGACCTTCCTTTTATGGATAGATAGCCGCTTTTGTTTGGTTTGGAGTTGTTTAAATCATGCAGGGTTGCTGAGAGATGTGTAGCGGTTCAAGGAAATGGAGTTTACGTTTGGCAATGGTCTAGACAGCCAGAGTCCGAAGAGGAGTTAAAGGAATGGCAGGAGTGTATGGAGGTTCTTAGAAATGTTAGGCTATCCAACGATAAGGACAAATGGTATTGGTTTGATGATAATCAGAAAGGTTTCTCGGTGAAGGCGGTCAAAAAGTCTTTGATAGTGGAAAGAGATACTAGTCACCCCCCTAATTTTAATTGGTGTAAATGGGTGCCCATCAAATGCAACATTATGGCTTGGAGAGGCAACTTAGACAGACTTCCTACTAGAGTTATTTTAAGAAGAAGAAATGTGGATATTCCCTCGGTCATGTGTCCTTTTTGCGGCGATTACGAGGAGTCGGTGGATCACTTATTCACTGCATGCTCGGTGGCTTTACAGGTTTGGTCGGCTTTCAGTGCTTGGTGCAACATCCCACCACTTTTCTTTTTTGAATTCAAAGACATTCTAGAAAGTCACAAGCTCATAAAGAGAGGTAAGAAGGCGGAGAAAATCATCTACGGGTTGGGCATTATAGCATGCTGGTGTATATGGAAAGGCAGAAACGATATGGTTTTTAATCAAAGAAAATGTAGACCGGGAGACATCATGAGGGAGTTAAAATCTAGGGGTTATGCGTGGGTTAAAAATAGAACTTTCTGTAAGAATATTATATGGGAGGACTGGTGTAAATATCCCATGTACATATTGTAATTTGTTGCCCTTTGCCCGTTTGGGTCGGGGGTGGTTGTGTTTGTTTGGCCTTTTGCTCGTTTGGGTCGAAGGTTTGTTTTAATGAAGTATATTTTTCAAAAAAAAAATAGTTTCATAATATGCTCCCATGTGTTTTTAGGGTTATCAGTACCTAACTATTTATATGGTCAACTTAAAAATACGACAATCAAAATCTTACATAGTGCACATTCTTCTTGAATATGCAAGAATTCAATTGAAATTATCAGGAAAACAAGATGCTTGAATATGCAACTTTTGAATGAACCCCTTTATATAAACTTGAAGATATAATCCTTTAAACTAGCCATATATATCTTTCGTTTCATATTGACAAGGATAATATAGTTGCGAAAAGTTATAATATGGTATACAATGAACATATGGCTATTGCTTCAACCTTTAAATGGCTTCATGAACTGGACCTATAAATATATGTCTAGCGGTGGTGGTGGTGGTGGTGGTGTCGAGATGTGTGGTGGTGTAGAGATATCTTCGTAAGAGGGAAGAGGATGGTTGATGGAAAAGAAGGGAAATTAGGCGGGTGGGTGGGTTCGTATATATAGTTATTTTTATAACCTGGTGGGGCCAAAGGCGGACGTTTTAGGTGGCCCGGGGTGTCTGGCACCCATTTATTTCGCGTTAATTTTACCGAAATTTTTTTATTTTTTTAGTGTAAAATATTTGATTTGTAAGAGTTCGGACACCACTTATTTGTATTTTGAGAGTTCGGCACCCACTGGTCGTTTAAGCTCCACCACTGGATAGGGCATTCGGCTAAGTTGCTTGTCTTTTATTCATTTAGTAATATTCAAACATAGCTCTTTTTTAGTGTTATTATTAGCTTAAACTCATAATTATTACTTAGTTACTTGTCTATTAGTATACAACACCTTTAGATTGTTATTCAAACTGGAATTTATATATTTATAGTTGTTAAATAATACTTCAATGGTAAAGTCGTTTATAATTCAGTAATCTACAAAATGATATTTGAATAAAACTACCAACAAGATTTAAACACCGTAGAGCCCTACCAAAAACCCAACTTTGGTTTTGTGAAGGATCAAACTAACCATGTTATAATCCATAGTCTAATGGTAATGGTATGGTGTTTGTCCTAACAAAGTAATCTGATTTTAAATCTTTACAAATACAAGATTATGTGATATTTAATTGTAAAAAAACGTTATTATAAAACATGGGAATAATTATGATACAAACCACATTTATCCTAAAAACCGTGATAATAGATGCTAACACTTAAAAAAAGTTAAACTGAGATATACTAAAACAACACAAAAATGAAAGTAGCACTTTTAAGACCATAAGTAATGGACATTATAGGGACGTGAAGTGGCTTAATAATGCCCCCAACACCACCATCGTGGGCTTTATATGGGCATGAAGAGGAATGGACATTTCTAGTAGTGGCGGAGCTTGACCAAAAGTTTTGAGGGGGCGTAAAGTCATGGGAGCCAAATTTTTTTCCTATCGTTATGTTTCGGGCCGGGCCGACTATTCGATTCGAGTCGAGTCAAATAATAATAGTTCCAAATAAAACTAAGAAAATTTCATTTATTCAAAGGATCCGTTCTTACATATAAAAAAACTATATATTGTTTAACATACAAAAGACCGATAGATATATAATGGTACGGGATATATGAAACCTGGACGAAGAATTACAACTCAGCCCGACGACCTTTAAGATTTAAAGTGGTAACAAATTTACTTTGATTTATATATTGTATAAATATTTAGGCAAAATAATTGGAGGGGCGATCCTATATAATTTTAAAATTTTCGGACGAAAAATAGAAAATTATACACTTCTAGCCGAAACATTGGAGGGGGCGGGTACACCCACGAACACCTACTAACCTACGCCCCTGATTTCTAGTAGGGCTGTAAACGAGTCGAGCCAAGCTAGACCCAACTCGAGCTTCGCTCGAACTCGATTCAAGCTGGCTCAGCTCGAGCTCGAATTTCAAATCGAGCTAAGATTTGAGGCTTGAGCTCGACTCGATTAGACTACTTAAAAAGCCCTTAAAAATGAATTTCTTTATGGACTAAGTGTCACACCCCAACCGATGGTGGAAACATCGGAGTGAGACGAAATAGATTGCTCGAGACATAATAACACTAATATTTGTGACAAGTATTTAAATAATAAATTTCATTCCATTTCTAAAGAATCAATTACAAGGATTTAAAACAAATACAACATACATAATGAAATACAATACAATGAGAGTACAAAATTTAATGTGTGTATCTAAGCATCCTACTAGATTCCATGCATCACCAACGTCAACGCTAAACCTGCAACATGTTTTAAAAGTGTAGTTCAATACAAAGGTATTGGCGAGCATACAAGTTTGGCGCGTAGTATATAAGTATAAAACGATAAGGAACAATCCATATGGCAAACCTAGTTATCAAGATTAACGTATAAACTGGCATGCGATTTACAAGTCAACCCTCTGTTTACGTAAGTATGAATGAAAATTTAAGATGACCACTAGTCTACGGGCGGAGCGTTACTCCTATAGCGCTATACATGTTAAATGGAGGCTCGTACGAAGCTAATGACAAGTTCATCACATAAGTATGGTCTAGAAAACATGAATCAAGCATAACAAATAGTAATCATGTATTGGATTGTTGGTTTATGTATTTGCATAAGAATATGTATAATAAGTGTGTTTTGTATATAAACATGTTACACCCAAAAGTGTGAAAACGGTAAAATTGGTCAAGTATACTCACAAAATTCGCATATGATTTCCGATTATCCAATTGTTGACGAGTAATGAGATTAGAAGGTCGAATGTATAAGGGTCAAAGTTCAAGCATGATTACAGTCGAGATTCGGAATTTAAAATAACATGTAAATAACATATGAAAATAATCACCTAGTACATATGATACTTGTTCTTGACACTAGGAAACTCTAAGGAGTTTAAATGTTTTCATGGAACAAGGTTCCATTAGAATCGTGACAAGTAATCAAAGTCTAGGATGATATAATCTAGTACCTTGACATATGAACACTAGTTCATCATCAAAGATTCGATTATTCGGATAATATGTTTATGTATTATATAGGTTATGTAATATATATTAATAAGTCCAATAGTCAAGCATGAGGTAGAAGATTAAATCTCCATTTAGGCACCTCTAAGTTTCATGGAAATCACGTAGGAGGTAGGAAGAACAAGCTTCCATTTAGGTACCTCTTATGGTTCACCACTACACTTGATGTAAAAACATACAAGGAGGGTCATGAACTATGAATAATACAAGAATACAAACAAATACACTATGAGAAATCATCAAGTAATGTGGGGATTTTATGTTGGACAACCCAAGTTAGTCCATAATCACACCTTCATCAAGCTTGAAGCTTGAACATCACTTGTGGGTTAAAAACCCTAACTAAAACAGAAAGTTTGTAAGGTTTTAACCTCTAATTTAACATGTCTCAGCCTTGTTTTTAAGCCCAACTAACCATTCATTTGATTATGAGCATTAGGACATAGGTTTGAGATGAGAAAACTCAAGTTTGGTTAAGTTTAACAAAGATTAAATGAAAACAGAAACGAACAGTGGACTTTGGAGCCTTTTTACCGGAGCTCCAGGGACTTATTTACTGTGAAAAACCCATGGAATCGAAGCTAAGGTCAATCCAAGCACATAGGAAAAAGAATGAACTAAATCGGACAAGAAATGAAGAAGTTATGCTTATTTTCGTGAAGGGTGGTGCTTCTGTCCGAACTTGAAGTTTCAGCTGCGTTTTTGGTTATTTGAGAGAGATTTAGATGAGTTTGTAAAGTGTTTAGGGCTTTGATTAGTGTGGTTTTTATAGGGGAAGGGTTGTGGGTAGTGGTTGTGGGTCATAAATGCAAGAAACACACTTAAAACCAATCAAAACTCACCAAAATCGCGACCAATCCAAGGCTGTTAACGAGTTGGCTCCGGATCACCTGTTCACGCGGGCCGTGTAGGGGGCATGTTAAGTTTACGCGGGCCGTGACAAGGGGGAGGCAGAAGTTTCATTAAATTGCAATTTGGCCCCTAAAGTTTCTAAATTAGGGTTTTTAGGTGTTTTAGGGGCTATTTTCGCCATAAAAGCATAGTATAAGAGCAAATCAAGTGTGAGGAACATAAACCAAGTATAATTAAGCATATGAAGGTCGTATTTAAATATCGTTTACGATCAAAACACGTTTTATGCATAAGTTTCACGTATTTGCAAGTTTAACACATAGTTTCCAAGAATTACGAATATGAATCAATTGTTTACCAAAATCAATCGCATGAATATGTATGAAGTATGTTTAACAAGAATTTAAAGAAATATGAGTTTTATTTATGAACCAAGTCCCGTACTTGATGAAAGAATGATTACAAGAACACGAGATTTCCAAAAATAGAATCTCAAGCAATGGTTTCTAAATATGGAAAGTATGAAAACGCAGGGCGTTACAGTCTCCCCTCTTTCATCCCGAAATTTATTCAAGAGGAAGACTCGAAGGAGTTTTGACGAAAAGGTGATTATTTAAAATTTGAGACTCGAAAATTTTGAAACGTAAAGAGTATGAATTTTTGGAAAACGACGAGGTGGATTGTAAAAGAATTTTCTTGGCTAAAAATAGATTTGAGGTACCATGCATGATTGAAACGTATAGGTGCGTATATAGGTAAAACGAGTTGAAACAAGTTTGGATAACTTAAATTAAAGGTGTATTAAAAATATAACCTACTAAGAAGGAAGGTTTTGTACAATGCGGTTTGTATTTTGATGGTAGGTGGGGTAGTTTACATAGGAAGTTTAAGGTTAGTATAAAACCACATATTCATAAAAATTGCTTTTCGAGTATAACGAGAAAGTTTGGTATTTTAAATAAAGTGCTAACGGTCTACTAAGTATGTTTACACAAGAATAAAGAATAGGAAGATATTTTAAAGGTAAGAAGGTAAGTTTGGATTCGAACGTTCAAGCGGACTCGATTGTGAACGAGGTTCGTGTAAAGGAAAAGAATAACGGAGAATAAAGAACGATTGACTACTACTAATCGAAACATGAGTATAAGGATGGTATAGGTATTGATTAGATGAAAGTAGTATGCTAAGAATGAGGTCTCGTCATGGATAATCGGATATAATGCGTTTGTGAGTTGTTTAAAGTTTGAACTAGGTCCAAGAGGTCTGTAGAACACTGAATTTCTCATGGCACGTTTTACGAAAGTTTGGTAACGTAATGAAAACACTTATATATAGGAAGTACCAGCGGCGTATCCACCATGTTTTGACCACATTACGTCCGTTTCGTGTTCGGTGTCATGTTACATTCCGTGTCTAACCATACACAGTAGTACGCTTTATGGTTCTCATACGCCTATCACTATAATCCAGTGTGCACCCGCGATTATTTTGATCGTCGCATGATCCGCATAGCTTGTACTAGTTGTGTATGAAACAGGGTATACATAATTTAAAAATAAGAATGTGTACGTATAAGAATATAGTATATAAGCAAATCCATGCTTAAGTATGTATGGGACCCACGTAAGCGAATCACTTGGATTACGCTCGCATACGGGTACGAATGTATGAATCATGAGTATGAATGATAGTATAAGCATAAATATAAGTTTAAGTATGAATATGCACATAAGTATGAGTATAGACATAAAACGTATGAGTAGTGCGAGTATAAGTATAAGCATAAAACGTATGAGCATGAATGTAGGTATGAATAATAAAAATTGCGTATATAGTATATGTTGAAGTATAACGAATTCGGGCATATAAAATTCTCGAGAAATTTGAATACGTAAAATGAATTATATGAGCGAACTCGTCACGAGGTAACGATTAAAACGTGGATGATGATTTACATGTATCGTTTTTTAAGCGGAATGTTGAGTTTATTGAATCAAACGTAGATTGAGTTTGATTTGGAAGGTAGAATATAGTTTGTATATGTAAAGGAACATAAAGTACTCATTGGTTATGTATAACATATTTTGTAATGAATGAAATGCTACTTTTGTTTCAAAAAGAGTTTACGTATGTTGAAAATTGTCGGTCCCCATGGAGTCTTCTTGCCCACGAGTTTTGTAAATCGGTGTTGGAAAAGGTTTTCAAAAAAGTAAGTCCGTTTCATTCGCATCAAAACAAGAAATTTTGAATTTAGGAGGTTCTTGTGAAAACGTTGATCCTTAGAAAGGGATTTAGCAAAAGGACTTAGTGTTCATTGTAAAGGGTTTTGACAAATGATTCGTTGATGTTGAAAAGAGTTTTTTTTTCGGTAAAACGATCCTATAATATCTATAAGATCTTATAAGTATATGAGAAAGTTGGTTTGAGTTCCGATTGGGAATGAAAGTCTTTAGTGTGGTGATATAACATGAGTGCGTGTTTTAGTGACTAAGTCGAATGTGAAGTTCATGGGCAAGAGATTCATTGGACCGATTAAATTGATAGGTAGCATCTCGTAAGGTTTTGAAATTTGGGAAATAAAACGTTTTAATACATGATTAAGAATCTCGTGTATATGAGTTGAGTGAAAATAGATTGTAGAATAAGAAGTACATTTGATAAAACAATGTATTTTGAAATCGGTATAAGTAGGTATTTTGAATAATGATAAACAATTTAGGTATAAAATATGATCGAGTTTGCATAATAAGATATTTTGAAGAGGCGTTTTGGTAACGATCACCTAGGTAAGGGAATCACCCCTAAGTCATTGGTGAGGTCATTTTTAAGAAAAGGGGAGTGGAGTTAATCGTCAAGGTAAGGAATTCACTCCTATCTCGATGATATGCCTCCACTTGTCGTTACAAGGAATATGAATTTAATTTATATGAAATCATGCATCTGTATAAATGTATGGAAAAGATTCAATATGTTGTGTGTGTGAAAAGAGAATATCGAAAGTAAATTTTGAATTTGAAAGGTTGCATCGTATAAGATAAATAATAGAAACACATGTTTGATTAAAATTTGGATGGTTCCAAAACGGAACTTTGACTAACCTAAGTGGTCGAAAAGTCTTTCGAATTTGAGGAGCATGCTTTGGCCTAATAGGTGGAATACTTTCGCCGATGTCTCGGTTAACGGTATTCACCCTTCCAGTTACTACATGTTCCAAATCAATCGGAAATTCGAGACTTGGCGGGATTTTTGAAAATCGAGTAGAGCTAATCGACAAGGTGCGGGTTTTACCCCTAACTTGACGATTTCATGCCCTAAGTGTGGTTGGTACTTGTCGGGTCAAAATTTAATTTCGACACTTTGACGAGGGTACACTAGAATTTGAAATGGAAATTCTCCATCAAGGTGAGGATTTCACTCCTAACTTGGTGGCGAATTTCATGTAAAAAGAATAGTTGGATTGAGAGTCGTTCACCAAATTGTGGGTTTCACGCCTATTTTGGTGAAGTCGTCTCGTTTGTACAATACGAGTGATTTCGAGTTTAGTATAAACGAGTAAAAAGATGCATGTTCGAAATAATAATAACAAGTATGAGCACATAAAACATTTCAAGAAAATAACACGTAAGAGACATTTCAAGAATAGCACGTAAAGATGTTTCATAAAAGTAGCATGTGAAGCAAGTATGGTTGGATTTGGTGCTTAACTATAGACTAGGTTAAAAGCATGGCAATTTTCCTAATTCCCTATAGTTATGGCTATGATACCAATCTGTCACAACCCAACCGATGGCGGAAACATCGGAGTGAGACGAAATAGATTGCTCGAGACATCATAACACTAATATTTGTGACAAGTATTTAAATAATAAATTTCATTCCATTTCTAAAGAATCAATTACAAGGATTTAAAACAAATACAACATAAATAATGAAATACAATACAACGAGAGTACAAAATTTAATGTGTGTATCTAAGCATCCTACTAGATTCCATGCATCACCAACGTCAATGCTAAACCTGCAACATGTTTTAAAAGTGTAGTTCAATACAAAGGTATTGGCGAGCATACAAGTTTGGTGCATAGTATATAAGTATAAAACGATAAGGAACAATCCACATGGCAAACCAAGTTATCAAGATTAACGTATAACTGGCATGCGATTTACAAGTCAACCCTCTGTTTACGCAAGTATGAATGAAAATTTAACATGACCACTAGTCTACGGGCGGTGCGTTACTCCTATAGCACTATACATGTTAAATGGAGGTTCGTACAAAGCTAATGACAAGTTCATCACATAAGTATGGTCCAGAAAACACGAATCAAGCATAACAAATAGTAAGCATGTATTGGATTGTTGGTTTATGTATTTGCATAAGAATATGTATAATAAGTGTGTTTTGTATATAAACATGTTACACCCAAAAGTGTGAAAACGGTAAAATGGGTCAAGTATACTCACAAAATTTGCATATGCTTTCCGATTATCCAATTGTTGACGAGTAATGAGATTAGGAGGTCGAATGTATAAGGGTTAAAGTTCAAGCATGATAGAGTCGAGATTCGGAATTTAAAATAACATGTAAATAACATATGAAAATAATCACCTAGTACATATGATACTTGTTCTTGACACTAGGAAACTCTAAGGAGTTTAAATGTTTTCATGGAACAAGGTTCCATTAGAATCGTGACAAGTAATCAAAGTCTAGGATGATATAATCTAGTACCTTGACATATGAACACTAGTTCATCATCAAAGATTCGATTATTCGGATAATATGTTTATGTATTATATAGGTTATGTAATATATATTAATAAGTCCAATAGTCAAGCATGAGGTAGAAGATTAAATCTCCATTTAGGCACCTCTAAGTTTCATGGAAATCATGTAGGAGGTAGGAAGAACAAGCTTCCATTTAGGTACCTCTTATGGTTCACCACTACACTTGATGTAAAAACATACAAGGAGGGTCATGAACTATGAATAATACAAGAATACAAACAACTACACTATGAGAAATCATCAAGTAATGTGGGGATTTTATGTTGGACAACCCAAGTTAGTCCATAATCACACCTTCATCAAGCTTGAAGCTTGAACATCACTTGTGGGTTAAAAACCCTAACTAAAACAGAAAGTTTGTGAGGTTTTAACCTCTGATTTAACATATCTCAGCCTTGTTTTTAAGCCTAACTAACCATTCATTTGATTATGAGTATTAGGACATAGGTTTGAGATGAGAAAACTCAAGTTTGGTTAAGTTTAACAAAGATTAAATGAAAACAGAAACGAACAGTGGACTTTAGAGCCTTTGTGCCGGAGCTCCAGGGACTTATTTACTGTGAAAACCCCATGGAATCGAAGCTAAGGTCAATCCAAGCACATAGGAAAAAGAATGAACTAAATCGGACAAGAAATGAAGAAGTTATGCTCATTTTCGTGCAGGGTAGTGCTTCTGTCTGAACTTGAAGTTTCAGCTGCGTTTTTGGTGATTTGAGAGAGATTTAGATGAGTTTGTAAAGTGTTTAGGTCTTGGATTAGTGTGGTATTTATAGGGGAAGGTTGTGGGTAGTGGTTGTGGGTCATAAATGCAAGAAACACACTTAAAACCAATCAAAACTCACCAAAATCGCGACCAATCCAAGGATGTTAACGAGCTGGCTCTGGATCACCTGTTCACACGGGCCACATAGGGGACAGGTTAAGTTTACGCGGGCCGTGACAAGGGGGAGGCCGAAGTTTCATTAAATTGCAATTTGGCCCCTGAAGTTTCTAAATTAGGGATTTTAGGTGTTTTAGGGGCTATTTTCGCCATAAAAGCATAGTATAAGAGCATATCAAGTGTGAGGAACATAAACCAAGTATAATTAAGCGTATGAAGGTCGTATTTAAATATCGTTTACGATCAAAACACGTTTTATGCATAAGTTTCACGTATTTGCAAGTTTAGCAAATAGTTTCCAAGAATTACGAATATGAATCAATTGTTTACCAAAATCAATCGCATGAATGTGTATGAAGTATGTTTAACACGAATTTAAAGAAATACGAGTTTTATTTATGAACCAAGTCCCGTACTTGATGAAAGAATGATTACAAGAACGCGAGATTTCCAAAAATAGAATCTCAAGCAATGGTTTCTAAATATGGAAAGTATGAAAACGCAGGGCGTTACACTAAGGGCCATAATAGTCATTTAGTTTAACCATATGACTAAATATGCAAGTATAAATAGTTAATTCACTTTGTACATTGTCTTTATCTTCTAGGCGATGTGGGACAAAAAATGAAGGATGTAAACCTTATCAAGCCAGCTCACGAGCCGAGCCAGGCCAAGCTCGAGCTCAACTCGTTTACAAACTGATCCGAGCCAAGCTGGATCGTTTACAAACCGAGCTGATCCGAGCTTGCTCGTATACAACCGAGCCAATTTCGAACCGAGCTTTCTTCGAGCTTTTTTCGAGCGAGTTTCGAGCGAGCTGCGAGCCACCAGTTTTTTGAACACCCCTAATTTCTAGTATAATGCCCAATAAGAATAACAAAATTGGAAGGTAATGATGGAATGGGGCCTGTCACACCCCAACCGATGGCGGAATCATCGGGGCGCGGCACTGAGCGAAACAGATTGTCCAGAAGTTTCCATAACAACTATCATTACCATTTAAGTAAACATTACGTCCCATACCGTAACATAAATAGTCAAACAAGTTATTACAGGCAACATCAAAACAAATATTCTGTTCCGACAACTCAGATTTAAATAAGTAGCAATTGTTTATCTGCTTCTAGAGACCCCTAATAAGTTATCTACAGACAACTATTTGTTGGGCTTTAAAACTTTATTCTAGCTTCCAACTCCTACCACATATGCGTCCTAAGCACCTGTCACATACGTTAAAATAATGTCATTACATAAAATGTAAAGGTGAGCATACAAGTTTGGTAATAGCATATAGAGTTCGAATTCGTTTACGCATAACCAGCACGTACACATAGAGAAATGAAGCACGTTAGTTATCGACATAGATCCATCGATACCAATGACTGCGGGTTGACTGCCCGAGGCAGTTCGCAATACACGATTACCACTGTAATCCATGCAAGTAAAAGATCCTTAACAACCCCCGTGTGAACGGGTGCTGAGTCCAAACTATAGTACTATCGTTGCTAAGGCAGGTAGACAGCATTCCATGTGTAAACACAACAACAAGCATTCATAAGCCACGTATAACATGCATTAATGGTTAAGCGTTAAAATAGCTTGAGTAGTGTGATAGTTGTAGTTTGAATATTTGTAACGTATGTAACACCCAAAAGTGCTAAAAGCAAAAAGGGTTCGAGTATACTCACTGCGATATGGATTGAAGGGAGCGCTTTACCGCGAGTACGATTAGCCTGAATAGATTTGATAACGTAACGATAAGTGACGCGTGAAACAGTACAAGTGAGAGTGGGTAGGATGACTGATCGTGCGGATCAGTTATCCGTGGGTAGAAGTCATCCGTGCGCATGACCTATCCGTGCGGATGGTGATGCGTGCGGATGGTGATCCATCCGGGTAAGCCATCCGTGCGTGTGACTGTCCGTGCGGGTGGTAACCCGTGCGGACTAGTTGTACGTGCGGACGACTTATCCGTACGGTTAGGTGGCTTGTGTGGATAAATGTCCAAGTGGATTGTTTCTTCCTAAGATGTGTTTGTGTATGATGGCTTGTGCTTTGGAGTTTTCGTTGTAGCATTTAGAAAACACCAAAGTGTTTCTACCTTTCAAGCCGGCCGCGCGGACGGCGGTCCGTGCGTGTGGTAGTCCGTGCGGACAGCCTGTGCGCGCGGGCAGAGACAATCCGTCCGGTTAGCCTGTCCGTGCGTACGGCTTGGCCGTGCGGATGAAGTTTGTTTGATTTTCATTTTAAGGCCTTAGTATCTCATGATCCGACGAGTAATCCATTCAGAGGTCGTCCGTCCGGATTGCTCGTTCGTCGATACTCAAACCTCGTTTGGAAAGTGGGTCCCAAGGGTAGTCCGTGCGGATGACAACCCGTGCGTATGACCTGTACGTGCGTATGACCTGTATGTGCGTATGGCCTGTACGTGCGTACGGCTCGTCCGTGCGGACAGCTAGTCCGTGTGGATAGCTTGTTCGTGCGGACAACTGGTCTGGTTGTTCCGTTCGTCTACACTTGGTTTCTGTTGTCGTTTATCGAGACGTTCTGATTACGTGGCAACCACTTGGAGTTGTGTTCTTACCCGTGTGACTAGACCGGTCAGGAACCACCCTAACTCGGCCTGTCGGTGACTCAGAACGGTCATCCCGGTTAACCCCGAAATCAGTTGGCTATGGGTAGGACTCCGGATCTAGAACTAGGGCATCACTATTGACGAGTAGAACACTAGAACTGATCGGATTCGTACCGGTTTTAATGGGAAAAAGAAAAGGGAACTTAGGTTTATTTCTTTCAACTCTTTTAACCTTAGAAAAGTTTAGATCTAGGTGATGTTTTTGTAAAAACTTGTAGAAATCGTTTAGATCTGAGATATTCTTGGTGGAATGAAGCCAAGCATGAAGTTCTTATGAACTTCATGATGACGTCACCCGTGAATACCTCGAATCCGGATGATTTCTTGGTTGAAAGTGAAGATTTGAAAGATGGAAATTTGTAGAATGGTGTAGTGATCAAAGATGTACAAGAATTAGTGCAAGATCTTACCTGGATTGAGAGAAATCTGAGAAAAGGTGAAGAATGCGTGTGGTTCGGACGTCACTTGCCAAAAGTGGAAAAAGTGGAGAGTGACCCGTGTATTTATAGGATGCCAAAAAGGGAAAGGGTGAGCCGTGCGCATGGCACGCACCCGGGTAGGTTATCCGCGCGGACTGGTCATCCGTGCGGATTGGCAATCCGTGCGGATTGGCCATCCGTGCGGACGCCACCTCCTTTGGTGTGTTTGGTGCTATGTTGATTCGGCTTCGATTTGCGAGCGATTCGATAGGGTTTCCTAATTAAATTACTTTCAGTCCCAACTACTTCTTATAGGGTTCGACTCGGAATTCGGGTTCGGGTTCGTTTGGATTCGAGTTAGACTTCGAGTTCGATTGAGTTCGCTTGATTATCCCAACATATAATAACATAAAATAAACATGCACAAGTAACACGTAAGGCACACACACACGTATAATGACAAGTAAACTACACCGCTCGAGTTACGATTTGAGGTCGATTTGATTAGCATAGCTTGATTAACTTTATCGCATTGTTACTTCCTATCGTTCACAGTCGTAGGTCGATTGAAATACGGTTAGCATGATTCGATTATTGCAATGTACGACATTTACTCCACATAATCTAAATATCATACAAACAATTCTACGAGTCCTGTCGCGTGAAATCGGTCGTTGACTTTGACCTTGACTTTGACTTTCACTCGTGAAAACACGGGGTGTTACAGCCTCCCCTTGTTTAGGAAATTTCGTCCCGAAATTAAGCTGAAAGCTGTAACTAGTTCGTGAATCACGTGTGAGAGTCCTTTGTTTGGATCATTGAAAATCGTCAAATTAACCAGGATTTTACGGTTAAAATCGGCTGATTTTTTTTGGATATGATAAGCGAAAGTACAAGTGGTATCTGAGCAGGAGCTCGGTTGCGAGGATCATTCGCACTTAGTATATATTATAACTGTGACTCTATTGGTTAGGTTCCGTGTGATTTGTTTCGATTACGATCCGACTCGTACGACGTGCGGAGTCCGTGCAAGAGCGAGATCGATACACATGAACGTACAATTTTTAACGTGATTCAATAGATTCGTAAGACGTGTACAAGCTTTCTCTCTCTAGTTTCTCTCTCTAACCTCCAAATGAGCAAAAGTGTCAATCTCTAACCCTAACACTTTTATCTATAGGCAAAGGATTATAAGGGATTTCTCCTTATTTACATGCATGCCACCTTGCCTTTCTTAACCGGACATTACTTCTTCGTTAAACAGCTGTGGATACTTTGCCTTCATATCGCTTTCGAGTTCCCAAGTGAACTCCGCGCGTCGTTTGCCTTCCCACCGGACCTTCACAATAGGAATACGTGAGCGCCTGAGTTCCTTGGTTTTGCGATCCATGATTTCGACAGGCTTTTCCACGAAGTGTAATGTTTCGTTCACTTATAAATCATCTAGATGAACATGTAGGTCGGGTCGTAGATGCACTTTCGGAGGTTCGACACGTGGAAAGTCGGATGTACGTTGCTAAGCTCTTCCGGTAATTCGAGTCTGTAGGCGACTTTTCCGATCCTTTCCAAAATCTTAAAAGGTCCCACATATCGAGGCGCGAGTTTCCCCTTTTTTTCCGAATCGGACTACACCCTTCCAAGGTGATACCTTTAGGAGTACGTAGTCACCAACGCCATACTCACGGTGCTTGCGCTTTTTATCAGCGAGAAGCTTCTGTCTATCCCGAGCTTTCGCTAGATTGTCTCGGATTTGGAGAATTTTGTCTGTCGTCTCTTGTAGCAGCTCCGGACCGGTTAGTTGCGAGTGACCGATCTCGTGCCACACAATAGGCGATCGACATCTCCTTCCGTATAAGGCCTCGAAAGGTGCCATCTGGATGCTAGCCTGGTAGCTGTTGTTATACGAGAATTCGACTAGCGGAAGGTGTCTATCCCAATTACCTCCGAAGTCTAGAACACACGAACGGAGCATGTCTTCAAGCGTACGAATCGTTCTTTCAGTCTGACCGTCGGTTTGTGGGTGGAACGCAGTACTTAGATTAAGCGTTGTACCGAGTGCCGTTTGAAACGTTTCCCACAATCGTGAAGTGAACCGAGCATCACGATCATAGATGATGTCACGAGGCGTCCCATATCGACAAATGATCTCGTCGGTGTAGATTCGGGCTAATCGTTCTACCTTGTAGTCTTCTCGTATCGGCAGAAAATGAGCTGATTTAGTCAATCGGTCAATAACAACCCAAATGCTGTCGTGACCTGATGACGTGGTTGGAAGCTTGGTTACGAAATCCATGGCTATGCTCTCCCACTTCCACATGGGGATGGGAGGTTGTTCGAGCAAGCCCGAGGGTCTTTGATGTTCAGCCTTGATCCTAGCACAGGTTAGGCATTTTCCGACGTAAAGAGCGATATCCCGTTTCATACCCGGCCACCAGTACCTGTATCGAAGGTCGTGGTACATTTTGTCGGCACCAGGATGAATAGAGTATCGTGATTTGTGGGCTTCATCCATGATAATCTGTCGCAGGTTGGTTCGCTTGGGAATCCAAATCTTGTCTAGGAAGTGGAATATCCCGTTTGATTTGCTCACAAGTTGGGCCCCATCGTGGTAGATTCTTTCTTTCTTCAAGGTGCGTTCGTTGAAACATGCATGCTGGGCGTCGCGAATAAGAGCTTCGAGATTGTGCTGGGCTTGAACATTTCGAGTGCTAAGCAGATAGCTCCGTCTGCTAAGTGCGTTGGCAACAACATTCGCTTTGCCTGGGTGATAACGAATCTCACAGTCGTAGTCGTTGAGAAGTTCTACCCATCGGCGTTGACGCATGTTTAGTTCCCGCTGATTAAAGATGTGCTGTAGGCTCTTATGATCGGTGAAGATCGTACACTTGGTACCATACAGGTAGTGTCGCCAAATCTTTAATGCAAAAACAACTGCGCCTAGCTCGAGATCGTGGGTTGTATAATTCTTCTCATGGATTTTGAGCTGACGAGATGCGTAAGCGATAACCTTGTCTCGTTGCATTAAGACACAACCGAGGCCAAGGTTAGAAGCATCACAGTAGACAATGAAATTATCGTTTCCGTCGGGTAGTGTGAGAACAGGAGCATTGCAAAGCATGTACTTGAGGGTTCGAAAGGCAGACTCTTGTTTGGTTCCCCAGACAAAAGGCTGGTCCTTATGAGTGAGAGAAGTGAGTGGTACAGCAATCTTCGAAAATCCTTCGATGAATCGTCGATAATAGCCCGCTAGCCCGAGAAAGGAGCGAACTTCAGTCGGGTTCTTAGGCGTAACCCAGCTCTTAACAGCTTCAATCTTCGCGGGATCGACGTGAATACCCTGACTATTTACGATGTGACCCAGAAACTGAACCTCTCCCAACCAAAACTCGCACTTGGAGAATTTGGCGTAGAGTTGGTTCCCCTGGAGTAACTCGAGAACCAAACGTAGATGTTGCGCGTGTTCGGCTCTCGTTTTGGAATAGATCAAGACATCGTCGATGAACACGATGACGAAACGGTCAAGATATGGTTTACACACTCGATTCATCAGATCCATGAAAACTGCTGGTGCATTGGATAGGCCAAAAGGCATGACAACGAATTCGTAATGGCCGTAACGAGTGCGAAACGCGGTTTTGGGTATATCTTCTTCTTGTATTCGCAGCTGATGGTATCCTGAACGTAGATCAATCTTCGAGAAACACGTAGCGCCTTGCAGCTGATCAAACAGATCGTCGATTCGAGGTAGAGGATAGCGGTTCTTGATAGTCAACTTATTCAATTCCCGGTAGTCGATGCACATCCGGAACGACCCGTCCTTCTTTTTAACGAAAAGAACTGGTGCCCCCAAGGAGAGGTGCTTGGGCGAATAAAGCCTTTTTCAAGTAACTCCTGGAGTTGGGTTGAGAGTTCGCGCATTTCGGACGGCGCGAGTCGATAAGGAGCTCTGGCGATAGGATTGGCTCCAGGAATGAGATCAATGCGAAAATCAATATCACGCTTTGGAGGTAGTCCGGGAAGATCCTCTGGAAAAACTTGAGGAAATTCTCGAACCACTGGAACGTCTTTTACTTTCTTCTTCTCTTTCTTTTCCTTCTCCGCTGCTACGACATGAGCCAAGAAAGCCCTGTATTCCTTACGGAGATACTTGCTAGCTTGTAGGCATGACATAAGCTTGAGACCCTTCGAAGTAGTATCACCATAAACACACAATGAATCACCGTTGGCGAGCGAAAAACGAATCATTTTATCGAAGCACACAACTTCGGCATGGTTTTCGCGAAGAAAGTCCATGCCTACTATGACATCAAAGCTTCCTAGTTGCATTGGAATGAGATCGATCGAGAAGATGTGATTGTTGAGCTTGAGCGTGCAATCACGAATAACAGAGTTTACAGCGACGGTTCTTCCGGTAGCGACTTCAACATCGAAAGCAGAGGAGAGTCGAGAACGTTTACGACTAAGGAGTTTCTCAAACTCGAGTGACACAAAGCAATTATCGGCTCCAGTATCAAACAAACATGAAGCATAAATACCATTCACAAGGAACGTACCATTCACCACGTTGTTGTCGGCCTGGGCTTGACGCACGTTGAGATTGAAAGTTATGGCACGTGCGGCCTGTTGCTGCTGCTGTTGCTGTTGCTGTGGTTGCTGCTGTTGCTGCTGGGGTTCTTGTTTCACCACCCTGTTCGGGCACATGTTGGCGAAATGGTTCAGGTCGCCACATGTGAAGCATGCTCTGGCTTTGACTGCGGGTGCCGGAGGAGCTTGTTGACCCTGTGGGGCAGCGAGTAGAGCTTGATTGGCAGGAACTTGACGAATACGGCAGTTGGCAGTAAAGTGACCGTAGACGTTGCAATGAGCACAGAAGCGGCATTGAATAGCAGTCGGGTGATGATAGGTGCAAGTAGGGCAGAGTGGGTGTGGCCCAGTATATGCACGCTTTGCAGCCGGTGCATTGGCCACAGGCGCCACTACTTGACGCTGTTGAGCAGGTACAGCTTGGATCGGTGCAGCAGAAATGGCACAGTTCTTGTTGGTGGAGCTGTTCTTTCTCTTGGAGCTTGACGGCGTGGGTTCAGCAGTTGGTGTAGCAGTAGTGGCTTGATGCAGATGCTTGGAGGTCTTATCCCACACCCCAGCCTTAACCCTTTTGTCATTGATCTCAGCAGCCAGCAGATAGGTTTCTTCGATCGTGGCAGTCTTGGCCGCTTGCACGAAATCAGCGACGCAGTCGGGTAAAGCTCGGATGTACTTCTTGATGGTCATCTCAGGGGTCTTGACTTGGTCAGGACAGATAATGCTGAGCTGTTTGAAGCGAGCAGTAAGACCGGCATTGTCTCCATCCTTCTGATGTATGTGCCAGAATTCATCTTCAAGCTTTTGACGCTCGTGAGGAGGGCAGAATTCCTCCAGCATGACCTCCTTGAGTTCATCCCACGACAACCCGTAAGCTGCATCATTCCCTCTCTTGTTCCTCTCGGCCATCCACCAGTCCAAGGCATGGGACTGAAAGACGCCGGTAGCATTCAGAGTTCGAAGGTCATCAGGGCAACCGCTTTGTCGCAGAGTAACCTCGATAGAGTCAAACCAGTGGAATAGAGCAGTAGGACCTCCTTCGCCTGTGAATTCTTTCGGCCCACATGACTTGAATTGTTTGAAACTGAAAGGTCTCGCGGCAGCTTTAGGACCCTCAGTCCTCTATTCCTCGGATGATTTACTGGCATTCTCGCAGACACCGCTCACAGCCTTTGCTACAGCTTTCGCGACGATGGAAGCAAGGCGTCTGTCCCTCTTTTCCTGACGAGAGAGTTGATGACGGGATCCAGACGACATTGTCTGCAATAGACATCGCCATGGAACTCAACACATGTATTTGAATCTCACCTCACACGTCTACTACTACTAAAGCTCAGTAGCACGTACCATGTAAACGCGTATAGTCACAAAGTCACAGAGTTGCACAAAATCACATAATCACATAGAGCACATAATCACAATATTCCTAAACACATGAGCACAATCAGCAGGGAACACATATAACTTAGTCACTAAAAGCACCTAGGAGCATATAACCATTCTGACTGTCTCTATTGTTGATTCGCTAGCAATGAGTCGTGTGGGTTTTGTGTTTTAGCAGGAGCAATAGTGTTGAGTTGAAACCAATAGTACCTCAAACGCTAACAAATAACAGAAAAATGCATAAAATTTTCATAAAGATCGATAAATCGTAGGTAGATTGTCTGTGGCTATTAGGCTGCGACTAATCAAAGTGGTTCGACTATTCACAAGGATCCTGCACAACGACCTCCAGGACTATGCCTTTGCCTCGATTCTTGGGCGCTGGCGCAATTCCCATTGGTTAGGTTGTGTCTTTAGACCGTTGGAGTCCATCGAACTTTGGTGGAGTTTTGTATAAAAGTGAGACGTGTCGTCAAGGTTAGGGTTTCACCCCTATCTTGCAACTTCCGTCCTTGTTTTTTTTTATAAAAGTTGAGGAGATTATTCATCAAAATATGGATTTCACTCCTGATTTGGTATAATTCTCCTCGTTTGTAGCTAAAAACGCAAGCTGATTAGGCAACTTCAGTCGAGAGTTTGCGGTTTTCACACCTATTCTCGGCCTTATCGCCTGTTCACAACTTGAAAATTTCGAGTGTAATGATAGAAAAGAGTGAGTGGTAGCAACGAGTTTATGCATACGCGCGAGTTGGTCTGTTGGTTCTTAACTATAGCCTAGGTCTCTAAGACTTCGACCCGGACTAGGTCGAGTCTTGCCTAATTCCCTATAGTTATGGCTCTGATACCAATCTGTCACACCCCAACCGATGGCGGAATCATCAGGGCGCGGCACTGAGCGAAACAGATTGTCCAGAAGTTTCCATAACAACTATCATTACCATTTAAGTAAACATTACGTCCCATACCGTAACATAAATAGTCAAACAAGTTATTACAGGCAACATCAAAACAAATATTCTGTTCCGACAACTCAGATTTAAATAAGTAGCAATTGTTTATCTGCTTCTAGAGACCCCTAATAAGTTATCTACAGACAACTATTTGTTGGGCTCTAAAACTTTATTCTAGCTTCCAACTCCTACCACATATGCGTCCTAAGCACCTGTCACATACGTTAAAATAATGTCAATACATAAAATGTAAAGGTGAGCATACAAGTTTGGTAATAGCATATAGAGTTCGAATTCGTTTACGCATAACCAGCACGTACACATAGAGAAATGAAGCACGTTAGTTATCGACATAGATCCATCGATACCAATGACTGCGGGTTGACTGCCCGAGGCAGTTCGCAATACACGATTACCACTGTAATCCATGCAAGTAAAAGATCCTTAACAACCCCCGTGTGAACGGGTGCTGAGTCCAAACTATAGTACTATCGTTGCTAAGGCAGGTAGACAGCATTCCATGTGTAAACACAACAACAAGCATTCATAAGCCACGTATAACATGCATTAATGGTTAAGCGTTAAAATAGCTTGAGTAGTGTGATAGTTGTAGTTTGAATATTTGTAACGTATGTAACACCCAAAAGTGCTAAAAGCAAAAAGGGTTCGAGTATACTCACTGCGATATGGATTGAAGGGAGCGCTTTACCGCGAGTACGATTAGCCTGAATAGATTTGATAACGTAACGATAAGTGACGCGTGAAACAGTACAAGTGAGAGTGGGTAGGATGACTGATCGTGCGGATCAGTTATCCGTGGGTAGAAGTCATCCGTGGGTAGAAGTCATCCGTGCGCATGACCTATCCGTGCGGATGGTGATGCGTGCGGATGGTGATCCATCCGGGTAAGCCATCCGTGCGTGTGACTGTCCGTGCGGGTGGTAACCCGTGCGGACTAGTTGTACGTGCGGACGACTTATCCGTACGGTTAGGTGGCTTGTGTGGATAAATGTCCAAGTGGATTGTTTCTTCCTAAGATGTGTTTGTGTATGATGGCTTGTGCTTTGGAGTTTTCGTTGTAGCATTTAGAAAACACCAAAGTGTTTCTACCTTTCAAGCCGGCCGCGCGGACGGCGGTCCGTGCGTGTGGTAGTCCGTGCGTACGGCTTGGCCGTGCGGATGAAGTTTGTTTGATTTTCATTTTAAGGCCTTAGTATCTCATGATCCGACGAGTAATCCATTCAGAGGTCGTCCGTCCAGATTGCTCGTTCGTCGATACTCAAACCTCGTTTGGAAAGTGGGTCCCAAGGGTAGTCCGTGCGGATGACAACCCGTGCGTATGACCTGTACGTGCGTATGACCTGTACGTGCGTATGGCCTGTACGTGCGTACGGCTCGTCCGTGCGGACAGCTAGTCCGTGCGGATAGCTTGTCCGTGCGGACAACTGGTCTGGTTGTTCCGTTCGTCTACACTTGGTTTCTGTTGTCGTTTATCGAGACGTTCTGATTACGTGGCAACCACTTGGAGTTGTGTTCTTACCCGTGTGACTAGACCGGTCAGGAACCACCCTAACTCGGCCTGTCGGTGACTCAGAACGGTCATCCCGGTTAACCCCGAAATCAGTTGTCTATGGGTAGGACTCCGAATCTAGAACTAGGGCATCACTATTGACGAGTAGAACACTAGAACTGATCGGATTCGTACTGGTTTTAATGGGAAAAAGAAAAGGGAACTTAGGTATATTTCTTTCAACTCTTTTAACCTTAGAAAAGTTTAGATCTAGGTGATGTTTTTGTAAAAACTTGTAGAAATCGTTTAGATCTGAGATATTCTTGGTGGAATGAAGCCAAGCATGAAGTTCTTATGAACTTCATGATGACGTCACCCGTGAATACCTCGAATCCGGATGATTTCTTGGTTGAAAGTGAAGATTTGAAAGATGGAAATGTGTAGAATGGTGTAGTGATCAAAGATGTACAAGAATTAGTGCAAGATCTTACCTGGATTGAGAGAAATCTGAGAAAAGGTGAAGAATGCGTGTGGTTCGGACGTCACTTGCCAAAAGTGGAAAAAGTGGAGAGTGACCCGTGTATTTATAGGATGCCAAAAAGGGAAAGGGTGAGCCGTGCGCATGGCACGCACCCGGGTAGGTTATCCGCGCGGACTGGTCATCCGTGCGGATTGGCAATCCGTGCGGATTGGCAATCCGTGCGGATTGGCCATCCGTGCGGACGCCACCTCCTTTGGTGTGTTCGGTGCTATGTTGATTCGGCTTCGATTTGCGAGCGATTCGATAGGGTTTCCTAATTAAATTACTTTCAGTCCCAACTACTTCTTATAGGGTTCGACTCGGAATTCGGGTTCGGGTTCGTTTGGATTCGAGTTAGACTTCGAGTTCGATTGAGTTCGCTTGATTATCCCAACATATAATAACATAAAATAAACATGCACAAGTAACACGTAAGGCACACACACACGTATAATGACAAGTAAACTACACCACTCGAGTTACGATTTGAGGTCGATTTGATTAGCATAGCTTGATTAACTTTATCGCATTGTTACTTCCTATCGTTCACAGTCGTAGGTCGATTGAAATACGGTTAGCATGATTCGATTATTGCAATGTACGACATTTACTCCACATAATCTAAATATCATACAAAAAATTCTACGAGTCCTGTCGCGCGAAATCGGTCGTTGACTTTGACCTTGACTTTGACTTTCACTCGTGAAAACACGGGGTGTTACAGGGGCACTAAAGGGGTAAACCATTAAACCATTTTTACACGGGGCATTAACCATTACGTATGGCCTAAATTATATTAGCACATTTAAATTAAACAAGATAATTGATTGTGTAAATTACTTTTTGAGTCTCTATGTTTTCGTGGTTTTAACCACTTGACTCCAAAATCAAAAAGTTTAACGCCCTGAGTACCCAAATTCTCATTTTGTAACATTATGAGTCCAAATTTTTTACACCCTTAGAAATATTATGTTAACAGTTTTCAAATGACCAAATTACCCCTACTATTAAAAGAGAAAACAACTAATTTAAATAAACTCATCACCCCCCCCCCCTATCTGTTGTCTCTCTCTCCCTCTATCTCTATCCCTCTCTCTCTTTCTCTCTCATACTCTTTTTGTCTACTATCTCCCTCTCTCTAAGGGTGGTAGGGGTGTAGGCAAGGAATGAGGTGTTTGAGTTGGTTCCCCACGCGGGCACACCACCGCCACCCCTTATTTAAATGGAGTTATTGAGTGGGATTCGGAGAGTAGTCACCGATGTGGGGAAGAAGAGAGAGGGGGGGTTAATAGTGGGCCCCACTCTCTTCCAACCAATCACACATTTATCATTTTTTAAAGAAAAAATTGTTTACCACTCCTCATGTGGGGAGCACCCCTTGTGTTTGAGTACAAAATGGGAGTGGAGAGAGGAGTTGACATGGCATTAGGTGATTGACTAGTTGAAAGAGTTTACCACTCCCCATGTGGGGAGCATCCCTTCCACCCTAAACATTCATCCATCCTGTCACCACTCAAGTTGCTAGAACAACATCCAAACACCAACAAACCACCATGTGCCACCACTACCCATCGGACAGTGGTCCTCCCTACCGCTGACAGCCACCTCTGCCACCATAACTTACCACCACAACCACCATACTTCTAACCAGAACTCTAACACGCCATACCACTTTCACTTTTGTGAAACACCATAGTTTTCGACCAAGGGCCAAAAAAGGAACATACAACACGAATAATGGAGTTGTGATGGTGGAATTTTACCAAATCGACGGTAATTCACACATGCACTTGAGCTCGAGTTAGTCGGAATTTCAATCGAAACCCTAAGTTGGTTAGCCATCGTCACCATCAGAGCCAAAGCCCAACAACCACCAGCGAGTTACCCTAGCTCGGAAACCTAACTCGAGTTACCGTCATTGGAGGCTATTAAGTCGACGGCGAGTAAGCCGCTGGTGAGTCATGGCCGAAGTTTGTCAGTAGATGCGAGGTTTTTTAATGAGTTGGGGTTAGGGTTTGGTGAGGGGGTATGGTCGTTTGATGGGGATTATGTTTTGATGAAGGTGGATAATTCAAAGGAAGTACTTACAACGGAGAAGTTGGCTGATATTAGTGATATTGGTGGAGGTGAGGAGGGTGGTGATAGTGATGGAGGTGCGGTGGGGATGGTGGTGGTGCAGTGGTAGGTGTAACGCTTCGTATTTGTACTTTCCTTGTTTAGAAAGTATAATCGTATTTCTATTTATGGAAACTTGTATTCGTATCATGTTCGTATTCCATTTCCAGTTTTGTAATTCGAGACTTTGATCATAATGAAATTCACATTTTATACATACTTGTTATTCGTATAATTGAAGATTTAAATACGTGTTTATACGCAAACCAATACTTGTTATACATACAATTACTCATACATGCGGTCACAATACTCGAATTATACTTATATACGCTTTCTATGCTTAAAAACATGCCAAAACACAAAGTTATTGCATAAAATGATAACAAATGGAAGTTCAGGGGCCCAATTGTAAATAAAACAAACTAGTCGGATTCAAGATAGCATCGCGGGGCGCGAACCCCTATCCTTTTCCTCTCGCGGGCCACCAGAGACCTCGATCCACAGATTGTTGCTACTTGTGCATGGATTGACCAATATTCCCTTCCCCAATCACCATTTAACCTTCTTTAACACAAAACCCTACCTCCTCTCTATATAAAGAAGCCTCCATCCTTCCATTTTCACTTTCCTAACTCACTTACACTCTAAATATGTTGTAATTGCAAGTGCAAGGCAGAAATCTCTAAGTTCCCAAGTGAGTTCAAACTCATTTTTTTTACATCTTTTCTCCATATTTTCTTCCACTACAAAGCTTGGGACACCTCTAGGAGTGTTTCTGTAAGTTTACCATGGTAAACTAAGATGTAACATCACAATTTTGAGGTCCAAACTTTCTATTTTGGAAGAACTTTTATTTAAATCTTTATGAACAGGTTACACTTATACAATCTTGTACCTACCTTACCTCTAATCAAGTCCATGGTTTGAGAGCTTGTGTATAGTTGATTCTTATGAGTTTAGAGGTGCAAACACCCTCTAAACTTTCTGTTTTGATAGGGTTTAGACATCCCACAAGTGATGAAACCATCCAAGTTTACCATAGTTCATATGGCAAGACTTGTGTTTTGGTAAAGGTGTGAACCTTGGAAGCCTTTGTTATCCTAAACGTGTTCCACCACCTTACTTGATGTTTTATTCATAATCACTAAGTAGTTTCCTAGTCCTAAAGTAAGTTAACCCCGCCTTGCCTCCAACATTTGCCATGTTGGGTATGACACGCTCGGGTTGTTCTTATTTGGCTACTTAGTATGTTAGTAGATTAGTTGTACTTTACTTTCATTCATAACCAACTGGGTTTATCAACTAAGTTGGTAAACTTTGTTTTTTGGTGAATCATATAATGAGGTGTTCATACCTCCATGGTTGACTTACATGAATTCTATGATAATACTTGATGGACCAAATATAATAATACTATATAATATACACATTTTAGCCAAATTCATGATGCTAACCAGTTTGTGGTTAGGTGCTATGAACTTAGGTTATTTTACTTTTGTTCTAAGTTTCTCGTTTATGAATCTAATGGGCAAGTTAGGACCCATGAAATCACATAAAAACTTAGTGTCAAAACGAGTACTTAGACGAGATATATTTTCGTGCATACATACTTTCTGTATTTGAATTCCAAATCCGAATCCTTCGTCAAAATCCGAATGCTCACACACCTTCGTTTCTCCCGTGTAGGATAACTTCGGTGTCCCCATCCCAACAACTCGTTAACTCTTGGTTTAATCGGAAAGCTTGCAAAACCGTGAGTATACATGACTCCCTTTTTATTTTAACATTTTTGGGTGCAATACGTATACATTATCAACTCACACAATTACATACTTTATGCTTAAAACACAAACAAACAATCCAACATACATGCTTAATACGTTATACTTGAACTCTTATATGCTAGACTATTCTTATGGTTTATACTTGTCATTAACTTTGTACAAGCCTCCCTTAACATGTATAGCGCTATAGGATTAACGCACCTCCCTTATTCTTGAGATCATGTTAAGTAAACAAAACAGTCTATTCATTGCTATGATTAGATTACGCTAGCGGGAATCTTTGGGTTGACATGTATATAGTTGCATGCTAGTATTATATGATAGTTTAACAATTATACCATTTGGATTCGTTTAAAATTTTGTACTTATGCTAGTAATCAAACTTGTATACTCGCTAATACTTTTGTGTTGAACTATACTTTAATACATGTTGCAAGAATTTGATGACGATGGTGATGAACGGAATCTAGTAGGATGAACTAGAAATCCATTTTAATTTTAGTACTTACGTTGTAATTTGTTTCTTTGATTATGTTGTTGTATTTGCTTCAAAACAATGTACCTTGATTTAGAAATTAAATAAAATATCCTTATTTAAATACTTGCCACAAATAGTGTTATGAAGTCTCTTGCAATCTCGTTTTCGTCTCACTCCGATGTTTCTGCCATCGGTTGGGGTGTGAACGATTGGTATCAGAGCCATAACTATAGGGTATTAGGAATAATTGCCAGAAGTGAAGGACTATATGGTACAAAAAAGTTGTTTTGGACGAAAATGACAAACAAACCCAAACCTTAGGGACGATTTTGGCAATTTACTCTTAGATTTATATATACGGGGTGGGGTTCGGCTACAAAGTCCATTTTTCCTACAAAGTGTATAAAGTCATAAAACACCACAATTTCAACCATAAAACACACTTAAACCCCACAAATAATAGAGTGAAGATCACTAAAACACAATATCCAAACCCTAACAGTCCATGAAAACTTCACGATAAATATGGCGTTTTAGTGATCTTCACTCTGTTATTTGTGGGTTTTAAGTGTGTTTTATGATTGAAATAGTGGTGTTTTATGGTTTTGTACACTTTGTAGGAAAAATGGACTTTGTAGCCAACTCCCACCCTATATATATATATATATATAGGGAGCCGCTAAAATAGAAACCACCTCCAGTTGTAAGAACCGCGAGAACCACTCTCAACCAATCAGATTATGCCAACTAAAAGGGTATTTTGGTATTTTTTACCCCAAATGTCAAATCCCCCCTTCTCTCTCTTCATTTAAAGTTCTCTCCTCTCTCCTCTCTTCTCTTTCATTTGTCAGTTACATCTTCTCAGCTTTCCTTTTATCTCTCATCTCTCTCTCTCTTGAAATGCTTCACCACCATATCTCATCTTCTTCGAAATATTCTTCACAAGGAAAAAACCCAAATCATAACTCATGGCAACAACCTTTTTATCACCTCGCTGGCTACCACCATGGCAACAACCTTTTTATCACCTCCTGCTGTGTTCCGTGCCTTTGGCCGCCTCCTTCCTCCGCTGGCCCATTCCCCCCATGTACACCCTCCTTCTCCGGCCACAAGTCAGGCGGAGCTGGAACATCGGCGGCGGCCTCAAGTCCGGCGGAGCAGCAACATCGATTGTTGTCATTTAGTTATGATGTTTGTTTGGATCCATAAGACGCCTTTTCAGTCGCCGTCTCCGGTGGATGCCGCCGCCACACAGTCGGTGGCTGAGCCGGTGAAGCCGGATGCAGGTTTGAGTTTTGGTTTGAGTTCGAGCAAATAAAAATTTAGGTTTTTAATAAATATCTCTAAAATTACTAGTTTTGATGGTGATTTTGGTTCTTTGAAATTTTGATGATGATGATGCAGGTGATTTTGATGGTGATGATGCAGGTGATTTTGATGGTGATTGATCTGTTGTAAAAAAATGTGGGTTTCTTTGAAATTTTGTGGGTTTGAATTTTGGTTTGAGTTTTGGGATTCTTTGATTCTGTTGGTGTTTCTTGGGGGTTTTTTTGATTTTTGTGGGATTGATCTGTTGTAAAAGAACGTGCGTTTTTTGAAATTTTGTGGGTTTGAACAGTGTTGTGGTTGACATTGTTGCCGGCGATTTGGTCTCCAGATCTCATTTTGCCGTTGATGACATTGTTTTGATGTTGTTGGTCTCCAGATCTCGTTTTTCCGTTGATGGATTGGGCGGGCGATGATGCAAAAAAAACTTAGATTTTGATTGTCACACCCCCAAAATACCATGTGCGGAAATGACATGAAGTCGTGGTCACAATCAAATTTAATCCAATTACTACTAATAGCTAGCGGTAAGTGGGTATCGAACACAGGGAGTTTGTGGAATATGTGTTATTTAGAAGTGTATCTAAATTAACTAAATTAAACTAATTGCAATGAAAGTAAATTTCAAGAGTTGATTTGATTGAATTGGTTTTAAAACTAAAATTACTAATATAATTGCAAAGATGAAAGTTTTGGTTGTAAGCAAATTAGAGACAAATGACCATCCTAGACTTCTGGTTTCAATTGACATTCATGTTATCATTCCACTAGAAAGAACTACAAAGACATAGCTCATATGTGACTACTTGCAGTGATGAAAGGGAATTAAGTACTCAGATTCCTAGAACGTGAGGTTGTTACCCGATGATCAATCAACCCTTACCCAAGCCTAACTATACACATGATATCTCGATTGCCAACGGCACCAAGAACGTATGGTTTCTAATTAGTTTAACATAAGAGTCAACAATTTACAACAAAGTAATCACACACCATAACAAACAAATCATAAAGATAAAGATTGTTATTCTAGAAATTAGGAAATCAAACATGAAATGTCTCAAGCAAACCTTCAATCCAGGATGATCACAATGTGTTTAGCCACTCATGGCTCGAATCAACATCATAATACAAGTTTCAATGTTCATCCAAATCCAAAAAACAATAAAACTAAGATTATAAATTGTTCTTCAAGCTCAAAGTAGTCTCTCCTCCTCCAAAATTCGTTCACCAAGTGTTATGTAACCGAAAACCTATGATAGGACACCATAAATCATCTTCAAATGGCCATTAAATGCAGAAGTTACAAATTGGGTATGGTCAGCGTCGTAAGCTACGCTAAGCGCCGTAGCTTACGACGGTCAAAGAATCCAGAAAGTCAACTCTGTGCCATAAGCTACGCCAGATACCGTAGCTTACGGCACCCAATATTCCCTTACGGTTCCTGGAGACTGTCTTACGGCAGGTTTTTTTATCATTTGTGAAGGGTCGTAACCTACGGCACTGTATGTGTCCTTTTCTTCATTTCTTCATTAAAACTTGATTTCTTCACATCTTGATTATGCCAACTTCCTGCATCCATCTAAGCTTCCTAAATCCCGCATTTCAAGTACTTTAACACCTGCAAATTCACACAACTAGTGATTACCAAATTCAAGCAATTAACCATAGTAAGCATAGAATGTCCATAGTATTAAACCTTTTAAGGGTTGTCCTACGGACCACCCGTCACATCCCTACACTTACCCGTTGCTTGTCCCAAGCAACCCATTCAAAAACTATTCATAACCACAAGCAATCAATCATGTAAACCAAGCTAAAATGTGTCGTCCTTCTACTAACTTTCAATCATACCACAAGACACACCCCTCACAAAAACTCTCGGTGACAAGAAATATTAGCACATAATGCTAAACCACTCAATGCGTGTGTGTGTTTGTATGACAATAAGCTTGTATAAGAATCAAATCTCCTCCTATCAAATATCTAGCATGCTTATGAATCAAAGGAACTTATGGGTTGTAACGGGGCTAGGTGCAAAGGTAGGAAAATGGCGGGATACATATGAAAGAGCTAATTGATTTGACCCAGTTTTTTATTTCTACTACTAAACAACGCAAACATCATCTATATACACAACTTTTTCAACATTCTCAACTACTATTGCAACTAATCACTTATTTTTTTGTATTTTTCTCATATTTTTCTCTTTTTTTCTTCTTCTTCTTTTTTTTTATAAAGATATAAGACTCATACTATATACAAGAACATCAACATTCACAACTAAACTCCTAAACCGGGTCATCTCAAAAGGTAAAATTTTGTAGGAAGTAGGTTTGGGTCACAACCGAATGGTTTAAGGCTTAAACATGGCTTTCTAAAGACCAAACCCCCACCCCTCACAATACCAAGCTCATATTTGTAAAGTATGAGGTCCAACCCACCAATCCCACACTCTCACACGTCTAGACGAGGCTACCTAAAAGTCCCCTATCTGTTGGAACCTTGAGGTTTATGCATAGAGTAATAAAATAGTTCAGGGTTGGTCTTGTAAATGTTTAACTAGTTATTTTGGGTCGATATGTATGGGTTGGGATAGTTTGGCTGGTTTCGAATGGGCCTAGTTTAGTAGTCCATGTGTTTTAGTATTTAAGCAAACTTCAACCATTGTGTTGAGGTTGATCAGCTAGTTGCGAACAAGAGAGGCCAGCCGAAACTCATTGTGTGTCTTGTATCCGTCACCTTCAATCAGTGAATGCAAGATATTTTGGTTTGTTTTAATTGCTTTTAGTGTTTCGGTTATATTTTTTCTTGAATCCGCTTGTGTTTGATTTCCGCACTTACACAAGTTATTGTTTGATATCATTGAAAGATCCACACGGGTTTTACAATTGGTATCAGAGCCAAGAAACCAAATCTTGGTTCGGTTTTGATATCATTCGGATTCAAGAAGTTTATGTTGTTACTGATCTTATTTACCAGTTTTGTGTTACAGGATTTAGTTTGGTGTGGTGTGTTTCTTGTTTTTAAGAATCATATCATCAAAACTGTTCTTGGCATAGTCTTCGTAATTGGTGTTGATTGTGGTTTGTGTGATTTCAGATATTTGTGTTTGCTGATTTCTCGGAGATTTGGTGATCAAAGAAAATTCAAAGATTACGATATCTTTGAATTTTTTAAAAGTGCTGAAAATCAGGGATTACGAGTCAACAGATTTATCTCACATTTGTTTTGCAGGTCTCGACTCGCAACCATTGTCTCGACTTGTCAACATTTGGTCTCGACTCGCAATCAACTGAGGTCTCGAGTTATCTGCTTTTGGTCTCGACTCGCAACCAACTGAGGTCTCAAGTTGTCTGCTTCTGGTCTCGACTCGCAACCATCTGTGGTCTCGAGTCATCTTCAGTATTGTCTCGACTCGCAACCATCTGTGGTCTCGAGTCATCTTCAGTATTGTCTCGACTCGCAACCGTGGTCTCGACTCGCAACGACAATTTGCAACGTGATTTGGACTTTGGACTTTGAACTGTGAACAGAAACTTTGAACTTAAAATAATTAATTGATTAATTAATCATGTCTGCAAATAATGTTGACTTGGCTGCCCTTAACAAACAACAAGAACTGGATTCAAAGGTTGGAACCACTACACGCATTCCAAGGTTGACTGATGCAAATGATTTTCCTGAGTGGAAATGGCGTTTTGAACAACATGTGAAGGTCAAGGATTCTAAAATTTGGAGGAGTATTCTGAGAGGTCCAAGGGAGATCATGACAGATAGTCCTACTGAACCAGGAGTAAAAATAAAGAAACTCAAAAGTGAATATACTGAAGATGATTTCAATATAATTGAAGAAGATGAAAGAGCACTGTCCTATTTGACCATGGGATTGGGTCCAGATATTGCTATTGGCTTTCGTACCTGCAAATCTGCCAAGGAACTGTGGGAATCTCTGATCGATGTTTATGAAGGAAATGAGGACATGAAGGAGAGTCGAAGAAATTTGCTGAGATAAAATTTCAACAATTTCAACCATATCTATGGAGAAACTGTTGATAACCAACTTCATAGGTTTGTCAAACTAGTCACTCAAATGCAGATGGAAGAAATTCATACATCAAATGCTTCGACAAATAGACAACTTTTGAATGCGTTACCAAAAAGCTGGGATCATCATGTTGCAATGATCAAGAAAACAAAAGATCTTGCTAGGTGCAGTTTGTCAGAGATGATTTCTCATATCAAAGACTGTGAACTAGATGATAAACAAAGAGAAACCAACTATAAGAACAGCATGCTAGCTGCAGGATTCTCTGTTGCTCCTACTTCGTCAAACAATAACAACGCAGCTCTCTTGTCTCAAGGAGGATTTCAAATGTTTAGCAACGCGGCATCTGCTAAGGCTGCTCCTACTTCAGCAAATGTCTATTACTCTGGGTCTCCTACACAAGCTGCTCCATCACTTTCTACTGCTGCTTCTGCTTCCGCTGTGAATGCATCCTCTGCTGCTCCTACTTCCACTGCGAAAAATGAGATGATGGCTTTCTTTACACAACAGTCTAAAGAAAATCTGGATATCGCAGCCTCTGTTATAAACTGTTTGAATGCATTTGTTGCAGGAAAAATTGACCCTCCTAAATGGTGTGGCGATGACTTACATCAGATTCATCCTGATGATGTTGAAGAAATGGACATCACTTGGCAGATGGCTATGGCTGCATTCAGGGCAACAAGGTTTATGAAAAGAACTGGTAAAAACAAATGGGGTGCTTCATTTACAGGAGCGTCTACAGTGCCTTTTAAACTACGCTGTTACAACTGTCATGAGGAAGGACACTATGCTTGAAACTGCACAAAGCCTACGATTAATAGAGAACAGACTCCTGCCCAGCCCGTAACACCTAATCGAGAAAGAGCTCTTGTGACCACATCAAGTATAACGGACGATGCTGCTACTGGAAGTCCTCAACCACTGGGATTAGCTCAAGCCTTGGTGGTTCAGCCTGACATCAACTTTGATTGGAATTCGGAAATTGAGCGACTGGACATTTCAGCTCCAGAAAATCAAGCTGCTTCAAACAACATTGCTTTCATGACCTCAAATGATCAAGTTTCTGTACCAAAGGAGGAGGCATCAGCTGAAAACTTGGCTCTCATGACCCAGATTCTTTCAGCTCCAGTCAAAGGTCTCACCAAAGAAGAGGTACTTTCTGCTTTCTGTACTCCTGAGTGTAGAGAAAGAGTTGAAGTTTATAGAATACACAACGCTGAGCTAATTCAAGATTATCAAGATATCAAAAATAAAAACTTTACTTTATCAAAAAACGAAAAACTTTATAAAGAAAAGATTGAAGCTCAGCGAAAAGACATCGTCAAACTCAAGGATGATGTAAGTGTGAAATCATCTCAACTCTTATATGTTAAGGAGAAACTGTGCACTGTGACTAAGGAACTGGAAGATATCAGAGATAGATATCAAATTAACACAACGGGTTATGGTTACGAACTGGGCCTTACCGGGTTAGTTTATATTAGGTTGTGGACCTTTATAGGTCACTTGGGCCAAGCTTTAGGCCATGTGGGCCAAGCAGGCCCAAGGGGAGCCCATGTAGGGAAGTGGGCTTGTCTATGTATATAAACAAGTTTCTAACTTGTTTTAGGGTTTGAACCTTCTAGTTACAGAATTCTAGAGATATAGAGAGTGGGAGGCGATTGGTGGTGAAGATACTTGTACTAGACGGTTTTGCTTATTCAAGTAATAGAATCGTGTGTAAGTGTTGAAAAGTGATTCGGTGTGTTCTTCTTATTAGGTTTGTTCTTGTTTGTTTTCATCTTATTTCTTGAATCGCCTATTGATTGGATTCCGCACCAACGATCACCAAAAACGCCCTTTCTTTCACGATCACCACCCAACCGATCCTTGAGCCCACCAAAACCTTTTGTGCGAATATGAATAGCTGAAACAACAGCAGCAGTCCATCCTTTTGCAATCTCTTCATACTTTTCAGTAGCTCTAATTTGATTTCGAGCTAACACCTCCAGGTCTTCAAGAGCAAGATTCAGCACATCAACTTGATCAACCAATCGAAAATTCACATCATCATCACAAACAAACACTGCCTGTCCTAGACGCTCATCATAAGCCCAGAAATGTAAGGACTTCAAAGCACCTTTTGGAATCTTTTTCACCAACGAAATCATCTTTTCTTTGTCAGTTACAGGCCAGTGCACAATCTTCATACGCTTGTTTGTGTATGGATCTCTAATGCCTTTAACTGGTTTAACAAAGGATTCTGCCGTGCGCATCGAAGGAAAGTTACGAAGAACTTCCCTCTTCAATCTCTCGAAAAACACATATCCAGGACCTCCAGGCTTATCATCTACATAAGGTGCTTTAGACAAATTTCTTAAATCAACCTTAGTGAAAGACTGAAACTGGCCTGGATGTTTGTACCACTCGACAGGACCAACTTTTCTCTTTATCCACCATCTTTTGCGATCATGATCAAATCCCCAGCTAACCACACCAGAACGATTTCCAACTTTATCATAGAGAGTTTCACCAACATCCATTAAATGGTGAGTTGCATGAGCATCATCATCATTTGGATTTAGATTCTTGTTCTTCAAAATTACAAACTCCCTTTTCTTTTTAATTCTTTCAGCCTTCTCTTTGTCTGCCGCTGGATCAGTAACTCTTTTGAAGTATTGTTCCATAGCAGCACTTCTCTCAGCATCATCCTTATCGAAAGCTTTTCTTTTGTTTTCAACATCAGTCGGATCAGAAAACTCTTGCCCAAATTTCTTCTCCAACTTTCCGCGTAAATCATAAACCATATTGAACAACAAACTAACATCTCCTTGAAGCTGTTCAATCTGTTGATCTTTCTTCACTATAGTATCTTCAAGTTGGATAATCTTTGCATTTTTGTGAATTGAATCTTGCTCAAGCACAACCAGTCGTTTCTTCATCTCCCTCATGCTAATAAACTCATCATCATCACTTGAGTCATCATCAAATGGCATCCTCAACGGTTCTTCAGGTCTCTTACCGCTTGAACTGCTAGGTAAGTCATGAACAACTCTAGAAGGACCTGCAGATTCAGAAATACCAAGTGGCATAGTATCAATAACAGAATCAGTATCAACATTTGTAACTTGAACATCAGCAGTGGTGGTATCCACATCATTTCTTTGAGTGTCAGCATCAAACTCAAAGATATCTTCAGTAGTGGTGGTGGTATTAGTGACACTTTTCTCAAAATCGAAGTCATACAAACCATCATCATCTTCAGCAATATTCATGGATTGATCTTTGTTTTGCTCAACATACATTCCGAGTCGAGGATCCCTCCTTTTCCGCTTCAATGGCAGGGAATCAGGATCCTTTGGGTTCTCACTAGGCTCTTCACTTGATACTGAAAGATCAGAAGGAGGATTTCCCATCTTATCAGTTACAGACTTTAACAGCAAAGCCAAACTTTCAGCAGAAATCACAGGTGGAACAGCAGAAACAGCAGTATCAGCTTCAGCTTCAGGAGGAAGCTCTTCATCTTCTCCAGAATCACACATAATCTCAATGCCTTCATCGTCAGAGTTAATTGTTAAAATCTCTGTCTCAGGCTCATCTTCAATATCCCATTGAATGTCATGTTCTTCAGCAACTATAGCATTTGCAGGTGCATTGATTGGCGCATCATTCACTGGAACAGGTTGCACTATTACTGGATTAGCAGCTACATCTTCAGTCTCTGCAAATTGACCAAATTTCTCTAACGGAATTAAACCTTCAAATTTCTTTTCAGTGCCCTTCTTTGGAGTGAGAGCACCAAAACAAGCTGGACCCATGGGCTTCAGCTCCAATGTGTTTCCAGATCTCTCCAACTCTGGATAGCAAGCATTAAAAATCATTTGCAAGAACCTTGGATACATAAGAAACTTGTCCTTTCTGACTCCAAACACATTTCTCTTCATCGCTTCCAAAATATACTTTGAATAATTGAAAGGCTCGTTCGTTATCACACAAACAAGAGCAACAGACTGTGTGATATTTAATTGATATGTTCCTCCTCTATTTTCTGTCATGCACAACATAAACATGTGCACCAAAAGACGCCAATAAGGAAGCACAAATTTCTTTACCAGAGGCGGATACTTTCCTTCGTAACTCAATCGAGGTAAAATTGCTTCCACAGTTCCAGCTGGAAGCTCTATGGAGTCTGTTTCTTGGTCATTGAACTGTAATACTTCTCGAATCATCTGTTCAGTCACAGTGACAGCCTTCTTTTGAATGTCAGCAACAATAACTCCTTTTCCTTCAACAACTTCAATCCTTGCACTTTTCCAAAATTCTTGAATGAGACTTTCGTAAACTACTGGATTTTCTCGTAATGCGTGAACAATTCTACAACTGTTGAGACCCTTGATCAACGAAGTGTACATCTTCTTGTGTTTCTCTGGAGGTGGTGCCAAGTACCCTGCTTGATTGTGTGTAGAAATGAATTTCAAATCCATATTCTGCATAAAACAAAAATGCATTAAAAACATTTACAGTTATATATTTGTATGAAACTTTCAAATCATAAAGTCAACAATCAGAACAGGTCAACAGCATCATGACTCAGATAATAAAATTTTGACTCGAGACCATGAGTCGAGACCATGAGTTCTCGAGTCGAGACCATGAGTTCTCGAATCGAGACCATGAGTTCTCGAGTCGAGACCATGAGTCATTGAGTCGAGACCATGAGCCGAGACTATGAGTTCTCAAGTCGAGACCATGAGTCGAAACCTTGAGGTCTCGAGTCGAGACCATGAGATTACGACTCGTAACCACCAGTCTCGAGTCCTTATGTGTTATCTGAGTCGAGACCCCACAAACAACTTCATCTTCTCAGCTTTTTGGATCAAAATCCCAAAACACCCTATGATTTATTTGAAGACCAAGATATATTCAAAACTAGGGTTCTAGTTCATCTTCAAATCTTCATATAATCAGCATCAAATCTTCAAACTTCCTGCAAAACTTCAAAAGAAACATCAAAATACCTTTAAGAATCGATGAATCGAGACCGGAAAACAAGCTTGATGAATCGAGACCGGAAAACTCGTCGGAAACGTTAAAGACTTGCCGGAATTTTTGAGAGAGAATATCAGTTGGTCTCGAGTGAGAAATGAGGTCTCGACTCGAGACCTGTCTTATATACCCATGGATTGGGCCTTTTGACATTTGGGCCAAGACCATAATGTTCGGCTTAATCTGATTTTTAAGGATTTAATTAATTCAATTAATTCATTTATGAAAAACATCCTCTAATTTCAGATATAATTTCAATAACCCACTAAACCTTCTGAGCACATTCCATGAAAACAAAAACCTAAAACAAAAATAAATAATAAAAACTATTATTTATAAAAATAAATAGGAAATTAACGAAATTGCTCAGGGATCAAATCACGAGGTTTCGGGCTTGACTTCACTTATCAACACTGATCTACTACCGAATGATCTAGACGATTGCCAGTATATTTGTCCATCTAAACTCACCTCCCTAGACCTTTTCCATATAACTGCCTGTAACAAATTTTATCATGTTTTGATTTCTTAACAATGAACACCCAAACAAATACTAATCAAATCCCGGAGTTATATACAGCACACACTATCATGCAAGTAGCTTCCCTACCACATATTTCACAAGTCCAATCCAAATCTCTGAAATCTTAACTAGGAATAGATTGAGAAGAGAACAGAATAGATCTTAAGCAGAGATGGTATAATATACAGATCAAATGAGTTTTTCTCAGTTTGATATAGGTTTCATGGGTTTCTTTTGGGCACTTGAGGGCCTCTTTCGGGTGTATAATTGATCTACAGAGCGACAACGTACAGCTAGGTCAGCATGTATCTGGATGCAGCAGAAGCTGACGTTGCCTAGCACCTCCAGGTCAGCATATATCTGGATGCAGCAGAGGAGATACACGACTTTTTCAGAGAAGATTTCAGAGTCAGACCAAAATTGTGTGTATCGGGACAACATACAGACATTCAAATAGACATGAGCTAATTCCAAGTGATTTTCTTTTCTGAGGTCATGTACTATTTTAGTTCTGAACAAAACAGCCAATGTTTCCAGTCTTAAGGATAGAGCCTACCAACACATCATACTAGAGTCAAGCTATTTCGATATTGGTCTTACATGAGTCAGCCCTTGACCACAATGTGAAAATTCATTTCATTTCCCAGTCATGCAATGCCTCTTTTTGTATTTTTTAATTTTTTAATGTTTTTGTATTTTTCATAATTTTCTCCCCCTAAATTTGAGCATAAATAAAAAAACTACCTAAGAATACAAAACTTTATGAACAAATTTACCTACGAAATAAAACAAAAACATGCTCAGTCAGTAAAGCGAATCATTTTCAGAAAATCCACAAGCACCTGAAATTTCGAACTGCTGACAGGTTTTGTGAACAAATCGGCAGCATTTGCATCTGTGTCGATTTACTCAAGTTTGATAAGACCTCTATCAAAACAGTCTCGTATAACATGAACTTTAATATCAATGTGCTTGGTTTTTGAGTGGAAAACAGGATTTTTCACAATTTGTATGGCAGCATCATTATCACAGTATATGGTAGTCTTAAGATAAGTCAAACCGTAGTCCTGCAATTGATGTTGCATCCACACCACTTGAGAGCAAGACGCCGAAGCTGCAACATATTCTGCTTCAGCTGTGGAAATAGCTACCGTTTATTGCTTCTTGCATTGCCAAGAAATGAGCCTGTCACCCAAAAATTGACATCCAGCAGAGGTGAATTTCCTGTCCTTGTCAGTGCCTCCAAAATTACTGTCAGAAAACGCAAACAGGTCAAAATTCGAATCCCTCGGATACCACAGACCAAACCTGGGTCGGCCTTTAAGGTACCGAAAGATTCGTTTAACAGCAGTAAGATGAGAAGTTTTAGGATTAGCCTGATATCGTGCGCAATTGCAGACAACAAACATAATGTCAGGACGACTAGCCGTCAGATACATCAACGATCCAATCATAGACCTATAAAGTCGTTGATCAACAGAGGATCCTTCAGCATCTTCAGTTAATAACGGTCTTTCCGCCATTGGAGTTTCTGCCGGTTTAGCGTCAGTGAACTTGAATTTCTTCAGCACATCGTCCACATATTTCCCTTGATGAATTAGAATGCCCCGTGAATCTTGTTTAACTTGTAAACCCAAAAACAATGTCATTTCACCGAGTGCACTCATCTCGAACTTCTTTTGCATAACTCTCTCAAAATCTTTGCAAAGCTCCTCACTTGTAGACCCAAAGATAATATCATCGACATAATTTTGAACCAAGATTTGATCCTTGCACACTCTTTTGATAAACAGAGTCTGATCTATTGTGCCTCGTGTGTATCCATGAGCCAGAAGATGTTCTGTCAGAGTAGCATACCAAGCCCTAGGTGCTTGATGCAACCCATATAATGCCTTGTCAAGCTTGTAGGCATATTCTGGATGGTCTGGATGAATAAAACCCGGCGGTTGCTCAACAAAAATTTCTTCCTTCACTTCTCCATACAAAAATGCCGTTTTGACATCCATCTGGTAAACAGTGAATCCCATGAAGGATGTATATGCTAAGAAAATCCGGATTGCTTCAAGTCGAGCAACAGGGGGCATAAACTTCATCATAATCCAGTCCCTCAATTTGTCTAAATCCTTGAACCACTAATCGTGCTTTATTTCGAACAATAACTCCTTCAGAATCTTGCTTGTTTCTGAAAACCCAGCGAGTTCCAAGCTTGCGTTTTCCTTTTGGCAACTCCACAAGTTTCCATACTCCTAGCTTCTCGAACTGGCTTCGTGCATAGCATCAACCCAGCCTGGTTCCTGCAACGCTACATCAATGGTTTTAGGTTCAATTTGAGAAATGTAGCTAGAATATAAACACAAATTAATGGTTCCTGATTGGCTTCTGGTCTGAACTCCTGCATTCACAGGACCTATCACATTCTCAATAGGATGATTTCTTTGAAAACTTGTTGGAATGGCAAATTCAGGTATAGTCTCGTATAAAGATGTGTGTATGTTGCTTGACTCCCCCTCATTAGGTGCTAGCGGACTGTGACTCACAGGAGTGGTAACAGTACACTCTTCAGGAATAGGATCAGCAAACAGTTCTGATCCAGTTGTATTAGGTGAAATTCCACTAGATTGTGCACCTTCAGGAGATTGATGAGACATTTGTTGAGATAGAGGATGTTGTGTAAAAACCATTCCCGGTGGATCAATGGTGTGATGTCTAAAGCTTCCTTCTGTCTGTTCTTCTTCTTAAGTATCTTCAAAAGACAACGGTTGCTTTGGAGTAGATATGTCTGCATCTGAAGAAACACTTGACAAAATGTTAAATGATTTAAACAAATTTGCATAATCATATAACCAATCTGGTCCAACTCTACCATCCGTAGCATTTTCTTCGAGCCATTCAATGTTGCACGACTCGACGACCTTTTTAGTTACTTTGTTGTATACTCTATAGGCAGAGCCTTTTGCATATCCAACAAAGAAACATTCGTCCCCTTTGACCTCAAACTTTCCATTAGAGTCCATAAGTAATAATACACATGGACATCCAAAGATACGAAAGTGTGAAACCCAAGGTTTACGTCCTTCCAGAATCTCATAAGGAGTTTTCATATGACGTTTATTTACTAAAGCACGATTCTAGACGTAACAAGCCGTTCAAACAGCTTCGGCCCAAAAGAAACTAGGAAGCTTCGAGTCAGCCAGCATAGTACGTGCAGCCTCGATAAGAGTACGATTTCTTCTTTCAGCTACTCCATTCTGTTGAGGAGTTCGTGGTGCACTATACTGACGATCAATTCCCTTTTCAGTGCAGAATGTGTCCAAAGTAACGTTCTTGAATTCTGTCCCATTGTCAGATCGAATAACCTTCACCTTGGTACTCGCTTGATTTTCAGCCAGAGTGATGAATTGTTTCACTAAGACTGCAGTTTCATTCTTGTGGCTGAGAAAATACACCCAGGTGTAACGAGAATAATCATCAATGATTATGTAGGTCCCCTATTCGTATGGATCTTCAACAGAATTGTCTTTCCAATCAAGAGTGCGGAATCCTCTTGATCAGAATGTAACAGAAAACAAGTAGAAGAACAGAAACAGCAATTCACTTTCAAACCGGATCTTTATTGATTATCTATCAAACTGATTACAATCAATCAAGATCCCTAACCAACTCTAAATTCGTCCAAGCTGTTATGCTCTCACGAAATTCCTCTCAAACAATGTTCTGGCTGATTAACCTAAACCCTAAAGCCTAACCTTGTTTATATAACACAAGGTTTGCTACTTGGGCCAAGGTTAAACATCATGGACTGCGAATTGGACAAGCCCAATTCGCCCCCATCACCCTAATTGGGTTTTGTTTAGCCCAAACATTACAACTAACTATTACAAAGCTAAACCCGCTAACTGTTTATCGTTTATCTAATTACAAGATATCCAAAGACCAAATCTAAGCTGTTGTCACAAACATGCACCAACAAACTCCCCCTTGACAATAGCTTCATAAAATAACTTTGTCTTCAGTCATCTTGCAATCTTCATGTATTCTTGCACTGTCTTTGGTCTTTGGATAGCTTCAGCTTCAATAGCTTCTGTCAGCAACAGACTCCCCCTAAGCTGATGCATCCAATCACCAAATCTTCAAAACTTTAGTGTTTGAGTAAACTCCAGTTCAGCATTTGTAAAGCAATCTTCAAACTCTTCAATCTTTGTCTGCAATGTAGAAAGGAGGTTCTACCATGCATCCAATCAAACTCTCATCTTCACAGCAACATCTCAGCAACACACTGCTTCAATCTGTATACTATAAAACAAACATCTCGAGAAATCATAAGAATTTTTCGACATAAGTTAAACAAATTATTATTTTTCAAGAGATAGTTAAACTGTATCACAGATTAAGCATTTTCAACTTCATCACCAACACGCAAAACTTTTTAATCACACCCTATAACCCGCATGATTTAAAATTTTGAACTCACTTTCCAACACCGTCTCCCCTTATCAGTAACAATTCCTCCAAGAATAACAGTTTTCCGTACGTTAAGAATTTTAAACAGAAAAAGACACTATTTTTGGATTTTTGTATTTTCTGAAAGCAAGTAAATAACAAAAGCAATAAACACTCTATTTTTGTGAGAATCACCGGAAGAAGATCATATCAGCATAATCAAACTGTTTCACACTATTATATAATTCTTTATTTAATTTTTCGTGAAAAGCAGTCCAAGACGATTACCAGTATGTTTGTCCACTTAAACAAAATGCATGAACATTTCAAGTAACATTACCGTATGATACGTTAAGGTAATTTTATTTCTGATATACTAGTGTGTCCCACTTCAGGATATACCCCCACGATCAAGGTATGCACAAAGATTCATCGTAGTAGGTGAGTATACTGAATTCATCCTTTAAGATATCCTGACAATGTCTAGGTCTGCATATAATCTGTTTTATCATGTTTTGATTGCTTAACAATGAACACCCAAATAAATACTAATCAAATCCTGGAAATATAAACAACACACTCTATCATGCAAGTATCTTCCCTACCACATATTTCACAAGTCCAATCCAGATTTCTGAAATCTTAACTGGGAATAGGTTGAGAAGAGAACAGAATAGATCTTTAGGAGAGATGGTATAATATACAGATCAAATGAGTTTTTCTCAATTTGATATAGGTTTCTTGGGTTTCATTTGGGCACTTGAGGGCCTCTTTCGGGTGTATTAGATCTACAACGCGACAACGTACAGCTAGGTCAGCATGTATCTGGATGCAGCAGAAGCTGTCGTTGCCTAGCACCTCCAGGTCAGCATATATCTGGATGCAGCAGAGGAGGTACACGACTTTTTTCAGAGAAGATTTCAGAATCAGATCAAAATTGTGTGTATCGGGACAACATACAGACATTCAAATAGAAATGAGCTAATTCCAAGTGACTTTCTTTCCTGAGGTCATGTACAATTTTAGTTCTGAACAGAAAGACAGTCAAGATATCCCCAGATGTAATAACAGTATAAAGACCCAAAACTTCAGATTTTGGCAATCTATCAACGCAAGATTTAAGGTCATTAAACCATACACCACTGATGTGTTCCCCACTCATACACAGATCAGTTAAGTTTATATCACATTGGTAAGTTGATTATTTCATGCTTTTTGCCTACTGGTACATCATATAATGAAGCTGCTATCACACTTAAGCAATTTAATTCAGTTTGAGTGTGACAGTCTAACTCGTTGATGTACTATCATTTCTTCTTTTGCACACAGTGATAACTCATTTTTGATTTTCTATTTTTTTTTATGTTTTTGATTTTTCAATGTTTTTGTATTTTTTATTTTTAAGAAAAGCAGTAAACTATTTACAAAATTCTTATGAAAAACCAGTTATTCAGGATTCCTCATCCCGTTGAGTTCAACTAAATGTTCAAAGCGAGCCCTGTCAAATGCTTTAGTATAAAGATCTGCCAGGTTATCTAGGGTGTTGACTCAGCACTTTGAACTTCAATTTAAATCAATCAATATAAATATATCAACAATCTCACAACCCCCTTCTTCATGTGCCTAGAGCAGCCATTATCAACATGAGTTGATAATCCTCCTTAGCAACTCCTGCACACACCAACTTAGAAATTAGTTAGATTGGGGGACCCAAGCCTTAATGGTCTTGGGTCGTCCAAATTCACCAACTACTAGAACATCCATCCAATATCCATTACTCCTAACTGGAGTCTTGGATCTCAGACCTGTTGATGGAATTTGATTTTGATTTCCATAAGGTCTCTGGTCCTGAGGGTTCCTATATGTATTTGGACAATTTGACCTTTGAAAATTTTGATTTTGATACCATGAGTTTTGATTCCAAGAAGCATTATTGTTATAATTTCTAAAGCCATTGTTATAAAAAGTTCGACCACCATTATTTTGGTATCGATTTTGATATTGACCTTGACTTCTGAAATTATTAGCATTATAATTGTTCACTCTTGGTGAACTGCTTCTAGGTCTGTCAAATCTGCCTGGTGGAGATCTAGGCTGAAATCTTGGTTGATTTCTTTGAAAATGAGGAACTTGTGGAGTTCCTTTTCCAGCCTTATCTACACCAACGGTTACATTCTCCGGTTGCTTAGGAGCAGATTTCTTTTGAGAATTTGAGCCTTTCTCCTCACTATCACCTTCCTTCACTGGTAATTTCCCTCTCTGTTTTTCACTAAGTTTTGTTTCACTCTTTTTGTTAGGACATCAGCTTGCTACATGTCCCTTAACGTGACATTTGAAGCACGATCTCTTTTTCGAAGACTTCTTAGCTGGAGTCTCTGAGGTAGATCCCTTATCAGATGGTGATGATCCTTTAGATGAACCTTGTTCAGTTTGCTTAATTTCAGATTTTTTCTATGCTCTTATTTTTTGCAAACTCTACATTCGATTCATTTTCTATAACAGTTGTTTCATTTTTCATATCACTACCTTGAACAAAATTAATCTTTTTAACAAAAGCTTGATTTTTATTCTTAGGCGGTGAATTTTTCCTATTCAAATCATCACTCTCAGATCCATCACCTTGACTTGATGTGGATGCGAAACTACTTGGTGTAGATGCCATAAAGTCTGCTAGCTCATTTTCACTAGGCAGGAATGAATAGTCATGACTAAGAGGAGGTGGAACTTCATTAAAGCCCTGGAAGCCCACACTGGTCTTGTCATTACTCTTCTTTAACCCACCCATCATGTGTTTCATTACAAAAGATGAATCTCTGAATTGACTTAATTTCTTTTCAAGTTCAACAATTTTAAGTTGTGCATCTGACAACTCATTGCATTTTTCAGAAATCTCTTTTGTTTTCTCAGCCATCATGTCATGAGCTAAGTCTATGACTTGAAGTTTTTCATTCAATTTGCAAGTTAAAGCTTCAATTTCAGCTTCATAACCTCTTATCTTCTTCAAGTATGTAGATTCATTTCTTTTAGCAAAAAAGTTTGTCTCTTTTACGTTTGACATCTCGCTTACCAGACTTTGGTTTTGTGTTGTCAATCTGTCAACCGCACTCTGTAGTTCACGACATCTCAAACATACAGAATTAGATTGTACCTCTTTCTCATGAACTTCTGAGGTTTCATCAGCAACAAACTGTTCAGCTTCACTCTCTTTCTCTACTTCAGCAACAACATGTTCAGCTTCACTCTCTTTCTCTACTTCAACATCCACTTTTGCTTCAGCATTCTCCACTTGAGCTTCAGCATTCTCCACTTGAGCTTCAGCATTTTTCACTTCAGATTCAGTATCACTCACAGTAGTTTCAGCCTCATCAACTGGCACTATCTCTGCCATGAATGCCTGAGTAGCACTCTCATTTCCCTGATATCGCTTTTGTAATGCATCCCACATATCCTTTGAATCAGTGTACTTTTGGAAGGTATGCTTGATGCTATCAGGTAAGGACATCTTTATTGCCGCCAAGGCTCTCTTTTCAGCATCAACCACCTGTCTCTCAGATTCATCCATCTTGTCATAAGACAGCACTAAGACCCTTCCTTCAATACTACGCGTAGGAGCAACATATCCATCAATCATACAACACCACATTCTAAAATCCTCACTTTTCACAACTGATTCAAACTCCTCCTTCCAAACAGCATACTCTTTAACATTTGTAAGCTTTGGCCAATTCTTAACAGTCTCACTGAACTTATCCATTCTGACCATATTTAAACACGTTTTACCGTAACTGTACCGATAAAAACCGTACAAAATATCTTCGAAAACAGTGGTTACCAAATTACACCTTTAGAATCGTCTCGAAAAGACGAATCCAATGATATATAATGTCAAAAACCGAATTCGGGATTTTCCAGAGTCTGTCTAACGTGCAAACGGTTCTAAAAATCCAAGGAATTCAACGGTCCAAACGGTTCTGTCTAACGTGCTACGGATCAATTTCTATTTTCGAAAACATGAATTTTTGGTTATGCTTGCCAACTGAAATTCCACCACTTTTAAATTTGCTGGTTTTTAAATTTGCTGATAATTTCGCTGGTAATTCAGATAATTTTGCTGGTCAGCTGGTTAATTTCGCTGACTATGCTGTGAATTTCGCTGATCTACTTCGCTGAACAGGCTGGACAATTTCGCTGGGTATTTCGCTATAACGACAACTTGTAAAGTCTCCGAAAACCGTAATAATTTCGCTGTGGAAAATTACACGGTTACCAAAGTCGCCTTTGGATTTAACTTCGCCGATAAATATGCTGGTTAATTTCACAGATCAGTCAATTTCGCCAGATCAGTCAATTTCGCCAGAATCAGTCAATTTCGCCAGCCAGTAATTTTGGAAATTTAATCTTTTCGAAATTCTGAAGATTTTCCAGATTTCACCAACACTTTCCTGCAAAATCACAAGGCAAAATATCAGTAAATTTTCGAAAACAATATGATGAACACGAAGAACAGTCTTCGAATTCCAGCCAACTACTCGTCAAAATCCAACAGAAATCGTCCCGAAATCCTGCAAATCAGCAAAACTCAACAAACAAACTGATCAACCACAAACAAATTCGCTGAAAATTATCAAAACTCAAGAAACTTCGAAACCCTAATTTCAGGTTTAAAAAATTTCGAAAATTTTAACCAACTTCCTGTTTCTCCAAGAACAATTCTGAACCGAGCCTCAAAGAGCCTAATGCTCTGATACCAATTGTAGGTCCCCTATTCGTATGGATCTTTCACAGAATTGTCTTTCCAATCAAGAGTGCGGAATCCTCTTGATCAGAATGTAACAGAAAATAAGTAGAAGAACAGAAACAGCAATTCACTTTCAAACCGGATCTTTATTGATTATCTATCAAACTGATTACAATCAATCAAGATCCCTAACCAACTCTAAATTCGTCCAAGCTGTTATGCTCTCACGAAATTCCTCTCAAACAATGTTCTGGCTGATTAACCTAAACCCTAAAGCCTAACCTTGTTTATATAACACAAGGTTTGCTACTTGGGCCAAGGTTAAACATCATGGACTGCGAATTGGACAAGCCCAATTCGCCCCCATCACCCTAATTGGGTTTTGTTTAGCCCAAACATTACAACTAACTATTACAAAGCTAAACCCGCTAACTGTTTATCATTTATCTAATTACAAGATATCCAAAGACCAAATCTAAGCTGTTGTCACAAACATGCACCAACAGATTACGAGACAATAAGCTTTCTTGCCAATACTCAACACATTCACTGGACCAAAAAGATCCATGTGAAGTAATTCGAGCACAGCTTTCGTTGAGGGTGCAGGTTTAGACTTATGAGGTTTTCGATGAGCTTTTCCTTTTGCACAAGCAACACATTTTTCAACCAACATGAAATCTTTGATTGGAAGATCACGGACTAGTTGACCTTTAGCCAGTCGGTTCAGATTCTTCATGTTCACATGCCCAAGGCGACGATGCCACAGTAGACCATCATGTTCTGAAATCTTCGAAGAATAGGCAAGTAACTTCTTCACACGGTTTCTTGTTCATATCAATCACATAAGCGTTTCCTCGTCTCTCTGCTGACATTAAGAACCAATCTTCTGGAATGACAATCCCAGGTTTAAGTACATAGTATCCTTTCTTTGTAAAGTGAACAGAATTTCCTCGATCACAAATCTGAGAGATGCTCAACAGATTGTGTTTCAGTTCTGGAACATAGTTAACATTCTCGAAGCTTAAAACGCCATTTCTTACTGTTCCTTTCAATGTGATCCTTCCTGATTCTCCTCCCGCAAATGAGACATATCCACTATTAAATTCTTTGACATTTATAAGTTGGGATAAGTCTCCCGTCATGTGCCTGGAACAGCCACTATCCATGTACCAGAGGCACACGGTAGTCCTCCACAGCTGTTCCTGCACAATTAGCGGGATCAGTTAGATTTAGGAACCCAGCCCATAGTGGATCTAGGTTTTCCTTGTGCATCAATGTAAGTCACTCTCTGCCACACTAAATTGTCTTTATTTAAAAACTTCGAAGTATTTTCAATGGCATAATTTCGATGAAATGTATGAGACGGATTGGATTGCTTGGCCTTAGCTTTAGGTTTCCAATGCTTGTTTGACCATTGAGAATTATAGTTACCAAAAGCTTTATATTGATTTCTTCGAAAATCATTTTGTTGATTTTGTTTTTTACGTTTGGCTGCATTCCAATCTTGATCAGAAGGTTTAGTCTTGCGATAGTTGTTTTTCATTGTCTTAGACTTTTCAGTCGTCATTAACTCTGAACAACGATATCGGTTAGACTTGACCTTCTGATTTTGTACAAACTTCTCCTTAGACTGGGCACTTGGGAGTTGAACACAGTTTCTGGCAATGTGTCCAGCAATTCCACAATTAAAACATGTTTGCCGTTTTATTGTGTGAGTATTATGAAAAAATTTATACTTTAATGAAGAATCTTTGTTTGATTTTGAATGATTGGACGCTTTGATTTTCCTAAAATGTTTTGCTTGTGGCTGTACTGAGCATTTTGATGTCTGCTGATTAGAAGTTACACATTCATGTGATGTTGATGAACAACTTGACACCCTTTCTTTACTGAGATCATCATTTGAAGTTGATGTTTTACTTTCAAAAACATTTTCTAATGACTCTTTATTTAACTCAAATCCTTTTTCTTCTTTATCAAAATCAGTTTCAGTATTTGAACATGCAGAAGTCTCATCAATATGCGTTTCATCAACACATTTATCATGTGAAACTAATTCAGGTTCAATTTCCACTACAGTTTCCAATGGGATCCCACTAGATTCAACATTAGGGATTCCCACTGAGACAGATTCAGAAGAAGAATCACGATACTCCTGATTTTCTTGTGAAGAAGTTTCAGTGGTTTCACTGAATGTGTCCTGAGGGACCTCACCTGTAACACTGTCATCAACCAAAGGGTTAGAAACATCACATTCACAATCATTAACTGAAGAAAATTCATCATCAGACATATTGTTCAAAGGTTCAACACAAACATTATCAGTTTTGCCCAAAACATCAGGCTCACTAGACGAAACATAAGCAGAAAATGACGCAAACAAAGACCGACCAAAAGCAATATCAGATTCAGTTTGTTCAAAATAATTTTCAGAAATATTAGTATGAACAACTGGTTCACTCCCAAGAACATCTCCACATTTTACTTCAGATACTTTATCTGCACATGAAGACGAAGTGTTAGGATCAATTGAGCCTTTAGAAACAAAATTTATTGGAGCAGACTTCTGTTTCTCAATTGGTCTGTCATTAAAAGATGACTTATTGTTTTTGGGACCATAAGTCATTTTACTTTCATTAATCATCTCCTCCTCAGTCATGGGTAAATAAGTATAATTGTCATTATAGGGAGGAGGAGCCTGATTAAAACCCAAACCATGCCCTTTCTTTTCCTTGTATGCGAGCTGTTGATCACACAAGTTTTTGACTAATTTGCTGGAAGAATCAAATTTCTTAATGTTAAGTTCATTTATTTGATATCTCAAGGATCGGTTGGGTGGTGATCGTGAAAGTTGAAGTCTCAAGAATCTCCATGCATAAACCTAGGGGGAGATTGTTGGAACCTTGAGGTTTATGCATAGAGTAATAAAATAGTTCAGGGTTGGTCTTGTAAATGTTTAACTAGTTATTTTGGGTCGATATGTATGGGTTAGGATAGTTTGGCTGGTTTCGAATGGGCCTAGTTTAGTAGTCCATGTGTTTTAGTATTTAAGCAAACTTCAACCATTGTGTTGAGGTTGATCAGCTAGTTGCGAACAAGAGAGGCCAACCGAAACTCATTGTGTGTCTTGTATCCGTCACCTTCAATCAGTGAATGCAATATATTTTGGTTTGTTTTAATTGCTTTTAGTGTTTCGGTTATATTTGTTCTTGAATCCGCTTGTGTTTGATTTCCGCACTTACACAAGTTATTGTTTGATATCATTGAAAGATCCACACGGGTTTTACACTATCATTTCCAAAAGCATGCTAACTCTAGGATTTAACAAGAATTCGAACACAAGTTCTATTAACACAATACACACACCGCCACTCAAAACAAAGAAATATCTATAATAACATATGTGGCTCAAACTCTCACCAAGAAAAGACTAAAAATGGGTGTCGGTGTGTCAAGTGGAACAATATCAAGTTTTCAAATTTTGACACTTTTCGCTTGGTTACAATAAAATTTTAAAATTCTCAAAAATTCCCCCCATCCCCACACTTGGGATACATTGTCCCAGTGTATGGTTTTGAGGGAAAGATCGCTTTTAACCAACAACATTAGCTTTCGCTAATACTCTCAAATCCCAAATTCTTTTTGTATTTTTTTAATTTTATGAAAATTCAAACACACCACCACTAGCACATCCCATAAATCACATCAACATCTAAACACCACCCGATCTCCCGACCATAAACATAAACATACGAGATGAAAAATATACACAAATATACAAAGGAGCAAGATACGACCTGGCTAGTAGTACTTTGGCTGTGGAGGCCCGAAGATGGATGTCATCATGTCATTCCACTCTCCAAACCCAAATGCTCCGCTACTGCTGCTGCTTCCTTGATCACCACCTTGACTCGCCTGCTGATAACTCATGGAGTGTGGATCCACCCATTGAGAATGATGCAATGGTGGGGTGGGATACGACACACTACCATCATATGGTGGCAATGTGGTATAATCCACAACTGGCGGGTCCGCTTCGAGTGGTTGGCCCGCATGCCACTGATCATGCAAGCGTCTCTGGCGGTCGTCTAGGTAGCGATTGTTCACTTCTTCATGATGGGCGTACATGTGAGCTCAATTCCATTGCTCGTTTCTGTTATAGCTCTGTTTAAGAGCTCTCTCCATACTAGCACCCATAAAAGTTTGTTGATCGAAGAGCATTTGATTTGGTTCAGTCCATTCGCCAAAAGTGGGGGGTCGCCTTTGTTCAATAATCTGGCCCATATTCCCCGAATGAGCCAAATAGGGATCATACGGCTGTTGTGCATAGTCGAAGGCACTCCCCACATATCCTGACTGTACTCCTGCTCCCTGAACTCCACCTGGACCAGCGTCCCCCATTGGAGCATCAACCATAAACGTGTCTTCACGGTAGTCATCGTCACCACTAACCTCTTCATCAGTTGTTTCGGGCTCATCAGCCTCGCCCGGTCGTAATGGCCTCGCATCCGCTTTGATAACTCTCCACCTTCCCCCATCCGTCTTCAACTTATAGTACCTTTCTGTTTCCTTGTACTCCCATCCTTGCCCTAAATTCTTTATATCGAACGGCTTAAACCTTTTATAAGAGCCTTTTTCATTGCCTTCAATCGCCCCATATTTCTTTAACAATGCCGTTATTAATCAGCAATGGGGTACAATTTTTCTTTCTCCGCTATTTCGGCTCAACCAAATGTTGTTCAATACTAAGAATCGGAATGGAACCATAGGGGAACCATGCATCAACATGTACAAGATCGGCACCTCTTGAAATCGAACCTCCATCTTATCACCCCGCCGCGGGATGACATTGTGCGTGCACAAAACCAACAACAACTTCGCCTCCATTCTCAAGTTTCGTCTAAACAATTTACCATGTGTAGTACCCGGAAGGAAAAGGTAATCCAACATCTGTTGCCATTGAGGATGTTTTTCGGGCTCGAAGTAGAGATCTTTAAGGCTTGGGTAGATATATTGATTGGATGGTTGGTTGTCAAACTTTGCTATTCGGCTCAGTGAATCATAAGACATCTCTACTTTTACCCCATTACATGTTCCAACTAATTTCATCATTTGTGGGGCCTTAAACGGGGGACATTCGAGTGTGGCCATCCACTCTTGAATTTGAGTATCATACATCTTCTTCACTTCGTTATCGTAACACTTCAAAGCTGCCTCCAAACCCAATGCCTTAAACCTTGCCGTTATCCCGAACGGCCCAAAATCAACTTCCCTGATCTCCTTCTCACAAATAAACGCCTCATTCCTTTGCTTCAACTTATTCATTTTCTCGTGGAACAATTCCTCTCTCCATTCCTCGGACTGGCCCAGTAGTGAACCGGATATCCAATCCGGTTTTGGACCCCTTGGAGGAGCATCTTCCTCCGAATCCGGGTCTCCTATCCGAGCCAACTTCCTTCTCTTTGGTTGTTCTTCTTCCACTTGAGGTTGTTTAGACAAACTTGAACCCGCTTTATCCTTCGTTCTCACCATACCTACACACATTCATAAACCAAACACAAAAATTAAGTTCAATTTCCCAATCTTCCCCACACTTGCTTTATGTTATGGGTATAAATGTACAAAAACCAAAAATTCATCCTTTCAAACAAAAATTTGGAATGATGTTTCTACAAATCAGAATTTTTCCAAAAATTTTCACTAACATCAAATACATTTATACCCAAACATTCAATGGTTCAACAATATCCTATCATCTATCATATACAAGCAAGTGTGTAAGCAAAAACCATAATGAAAACTTACAAACCTCAATATACGAAAAAATGAATTGAAATTGCATACCTTGGCCTTGTAGAAGATGAGAATAACAAACTCTTCAAGTTCAAACAAAAACCCACAAAAACCCCAAAATTTTGGCCCTTAGGGTTCAAAAATCGACCAAGAAAATGTGCTTTTCTTCCAAATCTTTACCCGAAATCAGAATGTTCATGAAATTTTAGTCAAAATCGACTCGAAAATCACTTGATTTGGTTGAGAGATGAGAGAGTTATGGAGGTTTGAAGGTTATGGTAGGCTAGGGTTCTTAGAGGAGAAGATGGAGAAGAAAGATAGATAGTGGATAGGATCGATTGAAGGGATTGTGTGGTTGGGGTGAGTTGTGTTTTATTAAATGGATTATCATTAATTATTAATTGATTTTCGGTTTTTTTTATATATACATCGCCGACAAAAGGGACCCATTCGCCCAGTACTCGCCGTAGCCTACGGCATCTGCCGTAGGTTACGGCAACCTCAAACCAAAAATGTACCGCCGTAAGACAGTCTTCAAGCGCCGTAAGGCTCTTTTTGTTTACATGCCACCGTAAGCTACGCCCCTGGCCGTAGCTTACGGCGGCTACTGGGCAAATGGGGCTCGGCACAAAATCTTTATTTTGCAAAAATGTTAATATTTTGTTTTGTTTTTTTTTTAACTTTTCCAAATTTTTAATTTTTTATAGTTTATATAATTTTTGAAAATCATGAAAATTATACCTACCCCCCGTTAAAAACCTGTGTTGTCCTCAACACTATGTTCGGAAAATTCGTACGGATTTCCCCACACTTGTTTTGAACGCAAGCTTCAAACGGGACTTTATTCAAACCGAAACAAACTAAACTAAATATGTACAAACATCAAACCTGGGCCTCTCATGTTTCCTCGTCATCCAATGGGCGTAAAATGTAACCCACTTTGTCAAGCTCAAGATTGTTGATGTCGTTGCCTTCCAAATACGGTTTGAGCCGATGCCCGTTCACCGTTTGTTGTTTATGGGTTTGCTCATCTTGGATATCAACATCTCCAAATCTCCCCACTCTTCGGATGACGTAAGGACCCATCCATTTCTCTTGAGTTTACCCGCAAACATTTTCAACCTCGAATTGTACAACCACACCTTCTGACCCACTTCAAAGTTCTTTTTCCTTAGCTTTGCATCATGAACTTTCTTTAGTTTGTCTTTGTATGCGGATGCACATTCGTAGGCTTCATCTCTAATCTCCTCAATTTCACTCAATTGCAACTTTCTTACCCGGCCCGCTTCATCATAATCTGCATTAACAGTTTTGATGGCCCAATGCGCTCGATGTGCTAACTCTATTGGTAAATGGCACCCTTTTCCATACACCATCCGATAAGGGGTAGTACCAATTGGAGTTTTATAGGCCGTTCGATATGCCCACAACGCATCATCAAGTTTGCTTGACCAATCTTTTCTATCCGTTCTTACCGTCTTCATTAGAATCTCTTTAATTTAACGGTTGGACACTTCAACTTGTCCACTTGTTTGCGGATGGTATGGTGTAGCCACTCGATGGTTCACATTATATCTTTTTAGCAATTTCCCAAAATTAAAATTCTTGAAATATGAACCACCATCACTTATTATCACCCTTGGCACACCGAATCGAGCAAAGATGTTGGATTGCACAAACTTACATACAACGGAATGATCGTTGGTCCTTGTAGCGATAGCCTCTATCCACTTCGTAACATAGTCAACCGCAACCAATATGCACAAGAACCCGTTCAAATTGGGAAACGGACCCATGAAATCTATTCCCCACACATCAAACACCTCAACCACCAAAATTGGTTGTAAAGGCATTTAATCCCGCTTTGATATGCTTCCAACTTTTTGACAATTGATACAATTCCGGGCAAACTCGCAAGAATCTTTGAAAATTGTGGGCCAATAAAACCCACATGAAAACACCCGATAACTCGTTTTGTTCCCACTAAAATGCCCTCCACATGCCGACGAATGAGCATGGGTCAAAATCTCTAGTACTTCAGTTTCGGGAACACACCTTCTTATCACTTGATCGGGTCCAATTTTGAACAAATCCGGTTCATCCCAAATATATTGTTTTGCCTGACTTAAAAATTGTTGTCGTCTCTTCTTCGTCCAATGATTCGGAATTGCACCCTTGGCCAAATAATTCACGTAATGAGCATACCAAGGTGCCACAAAAGTAGAAACGGCTAACAATTGTTCATCGGGAAACTGTTCATTAATCTCGCTCGGGTCATCAACACCTTCCAATGGGATCCGGGACAAGTGATCCGCAACAACATTTTCACACCCCTTTTTGTCCCGAATCTCTAGATCGAACTCTTGCAACAAAAGCACCCAACGAATCAACCGGGGCTTTGCATCCTTCTTTTCCATTAAATATCAGACTGCACTATGATCCGAATACACGATCACCTTGCTCCCCCAAATGTAGGATCTAAACTTGTCCAAGGCATACACCACCGCTAATAATTCTTTCTCGGTTGTGGTGTAATTCAGTTGCGCCTCGGACAAAGTTTTACTTGCATAATAAATTACCACCGGCTTCTTGTCAACTCTTTGGCCCAAAACCGCTCCAATGGTCGTGTCACTAGCATCACACATAATCTTAAACGGCTTCGACCAATCCGGTGGTTGCAAGATAGGAGCTTTCACCAACTGTTCCTTCAACACACAAAACGCTTGCAAACATTCGTTAGTAAAATCAAATGGAACATCTTTCAATAATAAATTACATAAAGGTTTTGTAATTACACTAAAACCTTTAATGAATCTTCTATAGAACCCCGCATGTCCCAAAAATGATCTCATCCCCTTAACATTCTTTGGTGGGGGTAGAGATGAAATTACCTGAATTTTTGCTTTGTCTACCTCCATTCCCGATCCGATATCACATGACCCAACACAATACCCTCTTGAACCATAAAAAGGTTTTTTTCCCAACATAGGACCAAGTTTGTCTCAACACACCTTTTTAAAACTTTTTCCAATTCGTCAAGACAAGAGTCAAAACTTGGGCCAAAGATGGAAAAATCATCCATAAATACTTCAAGAGACTCCCCGACCATGTCCGAAAATATACTCATCATACATCTTTGGAATGTAGCCGGGGTGTTACATAGTCCAAATGGCATTCGCCGAAAAGCAAATGTACCATATGGACATGTAAACGTGGTTTTGTGTTGGTCGTCCGGGTAAATAGCAATTTGGTTATAACCCGAGTACCCATCCAAAAAACAATAGTATTTTTTACCCGAAATTTTTTCAAATATTTGGTCAATGAAAGGTAACGGGAAATGGTCTTTGGAAGTAGCAACGTTTAATTTTCTATAATCGATGCAAACTCGCCACCCGGTGACCGGTCGGGTGGCAATTTTCTCGCCTTGTTCATCTTTTATTACCTGAATGCCGGACTTTTTAGGCACTAGCTGAGTCGGACTTACCCACACACTGTCCGAAATGGGATAGATGATCCCCGCATCCAACCACTTGATTACTTCTTTCTTGACCACTTCTCTCAAGTTCGGGTTCAACCTTCTTTGTGTTTCACGGGTTGGCTTCGCATCTTCACTTGTAAGGATTTTATGCATTACAATGGGTGGACTAATACCTTTCAAGTCGGCTATCGTCCATCTGATTGCCGCCTTATTAGCCTTCAAAACCCGTATCAATTCCTCTTCTTGAGCTACCGCCAAATTGGAAGCGATGATCACCGATAAGGTGTTCCCCCAAGAATGCATATTTTAAATGTTTTGGTAGCTCCTTCAATTCCACATTTGGTGGACACTCCAATGAAGGTTTTGTACCCGAATCAATTCCCACCGGTAAAGTTTCCGTTTGGTGGGTCCATGGCGGTCTTCCTTCTTTCACCGCGAGAGCCTCTTGTTCCTTCTCTTCCACTTCCAACTCACATGCATGAACCTGCAAAGACACATCACAAACATACGAACCCAAAATCTCTTCCTCATACTTCTTTGGGTCGTATCCATCTATGAAATCTGCTAGAAAACACTCATCACCAAAAACATTAGCACCGTTAGTAAAAACATTTAATCTCATTTTCCTATTACCGAATGTCATGTCGACCGTACCATATCGACAATCAACAACGGCATGTGCGGTGTTCAAAAACGGCCGACCCAAAATAACATTTTGTTGTTGAATTGGGTCCGCGGATGAGTAATCTAACACAAGAAAATCAACGGGATAATAAAACTCATCAACTTTAACTATCACATCCCGGACAATACCCCGAGGAAGTTTATGAGACAAATCGGCTAATACCACCGTTGTCTCGACCCGTTTCAATGGACCAAAGTCGTATTGGTCATATAACCCCCCCGGTAAGATACTTACTCCGGCTCCAAGATCTAGTAATGCCTTTGCAGTTTGAAAATTTCCCACTTGAATGTTTATAAGAGGCGTTCCCGGATCTTGTAGCTTAGGAGGAAGATCTCCTTTCAACACCGCACTTACACGCTCCGTCAAGTCAACCAATTTAGGCACTTTTTGTTGCCACTTTTGAGTACATAATTCTTTCAAAAACTTGGCGTAAGCGGGTACCTGTTTTATTGCTTCAAGTAGAGGAAGATTAATTTTAACCTGTTTGAAAACCTCCCACATTTCTTCCTTTTGAGGACCCCGTTTTGAAATAAAATTCTTCCTACCCGGATCTAATAAAGCCGAGGGAAATGGTACTTGACTAGATCCCCCATCCTCATTTTTATTTATTTTTTCTTCATTAATTTCGGGTATTTCAAAATTGGGTTTTTTAGAAGAATTGTTAGTTGGTTCATTTTCTTCCTCACTCTCTTGACCCGTTATGTCTTCAACCACCCCATCAACCAAATCCGGTGAAGGATTGGTTTTATGCTCTTTCCCACTTCTCAAAACACTTACATGATGAATATTAACATTGTTACCTCTAGAAGTATTATGAGACGGGTTTACCTTAGTGTCGCTTGGTAATTGACCTTTACCTTTTTTCAAGTCCGCCACTTTGGTTGCGACTTGACCCATTTGGGTGGTCAAAGTTTGAATTGCTTTGTCACGGGCTTCATCCTTTTGTATGCGTGCATCATCCATTTGATTTCTCTTTTGCATCTCCGCTTGCATACTCTTTAACATCTCAATCATTTCATTTCCACCCGAAGACCCCCCTTGTTCTTGACCCGTTTGATATTGCCTTTGGTATCCTTGATTATTCTCACCTTGGTATCCACTTTGATTGTTGTAAGGTTGGCGCGAACCAAAGTTACCTTGACTTCCTTGAAAATTCGGGTTAGCTTGATTCGAAGGGTTCCCGTACCGAAAATTTGGGTGGTTTCTCAACCCGGGGTGGTAAGTGTTAGAATTCATATTGTAGTTTCTACCACCCCCTCCTTGACCTTGCACAGCATGAACCTCTTCATATTGCCCTTCACCTCCTTGGCAATTTTCAGCCGCATGTCCTATTTCATTGCAAATAGCACAAACATCATAAATTTGGTTAGAGGTTTGAACACTACCATCGTCTACCGCATGCACTTGAGTTCGGGTCACGGCCGGTCGTGCTCTCCTTGATGCTTGAGCTTTTCTTTTTGAAGTAATTGCCATTTGCTCCAAAAACTCTCAATCGTCATGCTCGTAATTTGTACCAAAAGTCCCATTTGTGATGGATATTAAATCGCGAGCATCTTCGGCACTTAACCCCTCGTGGAAAGCATTCATCAATTCCCAAAGTTCAATCCCATGATGAGGGCAATTCTTGATCATCATGTTGAAACGCTCAAAGGCCTCATGAAACATTTCACCTTGTTGTTGTTGAAAACTCCTCAACCCCTTCCTAGCATCATTGGTCTTTTGAGCGGTGTAAAATTCATCTAAAAATATTTGTTGCATCTCCGCCCAAATGTAGATAGATACCGAAGGTAGAGTGTAAAACCACTTCTTTGCCTTGTCTTCCAAAGAAAATTGAAATAATATCAATTTGACATCATCGGCCGAGAAACCTTGACTCCCAAGAGTGTTGCAAATCAAGTCATAAGCCTCCAAATGAAAGTAAGGCTCCTCCGTTGCTAGACCCTTATATTTTGGTAAGCTTTGCAATGAATTGGTTCTCACTTCAAATGTCCTCCCTTGATTATTGTGAGGAATGACTACCGGTGAAGGATTGTGAGTAATTACCGGCCTAAAATGCGCTTCAATGCCCCTCGCATGTTCTCTAAGTTGTCTTCTTGGTACACCCAACCGACCTTGGACGAATAGGACCCATTGGTCTTTGCATAGGCCCTTGTGGTACATGTGGTTGAAATTGATGTTGTGGCATCAGTGGGTGTTGAATTGGCCTTTGGAATTGTGGTTGTGCATTTTGCGGACGAACTTGTTGCAATGGTATAGGACGTTGCACTTGTGGCCCTTGTGGCCTTGGCCGAATATGTTGTGGTATAAGTTGTTGTTGTGGAATTCCACCAACACTTGGCATTCCTTGAGTTTGACCTTGTATATAGGAAAATTCCCCTTGATCTCCATCACCCCCATTTGCATAACCATCTTCATCATAACCCTCAAAATCTTCGTACCCTTCATCATATCCATCTCCCCCCTATGCCTGAAGATTGCCCGAATGGAAGAGTTGAATATTGAAAACTGTTAAGATCGGAGGCTCACATGATTGTGCTAGTTTGTGTAAATTGTATAATCAAATAGATATGAACAGTTTTAAGTGCAGCGGAAATGAATAACAAACTTTGTAAACACAATCAAAGGAGAATATAGTTTGATAAACAATTGCTTTTCATAGAGTCGAAAGATTACATAAAAAGCAAAAGGTTACAATGCAAGCTTACAGACTAAACTCCCCCTCAGCCTGAGACTTCAGAGTTGGTTGCACAAGATGAAAGGATTGAATTGAGGAGAAGAACTCTCTCAAAACGAATCAAATATAACAGTACAGAGTACTGTCATATTTATAGGCAAACCAAACCACTGATGTACCTCAGCTGACGTCACCATGATAGTGACATCTAACAGCCTAACAAACTATAAACACTGGTCTATACAAAACTGCTGATGACTAACTACTGATTGATAATAAAATACAAAACAAGTCTTGACACTGTTCAACGTTCCACTGTTGTAGCCTAAGCACTGATTACTTGACCATCAGTGCTTTCTTCAAAAGGTGATCAGTCTTTGAATGAGCAGTGCTTGGGTCTTCAGCAGTACATAAGAGACAGCAGTAGATAGAGCTCAGTGTTTGCCTTTTAGCCGTCTTTAGTTGTTTCATCAGTGTTTGGTTCATTAGTTGTTCTTCAGAGCAGTACTTAGAGTGTATCAGCAGATAGATAACCACTGTCAAGGGGAGAGCTTAGATTAAACGTCTGCTTATTATGAATCCACTGTTGTGACCAGGCTTTGGCTTTACATTATCTGTTCCTCTGGTAGGGTTCAATCCCAACAATCTCCCCCTGGAACAGATAATGCCAAAACCTGTCATTATTTTGGATCTTTATTACTCATCAAAAGTTCCCTTGCTTTTCTTTTAAATTCTTCTTCAAATTCCTTGGAACTTGTGTCATCTTCATCCCGGCACAGTGTAAGTTCAAGGAGATCCTGCAAATCTTGAACACTAAGGCCTAGTGCTTCTTTCCTTGATATATACTTCACCTCTCCATTGGATCTGACCAGAGTCAATACGTGGGTCTTTTGATCAGAGAGCCACTTTAGTACTTTTAAACCCAATGGATTTCTTGGGAGAGATTTATTTGATGATGAGCTTTGAGATATTGGCCTTGAGAAGACTTGCAGACTTTCAGACATTCTTTTGAAAGCCATTTCAATGACATCATTTGCTGCAGCTATATCTTCTGCAGTTTCTCTTTCAATCAACTCCTGCCTTTCAATGTCTGTCATGTCTGTTGAAGTGTTTGGTGATGCAGGTTTGGTTAACATCCTTTTAAAAAGGTTTTGAAGTTTTTCCGAGCTTTCTTCTTTTAGACCCATTTTCATGATGGATTCTGTGAAGTACTCAACTTCCTTTTCTTTCACCTCTTCGCTGGTCAACTGTTCTTTTTCTTCTTGGTTTGTCACAAAAGTAGACCGGAACAGTGTTTTGAGGTTTTCTATCTACTGTTCAAGCTTCATTCTTTGTTCATGCTTCTTTGAAGTGCTTGAAACAGTTATCTTTCTTTTCTTTAGCCTTTCATAGGCTTCATCAGTCTGCTGTTTTGACCATTTTGATATGGCTTCAGCAGTATCCATTTTTGCATCCACCAGCTCCTTTTTCTTTCTCTTATACTCAGCAGTTAGGTCAGCAATGAGCTTTTTGTATTTGCTCCAGTTTGGAGCATTCTTCTTCTTTGTAGGATCATTCTTGATTTTCTCAATCCTTTCTGCTTCATGCTTTAGAGCGACTATTGGCCATTCTTCGAACTGTTGTTCTTTAGCAGGATAGAATTTCTCTTTCATGATGTAGCCTAGATATTGTTTTCTTAACTTTTTCTTTTGTTCAGCCTTTTCTTTGTTTAGGTCTTGTGCAAATTCTTCTATCTGCTTTACTTTTGTGAAGTAGAACTCCAGTCTTTTAGCAATGCCATCTTCGCTTAAACATTCACGTTCACTCTCAACTTTAGCTCTTAGTTTAGCTTGCCTTGCCTTGATTTTGAGGTAGTCATCCATATCATCTGGTGGCATGTAGCCTATGAGTGAGGAGAATCTTCTTTTTGAAGGATCTTCTTTTGTATAGAATTGCCTCATCTCATTTTTGATAGCTTCAAGTTCCAGTGGATGTTGTGCAGCATTAGGATCATGTATACCCTCATCGGCAGGGATTGGCTTTCTTTTTCTGTTGAAGAGCTTTGGTTGTGATGTAGGAAAGGTGAGAGCAGTGGTGGATGACTGACTAACTGTTGTTGAAACAACTGGTGTCTCAACATCTGTTGTCATTACAACTGCTGATATGTCAGCAGTTGTCTTCTGCTTTTGAGCAGGGGATGGAAGTGGTGAGGTAGTTTTTGATGGTGGTGGTGAATCATCATCTGATATGAGATTCCTTCTCCTTTTTAATGAAGAAGGGGCAGATGATGTTTTGGGTGAATCAATGGTTTGAGATTGGATAGCAGTGGTTTGTGATTGTGATTGACTGACAGTGGTTGAAACAACTGGTGTTTCAATCACTGTTGTCATTACAGCAGATGTTGTAACATCTGCTGTCTTCTGCTTTATGGCAGGAGGCAGTGGTGGTGATATGATTGTAGATGATGATGGTGGTGGAACAGTGGTTGTAATGGTGTGTGATAGAGTGGTGTGTGTTGAAAGTGTGTGTATTGATGAAATGGCAGCTGTTTGGCTACTGACAGCAGTTTTTGTAACTACTGCTGTATCAGCTGTATGACTAACAGGTTTTGAGACCTGCTTTTCTTTTTCTTTTTCTTTTTCAGGCTCAATATGAAGGCCATGTTCTATTCCCATCTTATTCATTTTTCTCAACAGCTTGATATTCTCCCCCTTTTTGGCATTATCTGAAGGGGGGTTATCAAGAAATGATAGGGAAGGAGGAGCTTTGCCAGAGACACTTTGAATGCTAGCCTTTATAGCCTTGATATCTGCTTGCGTGTCTTTAAACCTTGATTCCACCATGTTGGTCAGCATTTGCACATGAATAGCATGCTTTTGATCAGCCATATGTTGCTGTTTTTCAAGCATGGGTTTAAAAATATTCCAAAGCTCATTTTCAGCAAATGCATGTTGTGCAGGTGCTTGAGCAGGAACAGCAGTGGCTTGTGCTTTTTGAGCTTTTAAAATCTCTTGCACCATATCTTTAATTTCAGAAACTGATTCTTCTAGTTTCTCAACTCTGCCCGTCAATTCCTTATATCTTGAATCATCTCCCATTTTACTAGGATCATCTGATTCCCCACCATCAGTGGTTATATCAATGTGTGACTTAGGAACAGAGTCCCAAAAATCACCCATTGATGCCCCTCGTTCTTGGTACTGGGGACTTCTTTCTTCAGCACTCGATAAACCTTTGATGGTACCAGTGGTTAGATCCAACTCACCGATGGTTACCGAAGTTGCCATGGAAGAAATTGCCTTCAAGGGAGTCTTACTTATGAAACAACTGTCCAACTAAAGATCTGTTGATCCACCAGTTGTAGTTGCTGCTCCACTTGAACTACCACCGAGAGTTACTTGTAACTCAGGGGGTGTAACCTCCTCAATTGTTGCTGGGATAGCAGGAGTAGTAGCATCAGACCCAGTCACCTGTGGGGGTATACTCTCAGTGACAGGTGATAGAGAGGAACTGGTTTGTGTCTGAGCTATAGCAGCTGCATGCAACAAAGGTAGCATGGATTGTGGCATTATTATTGGTGAGGGGATGGGAGTTGAAAGAGACATGTCCTTGGGATCAGGACTAAGGAAGATGGATCCGAGTGGATTCAGAGCTTCATATTGTGGTGTCCCTGTGCTTACAACCTGATCCTTTTGTGAGGATGCAGGAGGAGTTTTAGGAATGGGTTGAGATCTTTCTTCTAATTGCTGTGAGGAAGTAGCAGCAGTGGTTTGTGGTGACTTTTGTGTTGTCACTGGCAGTTGCTCTGGGATCTCATCTTCCAGAGTTGCCTTTGTTTTGGGTTTGGTGGGTTTTCTGGATGTTTTTCTTTTGGTCTTTTTGGTGATATCAGGTGTGGGTTTCAAAGCAATGGTTGTGCTGCTTTGATCACCTGGAGCAGTGGGCTCAGCAGCAGATGTCTGAGGAGCAGTTGTAACTGCTAAATTCTGCTCAGGCACCTCTGCTTTTGTTTTTATAGGTGCCATCATCCTTGAAAATGTTTCATTTGTTAAGCTTTTTATTTGACAATGAACACCTTGTTTGAGCAAATTTACATTTTCCTTTTCAAATTTTTGTTCAAAATAATAACTCAAAAATCTTGGAAAAGGTAAAAATGCTTTGCTATCAACATTTTTTATCAAGTCTTTAAAGATCTCCTGGGAGTAGTTGTAGTTTTTGTTGTTTAGAATAGCATATCTCAGGCATTGAATCTTTAATGGTATTTCGTTGAACGATGTTGTTTTATTCGAAACACACATCAAAAGTGTGTGAAATAAAAACCTAGGTGCAGAAGGAAAATAACCTTTTTGTAAGGTATCTACCTTTGATTGTTCTGCATATCCCCTTTTTACGAAATCAGTTTTCATCTCGGCTTTATCAAAAGAAATTTTACCTTCCTGATCGTCGAGTTTAAAGACTTCGGAGATTGATTGTGGTGTGATTTGAATCACTTTATCCTGTATCGAGGAGTTAATGGCTATGACTTTATCGTCTTGTTTTTCAAGCGTCGCCTTTTTCCAAAACTCTCTCTGGGTTTGCAGATAAATGGGAGCATTTACTGTCAACAAAGTTTTGTACTTTGATGCAGATATTGTATCAATGATGGAGTCAAAAGTGTGATTGTCTTTGAGTTTTGTGAGTAAACCCAAATAGTTGTGAGATTGTTTATATGGTATTTCGATGGATTCTTCGGCCGTTTGAGCGACCTCTTTTGAAGATGGTGGTGATTTTGGTTTAGATTTTGATTTTGACTTTAATTTTGTCATTTTTGCAGAGAAGAACGAAGAATGATTTTGAAGTTTTTGAGAAGAAGAGTTGGAAACTGCTATGAGAAGAGAATTTTGGAATTCAATTCGACAGTGTAAAACCCTGTTTGGGGTTTAGGGCAGGGTTTTATTTAGGAAAAAAATGATCGCTGATGTGGCAGCGGTTATTACGATCTGAGGGCTAAAAACTGACCACGTGTCAAACACTGATGAAATGGATGAAGTATGGAGAACAGTTGTTTTAAGGGCCACTGACGTTATTAAGCATCAGTGGTTACAACGGTAAAAATTGTGGGCAGTGGATGATTTTTACTATCAGTGGATAGCATATCAGTGGATAAGACACTGATTTTGAACATCAGTGCTTTTCAAGAAAATGAGGGATCAGTGGTTAACTTTCAGCATTGGACAGTGTTTAGAGATCAGACGTTGGAACAAAACAGTGGTTAGGGTAAATGGTACAGATCTGAAGGACAAGTGTTTCAGCAACAGTTTTGAAAATTTTCATTCAAGGTTTTGCCACATGTCAATTTTGAAAGACAGTGGTTTAGTACCCCAGATGATGAAAACTTTTTGCTAAGGCAACTCATTTTCGTTTAATATTCAATTAAAACATGAGTACCCTAGTAATTCAAGCACAGTTTGCAATCAACCTTTGATTAAAAATTTTGGGGCAAAACTGAGTATGACATGATCTTGGCATATGTACCATTTCCTTTTGACCCATTTATGAGGACAATAATACCACCAAAAATAAGGTATTACATCCTGACAGGAGCTGAAACTATTGCCAACAAAAACAAGCAAAAGTTCCAAATATATTATTCCAAAAAAATATATCCTGGTTATTCGAGAAAATCCTTTGAACGCAACAAAAAAAATGGTTAAAGGATTTTCTGAGAATAGTATCAAAAAGGATCTGGTATAATTTCAATAGAGAATATAATGACACCATTCACAAGTTATTGAAAATGGTCAGTGGTTTGACAACAGTGGTAGGAAACTTTTGGATACATTTTGACCACTGTTTGGTACCATTTTCTTTGTCAGTTGATTGCAAACATGAGGACACATGGATGAATTTTTGAACATTTGTCTAGTCCTCTTGAAATTTAATCACTGGAGACACTATTATCACCTGAACTTACTTGAACCAAAAAGCACAGACAGTTGCTTAATGACCATTATTACCCCAAGCTTTGACTCTTAAGTGTTTTACGTTTATACTCTTTTCTTTTGACTTCAAAAGTTTTGAGATAAACACACTTTCGAGTTTTTGTGAATTTTAGTCCAAAATCATTTTGCAGTAATGTTTTGAGAGACTTGGTCATGTTTGCACAAGTTTTTCAGCCAATCTCACACTACATATGATACGGACTATGTTGACCCCTGTTTTCTTAATGTATTTAAACAAGGTTGATTTGTTCCTTTTGAGGATCTCAACCTGTTTTCAACACATAAGATCTAAATAACTAAAGTCTTAATTCCCTCTTTATAGAAAATCAAAACACTAATGTCTTATGAATCATTGGTTTTGTTAATCTGAGGTTCATACTTTAGTATTTAATGAAAACATCACAAATATCAAAACAACAGTTGAAATCAATTTTAAGAATATGAAATGATCTCACAGTTTAACAGATATGTTTTCAGATCTAGAAACTATGAGTGTCTTGTGCATGAAATCACTTGTTGTGTGAATTTTGTGTGTCATATGACATCTTGGTTGATTTACAGAGTTTTTGAATAACCATTTTGAACATGATTTACTCGATACTCTGTTTTTCAACTAAATACAACCAACCTTAGTATCAATGAATTTTGAGCCGAACTGTTATGTCAATTTGACTGTTAAATCGAAATTGACTGTCCAGGCTCTGATACCAATTGTTAAGATCGGAGGCTCACATGATTGTGCTAGTTTGTGTAAATTGTATAATCAAATAGATATGAACAGTTTTAAGTGCAGCGGAAATGAATAACAAACTTTGTAAACACAATCAAAGGAGAATATAGTTTGATAAACAATTGCTTTTCATAGAGTTGAAAGATTACATAAAAAGCAAAAGGTTACAATGCAAGCTTACAGACTAAACTCCCCCTCAGCCTGAGACTTCAGAGTTGGTTGCACAAGATGAAAGGATTGAATTGAGGAGAAGAACTCTCTCAAAACGAATCAAATATAACAGTACAGAGTACTGTCATATTTATAGGCAAACCAAACCACTGATGTACCTCAGCTGACGTCACCATGATAGTGACATCTAACAGCCTAACAAACTATAAACACTGGTCTATACAAAACTGCTGATGACTAACTACTGATTGATAATAAAATACAAAACAAGTCTTGACACTGTTCAACGTTCCACTGTTGTAGCCTAAGCACTGATTACTTGACCATCAGTGCTTTCTTCAAAAGGTGATCAGTCTTTGAATGAGCAGTGCTTGGGTCTTCAGCAGTACATAAGAGACAGCAGTAGATAGAGCTCAGTGTTTGCCTTTTAGCCGTCTTTAGTTGTTTCATCAGTGTTTGGTTCATTAGTTGTTCTTCAGAGCAGTACTTAGAGTGTATCAGCAGATAGATAACCACTGTCAAGGGGAGAGCTTAGAGTAAACGTCTGCTTATTGTGAATCCACTGTTGTGACCAGGTTTTGGCTTTACATTATCTGTTCCTCTGGTTGGGTTCAATCCCAACAAAAACCCGACAGGTTCGATGGTCTAAATGTAGAAGTAGCATGGACAATGGTTGAGTTTGGTGGTATTGAATAGGTTGAAGATGATTGACCCACACCCGAAAAGAAATGGGTGAATGGTGGAATTGTAGTGGAAGGGTTAAAAGTGAGTGTAGGTTCATCTTGGGTGGTAATAGGTTGTGTAGTGTTGGTTGATGTAACATCATGAGGTGGAGTAGGGTCGGTGGTGGTGTTTAGCATGGTAGTATTTGGTGAAGGTCGAGTGGATGATGGTATGAAAGGTGGTATAAGTTCACCCGTAGTGGGTGGTGGTGGTGGTGGATCCATGTATCGAAGTGGTGTGATTGGTGTAGTTGGTGTTGTTGGTGAACCGCTAATTCTGTTTTCCCTTAACAAGATTCTGTTGCCTCTCAAAGTTCGTTCAATCTCTGGATCAAATGCCAATGGTGATAGCTTGTGAGAGCTTCTAGTACGCATGCACCTGTAAATCCCTGCACACTAACACACCCAGCGTAAACCAGAAAAATAACAAACTAAAAGAAATAAAAAATAACACACGTTGCGCACTACTCCCCGGCAACGGCGCCAAAATTTGATGTGAAGTCGTGGTCACAATCAAATTTAATCCAATTACTACTAATAGCTAGCGGTAAGTGGGTATCGAACACAGGGAGTTTGTGGAATATGTGTTATTTAGAAGTGTATCTAAATTAACTAAATTAAACTAATTGCAATGAAAGTAAATTTCAAGAGTTGATTTGATTGAATTGGTTTTAAAACTAAAATTACTAATATAATTGCAAAGATGAAAGTTTTGGTTGTAAGCAAATTAGAGACAAATGACCATCCTAGACTTCTGGTTTCAATTGACATTCATGTTATCATTCCACTAGAAAGAACTACATAGACATAGCTCATATGTGACTACTTGGAGTGATGAAAGGGAACTAAGTACTCAGATTCCTAGAACGTGAGGTTGTTACCCGATGATCAATCAACCCTTACCCAAGCCTAACTATACCCATGATATCTCGATTGCCAACGACACCAAGAACGTATGGTTTCTAATTAGTTTAATATAAGAGTCAACAATTTACAACAAACTAATCACACGCCATAACAAACAAATCATAAAGATAAAGATTGTTATTCTAGAAATTAGGAAATCAAACATGAAATGTCTCAAGCAAACCTTCAATCCAGGATGATCACAAAGTGTTTAGCCACTCATGGCTCGAATCAACATTATAATACAAGTTTCAATGTTCATCCAAATCCAAAAAACAATAAAACTAAGATTAGAAATTGTTCTTCTAGCTCAAAGTAGTCTCTCCTCCTCCAAAATTCGTTCACCAAGTGTTATGTAACCGAAAACCTATGATAGGACACCATAAATCATCTTCAAATGGCCATTAAATGCAGAAGTTACAAATTGGGTATGGTCTGCGCCGTAAGCTACACTAAGCGTCGTAGCTTACGGCGGTCAAAGAATCTAGAAAGTCAACTCAGTGTCGTAAGCTACGCGAGGTACCGTAGCTTACGGCACACAATATTCCCTTACGGTTCCTGGAGACTGTCATAGGGCAGGTTTTTTTATCAATTGTGAAGGGTCGTAACCTACGGCACTATATGTGTCCTTTTCTTCATTTCTTCATTAAAACTTGATTTCTTCACATCTTGATTATGCCAACTTCCCACATCCATCTAAGCTTCCTAAATCCCGCATTTCAAGTACTTTAACACCTGCAAATTCACACAACTAGTGATTACCAAATTCAAGCAATTGACCATAGTAAGCATAGAATGTGCATAGTATTAAACCTTTTAAGGGTTGTCCTACGGACCACCTGTTAGGAAACATCGCAAGACGTGTGACGTACCAGGATCCAGCCACCAATCACATTGAACTATAACAATATATTAAATAAAAGTTTCCATTTATTTCATAAAGTAATTTCAAATCACAACTTTAAACAAGTACGTTCAGCGGAAGCATAATGTCAATCGTTATTCAAGTGTTTCAAAACAAATGTGCAAAAGCAATGAACATGTATCCAAGAGCCACGACCCATGACCACTTCAGCACTCCCAGATAGCAAGTTCCATAACCATGAATCTAACGACATGCAAGCATGCAGACAAGTGTATCAGACAACGCTGGTGAGTTCAAAGGTTGTTAATACGTTTAGTTACCAGATACGAGTTTAAAACATTTAAGAGATTCGATGTTGTTAATAACTCGATTACCACAGATGGCTCCAGATTATTTTGCCCTTCCCCAATGCTCTATCAGACATTGGTCGAGTGGTTAAGGTAATTAGTTCACGCCCGTCCTACCCGGTACAGTGTGAGGGTGCCAAACCTAATAGCGCTATCAACTAATAAACCCGTTGCCTCCCCGGCAACTAATTCGGTATATGATGGGACATAAATGATAGATATGAGTGTATTAACCAACATCCCAAGTTTAACATTCCAGTTAAACCCATTTACCCAATATTCCTCCCCGGAATATTTACCAGATGTCCCTCCCTGGGACGCATGCTTGAAAAAGACAGTGAACTCACCTTAGATTTGCTCGGTATAATAAGTTACCCATTCTAGTTAGTCAACCAACCCTACTATGGTTACCAATGAAATCAGTTTCGTAATAAACTAAGTCACGTATCTACACAGTTTACATTCATCTCAAAGATTACTACGCAACATGTAGCACATATCCGATTCTCATACGAGTCCACATTCCATGATCATGTCACATAACACACAGGACAGGTGGGTTTTTCATTCACACAAGTCACACCAGATTTCTCATTCTTATTAACATACAAGCATAGCTTTTATAAGTACCAAACATCCATAATCAAATGCATCATAATTTGTTATGTTGGTTTACACAGTGGCGAAGAACCCCCCTGACGAAAGACTATCCTTTGTCGGGGTTGAGCACTGCGAAGAGTCCTCTGGCGAAGACCCAATCTTCGTCAGAGTGAAGGCGATGAAGGTTCACAATGTTCATCAAAAAGGCATGTCGACGAAGAATGAGATCCTTCGTCGACTTGGGTTGTTCGTCGGATACTATTCGTCGCTGAACCCAAACAGTTTCAACATTTTCTAAACCCTAATGATTCTGACAGTTACTCTGTCGCTGATCATGATCCAATTGATTACTACATTTATTATGCGAACACAATCATCGTTATTATCAACAGTTTACTAGAATTTCGTATAAAACCCTAGTTTATCACATCACATCATAATTGTAACTGATAATTACATAGATCTAGTGATTTACTATCATCAAGAATTATCAACTAATCATAATCCAAACATTCAGATCGAATCCTATGAAAACATCTGTTTATCATCACCATACAGAGTCTGGTTTAACAATCATTGTTCACATGATCATAACAATCAAAACACCAAGCATTACATAGCAAACAGTCAATAACAGTTACAAAGCAAACAGCCGATAGTGATGGGGCACTAACCGAGATATCAAAGCAACTAGATTATTCGAAATGGAGGGCTTCAAGGACCCAAGGTCGTCGCCGCACAGGAAAGAGAGAGAGTTCTAGGGTTTGTTGTTTGAGTTTTTACGTTATGCACGATTATGAAAATGAAATAACATTAACACCATACTAGGCCTTATTGGGCCGCGAACCTTGTTGGGCGAAGGTCCTGTTCGACGAAGAATCATTCTTCGTCCGGAATGGTGGTGACGAAGATTCAATCTTCGTCCAGCATAGGTTGTGGCGAAGGTTGATGGGTTTCCATTACACATTGCAATTAAACATTACACAATTAACAACCAAGCATAGGATACTTTAATCACTTAACAACTACACATGACACCATGTAAACAAATTGTAAAAAAAAAAACAGGATTGTGAAACAAGCGATACGTAAAGAAAAAGACCTTGAAATCTTAGGTTGTCACATCATCCCCAACTTGAAAGAAATTTTGTCCCGAAATTTGATAAGCAATCCCAAGCAGCACGCTGTTAGGTCAGGATGACTGTGGATTTTCCCCAGGTGCCACATCATCCCCAACTTGAAAGGGAATTTCGTCCCAAAATTCACCAGTTGTAACAGGATTAGATTGGTCAGTTGGGAATAGATGAGGATACTTGAGCTTCATCTGATCTTCGCGTTCCCACGTGAACTCCGGTCCACGTGTTAAGTTCCAACGAACTCTCACGATCGGAATTCGACTATGCTTACGGACCTTGACTTCCCGATCCATAATTTCGATGGAGTCTTCGACAAACTGCAATTTGTCGTCGATTTTCAATTCTTGAAACGGTACTACAAGTGTTTCATCAGACAAACACTTCTTTAGTTGCGACACATGGAAGAGATCATGAACGTTACCCAACTCAGCCGGTAACTCGAGCTTGTAGGCCACTTTACCGATCCATTCCAGAATTTTGAAAGGCCCTACATAACGCGGATTAAGCTTGCCGCGTTTCCCAAACCGCACCACACCCTTCCAGGGTGAGACTTTCAACATGACTCGATCGCCTACAACAAACTCCAAAGGTTTCCTACGCTTGTCAGCGTAGCTTTTCTGACGGTTGCGCGCTGCCGCCAAACGATTTCTAATCTGGACAATCTTTTCTGAAGTTTCGAGTACGAGTTCCGGACCTGCGATCTGGCTGTCACCCACCTCAGCCCAACAAAGAGGTGAACGACATTTCCATCCGCAGAATGCTTCGAATGGAGCTGCCTGGATACTGGTATGGTAGCTATTGTTATAAGAAAACTCTATCAAAGGCAAGTGTTTCTCCCAACCCTTGTCAAAATCAATCACGCATGCTCGCAGCATGTCTTCAAGTGTCTGGATGGTTCGTTCACTTTGACCATCCGTATGTGGGTGATAAGCAGTGCTCATGTCGAGACGCGAGCCGAATGATTTGTGCATCAACTGGCACAAATCTGAAATGAAACGCGGGTCACGATCAGAAATAATAGAGGTTGGCACCCCATGCCTAGAAACCACCTGCTTCAGATAGACAGCGGCAAGTTGCGAGAACTTATCCGTTTCCTTGATTGCTAGAAAGTGCGCTGACTTCGTGAGACGATCAACAATCACCCAAATGGTATCGTTTCCGTTTTGAGTTCTCGGCAAACCTGTGACGAAATCCATCGCGATTTGCTCCCATTTCCACATGGGTATCTCTAGTTGCTGAAGTAGGCCTGAGGGTTTCTGATACTCTACCTTGACTTTCGTGCAAGTCAAACACTTACTCACATAAGTCGCGATGTGGGCCTTCATCTTCGGCCACCAGTACAAAACTTTGAGGTCCTGATACATCTTATCCGAACCCGGATGAACAGAGTATCGAGACTTGTGCGCTGCGTCCATCACAAGCTCCCTAAGATTCCCAAACAAAGGAATCCATATTCGTTCCGCGAAATAGTAAATGCCGTCAGAGCTCTCTATGATCCGTTTCTCCATGCCCCGCAAATACTCAGCTTCAATGTTTTCCCCTTTTAATGTTTCAGTTTGAGCAGAACTGATCTGGTCAGGCAAACTAGAATGGATGGTGAGTTGCAAGGCGCGGACACGTTTGGGTTTCGTTTCCTTCCGACTAAGGGCATCAGCTACGACGTTAGCTTTGCCTGGATGATACTTGATTGCACAGTTGTAGTCATTTAAGAGCTCCACCCAGCGACGCTGTCGCATGTTTAATTCCTTCTGATCAAAGATATGCTGAAGGCTCTTGTAGTCGGTATAAATAGTGCATTTAGTACCGTACAAGTAATGCCTCCAGATTTTGAGCGCAAAACCACGGCCCCCAACTCTAAGATGTGAGTCGTGTAATTCTTTTCATGAACCTTCAACTGCCGAGAAGCGTAAGCTATCACCTTTTCGCGTTGCATTAGCACGCAACCGAGACCTTGAATAGAAGCATCACAGTATACCACAAAATCCTCGGTACCTTCGGGTAAAGACAGGATCGGTGCACTGCAGAGTTTTTGTTTCAAGAGTTGGAAAGCATCCTCTTGTTTTGTTCCCCAAGAATATACTACGCCTTTCTGTGTTAGTGCGGTGAGAAGTTGAGCAATCTTTGAGAAGTCATTAATAAATCTGCGATAATACTCGGCGAGACCAAGAAATTGTTGCACCTCCAAAAGATTCTTCGGTGCCGCCCAATTTCTGATAGCATCAATCTTTGCAGGATCCACGTATATCCCCGATTCGTTCACAATGTGGCCGAGGAAGTGTACGTCTTAAATCCAGAAGTCACACTTAGAGAACTTCGCGTAGAGTTGCTCCTTCCTCAGGAGCTCCAAGATAAGACGCAAGTGTCACTCGTGGTCTTCCTTGCTCTTCGAGTAAATCAGAATGTCATAGATAAACACGATGACGAAATCATCGAGATACGGTTTGCACACGCAACATATAAATTACATGAAAACCGCTGGTGCATTAGTTAACCCGAATGGCATAACCAAAAACTCTTAATGGCCATATCGCGTTCGGAAAGCCGTTTTAGGAACATCCTCCTTGATGTGTGCAAAATGCAACATGTAAATTACATCAATTGTGGCATAAAACTAAACCTTTTTTAGTACTAATGTTGGAAAAAGTGTGCTTTTGTCTTCCTTTTGTATTTTCAGGATTAAATGAGCTCAAATGAACAAAAGAAGCAAAAAGACAGCTAAATCTAACACAAATACAAGAAAAGGAAAAAACGTGGCATGTCCGACCCCTCGACAGCATCCTCCAAAGCAAAAATAAGAGAACAGGGGGCTGAACACGCCCCGTGCTCAATGAGCACGGGGGCGTGCCCAAGTGTCTGCAGAAAAGACAAAGCAGTAGAAGCTTCTATCACCCACCACGGGGGCGTGCCCAGCGGACACGGGGTCGTGGTTAACTCTAAGATTCGCAGAATCTAGGGAAATCTTGATAGTACAGATACGCTTCTGCACACGGGGTCGTGCCCAGCGGACACGAGGGCGTGGTCAACTAATGCAGACAAACTGCAATTAATAAAGAAAGAGAAGATGGGTGGACACGGGGCCGTGCCCAAAGGACACGAGGCCGTGTCCGGGCTTCTGTGCAGACTATAAATAGGGGTGCTTGGCTCACTTGCAAATCATCCATTGGCAAACCACCTCTCTCACACTTCACCTACACTCCACCACCACCACAACACCATCATCCACCACCATCATCCATCATCCATCATAGAGTGTGTGTAGTAGTCTCGGGATCCAAGATTGATCGTAAGAGTTCTTGACAATCAAAGGCCATGTTTGCCTAAGTCTCTTACATCACTTGGTGAAGACAAGCATTTAGTGTAATAATTTTTATTTTTAATCTTTTCGCACTTTTTATTTGGTTATGTATTAATGACTTTAATAACTAGTTTCTTATGTTGAAGGTGAGTCTTCCTTATCATTTGTCCGTGGTGTCTTGGCATTATTTTACTGTCTATATAAAATAAAAGATTTACACCATTCATATCTCCATGGTCTATATGGAGATATGTTGGCTACCTGGTCGGGGGTTAAGGGAATGGTTTGGTAAGAGTCTTGCCATGTTCAGTGTATAGATCCTGCAAGGACCTGGGTCAACTTTAGTAGGACTTCCTTCAATACCCACTGGTATTGGATGGCGGGGGTCCGAACTCCTTGATCCCCTCATATGTAAACTACTATTAATACATTAACCCGGCTACTTAGGACTGTATCCCTGCTGACTCAGACTACTTAGCCGAGGGTAACGTCACCTTCAAAAGAGGGGCCTACCACATTACGCATTAATAACTTAATTAATTATCTTTCAATAATCCGACCCTTTAGGAATTAGGATTGTATCCTTGCTGACTCAAACTACTGGGTTGAGGGTAACGTCACCTTCAAAAGAGGGGCCTACTACAATAACTAAGATAATCTCTTAAAAAGTGCAAAAGTGCGGAAATAATCAAAGGTTACACTAAAGGCGAGTCGGATCCAAGTGATTCATCTTGTCTATCTGTTTTATTTTTATTTTTATTTTTATTTTCAGCATTTTAGTTTTTATTTTTCTAGTTTAAAACCTTTTTCTAAATTTTTGATTTGATTAGACGTTGAGGATAAACCGGTATTAAAAGCTCTTGTGTCCTTGGACGACCTCGGTATCTTACCAACACTATACTACGCTCACGATGGGTGCACTTGCCCATATGTGTGTTTGGTGTTAGTAAATATCGTGTTTTATAAATTTAAAACTTGACTAAAGTGGTTTAAAAAGGGCTAAAAATATACATAAAAACCTATCACACCGCACGCACATCAAGTTTTTGGCGCCGTTGCCGGGGACACAAGGATTTTAAGAAAGCTCCTAATCGGTTTCTCTTATTTTTTAGGATTTTTCTTAATTTTTCAGTTTCTGCAGAACTCAGCACGGGTCGTGCCCGCTGAACACACCCTGTGCCCAATCTTTGGTACTGGCAATCCTGTTTTAAGTCAGACAGTAGCTGAACACGGGGCCATGCCCACTCAACACGCCCCGTGCCCAAGCATCAGTTAGTGAAAACAGAACCGTAAGATCCCGACGGTTGGTAATTTCTGACACAAACATGAGCGATAATGATTTTTTTTACTATCGGCCCTCTTATGGTACGTGGTGTCAAATATGTGGTGGCCCTCATAAATATTTAGAATGTTATTTTCTAAATTACAAGCCCCACTATATAGACCCATTATTTTCCTGTAGCCTTAAGAGGGGTGAAAGTAAAAATAATCCGTATCTCTCCCTCAAATGCTCTCAACCAGACCTTCTAGGAGAAATGCTTCTTGATGAATTATTTCAAATGAAAGATATAATTCTAAATTGGTTAAAAGAACTTGAGATGGATTTCATTAATTCTTCTCAAGACGATAACCAAATAGAATTATTGATATCGCATTCGGACAAAAACAACTTCGTTGTCCCCGATATCACCTCTAACTCTAGAGAAGACTTGAGCGATAGTCGTCCCTGTGTCGATTGTGCCATGAAGGACTCCCCATCGACTTCGTTCGATGCATACATAGACCCGAGCGATTCGACATACACCTTGTTTAACGAGAGCCCGGAAAAAGGGTTAGACTTGTCCACCTACATTTAGCATAGGAATCACCCTTACCGATAACCTCTTGCGTTCTCGTCTAAATTTAGAGCAATTAAGGTATCTCAGGCACTTCGGTGTTGTTCCATCCAGTAAGGAACCACCCGATCCGGAGAAATTCCTTAAAAATAGACAAAACTTCATAAACAGCCTTTCGACACGGGGCCGTGTCCAGGTCAGCACGCCCCCATGTCCACCAAAAGATTCCTTTCTGACTTTTTGTCAGAGTACGGACAAAATGTGTCAGGATCTTGTCTGCACACGGGGCCGTGTCCAGTGTGCTGTCGTTTTCTATAAATGCAGCCAAGAATCCTGCACATTTGGACCATTCCAGGGACAGAGATTTAGTGGGATATCACACATACCATCCTAGGTATTTTCTAAAAGAAGGTTCTCAACAACCATCTTGTCCTTTCCTCTCTTGTCCATTACCTTCTTCTTCATCTTTCTTACCTCAACACCTACATTGAAGCTTGAGATCACCATGATTCCAAGCTTCATTGTGATGTTTCTTAGGTTTTTGTTCAAGGAATCTTGTTAAAAATAAGTTTTACAACATTGTTTTAAGTTATTTCTGCTCAAAAATGCTTTAAAAGTTGGAAATATAATTTGAAACTCCAAGATTCCTTATTCCAAAAATCTGCAGAAATGTGAACACGGGGTCATGCTCATTGAGCACGGGGCCGTGTCTGAGGTTACTGTTTCATTAAAATGAACTTTTTTCAGTTTATTTTCGTAGAATGTCAACCCAAAACAGTGGAACCTCGTCTGCACATTCCAGAAACAGTAGAAGGGAAAGAAGATCTTCAATTGAAGCAACTCTTGTACGCTACATGATGGCATTACGTGAAGCTCTTGATGAGATGACATCGGTAGAGGAGGTCCTAATAGACCGTATAAATTATCTTACGGTGGGGTTGGAAAACAGTTTCCAAGAAATCAACCTCTTGCACCAGAGGTTGAGCATTCTTGTGACACCTCCCATGGAGCCAATCTTCCCTCAAGAGGATTGGAACCTAGCACTTGGAGTTGACAATCCTACCGGATGGGATGACATCCTCGCGGAACCTCCTATTGACAATTTGCAAGAAATCCCGGTAGAAGTTACACCCCCTCAAAATGATGATGCAAATGAGACTGCCTTTCTTCTCCCTAGGGAGATAGAAGAGTGGCTCGCCGACGTGTGAGGGGCCCATGTCCGGAGAAAGAAGGTCTTTAAGCCGCATCCAACCGGAAAAATTATTTTCGGAAATTTTGCTATTAGAATAAACGAAAGGCTAGAACTTCTTTTCGGGTTTAGACTTCTTGTGTTTCTTGACCTATTTATCTAAAAATCTTAGTTTATTAGGAATATTTTGTAGCTCTCTTAATTTTAATGGAATGACGGTTTTAGTTAAATTGGTGTTTGGATAATGTTGTGTTGGATAAAATACACTCGGGGTGGTGAAGGATACCAAGGGAAATTTGAACCAACACCCCATGCATAAAAACAGAGCCTCCCGACAGTTTTTCTTCGTTACAGCAAGTTCAGCACGGGCCGTGCCCACCCAACACGGCCCCGTGCAGAACAATCTGCAGGAAATCACCCAGTTCAGGTAACTGGACACGGGGCCTGTTCGTTGAACACGCCCCCGTGCCCAGACTCTGTTTCTTTTTAAAAAAAAAAAAAACTTTTTGTTACTGGCAATCTGAACACGGGGCCGTGCCCGGTCACCACGGGCCTGTGTCCAGACGCCCAGTAACATTAAATTTTGTTTTAAACACACTTCTACACATTCAATAAATCTAAAAACTTATTTTTGGGACACATTGAGGACAATGTGTAATTTAAGTGTGGGGGGGGGGTGCTAAAACCTTGAATTTTTGCAAGTCCTAATCACAAGCCTTACACAAAACTCTATTGGAACCGCTAATCACCCCAAATTTTTTTCAAAAAAAAATTCATTTTTTACTTGTCTCGGTTTAATTTGGGAATTACAAGTTTTAAAAAGGTTATATTTTTACAAATTTACAACCGATAGCGTCGTGATAAAAAAAACCAACATAGAAAATTATGAAACGACATGACAAATCTAGTTAAAATTTGATTATATATACTTGATCACATAAAAACTCATTCCCACAAAAAGTGAGTTTTGAGTCTTTATTGAGCATACAAATATACATCTTTAAACTTAATGCTCATTTTTCGTTTCTTGTGTGAATAGCCGCTTGGTTTCTTACAACTCTAAAACTTGCCACGATGATTCATTCCCGGTCCTTACCAACTTAAACCGAGTAAGTAAATGATGGAGGCATTAGGACTAACCCTTTTTTTTATTTCTACACCATTATTTTTTTTTACCACCTACCCAAAATCCCCCTAGTTAACCCCTTTGAGCCTAAACCTTTTCATTTCTTAACCCACAAAACAAACACCCTTTTACCCACCTAAATCCTTTTTCATTTTAAACCCTTTATTTTAGTAACAAAGCTCGGTTTTTCTTATGACTTCATTATAAAAAAAAAAAGACGATGAAGCCAAAAGAAATAAACAAACAAGTTTATCAAAAAGAAATTTGTTTGAAGAATTGCTTCATCAAAATAAAAAGTTATAAAAAAAATAAGAAGTCTTACGAAAACCGACGCTTTTTACGCCTTTCGCCCTTTTCTACTAACCACTAACCCAACCACCTACCTTTAACCCAAGCCTAACCCTTCCCCAAAGTCCTCATGATATTTACAAAGGTATATAGTTAAAAAGGAGGAGGATTGATTGCTTGGCAAGCATATAGTAGAAGTAAGTTCCATGCCGGTCTCGAGTGTTTCATAAAAATACATCTTCGGCCGAGTGTTGAGTGATCTCCCGTGAGGTATGTGAACTTGTATATAAATGAAATTTTAAAGAGGCATGTTTATGCCCTAATAAGTAATTTATCTTACGTTATGTTTTTAATAAATCATGACGAATAGGATTGTAAATAAATAAAAATAAAACCTAATAAAAATCTTGGAATCCCGACACTCTATGACAAGCCCAAAAACCTTCTCTTCTACCCATTCCATTTGGGAGTGAAAAGCCACATTATAAAGAGTTTTGCTTGAGGACAAGCAAAGATTCAAGTGTGGGGGTATTTGATGTTTGCAAAATGCAACATATAAATTACATCAATTGTGGCATAAAATTAAACATTTTTTAGTACCAATGTTGGAAAAAGTGTGCTTTTGTCTTCCTTTTGTATTTTCAGGATTAAATGAGCTCAAATGAACAAAATAAGCAAAAAGACAACTAAATCTAACATAAATACAAGAAAAGGAATAAACGTGGCATGCCCGACCCCTCGACAGCATCCTCCCAAGCAAAAACAAGAGAACAGAGGGCTGAACACGCCCCGTGCTCAATGAGCACGGGGGCGTGCCCAAGTGTCTGCAGAAAAGACAAAGTTGTAGAAGCTTCTATCACTCACCACGGAGGCGTGCCCAGCGGACACGGGGCCGTGGTCAACTCTAAGATTCATAGAATCTAGGGAAATCTTGATAGTACAGATACGCTTCTACACACGGGGTCGTGCCCAGCGGACACGGGGGCGTGGTCAACTAATGCAGACAAACTGCAATTAATGAAGAAAGAGAAGATGGGTGGACACGGGGCCGTGCCCAATGGACACGGGGCCGTGTCCGGGCTTCTGTGCAGACTATAAATAGGGGTGCTTGGCTCACTTGCAAATCATCCATTGGCAAACCACCTCTCTCACACTTCACCCACACTCCACCACCACCACAACACCATCATCCACCACCATCATCCATCATCCATCATCCATCATAGAGTGTGTGTAGTAGTCTCGGGATCCAAGATTGATCGTAAGAGTTCTTGACAATCAAAGGCCATGTTTGCCTAAGTCTATTACATCACTTGGTGAAGACAGGCATTTAGTGTAATACTTTTTATTTTTAATCTTTTCACACTTTTTATTTGGTTATGTATTAATGACTTTAATAACTAGTTTCTTATGTTAAAGGTGAGTCTTCCTTATCATTTGTCCGTGGTGTCTTGGCATTATTTTACTGTCTATATAAAATAAAAGATTTACACCATTCATATCTCCACGGTCTATATGGAGATATGTTGCCTACCTGGTCGGGGGTTAAGGGAATGGTTTGGTAAGAGTCTTGCCTTGTTCAGTGTATAGATCCTGCAAGGACCTGGGTCAACTTTAGTAGGACTTCCTTCAATACCCATTGGTATTGGATGGCGAGGGTCCGAACTCCTTGATCCCCTCATATGTAAACTACTATTAATACATTAACCCGGCTACTTAGGACTGTATCCCTGCTGACTCAGACTACTTAGCCGAGGGTAACGTCACCTTCAAAAGAGGGGCCTACCACATTACGCATTAATAACTTAATTAATTATCTTTCAATAATCCGACCCTTTAGGAATTAGGATTGTATCCTTGCTGACTCAAACTACTGGGTTGAGGGTAACGTCACCTTCAAAAGAGGGGCCTACTACAATAACTAAGATAATCTCTTAAAAAGTGCAAAAGTGCGGAAATAATCAAAGGTTACACTAAAGGCGAGTCGGATCCAAGTGATTCATCTTGTCTATCTGTTTTATTTTTATTTTTATTTTTATTTTCAGCATTTTAGTTTTTATTTTTCTAGTTTAAAACCTTTTTCTAAATTTTTGATTTGATTAGACATTGAGGATAAACCGGTATTAAAAGCTCTTGTGTCCTTGGACGACCTCGGTATCTTACCAACACTATACTACGCTCACGATGGGTGCACTTGCCCATATGTGTGTTTGGTGTTAGTAAATATCGTGTTTTATAAATTTAAAACTTGACTAAAGTGGTTAAAAAAAAGGGCTAAAAATATACATAAAAAACCTATCACACCGCACGCACATCACTCCTCTCGAACCTTCATCTGATGATAGCCCGATCTTAAATCGATCTTCGAGTAAAAACTTGACCCTTGCAACTGGTCAAACAGATCGTCGATGCGCGGCAGAGGATAATGGTTCTTGACTGTCACTTTGTTGAGCTCCTGATAATCAATGCACATACGAAAAGACCCGTCTTTCTTCTTCACAAACAGAACTGGGGCTCCCCAAGGCGAAGAACTGGGTCGGATAAAACCTCTATCCAACAGTTCTTGAAGTTGATTAGATAACTCTTGCAACTCCCCAGGTGCAAGACGATAAGGAGCTCGAGCAATTGGGGCCGCTCCTGGTGTAAGATCAATCTGAAATTCCACTTGACGGTGAGGAGGTAAACCAGGAAGTTCCTCAGGAAACACATCGGTAAACTCACGAACAACTGGCAGGTCTTCGATCTTCCTTTCTTCAGGCGGAGTATCAGTAACAAGTGCTAGAACAGCAGGATACCCCTTTCGTAGACACTTATGGGCTTTCATAGCAGAAATGATGCCAACCATTGCACCACTTCGATGGCCCTGGACAAACAGTGATTCTCCACTAGGGAGCGGTATACGTACAATTTTCTCCTTACAAAGTATGTCAACACGGTGCTTGGACAACCAGTCCATACCAACCACTACGTCAAAACTACCGAGGGTAACAGGAAGGAGGTCAATGTCAACCACTTGACCCACAAGATCAAGTTTGCATCCCATGATAATATGTGAAGCTTCAATCGTCTTACCATCTGCTAATTCTACTACATGCTTAGCTTCTAGAGGTGTTGAAGTTAACCCTAATCGTTGACTGAACTCTAAGGACACATAACTCCAATCGGCACTGGAATCAAATAACACAGAAGCAAAGAGATTGTTCATAGAAAACGTACTAGTCACGACATTGTCGTCGTTCCTAGCATCACTAGCACCAATCGTAAATACCCTTCCACGAGCACCATTTCCCCCATTGTTGTCGTTATTGTTGTTCCCAGCATTGTTGTTATTCTGACGGTTGTTGTTGTCATTGGCATTTTGATTCAGCTGAGGGCAATCTTGTTTAATGTGACCCTCGTCCCCACACTGGAAACACCCCTTCCTATTGCCTTGGTTCTGATGGGGCTGCTTCCTTTGCTGTTGCTGATGCTGCTGTTGTTGTTGCTGATTCTGTTGCTGTTGTTGCTTTGGGAACGGAGCTCTACAGTCTTTTTTCATATGCCCCACCTTATCACACCTATGGCAAGCTCGGACACACGGTCCACGATGATGATAACCACACTTGTTTCACTTTGGCTGCCTACCAGCGTAGGAGCCTTGGCTCGGATTGCTGCTCTGGCCTTGGTTAACTGAGGACGACTGACTGAAACTACGATTATTGCTGTTGTCTGGCCTTTTCTGCGATTGGCTTGCACTGGTCGCTTTGTCAGCATCGTTCCATTTACGCTTGTTATCACTAGCAGGTGTAGTAGCTGTAGCAGTAGGGATAGTAGCAGAAACACGGGGCGGCAGCGAACCACGCTCGACCTCTTGGTCAGTAAACTTGTGTGCTAAACAAATAATCTGAGGCAGGTTGTTAAGATTTGCAGCAGTGACCAAACTCTTAACTTGCGGTGCTAAGCCCTTGATGTACAATTCAATTCTTCGAGGTGGTGGTCGTGATAAGTTAGGGCACATGTTTGCTAGCTCGTGAGATCGTTTCGTGTAAGCCTCGATCTCGGACCCCTCCATCTTCATATTGTAGTATTCATTCTCGAGTTTCTGAATCTCGTCACGAGGACAGTACTCCTCCCACATCAACTCCTTGAAATCATCCCAAGTAGTTGCATTAGCCATTTCGATACCCAACATTTGCACTTGGGCATTCCACCAAGTCAAGGCACCATCCTCCAATGTGCCTATAGCATACTTCACCCGGTCCCCCACGGGACAGTTACACATAGCGAACACTGACTCAGCTTTCTCGAACCAACGGAGTAGCCCCACAGCTCCTTCAGTCCCACTGAATGTCTGTGGCTTACAATCCATGAACGTCTTAAACGTACAAACAGGCGGGTTGTTTTGATTCTGATTCACTTGCTGACCTAAGGACGAAAGAAAAGAAAATACACGGGTAAGAGTTGAGTTCGCAACACAGGAATAAAGAGTATTTGGCTAATATCGTACCAGCCTGATAAGCCGCTAGGACTTCAGCCACACGAGTGTTGATCAGGTCTGTTAATTCGGCCTGAGTCATAGCAATGTTGCCACGTCCACCGTCGCGGCCACCACCACGTCTACCATTACGTCCACTCATGATTCTATATAAGAGAAGGGAAAAGGTTAAGGGTCGGAATTGAGTAGGAGTCAAACATCACGATGACTTCTACAGACCACTATGTTTACATCAGACAACAGAGCGGAACCCTTCTCACACTCGTTAAGCCTCACTGGGATTCACATGCACCCCACATTATCATTATGTGTGCACCCATAATAACAATGCAATTTGCACATTTATATCAGCTCCTCCCAACTCGTGCTAAAAGGTTCCTCAAATTCAAGTAACAAGACAAAGACATCACAAAACATAAATCATGAAAGTCTAGAGGAATATTGCATTGTGACTCTATCAACCACATAACATAGGCAAGTAACACAATGAATTCAGTCTGTAGTGCTAAGTGTGCAATCACATGCAACATCATACACAAGTGTACACTAGATATGTTATGCAATAAGTAAACAAGAGACGAACCTTGCAATCTGGAGCTGAGTGTCATGATCGATTTCGAAGCTGTTCGGTTATAGTCAGGTTTTATAAAAACGTTTTAAAACCTAGTTCACTATAACCAGTGGCTCTGATACCAAACTGTCACACCCCCAAAATACCACGTGCGAAAACATCGCGGGACGTGTGACGTACCAGGATCCAGCCACCAATCACATTGAACTATAACAATATATTAAATAAAAGTTTCCATTTATTTCATAAAGTAATTTCAAATCACAACTTTAAACAAGTACGTTCAGCGGAAGCATAATGTCAATCGTTATTCAAGTGTTTCAAAACAAATGTGCAAAAGCAATGAACATGTATCCAAGAGCCACGACCCATGACCACTCCAGCACTCCCAGATAGCAAGTTCCATAACCATGAATCTAACGACCTGCAAGCATGCAGACAAGTGTATCAGACAACGCTGGTGAGTTCAAAGGTTGTTAACACGTTTAGTTACCAGATATGAGTTTAAAACATTTCAGAGATTCGATGTTGTTAATAACTCGATTACCGCAGATGGCTCCAGATTATTTTGCCTTCCCCAATGCTCTATCAGACATTGGTCTAGTGGTTAAGGTAATTAGTTCACGCCCGTCCTCCCCGGTACGGTGTGAGGGTGCCAAACCTAATAGCGCTATCAACTAATAACCCCGTTGCCTCCCCGACAACTAATTCGGTATATGATGGGACTTAAACGATAGATATGAGTGAATTAACCAACATCCCAAGTTTAATATTCCAGTTAAACCCATTTACCCAATATTCCTCCCCGAAATATTTACCAGATGTCCCTCCCTGGGACGCATGCTTGAAAAAGACAGTGAACTCACCTTAGATTTGCTCGGTATAATAAGTTACCCATTCTAGTTAGTCAACCAACCCTACTATGGTTACCAATGAAATCAGTTTCGTAATAAACTAAGTCACATGTCTACACAGTTTACATTCATATCAAAGATTACTACGCAACATGTAGCACATATTCGATTCTCATAGGAGTCCACATTCCATGAGCATGTCACATAACACACAGGACAGGTGGGTTTGTCATTCACACAAGTCACACCAGATTTCTCATTCTTATTAACATACAAGCATAGCTTTTATAAGTACCAAACATCCATAATCAAATGTAACATAATCTGTTATGTTGGTTTACACAGTGGCGAAGAAACCCCCCCCCCCCCTGATGAAGGACTATCCTTCGTTGGGGTTGAGCAAGGCAAAGAGTCCTCTGGCAAAGACCCAATCTTCGTCAGAGTGAAGGCGACGAAGGTTAACACTGTTTGTCAAAAAGGCATGTCGACAAAGAATGAGATCCTTCGTAGACTTGGGTTGTTCGTCGGATACTATTCGTCGCTGAACCCAAACAGTTTCAACATTTTCTAAACCCTAATGATTCTGACAGTTACTCTGTCGCTGATCATGATCCAATTGATTACTACGTTTATTATGCGAACACAATCATCGTTATTATCAACAGTTTACAAGACTTTCGTATAAGTCACATAACCCTAGTTTATCACATCACATCATAATTGTAACTGATAATTACATAGATCTAGTGATTTACTATCATCAAGAATTATCAACTAATCATAACCCAAACATTCAGATCGAATCCTATGAAAACATCTGTTTATTATCACCATACAGAGTCTGGTTTAACAATCATTGTTCACATGATCATAATAATCAAAACACCAAGCATTACATAGCAAACAGCCAATAACGATTACAAAGCAAACAGTCGATAGTGATGGGACACTAACCGAGATATTAAAGCAACTAGATTGTTCGAAATGGAGGGCTTCAACGACCCAAGGTCGTCGCCGCACAGGAAAGAGAGAGAGTTCTAGGGTTTGTTGTTTGAGTTTGCAAGTTATGCACGATTATGAAAATGAAATAACATTAAGACCATACTGGGCCTTATTGGGCCGCGAACCTTGTTGGGCGAAGGTCCTGTTCGACGAAGAATCATTCTTCGTCCGGAATGGTGGTGACGAAGATTCAATCTTCGTCCAGCATAGGTTGTGGCGAAGGTTGATGGGTTTCCATTACACATTGCAATTAAACATTACACAATTAACAACCAAGCATAGGATACTTTAATCACTTAACTACACATGACACCACGTAAACAAATTGTAAAAAAAACAGGATTGTGAAACAAGCGATACGTAAAGAAAAAGACCTTGAAATCTCAGGTTGTCTCATTGATGATGATGGCGCGGCAAGGATGGCGGAGGGTGGGTTTTTGAACCTGCAATCCCACCTTGCAGCCTTTTGATTATCGGAAAATCTGAGCCAAGCCCCGTTTTTTTTTCGAGATACACATTGTTTTGATGTTGTTGGTTTTTTTATTTTTTCCCCCAGTCGATGATGATAACAATCTATCTGAGACACCTACCGAGTTTGTGATTTCTGGGTGCGTTCATTTTGCGTAAAAAAGTTTTTGTAAAAAAAAAGTTAAACCGTAAACTTTTGAACGTAAAACGTAAACTTTTTAACGTAAAACATAAAAAGTTTAACGTAAAACGTAAAGCGTAAAAAGTTTAACATAAAACGTAAAACGTAAAAGGTTTAAAAATTTTAACGTAAAACGTAAAAATTTTAACGTAAAACGTAAAAAGTTTTACTTAAAACGTAAAAAGTTTAAAAAGTTTAGCGTAAAACATAAAACGTAAACTTTTTAACGTAAAACATAAAACTTTTTTCTACGTAAGTTGTAAAACGTAAAAAAAAAACGTGTGATAAAATGGCGCCTAAACAAGGGGCGTGAATACGGCGCATAAAAGCGCCGCGAAAAAAAAGGGACGTAAAAACGTCGCGTTAAAACGGGACGTAAAAAAAGGCGCATTAAAAAACGACGCTTGAAAAAACGACCCGTTAAAAAACGATGCGTGAAAAAGCCGAGCGTAAAAAACGGCGTGCAAAAACGACCCGTTAAAAAACGATGCGTGAAAAAGCCGAGCGTAAAAACGACGTGCAAAAACCGGCGCGCAAAAAAATTGTATTGTTAAAAAAAATTTGAATTTAAAAATGTTTTTAATAAAAAAAATTTAAAAAATAAAAAGTAATATAATAAAGCAAAAAAGTAATAAAAAATAATAAAGACAAAAAAACAAAAAAGAGTAATTTTACTAAACTACCTTTTGGATTAAAATATTAATGACATAATAAGACAAAATGTATTTAATATTAATTTTAGTTACTTTTAATCTCATCCATCTATTTTGTTGATCTAGTGGTTAGGAACTGGTTCTCACGGTTCTTACAACTGTAGGTTGTTTTCATTTTAGCGCTCCCCTATATATATATATATATATATATATATATAAGAATTTTAAACATCAAATGTTAAACAATTTTAAATATGAATATATCTTTTAAATGTATATAATACACGTATAAATATAATATAATATATATGTATATTATTAACATTTAAAATTTTTAAATATATATAATATTTTTATATATAAGAATTAACTGTCATTTCAGTCCCTGAGGGTTAGGGATGAGCACGGTACTCGTTTGGTACCGAACCGATACCGAAAAATAGAAAAAGTGAGTATCGGTACTGGTACCGAAAAATGGGAAAAAATGGGTATCGGTATCGAATATACCCGATACGGTTCGATACCAGTACCCGGTACCAAATGCTCATCCCTACTGAGGGTATTCAGGTCAATTAACCAAAACTTAACAAAAAAAATAAATAAACCTAGCAATTTGGATAAGAAAAAGTTAAGAATTACAAACCTCATGACTAGATTTATTATAAACTAGTTATTTTCCACCCGCGCGTTGCGGCGGGACCCAATGACTACAAAAGGCGTGTCAGCAACGGCAAACAGATACCGAATATCAAAACATAAATAAAATGACGTGATAAGGATAATCACTCCGTCATAAAAAACGATTTTAAATAACATAATATATAATAATATGACCCACACGTCCTACACGTTGGAAATTCGGTTGTTTTCAGTTTAGTTATTACGGTGCTAACACGTTAAAATATGGATGAGCTCGGTACCGGTAACGGCAGCGAAAGTACCGATCCGGAAAATCATCGAAATTAGGTACCGGCACCGAAAATGCTCGGTACAATACGATATGGTATTTGAAGGTAAAAATCAATAAATACAGGTATGGTGCTAGACCGGTGTCGAACCAAAAGTAACGATTCTGAAAACGCCAAAAGGTGGGTACCAAATTGGTACCGAAAATGATTTGGTATAGTAAGTTTGGTACCGATACGATACCGATTCGTTTACAGGATTTGATATGATTTGCTCATCAATATTCTAAATATCTAAGTTAATTTTACATGTTACAATTCATTCATTACAGAAAAAGACAAAAAAGAAAGCAAAATAAGTTGTTGTGTATATAAAACCTCATTCAAACGAAATACAGTTTACCTACTGTGTGTATGAAAAGTAATCTAAACGGTTCAATTACTTGCATTGCTGCGTTGCTACAGGATTTGATGAGCTCAGTACCAACCGGTACCGAAAATACCGTTACCGAAATCCTCAAAAGTGGGTACCGGTACCGAATATACCTAGTATGGTACGCTTCGGTACCGGTCGGTACTGGTACGGTACCGGTATTTGAGGGTAAAAAACGGTGAATACCTGTGCAAAACCGGTACCGAAAATACACCGATTTGGTAAATTTGAGACTGGTACCTATACCCGATACCATTTGCTGATCTCTTAATGATGTATTCCATTCTAATTTTAATTTAAAAAATAAATTATAAAGCACTGTTCCCGTTACCGAAATCCCCAAAAGTGGGTACCGGTACCGGTCGGTACTGGTACGGCACCGGTATTTGAGGGTAAAAACCGGTGAATAACTGTGCAGAACCGGTACCGAAAATACACCGATTTAGTAAATTTGAGACTGGTACCTATACCCGATACCATTTGCTGATCTCTTAATGATGTATTCCATTCTAAATTTAATTTAAAAAATAAATTATAAAGCACTGTTCATTCACTTTTTTTTTTATCATATATATATTAGAGTTTTGGAGTGCAGTAGTTAAAATGGACAAAACTTATGGATGAAAACGGAAACTTTAGTCTTTAAGACTACCCGGTATGGTTTGGTTAGTCACCAAAGAGACTACCCGTCACGTAGACGTCACCTCACCATGGGTGGAGAACCATCCACTTAGGACTACTCAAGGGTGTGAAAGACTACCCAACTCATAATAAAAACCAATATAATATTAATATATTAATAAAGGGGAGAGAGAGAAGTTAGAGGGGGGCCCACAGCTTTGCCTCGTCGCCTCCGTCTTGCAGCTGCCGGGAGTGACGCGTCGCCAGCCAGGGACGGTGTGGGACGCCGAGAACGAGCCGGAACGGGGGGAGCCGGCCCCATACCGCATGGTCTAAACAAACACCATGGTGTAATCAACTAAATAAAAATGATGTCAGTAGGATCTTGTCTGGCCACGTGGCAAAAACACATTACGAGGTCACGTAATAACTTCTTGCAACAAGTCAAAGTGACCTGGCCTTTCGTGAGTCCCAAAAGCCGCTAATTTTCTTTCCACCTGTCTTCCTTTCCTAGTCGTCCCACGTGGGTCCATACGTCCCATTTTATTTTCCTTATCCCCTCAAAAGTTTATTTAAGTTTTAATAATGATAAAATAAATATAGAATACAACATAATATATTTAAATCATTACTGGGTAGTAGCTAAATTTTTATAATTATCTTATATGATAAAATAAAATAAAGATAGAATACACGTATCTATCTACTATAATAAAAGAAACCTGATTTTGGACACGTGTCATTCATTGAAGATGTCTATATTTGTAATTTCCTACCTTTTCATTCTTAATATTATTATTTACCAAATTGACACTTTTTTACTTAATTTACCCTTATCTCTTATTTTATGAAAAAAAAAATCGATTATAAGCATGGTGATTTCCTAGATAAAACAAAATAATATATATTATTCGACAAAAATAAAACAAAGAATATCTTAGATTGGTTGTTTTGAATTCGTTTTGCTTATGTTCAACGTTTGACTTTAGGCCACCATGTAATTGGCTATTTCATTGACAACCAATTCTTTTGGATATTTATATAATTTTTTTTTGCGGATTCATGTTCAATTCAATATACTGTGTATAAATGGATATATATGGAGTTATAATTTATGAAGTTGATCTTCTAAATTAAAATTCATGTAAACGAATTAGATGTTATTAAATTGTTTTTTTTAGATGTTGATTGGTATACGAATCTATGCTATATAATAAAAGAAACCTGATTTTGGATACGTATCATTCATTGAAGATGTCTACATTTGTAATATCCTACCTTTTCATACTTAATATTATTATTTACCAAATTGACACTTTTTTATTTAGTTTACCCTTATCTCTTTTTTTATAAAAAAAAATCGATTATTCTATCTCTTATTTTCATATTGCATTTTTTTTAAAATTTAGTTTGTACTTATCTTTTCCGTTCAAATTGGACAGAAGTAAAATTATTGGGTTTCACATTTGTAATTAGTTATTTTTTTATTAAGATGCTATCGTTCTATTTGCTCATGTTCAAAATGATCAAAAAAAACTCAGTTATTTTTGTTTCTAGGAAATCATAATCCTTTTATTTGATTCAATCATTCTAGAAGTTTTAAAACTAAAATATAATCTATCATAATCAAATTCACATTTCAAAACCCTCAAAATTCAACCATTCAATAATCACAATTACTCACACGTATAAGCCCATATATAATCTAACCTACTTTTAATAAAGGATTCCAATTAATTCTACGTGAAATTCATAAAGACTTTTTGTTATACACTTAATTTCATATATAATCTAATCTAACTTTTAATAATGTATATATGTGTGGACGCTTGGATGGCAAAAGTGAAATTGCACTAATTTTAACGTTATTTCACTAAATTTGTGAAAATAACGTTAAAAACGGCGGACGGTTAATCATGCATCATCATCATGTGGTGGCGTTGATAGCAGAAAGACAAAAGGGAACATGCACTAATAGGTCTTTGTCCCGATTGCTGAGTGTTATGTGTTTTATGTTCAAAGCTTGATGCAAAACTACTATCGAGTCGGGGGTCTTACTGAAAGGAGCCTCTACATCTTACTCTCCTCAGACCCTACCTTAGCTTTGCTATTTGTGGGATTTACTGAGTATGATGATGATGATGATGATTTAGTATATATAATTAGATTTATTCAACCCGTATAATACACGGGGTTTATAAAGATATAATTTTTTTTTTATTATTTAGTTTATAAAATTACATTTATCCAACCCGTGTAATATACAAGGTTACAAAATTACATTTATTTAACCCGCGCAATACACAGTGTTTTTAAAAATATAACTTTTTTTATTATTTAGTATATATAATTAGATTTATTCAACCCGTACAATACATGGGTTTTTATTGTTTGGTATATAAAATTACATTTATTCAGTACAATATATGAGGTTCTTATAGATATAATTTTTTTATTATTTAATATATAAAATTACATTTGTTCAACCCGTGTAATAAACGAGATTTTTAAAGAATAATTGTTTTAATTTAGTATATAAAATTACATTTATTCAGCCCGTGTAATACACGGGGTTCTAACCTAGTATAATATATTTAAATCATTACTAGCTATATAAAAAAGTTACTTTCAAACGAATTGGGTGGAGTTATAGTAAAAAGAGAGTTTTTTATGTTTGAGAAGTCGTTTAAACTATTAGATCTCGTAGTTAATTGTTGAGATTAAAAGGTGTTTAAAATATAAATTATATTTTAATTTTTTGACTAATTTGGCTGGATTAGGGGTAATAGTGTCTGTTTGTTTAAATAAAGAAATTGTCATCAACCTCAATGCACATGTAAGTTCTCCCATCTTTTTTAAACGACAATAACTTTTAATACGTAATTTACACCATAATAACGAACGTTTTTATCTTTAATATAAGTACCATATTGATATGCTTATATAGAGAAAAAAAATTACGTTTCAATCGGATTTTTAACCCAAGGTGTATTAACATCTGGAAAAATTGTATTAAGATTCAAGCCCTGGTGTTTTAAACATCTGGAAAAATTGAATTATGATTCAAGTCATAATGTTTTAACATATGAAATATGGTACATCTACCGGAATGCAAGTGTAAAACACCATGCATGCATGTGTAATGCAGGTGTAAAACACTAAGAACATGCGAAGAACATCTACTGGAATGCAGGTTTAAAACAACATACGACGAACTGCTATTCGAATGCATGTTTAAAACACCATACGAAGAACATGTACTGGAATGCAGGTGTAAAACACCATGAATGCATATAAAACACCACGGGTGTACTGCAGTTTCGTTTTTTTTTTTTTTGTTTCGTACCTTCAAAACTGCTTCAGACGTGCAAAATCAGAATTCTTGTGCTTGTAATATACAAAGGACGACAATTATAATACCAGTTAAAGAATCTTAGAAGATGAATGTAAAATAAAAAACATATCATATTCCTAAAAAAACTCCTAGATTAGTTTTTTTTTCTTAAATTGGTTTTTTAAATAAAATTACCTTATTACCTTAATAATTAATATTACTACTTTACACGTGTCATCGTCAAAATATTTCTCACACACTTGCCACTTTTTACAGAAACCTTAATATGCACTTATATTATATTTTCACATTCGTAATTTTTTATATTTTCACATTCCTAATGTTTTACTCCAGTTTTTAATAAGTTTGATTAATTTTGTGTATGGTTAACATTTTAATTTAAATCTTACATATCTATTTGAGTTTATTTTCAATATATATACGAACTCTTTTAGTCTTTGTTAAAGTTAAAAAAGTAGGCTATCTTTATTTATAGCACTCTCAGCGACCTTCTACCAAATACATCCTAAATCAAATACTTTATACAATATAATATTATTTCATTTATCCAATTATCGTTTTATTATATTTAAAAAAATTATCACTATAAATATTTAAATAAAGGTGAGTCAAATCTGTATTTCACGTTTCTCCCATGAAGTTTGAGGCTGCTTTACAACTTAAAGTTTACCTAACATCCAAAGTCAAACCCCTTTTTTTTTTTTTTTTAATAAGATGAAGTCGTATAAATGAAGCTTTGTTAATCCAAAATTAAGATATTAGATTTAGAGCTACATTTTAGATAAAACTTTTTGTAAGTTAAGGTGATTATTATATTGATGTCATATCACTGATTTACATTGAACCGATACGTTATGTGTGCGTATTTTTTAATTTAATAGAAAACATAACAAACAAAAGCCATAACTCATGTATCCTCTAATTACTCATGTTAACTCATAATAATTTCTAGTAATTCATCTCTAACTACTACTAGAACATCAAATTGGGTGTCCATGAGGATGTCCTTGGTTAACATTGAGAATGAGGCGATGAAGGAAGCAATAATTTTTTTTGAAAGGTGTGAATTGAGGGTGTTTGGGGTTGAGTTTTAAAGGAGATCTTTATATTATTGAGTTTTAAAATCGTAAATAGTCAGTTTTGAGTGTTTGGGTAAAAAAAATTAAAAAAAATGATTATTTGCATTTAGATAGTTACAAAACGCAGCTTTTCAAAAGCAGCCCCCCTACTACAACAAAACGCAGTTTTTCAAAAAATGATTATTTGTGTTTCGAAAAGGATTTTCTCTTGTTTATTTTTTTAAATATATATTTATCAAACACTCAAATAGTTGATTATCTGATTATTGTGATATCAAACAACATAATCAAATCCAAACACTATCTTTCAACATCACGTTTTGTTACAGTTAATTATCTGATTCTGATTATTCAAAACGCATAATCTATTTTCAAAACTCAACCCCAAACACCCTCTTATTCGCGAATGTCGAGAGGTCTAGCATACGTTTTCTTAACCGGGTCCGCACTAGAGAGCCTACTCGCACAATAGATCCCCAATTTAAACCCCTCAACGAGAAACCCCTATCACCCAGACTCGAACTTAAGTCCTGGAGGGGAAAACTCACCCGGACCCACCGTAGGTGGAACTTAAATATCCGTAGCCACCACTAGAGCACTATTGATCGTTAAGGAAGCAACAAATGGCACAAGGTTTTAAAGATCTGTGTATATATTGGTATTGAGTTCTCAGTTCTCACTATTAAAAGTATGAATACGATCATATAAGACTAGTGGGTATGGAGAGCCTCATCCCCAAGGGGATGGGCCGCCACGTCACCGCCACGTAGGAGGAGCTTCAAGGGGATGGACCTAGGGGGGATGAGCCCCTTTATGTATATATATGTATGTATGTATAGGTTATTGTGAGAGAAAGTGGCCCGTCCTCTCCGTCTGTGGGGAGCCGAAGTTGCCGAGCCGGAACCAGGGGCGGTGTGGGGGACCGGCGCCGGGCCAAACCGGGCCTCAGCCGACCCCCATACCCTCTAGTCTAAGAAAATTGGTTGTTTGAATTTGATTGAATAAACAACTTATCTGAAGAGATATAGTACCAAACCTGATAATATATGTCATATTAAACCCATGGAATTTAGTGCTCACAAGGCTAATGGGGTTTCTGTTATACATAATATTCAACCAAGTGACTATATCCATAAGGCTAGAGGGTGTGGGATGGAGCCTCTAGAGGCTTTATCAAGACACATCAGCGTCACCTAGGATCCACGTCAGCCAGGGGGCTTTATCACGTCCCCTTTAACTTGCATGGTGTGCGATGGAGCCCCCTATTAAACAAAATTAAAAAAAAATATTCGCTGAAATGATGTGGGCCCCACCTGATAAAGTTCTTCTTCCTCGTTACCATGATGGAGCCCCATCAATGACGCCCTGGTTTAAATTGCTTGGTGTGGATGGTGGCGCCGAAGAGGGCGCCATAGGCGGTGAGGTGGCACAATGGAGCCCCCAACACCCTTTGGCTTAAGTGCTCAAAGTTCTCTCCATGTAATTTAGTTTCCAAATCCTTTAGTGGAGGGTATTTGCTTCATCACTACCATTATATATATATATATATATTGTTGATAAAGAATGATGAATAGTAACTTTGTTTTTATAATAATATATAGTTTTTTATTATTTTTATTTAATATATTATAATAGTTTATTATTATATTTCATTTAATAATATATATTTAATATTTTTTTACGTTTTTAAAACCATATATTTTCTTTGCCATTTTTTAATAATTCCATTTTCTTTGTTTAGAACATATATTAATTTATCGATTAATTTGATACTTCTCTCATAATGTACATTTATAACTTTTTTTCTAAAAACTTAAACGAAGTTGTAGCCAAAATAAAGTACTTATTTGGTATTATAAAATTGTACGATGATAAACTAAACCGTTCTAATGGTTTGCTTTCTAAACAATAGTTTTATTTTCAAATCACGTTTGTTTTACATTATCATTTGGTCGGTTTCGCCGCAACGCGCGACGTCAAGTAAAACTAGTTATAATTTAAAGCTACATTTTCTCGATCATTTAAGATCACTTTACAAATGCTTAAACTAATTTCACCACTTCATATTAAAGCATAAATTCACCCAATTTAGGGTTTAATAAACTAGTGTCAATATTTAATGATACAAAAAGGAATCAATCGACACTAACATTAGAAAGGCTCATGAATTATTGATCGATGTCGAAAGGTCGTTCAAAAATAAAGTTAAAATCAATTCCTAGCTACCTTTACTAGTAAGGGTAAGTAGAATGTCGAACCACGGGGAGTTAGTGGAAAGTGTCAAAGTTCGTTTGCTTTATTGATTAAAACTGTAAAATTGAGATTTGATTGATCAAAACTTAACAAACTTAACTTGAGTTGTGAACAATACGGAGAAAAGGTAATCTATTCCGGTTTTCAGGTTTGATAAAACATAGTTAATCTAGTTAACATAGTGGGAAGTCATTAAGCGTGACTATGTATATGGTTAAACAAGCGACATATATGGAACAAAAACTTAACAATTTATACTCACACAAACACTAATTTAGTTATTGTGAAACATAAACTAATAAACAAATCAGAACAAAAAAGCTCATCAATTTAATGTTCAATAAAACCAAATCGTTTAAATGTAAAACCACAATTGAATATGATAAAAACTTAAGAGGTTAACAAATTCAATCCCAAAAACCTAGGTTATAACTAGAATCAAAAGTATCAATCACAAACCCTACACCCGGAAGAGATCACCTGTGATTTAGCTGCTCAATGACCTGCTTAAATCTTCATTGGTTGTTTGAAAGCTTGAAATCATGAACCAGTGTGATTGAAAGATGTTGGAACACCTCAAAATTGCCTATGGGATGCCTCAAAACTGATGGGGGAATGAACGAAAATTCGTTTGGGGTAGGTTATCTTTAAATATGCTGCAAAACCCTAGATTTGCGAGACCCACCGCCATTTGGGGGTACATTACACTCATGAGAGCATACATTTCACTCGGTTCATCATGTCCATAAAAACTGCTGGTCCATTGGTCAGCCCGAAAGGCATAACCATGAACTCGTAATGACCATAGCAGGTGCGAAACGCGGTTTTAGGAATATCTTCTTCTCGAACTCTGAGTTAATGGTAACCAGAATGTAGATCAATTTTTTTAGAAACAAGTAGCACCTTCGAGTTGATCCAGAAGATCGTAATGCGAGGTAAAGGATAGCGGTTTTTCATGGTCAACTTGTTGAGCTCACGATAGTTGATGCACATACGAAACAAACCATCTTTCTTCTTGACAAAGAGAACTGGTGCACCCCATGGAGATGAGCTAGGGCGAATAAACCCTTTGTCAGTCAACTCTTGTAATTGACTAGCTAACTCTTGAATTTCGGATGGAGCCAGTCTGACGGAGATTTTGTGATCGGAGTTGCACCTGGGCCTAGATCGATTCGGAGTTCAACTTCTTGCATAGGAGGAAGTACAGATGCTTCTTTGGAGAAAACTTGAGGAAAAACTCTAACAATTGGAATATCTTCCAACTTATTTTCTTTGCTTTTCTTCTCCACAATATGGGTTAGGAAAGCCACATATTACTTCCAAATATAATTTTGGGCTTAAATAAATGACATCAACTTAAGCCCTTTAGATGACGTTTCAGAAAAACGCGAAGAACTTGATCGTCAGTGAGTGGGATACAAATATATTTTTCAAAACAGATGATCTCAGCACGGTGCTGGGCTAGCCGGTCCATGCCAATGATGGCATTGAAACTACCCAACTTTATAGGAATAAGATCAATAGGGAGGTCGTGCTCATTCAAATAAAGAACACACGTTCGGATGACCGAATCTATGGTAACGGGCTTTTCGTCTGCTACTTCCACCGTAAAGGAATCGCCTACACTACTTCGAGGAATACCAAGAACAGAATTAACTCGCGAGACAAAACTTTTATCTGCCCCCGTGTCAAACAATATAGATGCATAATGACCACTTATTAGAAACGTATTGTTCACCACGTTGTTATCTGCCCTAGCTTGATTTGCATTGATATTAAAGACTTTACCCCTTGTTGTTGGGTTTGCCTGGATAACTGAATTAGCTTAAGCTTGGGCATTGATAATACTAGTAGGGTGCCCGCGCGATGCGGCGGGGGCGACACTTTGGATTGCGGCACTCGTTGCTGGTAGTTTTCTTATTTGTATATGATAACATTATTGTGGTGGATATATGTCATAAGTGTTACACATGGGAGCCTAACACTTATAATGTCTTGCAATGTTCGATCAACTGCCTCTATCGCCTGACGTTTCGCCATCGATGCCTCATCCCATATAATTAACTTGGAGGACCTAATTAGTTGACTTATAATTCCTAAAATTTTGGGACATAGTTTACTATTTATCTACTAAATATCGTAAATTAGTATTAAATAATTCCTAAAATTTTGGGATATAGTTTACTATCTATCTACTAATATCGTAAATTAGTATTAAATAATTCCTAAAATTTTGGAACATAGTTTATCTTCTATCTACTAAATATCAAAGTTTTGTTTTGTTATAAAAATTAATAATAAATAAAGTATAGAAAAACTGTTTTAAACATGTAAAGATTCGTTTGTTAATAAAAAATACTAAACAAATGACAAAAGTATATTAGTTCAATCGAGATGTAAATTATAAGTGCAATAAAATAACACAAAACATAAACTTCAAATATAAAATAAACTTTATTATTCATGGGATAGTCTAGATCAAACAAAAACAACTGAAAATGAAAAAAACATAAAAACACTTGATATATTTCATCTAATTTCTCTTCTTTTTTGATCCGTTTTTCTTGTTTGTGCTCGAATCAGCAGTGTCATCTAATTCATCTTCTTTCTCATCGTCCTCAGAATCATCTAAATTTATAACCTCGACCCATTTCCATTCAGAGAGTCTCTTAGATCTTTTATTTTGATTCTCATACTTCCGATCCTTAAAAAACAAAAATTTAATAAAAAAGTTAAAAAATGATTAAATAAATTTTATAAAAAAAAAACAAATATTGAATATAAAAATTTAAAAAAGATTAAATAAATTTTAAAATTACCTCTTTACTAAATTGACGTTGAATATTAGACTTGTATGGACTGAACATTGCACCATAAGAAATAATTTCAACACTATTATCACCATCATCCTACAATAAAACACCAAATAATAACATAACGAACTTGTTAATATGAAAGATTATAAGCGAAAATATTACTTAAAAACTAACAAAAGCTTGTTCGACAACTGGGGTGTTTAAATTGGTGTGTTGAATCTGAAAAATCAAATAAGTTGGTATTCACATAAAAGTAAATAAAAGAAAACAATTATTCATTATTGCGATATAACAAAACTTATCATAGAACCGACCTTAGATTTTTCAATATCGCATGCTTGTTTTTTCGCATCAAGTGAATTCAGAACTGGCTCCATATTTTAAATCTGTTTAGCAATAGAAATGTAGAATTGTGAGTGTTTGCTATGTATTTATAGTAGTCCATTAGGGTTTAGTTTTAGATTGGTCATCCACTTATTTAGGAAGTTTGTTGTGAGTTTTAAGTTTTTAAAATAAGATGCACATATCCTGTTTAGTTTGTTGTGGCATGTTTAATAGGAAGTTTGTTGTGAGTTTTATCTATACTATATTAAACATGTCACAACAAACTGACTCTGTACAAGTAAAATTAGGGAATATTTTAGTTTATTAATGTCGTTCAAAACAAAAAACTTGGGTAAAAAACAAATGTTAATGCACGGTAGCTAGGTAATGGTCAAAGCTGGCTTGGGTAAAAAAAACAAATGTTGGCTTTAATCAATTGTACATTTACGCATCGGCTATTTGTACTTTATGAACGCACGTCGAAACTAAAAAAGACAACTATCGAAACGTTTAAAAAAATGTGCCGATCGTCATGGTACCTTCGGATTTTTTTAAAACATTACGGGTTGTAAGATATCGCAGGAATACATTAAAGAATTAAAGAGGGGGGGGGGGGGTGTAACTAATTACCCATAATTATGTTAAATGTCAAGGATTTAAATGTAATAGATTGAGGGACTAAAAAATAATTATGGTTTAAAAGACCACTTTACCCTCATTCTAGGGGTTTATTTATAAATAATGGGGAAAGAAGTTCTTAACTTTTGGGAATCCTTCCCTCATGTATTATAATATAGTATAGATTAACCAGTCTGGGGCATGCATTTCAGAAATGGTTTGTATCTCCGCATTTAAAGCAGGTATTGGCGTATGGCACCATAGGATACTTGGGCTGAAAGTAGGGCTATACCATGGTTTGGACAGGATGTGGAGCCATGATTTGAGGTGGTTGATAGAAAGGTTGGGCCACATGTTGGGTATTGGGGTTCTAGGATCCGTTTTGACGATTTGAATCCGGTTTATAAATGGGTCAGGTTTCTAAGATCTGTTTTTGACAGATGTTACATTTTAATAGTTAGTTAAATTAAATGAGTAGAAACAAACATTTTGCAGATTGTTTAACAACAAAACCACATATATAAATTTCTAAAAATAAACGAATAAACTTGTACATACTTTAACAAGGAAATTTCATAATGATAAAAAGTTAATTCAAAATATTAAAAATAAAGGTAATTTAGAGGGTGGATAAGACTAAGACTAATTTGAGAATTGAGATCACCCTACGTATTCACGTTGGAGCCTCTATATTAGTATATTTTATGTAATTTCGAGGAAGAAATAGGGGAAACAACAAAAATACCATAGTGTTGGAATATCTATAATAAAGAAAATTTTATAGACACTAAAGTACACCTCTATATTTAGAGGCTCGTATTCAACCCTCTACATTTTTATTGTGAGTGTGTGTGAAAGAGGAGAAAAAACAAAATAAGCGTTTGAGTAAGATAGAGGTATAAATATAGAGTTGGATGTGGGGAGGTTGAAAAATAAACATAGTTTATAGAAAAATAGGTTTTTCAGTTAAAGAGTAAATTGCCATTTTCGTCCTTGAGATTTGATAAAATATGTCACTTTACTCTAAATTATTTGTTTGGGCGATTTTCGTCCCTTACATTTTCAAAACATGTCAGTTTCATCCAATTTATTTTAACCATTGTTAAAAAAGAAGTCTATTAGATGAGGGGTAAATTAGTCAGTTCACATAATTTTTTTAACTTTCATTTTTTTTTCATCGAGTAAAGTGTCATTTTCGTCCCTGAGGTTTGGTAAAATACACCACTTTAGAAAAAAAAATCGTGCGATTTAGCCCTTAACTTTTCCAAACATGCCAATTTCATCCACCTCATTGATTACTACCCTTTCTGACATCTTCAATCTTGATATATCTAGACCTTAGGGTTTTCCTATCTAGACACAAACACCACCGTTAACGTCACTACAACCACTAATGCTCACACCTGATCTAGAATACCCTTATATGAGAGGCTCTTGAGTGATGATGACACAAATGAGACTACCACTGATATGGCCGTGGACTGGAGACAATCGAAAAAGAAGAGGGTTCGTTTCAGTGGTGACGAGAAGAATGGTTTTTGGGCCGGTTTACGTAGTGTCGTTGTGATGATGGTGACTTTAAGATAACTCCATGCCAACATATTCCACCTTGACATATTTCGTGTTCCACATTATCATTCACACATGACACCACCGTATACATCGCAACCTTATGAGTCTCATCTCATGTTGAAATTTTATGTGAAAACAGGGAGTCGATTGAAAATTGGATGAAAGTAGCATGTTTTGAAAAAGTCAGAAACAAAACCGCAGGAATTTTTTTTTGGACTAAAGTGCATATTCCACTAACCTTAGGGACAAAAATGACAATTTACTCAATGAAAAAAATGAAAAATATATGTGGGAAATGACCATTTTACCCCTCAGTTAATTGACTTTTTAAACATGGGTTAAAAATTTGATGAAACCGTCGTGTTTTGAAAATGTCAGAGAAGAAAATCACAAAAAAAAACTAATTTGGACTAAAGTGGCATATTTCACCAAACCTCAAGGATGCCACATCAACTTCATTTTGCTTCAAAAAGAAACAAACCAAAATTAGGAAAAAACCAATTATGTGAATTCATCCCGACAGGGCCGGCCCTTAGAATTCGTGTACCCTGTTCAAGCTCGGAAAAATATGCCCTTAGGCCTTAACGAAATTGGGTATTTGGCTCACTAAAGGTCTAAACCTAATGCCAAAGGGGTTAATAACTAATCTAAACCATAAGAATAGTTTTGTAAGGGGGCCTATGTTGGTGTTTGTATGGATTTACCCGATAAAAAAAATATTTTATATATACATATCGGATTTTTTTCATAATAAACGTGCCACTCAAAATATTGGGCCCTGGCCGGTGGTCCTCCCCGCCCACCCCCAGGGCCGGCCATGCATCTCGATGTGTGTAAACAAATGTGTGTAGGAGGGGACAGTTGTTCGTAGACCAGTTGTGTGTATCTGAGTGGTTTTTTCTTGTGTGTCTCGTGTGTTGGATGGGACATAGTTGTACGCTAGCCCAGATGTATGTAGTATGGGACATAATTGTATGTTTGGTGTGTATGGTAGAGAAAGGTAGATGTTGGGTTGGTGTAGTTACATGTTTTAATTAGGAACATGAACGAGACATAATAAAAGGTAATAAAATGGCAACAAGGGATCCTGTGATATAAATAACTTGGGGTAAATTACATTTTTCGACCTTTATGTTTGTACCAAATTACAACGGATAGACTTTAACTTCAATAATTACAATCACAATCCTTTATTTGCAAAACCCGTTGCACTCTACGACATTTAGCACTAACTAGATTAAAACTTTCAGTTAAGTTTATTCACTTAAGGGTATTCTGGTCAATTCATGCTTTTATTTAAATGTTAAATAAATAAAACCAAAAAAATTGCATATACACTTCATCTTCCTCAATTTCATAACCCTAAAACCTTAACCACCACATCTTGCCGCCACCACCTCGTCCTGCCGCCACTAAGTCTTCAAGGTCATTAGTTGAGCCAATGCGTTTACCTCTCCATGTTCTCAACCTTGTTAAAATCAATATACCAGACATATCAAGCAACTTTCATGAAGTTTTGTCGATGCAAAAATAGAATTTTCCGATTAATTGTGACATGAAATCCAGTCCGAATTGTTATTAACTACTACAGACTTATATAAAAGTTATGAGTTAATATCATCATGCTTTCAAACAAATTGAAAATAAACAAAAAGTACTAAAATATATGGTTAGACCATTGACAAAAGGATACAATTCATACTTTCTCATTTCAAAGGGTTTCAGATCCGCGAAGGGTTAGGTGCGGTGGGTGTGACGTGGTGGTAGCCCGACCGGTGAACGGTGGCCGGAGTGGTGGCGGTGACGAGATTTGATGGTGGCCGGCAGCTGGCTTGCAGATCTGCGAAGGATGAGTGGTGGTGGTGGTGGTTACGAGATTTGCGTGTGGGTTTGTGAAAATGGGGTTGGCAAGATGAGGTGCTGGCAGCAGGATGAGGTGGTTAGCGTTTTAGGGTTAGGAAATTGGGGAAGATGAAATGTATATACATTTCTTGGTTTTATTTATTAAACATTTAAATAAAAACATGAATTGACCAGAATACCATTAAGTGAATTTTAATCTGGTTAGTGTTAAAGGACATAGAGTGTAACGAGTTTTGCAAATAAAGAATTGTGACTGTAATTATTGAAGTTAAAGATTATCCGTTGTAATCTGGTACAAACATAAAGGATGAAAAGAATAATTAACTTATATTGAGACATTTCTCCCTTAAATGTGAAACCTTACATAAAATAAATAAGACAAATTTGTTAAGCGTTTAGATGTTTAAAATGGAAAACTAAAACAACAATAAACATAATATGAATCCTATATACCAATGGGTGATGATCCATTGACAAAGGCAAAGTCTTTAAACATCTTAGATTTGGAGGGACAGGTGGGTTCAAGTCCCATAAACAATGGAATTTAAAAGAAATTTTTCGTTCAACTACACCAGTTTTTCTAACCAACACAGTGTTTTAAAAAATGAAAAAAACCTTTAAAGACATAGCCGAACTTGGTTAGCTTTTTACACAAGGTAGATGTTGAATCCTAAGACCATGTGTAGTCGATAAAAAATGGGGCGTTTTTTTTTTACCCAAACACGCCTCGACGTCTGCCCTCTTGGGCATTTTTGTTCGAAATTTTTGAATGGCGTTGTATTTAGAACGCTCAAGCCCCTTGTGTGTTGACCAATCACCCTTTTTTGATGTTTTTTGTCCAATAACATTTTTTGATAGTTTTTTATTTAATTCTATTATTAAACCCCTTTTAACATAATGCCCCACATTCCCACTACACCCATTTATGAAAAACGCCCCATTGCTGACTGGATTGCCACATGGCGTAAAACGCCCTAGGGTGGGGCATTATTCATGTGTACTACTACACATGGTCTAAACACCGACTCTCCTTGATCTATGCTACCTTGATTTCCTCCCCTACTATCGGGGAGAGTCTTTTAACCTAAATAGGAACAAATTTTATTAGGGCTGCAAACGAACCAAAAGTTCGGCGAACAGTTTGTGAACCATTCGGCGGGAAGTTCGTTTGTGTTCGTTCGTTTATTAAACAAACAAACACGAACAAGCAATTTCGTTCGTTTAGTTAAATGAACAAATATGAACAGAGGCTGCGTTCGTTTGTTTATGTTCGTAAATGTTCGGTAACGTGTTTGTTTGTGTTCGATTGTTCATTAGTGTTTTAATTTTTTATAATTTATTTAAATACTTCAAAATTTAGACAAATAAAGTATTTAATAAGTGACAGTGTATTATATATTTTGTTCATGAACGCTTGTTTGTGTTTGTTTGTTTCCATTTACGTTCATTAACATTAATTTGTGCTCATTTGTGTTCATCATCGTTTGTTTCCGTTCGGTGTCTAAAATTAACAAACAAATACAAACAAACACGAACAAGTTCATTTCCTTAACAAAAAAACAGGAACATAAAATATTGTTCGATAAGTGTTCATGAACAGTTCGTGAACACACATATTTCTTAACAAATGAGGTCTTGTTCATGTTCTTCAGCCCTAGATTTTATATTGAATCTCTGAAATCCCTACATCTATTTTCTTATTATATTTACCTACACATTTTAGAGAGGAAAATCAAGGTTGAGATAATGTAAGATTTCCCACAAATACACCAATACTACACAATTTTAACATTCGTTCCCCCTTTTTGTATATCAATTATGCATATGGAAAAAATTACCTACAAATATGCTTTTTTGTTCAATAGTTATAGTGAACGAGGGTTTATCACCTGAAAAAATGACGAATTAGTTAATGTTCGGTTGTTGAATCGACGACGGCTTAGGTTTCAATCTCGTCTCCGGTGGATGATTGTGGTGACTTTCTAGTTTGATTATATTATAATAGAATTTGGGGTTTGTAGCACGTTGTTATATTATAACAGTATTCCCAGTCCGTTACAACAATGCGTTCAATTTTGCATTAAGATTTAATTATGCATATCTAGTTCATCTATTATAACTTGTGTGTCTAACCCACCCATTACACGATGCGTCCAAACTTATGTATATTGCTATCAAACATGAGTTTTGTAATTAAATAGTTTTGTATAAACTATGAAAGAACATAAAGAAAAAAAAAAAAAAACTGGTTGCATATAGAAGCATGGGCGGATCTTGCTCATCCAGCCTACTATGCTTAGCCCACTGTGTCTATTAATACTTGGCCCAATATTGTCAACAGAGTATTTCTTAAACCTAGCTTATCAGCTAAATGAAAATGAATGTGAATTTAAGTGTAGCTAAAAGTACTTACTACTTTTAAATAAAAAATATAATTAAAAGTTAAAACCAGCTCCATTTAAATAGTTATTTTAAAAATCTTTTTGATTAAAGTTGGTATAATTTGAAGGATACTATGATGCTAACAAATATATAGTTTAGAACCTTCAAGAACATATAGAGCCAATTGAAGTTCATAATTTGAGGGGGAGATATTGATTACTAGGTACGAGATATATAATTATGTATTACACTTAAATGACTATGATAAAATATGTCAATGTGCTTCAACTTGTAGCTTCTTTGCAAATGTTTATTTTGTCTTAGCTCTTGTATTTAGCACCAATCATATAACTAGTCTCTTGCAATGAAGGGAGATTTGTTATGATCATTGTCTAGCTTGCCTTAAATCATGCAATATATGTCCAGTAGCCTTATATATTTAAAATTATTATTATTATTGTTACCATCATACATTGGCATGTATATATATGTACCAACCCACTTAATATAACTTTTTACTTAAAAAATTTAAGGGTTATTAGATTTTATCACCCTCGACTATTAGCTATTGGCCGCTGCCACCCTCAACTATCACTTTGACGTCCGTCACCCCAAACTTAACACTTAGTGTGTTCTGTTACCACGTCGTTAACTGATCACTAACTTTTGATCCTGTTACTACACTTTTTAGGGTGTCATAGGGATCTTGGGAAGGTTTTAGGGATCTTAGGACACCCCCCCAAAGTATAGTAATAGGATCAAAAGTTAGTGATCTGGTGACAGAACACACCAAGTGTTAAGTTGGGGGTGGCGGGCGTCAAAGTTATAGTTGGGGATGGCAGCGGCCAATGGCCAATAGTTAAGGGTGATAAAATCCAATTACCTAAAATTTAACTTAAAATGTTTGAGTTTCATGATAATCTATAATTATTCTACACTATATAAGTATATAATAAAAGAAATCAATGAGGGATAGGGGTGTTCAAAAAACTCGTGGCTCACAGCTCGCTTGAAACTCGCTCAGAAAAAGCTCGAAAAAACACGTGTCATAATTGGACTCATCTACTTTTTTGTTTTATGGCCTCTCTCTTACTTAGTGATAGATTTTTTTTTTAATTAAAGGTAGTTATTATATCATTAACCAAATTAATGTAATATGAAATTAATTATTAATATTTAGATAAGCGTATATTTTTTACTTAAAAGCTTCACCTAGTTCAAAATTATACTGGTTAAAATATTTAAACAAACGAAGAATAATAATGATAATTATTTTTATAAGCGATTTCTATAAATTTTTAAATATTTAATGTGGTTGGATGGTAAGAATGGTAAAAGTACAATATGTTACTGAATATAAAAACATAAGTGGTATTAAAAAGTCAAAGTTAATAATGTTTTAAAAATTAACTTAACAAAAGTTGAATATAAAAACGTAAGTGGTATTAAAAAGTCGAAGTTAATAATGTTTTAAAAATTAACTTAACAAAAGTTTTACATGTCAAGTCAATGTCCATTTTTTTAAATACATATCTTGACAACCGTATATGTTAACAAATTATATTATATTTTTTATTACTTTATTAGTATAATACACGAATTAATTCAACCGTGCAATACATATGTTTTTTTAAGATAAGTTTTTTTTATTACTAATGATATAATATTACATTACATTTATCAACTCGTATAATACACGGGATTGTAACCTAGTAGTGAGATATATTAATCTAGAAAGCACTCATGGAAAATGGCAAGTTAAAGGAGGTAATAATAAGTTCTCAAAATTACTCCTTATAAAAAAAAAGGTTGTTGCTAGTTAGGAAGATGTACATAATCGGTTTTGGTTTTGATTCTCATTATTTTCCGTAGCAATAAGAATGAAAATGTCAGGATCTAGAAAAGATTCCAGAAATGCTTGACCCATTGGGTCGCAAGCATGTCTTGAATGTTAATTTGGATGGGCGGAAGTAGAGGTGCACAAAATAACCGGTTAATTAACCGTAACCGGTTATTAACCGAAACCGTAACCGGTTAATAACCGATTTAGGAATAACCGGTCCAGCCGGTTATTTAACCGTAGGTTAGTAACCGGTTACAAGTTTTTAGTATAATAACCGGTTATTAACCGGTTTTTTTAAACCGGTTTTTTAACCGATAGACTGGTTAACCGAAAAAATAACCGAAAAATTCAAAAAAAAAGGCAAAAAAACCGGTTTTTAACCGAAAATAACCGGTTAAATAACCGAACCGGTTAAAGTAATTAACCGGACCAGTTAAAAAAATAACCGGTTAAAGTAATAACCGGTTAAAGCATTAACCGGTTAAAGTCAAAAAGTCAAATTAACCGGTATAACCGGTTAACCGGTCCGGTTATTAAAATTAACCGGTTTGTGCACCTCTAGGCGGAAGAATAAAGTGTTTCACGGTATCGTTCTCACGGCATGTTGATGTATTTGAAAGATGAGAAATGAGCGAGTTTTCAACAATTGATTGGACCACATTTCGAAAACTATGGAGGACATAAAGTTCTTAGGTTACCTTTGGATAAAAAATAGGTCGCCTTTCAAGGCTATGTAGTGGAGAGATTGGTGTCACTTTAATCTGTAATCTATTGTTGTATGTTTTTTTTTTCTAGCGTCTTGCTAGTCGTTTTATGAAGTTTGACATTCCGAAGAAAATATGCGTGAACAGGGTTGGATCAAATTAAAGCAAATTGTGGACTTGTGGTTGCTAATTGATTCGTGGACTCGGAGAAATAAAAGAAGTGGTCTTGCCAAAGACTAGTGAACAGGCCCAACAGAGGCCAGGCGCTTGCTTTGCTTGAATGCTTGCTTTAGTATGTGTTTGAAATGACATAAGTGTATTTTTACTTTTTCATATATTTTAGATTAAACCGTTAAATTAATATTTTTTATTCATTCAATCATTATTATCAGTTTGTTAACTTTAAAACACAGGATACTAAACTATGTTTATTTTTTTTTTCTTGGCATTCCCCCAGGTTATCTTTTTTTTTTTTTTTTTTTTTTTCTCTATAGCCCCCCTTAAATTGAAAACCACTTTTCATGACTTAAGTAGTGGTGTGTAGGTCCATTTTTCTATCATCTTTTTGCAAGATATGGTTTTCCCTCTTGATTGTGATTTGAAATACACTTTAGGGTGTCTTTACAATCAGTGTTCTTATAGAGAATAGTTTCATAATATGCTCCCATGTGTTTTTTGGGTTATTATAGTGCACATTCTTCTTGAATATGCAAGAATTCAATTGAAATTATCAGGAAAACAAGATGCTTGAATATGCAACTTTTGAATGAACCCCCTTATATAAACTTGAAGATATCATCCTTTAAACTAGCCATATATATATATATATATATATATATATATATATATATATATATATATATATATATATATATATATATATATATATATATCTTTCGTTTCATATTGACAAGGATAATAGTTGCGAAAAGTTATAACATGGTATACAATGAACATATGGCAATTGCTTCAACCTTTAAATGGCTTCATGAACTGGACCTATAAATATATGTCTAGCGAAGGTGGTGGTGTCGAGATATGTGGTGGTGTAGAGATATCTTCGTAAGAGGGAAGAGGGTGGTTGATGGAAAAGAAGGGAAATAAGGCGGGTGGGTGGGTTTGTATATATAGTTACTTTTATAACCTAGTGGGGCCAAAGGCGGACGTTTTGGGTGGCCCGGGGGTGTCCGGCACCTATTGATTTTTCGTTCGTAATGTTAATTTTACCGAAAATTAGTGTAAAATATTGGATTTGTAAGAGTTCAGACACCACTGATTTGTATGAGAGTCTGGCACCCACTGTTCGTTCAAACTCCGCCACTGGATAGGGCATTCAGTGTAACAACCCGACTTTTCGGATCGTTACCTATCATTGTCATTTCATTCATAAACACTTGTACTCTTGGGATTCGATTAACGCTAAGGGTTAAACTATATTTTCAACGCATTTTAAACGCTTATTACAACGCTTATTCAAAACGCAGTCATCGCATTTAAACGCTACTTATAACGCTTACTACTTAAACGCATTTTATCGCATTTCACATCGCTTGTTTAGACTAAACGCTATCGCAACGCAAACTCAAAACGCGGATTTTGATTATGTTATGTTTGTTATTTGTGTGATTATTTGTGAATGTTATGTGGTTATCAACGGAACGCTTATACGCTCAAACGCTCACTCGCAACTCGATTAAACGCAACGCAATGCTTAACAATTAAACCAAAGTTGGGAAACTAACAAACGCAAACCAGGCCGTCCGAATGGACATCCGAACACTGCCACGCGCAACCGACTTAACCCTTCGCTCTATCTCTATAAATACCGCCGTACACCCTCATTCCCTGACTTTGACACTCTCATTCGCCCCAAAGACTCTGTCTAGATTCAAGGCTATTTTGTAAGCTTTTTCCCTCAAATCTTATCTAATCTTCATCTCTACTCACTTCTACATCATCTTCTTCATCAAAATCACACACAAACACTAACTTTCTCCCGAAATCATCTGATTTGGACCTCTTGAAGGTGGTTTCCACCCGTTTTGCTTAGGCAAACTGTTGTGGAACGCCATTTGATCGATATTGGTTCTAAATCTAAAGGATTTCACACTTTTTAACTTAATCACAACAAGATTTCAACACTTTTTCATTTGTTTTCAACTTTTCTTAAATTTTCACACATTATTGATGGAATCTAGACCAAATCAGACTCTCGACTCGTTTCTTAGTCAAAAGTCGGCTTGAAAACGGATTTCCACCAAAGAGATGGACCGATTAACGGGTTGAACATGAATCTGCATCGAGAACAGCGCCTTTGTCCGAATGGGCTGAGACCATCCGGCCGAATGAACTAGTTTCGGTATTTTTACCTTGTTTGACACGTCCTCACACCGTCTCCGTTAACTTAAAACTTTTTCCTTAGAAAATTTTACAAAAACTTCAACTACAAACCACAGCCTACTCGAATGGCCATCCATTCGAATGGCCATCCGTCCGGATGACCATCCGCTCGGATGACCATCCGCTCGGATGACCTAGGCATTTATATCTTCCATAGTTTAAAACACTTTTAACTAAACTTCGAATTTTAACGATTCACAAACAACCACAACTCATTCGAATGGCCATCCGCTCGGATGACCATCATCCGGATGACCATCCGTTCGAGTGGATCCTATCCGTTCGAGTGGATCACCTGCTGAACACTTAAACCATTCAACACTCTGCTCAAGGACTTATGCTTCTGTTTCCATGCTCAGGCTAACTCAACGCGCTCCCTTCAATCCAATCCAGATTGTGTTTACTTGCTAAACACTCACTGTGAGTATACTCGAACCCATTTTCGTTTAACGCACTTTTGGGTGTTACATACGTTCTGTATCAAAACACAACACACAACGCAAACACTTTATAAACGCTAGCCGCTCCAACATGCTATTTGTGATTTTGAATTCTTGTACTATGTTATACAGTGTTACACTAGACCGCCTCTAGCAACGATAGTACTATAGTTTGGACTCAGCACCTGTCGTGGACAGGGGTTGCTAGGGATCACATTACCTTACTTCGCATACTCTACAACGCAGTCTCGTGGTTAGGTTGTATCATTGTTTGATAGTTACATGCTTCGCCCGTTACGTGATACATGCTGGTTATGCGTAAACGCTTTTCGTACTACTATTATGCAAACTTATGTACTCACATTTACTTTATGTATTGACTTTATTTTAACGTATGTGACAGGTTTATGGAATGTTATGCTGAATCAAGATAGGCAGTCTAGAAACTCATCTAATAGAAATCTAGGTTGTCGGACTTGTTTTGCTTTTGAGAACTCGCTGTCTGTAATAACTATGTGTTGAATATTTGTTCGTTGGTATGGGACAATGAATGTTAAAATATTGGTAATGGATAGTTGTTATGGATTCTCTTGAGCAATCTGGTTTTCTTAGTGCCGCGCCCCGATGTTTCCGCCATCGGTTGGGGTGTGACAGATTGGTATCATAGCCATAACTATAGGGAATTAGGTCGAGTCGTGTAGAATTGACCTAGTCTATTGTCTAAGTACCAACAGACCAGTTTCATGCAAACCCAGTAGGAGTTCCGTACGAACCCACTTTTGATGCTCTCGTTCGAACTCGCGAAAACTATATCTTCGTGCGAACTCGCATACTACAGCTTCGTGCAAAGACGACCTTTCCTAAGGTTAAAAACTATTTTTGCCTTTCCTAAGGCTGACACAACACACACATTTTCGAAAACACTCGCATAACGCAACCGAGTGATTGGGTCGAGATTAGGTGTGAAAACCAAGAACTCTCGATAAGATCACTCACTCTATGTGTATTTTTACCCTCAGCACGAGAATCTTCGTTGAGTTAGGAGTGACATCCATACCTCGACAAAAAATCTCCATCTCTATATCTGACAGCACACCCGGATTTATCCGGGAGAGGCTTGAAATCGATGGAGTGCAGTTGTTAAGTTAGGGGTGAAACCCACACCTTAATAACACATTCTACTCTCCAATATGTTTTTACAAAATCCTCACCAAAGTCTTGACTGTTCCAAAGATTCGAGTCACGTAGTAACTGGAAGGATGAGTGACGTTCGCCGAGTTTCGGTGAGAGCACAGTCTATTAGGCCAAAGCGTGTACTCGAATTCATTGGGAATAGTTGAATCACTTTGGGTAGTCAATATCTCACACCCAAGACACTCTATTTTATATGAAGCCTGCAACCGCCGATTTTACGCGTTATCGATTTTATGTGGTTATATGTTTCGATTTTGGAGATTTTACACTTTTCCACTCATCGCTCCACAAAACGCGCATAACTCGCACAACTCTCTTAATCTAAAACGCTATACTCGTCGCTTACGCTACTCGCTATCGCTCGTAACTCTCGAACGCGCTACGCAACCTTGAAAGATAGGTGAATACGTGCAAAATATGTAGGTGAATACGTGCAAAATATGTGATTACGTGAATTATGTGCTCATACGTGTTTATGTGCCTATGTGTATATGTGCTTATGTGGATTACGTGCCTACGTGACTATGTGTTTATGTGCCGACGTGTTCTTGAGCTTTACTTAATAATAATAATAATAATAATAATAATAATAATAATAATAATAACAATAATAATAATAATAAGTATGTTCGTTAAATGCTAAACTTTTCAAAACAAAACCCGATATAATCGAATCTCGTCTAATTCATATGACGACGTCTGCTGCAGAATCTGCACTCGACAATGTCGTCATTTGGATCTCATACTCAATGTGCTGCCCGCCGAAACCATGGTGACAAGCGTATCGCTTCACTGGTAGCCAAGGAAATGGCAAAGGTCATACCTCAGATTGTTAGTGAAATCAACGAGGTCAGCAGCAAATCTTCTGTCTAGTCAAAGAGCGACGCACCGCGAACACCCTTCAACTTTAAACAATTCAAAGCTTGTGGTCCTATAAACTTCACTGATGAAGATGGACCCAGTGCTATTTTCCAGTGGTTTGACTCTATCGAAGTCACCTTCAGGCAAAGCGGATGCCCAGAAAACCTCCGCACTATGAATGCTACTGGAGTCTTTCAGTCCAGGGCTCTGGATTGGTGGACTGCTGAGCGCAACAGGCGCGGTAACGATGCAGCTTATGGCCTCTCATGGGAGGAACTCAGGGAGCTTATGATGAAGGAGTTCTATCCTCCTCATGATGTTTAAAAGCTGGAGAACGAATTCTGGCACATCAAACAGGATGGAGGTGACAACGCTGGTCTCACCGCTGGTTTTAAGCAGCTGAGTATTATCTGTCCTAGTCAGGTGGCTATGCCTGAAATGACAATCAAGAAGTATATTCGAGCTCTCCCCGACTGTGTAGTTGACTTTGTTCAAGCAGCTAAACCTACTACTATTGAGGAAACCTATCAACTCGCAACTGAGATCAACGACATGCGAGTCTTAGCTGGATATTTCAAAACCTCGACCAAGAGCCTCAATCAAGCAACCGCAACTCCCGCTACCGACAATGTAGCATCTCAAGGTTCAATGTCTTCACGACAAGGTCGCAAGCGAGAGAAGAACAACAACAAGAAATATGCTACTACCGCCGTTCCACTCAACGCCGTTCCCGTACAACCCAGCAACCAGAACTGTCAAGCTACTATTACCAACGCACCGCCTGCTAAGCGTGCGTACACTAGTATCCACCCTCTGTGCCCAACTTGCACCTATCATCACCCAGCAGGGGTGAATTGTCGTTTCTGTGCAAACTGCAACATCTATGAGCATTTCACTGCTCACTGCCGTTCAGGCCCACGTCAGCAAGCTGCTCAAGCTCCTCCAGCACCACCAGCTGAACCCCTTGCTCTTCTGGGTAACCTAGCGATTCCAGCACCCGCTGCTAACGCTCGAACTTGCTACACTTGTGGTGACCCTAATCACTTTGCTAACGTCTGCCCGCTCCGCATTGTGAAACAAGAACCACAGCAACAGCAACCACCGCAGCAACAACAGCAGCAGCCTCAGCAGCAGCAACAACAGCCACAACAAGCAGCCCGCGAAAGAACCTTCAATATCAATGTCCGCCAGGCTCAGACTGACAACAATGTTGTCAATGGTACGTTCCTTGTTAATGGTATTTATGCTTCGTGTTTATTTGATACTGAAGCCGATAACTGTTTTGTGTTGTTTGAATTTGAAAAAGCTCCTAAAACGTAAACGAGCTAACCTCCCAACGACTTTCGACGTAGAAATTTCCACCGGAAGAACCGTCACCGTCAGTTATGTTCTCCCTGATTGTACTCTCGAACTCAACAATCACGTTTTCCAGATCGATCTCATTCCTATGCAACTTGGTAGTTTCGATGTCATAGTAGGCATGGATTTTCTTCGTGAAAATAGTGTTGAAGTTGTTTGTTTTGAAAAGATGATTCGTTTCTCTCTCTCTCTCTCAAATGGCAATTAGTTATGTGTTTATGGCGAAGTATCCTTGAAGGAATTGAAATTGATGTCCCGTATTCAAGCGAGCAAGTATCTCCGCAAGAAATACCTGGCTTTCTTAGCCCACATTGTAGTAGCAAAGGAGGAAAAGAAGCCGATAGGAAAGGTACTTGTGGTTTGTGATTTTCCTAATGTCTTTCCTAACGATTTACCTGGTCTACCCCCTACCCGCGATATCGACTTTCGTATCGACCTCATTCCTGGAGCTAACCCTGTCGCTAAAGCCCCTTATCGCCTCGCACTGTCCGAAATGCGTGAACTCTCTAGCCAAATCCAGGAGTTACTTGATAAAGGCTTCATACTCCCTAGCACATCACCATGGGGCGCACCTGTCCTTTTCGTGAAAAAGAAGGATGGATCATTCCGAATGTGCATCGATTATAGGGAACTCAATAAGCTTACCATCAAGAGTCGCTACCCTCTACCTCGAATCGGCGATTTGTTTGATCAACTGCAAGGCGCTACGTGTTTCTCTAAGATCGATCTACGCTCTTGTTATCATCAACTGCAAATTCAAGAGCAAGACATCCCTAAAATCGCTTTCCGTACCCGCTATGGCCATTGCGAGTTTGTGGTCATGCCTTTTGATCTCACAAACTCACCCGCGGTCTTCATGGATTTGATGAACCGTGTGTGTAAACCCTTCTTGGATCGTTTCGTTATTGTGTTTATCGATGATATCCTTATCTATTCGAAGTCGAGGGCCGAACATGCGCAACATCTTCGTCTAGTTCTCGAGCTTCTCCAAGGGAATCGCCTCTACGCCAACTTCTCCAAATGTGAATTTTGGCTCGAGGAGGTTCAATTTCTCGGTCACATCATTAACAATCTAGGAATTCATGTCGATCCCGCGAAGATTGAAGTAGTTAAGAGTTGGATTACACCAAAAACCCCGTCCGATGTTTGTTCTTTTCTCGGATTGGCGGGGTATTACCGCCGATTTATCGCCGATTTCTCTAAAATCATCGTTCCTCTCACCTCCTTAACGCATAAAGACGAACCTTTTGTGTGGGGAACCGGACAACAGGATGCCTTTTAAACTCTTAAGCGTATGCATTGCAACACTCCCATACTTGCGCTACCCGATGGAAATAGCGACTTTGTTGTTTATTGCGATGCCTCTAACCTAGGTCTTGGTTGTGTTCTTATGCAACGAGACAAGGTTATCGCGTACGCGTCTCGCCAACTCAAGGTCCATGAGAAGAAATACACAACCCACGATCTCGAACTCGGCGCCGTTGTTTTTGCGTTGAAGATTTGGCGACACTACCTGTATGGTACCAAGTGTACGGTCTTCACCGACCATAAGAGCCTACAACACATCTTGAACCAGAAGGAACTAAATATGCGCCAACGAAGATGGGTTGAACTTCTCAACGACTACGACTGTGAGATACGCTACCACCCAGGCAATGCAAACGTCGTCGCTGACGCTCTTAGCCGATGGAGCTATTTACATGGTGTTCGTAATGTTCAAGCCCAACACGACCTCAAAGCCCTCATTCGCGATGCTCAACACGCTTGTTTTCTCGAGAACACCTTGAAGGAAGAAAGAATCTTTAAAACCGAACCAATTAGTGAATAAACCGAATGGTATTTTTCACTATCTCGACCGAATTTGGATACCCAGTCGCAATAATCTCAGAGAGATTTTGCTGACTGAAGCCCACAAATCCCTATATTCCATTCACCCCGGTGCCGACAAGATGTACCAGGACCTTCGTGCCAAGTATTGGTGGCCAGGAATGAAGAAGGATATTACGCTCTACGTTTCGAAATGCCTAACTTGCTCAAAGGTTAAGGCCGAACACCAACAACCCTCTGGCTTACTCGAACAACCCGAAATCCCGATGTGGAAATGGGAGAGTATAGCTATGGACTTCATTACGAAACTCCCTCGCACTCCGTCAGGTCACGATAGCATTTGGGTTATCGTTGATCGTCTTACGAAATCCGCTCACTTTATACCGATATGAGAAGACTTCAAGTTAGAACGATTAGCATGAATCTGTTCCGACGAAGTCATTTGTCGACATGGGACACCTCGTGACATCATCTCTGACCGCGATGGTCGATTTACCTCGCGTCTTTGGGAGACATTCAAATCCACTCTCGGTACTCTCTTAATCTCAGTACCACATTCCATCCCCAGACCAACGGTCAGACTGAGCGCACGATCCACACCGTTGAAGACATGCTTCGTACGTGCGTTATAGATTTTGGTGGTAATTGGGACTCGCATTTACCTTTAGTAGAATTCTCGTACAATAATAGTTATCATACTAGTATTCTAATGGCACCCTTCAAGGCATTATATGGTAGAAAATGTCGATCGGCTATTGTATGAAACGAGATCGGAGACTCTCAAATCACCGGTCCCGAGCTACTTTAAGAAACAACTGACAAGATCCTCCAGATAGGAGACAATCTCCTGAAAGCGTGGAGTCGTCAAAAGAGTTACGCCGATAAACGCCGCAAGCCCCTTGAGTTTGAAGTTAGTGATCACGTACTCCTAAAGGTTTCGCCTTGGAAGAGGGTGATCTGATTCGGAAAGAAAGGAAAGCTAGCGCCACGATACTTGAGTCCCTTTAAGATTCTGGAAAGAATTGGCAAAGTGGCCTGCCAACTTGAATTACCGGAGGAACTCAGCAACATACATCCGACTTTCCACGTCTCGAACCTCAAGAAGTGTCTAGCTGAAGAAAATCTTCATGTGCCACTTGAAGATTTGCAAGTAAACGAGACCCTACATTTTGTGGAAAAGCCAGTAGAAATTATGGACCGAGAGACCAAGAAACTTCGACGCTCTCGCATTCCTATAGTGAAGGTTCGTTGGGAAGGCAAACGCGGCGCCGAGTTCACTTGGGAACTCAAAAGTGATATGAAAGCTAAATATCCACAACTCTTTGTTACGCCTGCTCCTTAATTTCGGGACGAAATTTCCTAAAGTAGGGGAGGCTGTAACAACCCGACTTTTCGGATCGTTACATATCGTTGTCATTTCATTCATAAACGCTTGTACTCTTGGGATTCGATTAAGGCTAAGGGTTAAACTATATTTTCAACGCATTTTAAACGCTTATTACAACGCTTATTCAAAACGCAGTCATCGCATTTAAACGCTACTTATAACGCTTACTACTTAAATGCTTTTTATCACATTTCACATCGCTTGTTTAGACTAAACTCTATCGCAACGCAAACTCGAAACGCGGATTTTGATTATGTTATGTTTGTTATTTGTGTGATTATTTGTAAATGTTATGTGGTTATCAAAGCAACGCTTATACGCTCAAACGCTCACTCGCAACTTGATTAAACGCAACACAACGCTTAACAATTAAACCAAAGTTGGGAAACTAACAAACGCAAACCAGGCCGTCCGAATGGACATCCGCTCGGATGACCATCCGACCGGATGGCCATTCGTCCGGACAGGCCATCCGAACACTGCCACGCGCAACCGACTTAACCCTCTGCTCTCTCTCTATAAATACCGTCGTACACCCTCATTCTCTGACTTTGACACTCTCATTCGCCCCCAAGACTCTGTCTAGATTCAAGGCTATTTTGTAAGCTTTTTCCCTCAAATCTTATCTAATCTTCATCTATAATCACTTCAAGATCATCTTCTTCATTAAAATCACACACAAACACTATCTTTCTCCTAAAATCATCTGATTTGGACAGCTTGAAGGTGGTTTCCACCCGTTTTGCTTAGGCAAACTGTTGTGGAACACCATTTGATCGAGATTGGTTCTAGATCTAAAGGATTTCACACTTTTTACTTAATCACAACAAGATTTCAACACTTTTTCATCTGTTTTCAACTTTTCTTCAATTTTCACACATTATTGATGGAATCTAGACCAAATCGGACACTCGACTCATTTCTTAGTCTAAAGCCGGCTTGAAAACGGATTTCCACCAAAGAGATGGACCAATTAACAGGTTGAACATGAATCTGCATCGAGAAAAGCGCCTTTGTCTGAATGGGCTGAGACCATCCGGCCGAATGAACTGGTTTCTGTATTATTCTGTTGTTTGACACGTCATCACACCGTCTCCGTTAACTTAAAACTTTTTCCTTAGAAAATTTTACAAAAACTTCAACTACAAACCACAGCCTACTCGAATGGCCATCCGTTCGAATGGCGATCCGTCCGGATGACCATCCGCTCGGATGACCTAGGCATTTACATCTTCCATAGTTTAAAACGCTTTTAACTAACTTCGAATTTTAACGATTCACAAACAACCATAACTCATTCGAATGGCCATCCGTTTGAATGGCCATCCGCTTGGATGACCATTCGTCCGGATGACCATTCGTTCGAGTGGAACCCATCCATTCGGATCACCTGCTGAACACTTAAACCATTCAACACTCTGCTCAAGGACTTTTGCTTCTGTTTCCATGCTCAGGCTAACTCAACGCGCTCCCTTCAATCCAATCCAGATTGTGTTTACTTGCTAAACACACATTTTGAGTAAACTCGAACCCATTTTCGTTTAACGCACTTTTGGGTGTTACATACATTCTATATCAAAACACAACACACAACGCAAACACTTTATGAACGCTAACCGCTCCCGCATGCTATACGTGATTTTGAATGCTTGTACTATGCTATACAGTGTTACACTACACCGCCTCTAGCAACGATAGTACTATAGTTTGGACTCAGCACCTGTCGTGGACAGGGGTTGCTAGGGATCAGATTACCTTACTTCGCGTGTTCGCAGAACATGTGTCGCGCATACTCTACAACGCAGTCTCGTGGTTAGGTTGTATCATTGTTTGACAGTTATATGTTTCTCCCGTTACGTGATACATGCTGGTTATGCGTAAACGCTTTTCGTACTACTATTATGCAAACTTGTGTACTCACCTTTACTTTATGTATTGAATTTATTTTAACGTATGTGACAGGTTGATGGAATGTTATGCTGATTGAAGATAGGCAGTCTAGAAACTCATCTAATAGAAATCTAGGTTGTCGGACTTGTTTTGCTTTTGAGAACTCGCTGTCTATAATAACTATGTGTTGAATATTTGTTCGTTGGTATGGGACAATGAATGTTAAAATATTGGTAATGGATAGTTGTTATGGATTCTCTTGAGCAATCTGGTTCACCTAGTTCCACGCCCCGATGTTTCCGCCATCGGTTAGGGTGTGACATTCAGCTAAGTTGCTCGTCTTTTCTTCATTTAGTCATATTCAAACATAGCTCTTTTCTAATGTTAGATTAAACTCATACTTTTTGCTTAGTTACTTGTCTATTAGTATATGAAGGGGTATAGTCCCAAAAACTACACTGGCTAATCAGGTCGCGCGCGAGACCATACTCATAGTAGACCAATTTGGTAGCTTTCCCGACCTCGCGCCGGCTAATCAGGTGTGCTCCATGTCGCGCGCGAGGTCAAGGTCAACACAGGGTCAGATTTGACACTTAGCTCCTTGGTTAAAAACCCTGTCTTCCTGGACCTTGCGTTGGCTACACGAGATATTCCCGAAGGTCGCGCGGAGGTAGGAAGCGCAGGTAAACCTAGGACAAGTACCAAAGGTACAAGTGGCAGAGCAGTGGACCAATGAGCGTCCAACATATTGTATCCGATCGTGTCGCACGATGGACAATCATACAGGAGACAATAAGGTACACAAGGACGCACACATGGCACCAATTAGCTTGCGCCGACCACTGCTCCATGATCTCCACTTAGCTGCTGATGACAGTCCATACAACAAGGGTGACTGTCAAGACACGTGGATCCATTCAGCTTGCGCCAGCTATCCTCTCGCCTAAAAGCACCAACGGTCGTGGCAGAGGAGACAGAATGGATATTCCTTGTTGTCGACTACAGGCCCAAGGCCCATCAGCCCATCACCTTCACAAACCACCTCGGCTACAAATAGTGAACTTCACCTCCAGGTTTAGGCATCGCTCTCTTAATCTCTCACTTTATACATACACTATTATCCTCAAAACATATACTTATTCTCATGCAGGAGGGTGGTTGCAAGGAGAACCCCCCTATTCCCCTCCTTGTAATGAGCTTAACGGTGTGTTTAGTGTTTTGCAGGATCATTACGGTAGCTTAGACGAGACAAAGAAGATTAACCTTAATTTTCCAAGGCACAAACACAAACTAATCGCCAGATTAGTTGGTGTTTCTTCATTGGCACCCACCGATTTTTTACAATCACTTTCATCTTCTTTTATGTGCAATTTTATCTCTCGATCTATGGCTGATCAACGAATTCCGTTTCAACCTTTCGGTGCACACTCTTAAATGGGTATGGTGGAGGACAACTCGCACGTCCAAAACCTACCTACTGACGAGTACATCGAGGGGGAGGGCACGAACGTTGGAGCTATCCGCGTAAGTGGTATCCATACCACCCAAACGGTAACCCCAACATGTCACGGTGCTAGTCCTTCAGCACCAGGGATATCAGGAATGCCTGCGATGTCGGGACTACTAGAGAGGGGAACTCCCGCCGTTTCGTATGCAAAGAGTCAAGCGACTTTGAATCTCATCTATGCGCAGCTGTGCGCGCAACAATGGCTAGTTCAAGCCCAGACGCAACAATCTTCATTGGTGACATCTGCTCCAAGACAAGTGAATTATGAGACTCCGCCCCAGGAGCGCGTACAAAGACAGCAACATGAAAGACCCTCGTCACCAAGAAGGCAGAGTGCGCATGACATGCGCGAGACTTATGGTGAAACTGAAAATTATTATGATACCCCCTCGCATGTGCAACAAAAGCGTCCATTGAATAGCCGGCTCGGGCCATGCAACATGAACGATGAATGGGAACGAAACACTGACGAAGAAGTCTCTACGTACCAACAGGATGTAAGCTCATCAGTTTTGAATCGTTTGTAGAAGAATCATGAGTCCTACAAGCCGAGGCCTCGCATAACGTATAACGAAGCAGCAGAGCATGATTTCAGCCTTATCTATAGGCCAGCAGGAACAGCTGAACACTCTAAGTTCATCCAGTGCATCCCTTTAGCACCTCTGGAAAAAGCCAAACTTCCACAAACCGTGGGTAAGTTCAATGGCTTAACCGATCCGGATGATCATGTCGAGCTTTTCATAAGTTTCAGTGTAGTGGGTGGATGGACCATGTCCATGTGGTGCCAGCTTTTTATACAAACACTTACAAGGGTAGCTCGCGCGTGGTTCGACAGCCTCCCCGCGGGTAGAATCAAATCGTGGATTGACTTTCAAGAGAGGTTCCTTACCCACTTCAGCCAACAGAGATGATATAAGCGTGATACTTCTGATGTCATGAACATTTGGAGATGCGATAATGAGGGTCTGGAAGAATTTATCACTCGCTTCAACAAAGAGTGTATAGAGATTGGTGGCGTTAGCAAAGACTTGATGCGCGCCCACTTCAAGAAAGCAATTCGCTGTGATAGCCTGATCTGGACTATCACAGGCAGAGATGGTATGCCTAAGGAGCGGGACAAATTGATGGCAGTGGCCAAGGTTGTGGTGCAAACGGAAGAATCATTGACTGGAGGCAAGTCGAGTCACTACTCTGATGATCATTATTCAAGGATCAATGCGCAAGATTCAAGCAGGCGCAACAAGAAAAACAAAAACCCTGGCTGGAAGTCAAACCAGTCCAGTGGTTACGAAGAAAGGCCTAGCTACAGAGAAGACGCGTGAGCCACGTTGGATAAAATCGGGTATTGCAAGGCGATAAAGAATGAAAACAGAGAGAAGCACTGGACTCCGTTAAATAAGACACCCAAAGAGGTTCTTGTGACGGAGAACCACGACTTTAAAGCACCCAAACCCATGTCAAACAAGAAGGGTCATGACCCAAATATGTACTGTGATTTGCACGAAGACACGGGTCATTTGACTGATGATTGTATTAGTCTCCGCACAGAGATAGAAAAGGCCCTTAAAAGCAGCAAGCTCGGGCACTTGGTGAAGAATGTGCGCAAGGAGACACGACATATATAAAGAAATGATGATGGGGGTCAGAAGAAGATTCACCGGTTAGAGACTCACATGGTCGATGGATAAAAAAGAAGTGCAAAAAGCAAGGGCAAGTGCCCATATGAAGAGTCTTGGCAGGAACAACAAGTGATTTTCCCGATGGTACGCGGGGGGACCTCGCGCCACATGTCTTGTCGTCATCACCAGAATCGTAGGTCATTATGAGACAAACTATGTCTTCATCGACCTTGGGAGCACAGCCGACATCATCTATGAACGACGCTTTGATCAGTTCGATCATGAAGACAAAGCGCGCCTAGAACCAGTGGATTACCCCTTGTCCAGTTTCTGCAAGGAAATGGTATTCTCTCTAGGCCAGATCAGCTTCCCGGTCACGTTGTCCGATGGGAAGCATTCAAGAACAATAGATGTGAACTTCATGGTCATGCCGATCAAGTCAAGGCACGATGTCTTGATCGGCAGAGAAACTCAAGGTCAGATGAGCATGGTAACGTCTACCCCACATTCAGCAATAGGTTTCCCAACGGAAATAGGAGTGGCGATTATCTATTCTAAGAAGGAAGTTATGGCAACTGATGAAGTTCGCCCGACAAAGGCCAGCAAGATCACTCCGCGCACGAAGCCGGAGAAATGGGTCCTGAACCGCAAGTATCCTGATCAGACCATGACTATCGGTCCAGCAATATTAGAAAACATCCGATCGTTCTTAAAGCAGCTACTCTTTAGAAACATGTATATTTTCGCCTAGACGCCAGCAGGCATGACTGGCGTCCCGCGTGATATGATAGAGCATTGCTTGAACACCTTTCCGTCGATCGAGCCAAAGGTACAAAGAAAGCGCAGCCTTGGGTCTGAGAAGACCAAGGCAATAAATGAACAAGTCTGCGAGTTGCAAAAAGCCGGTATCCTGCACAAGGTACGCTATCAAACATGGGTTGCAAACCCGGTGATGGTCGAGAAGTCAAATGGGGGGTGGCGCATGTGTGTAGATTACAAGGATCTCAATAAGGCATGCCTAAAAGATTGTTATTCTCTACCAGAGATAGACAAAAATATTGACTCTCTCGCACCATTTCAATGGAAAGACTTCTTGGATCGCTACAAGGGTTACCGCAATGTTCAAATGGCCCTTGAAGATGAAGATAAAATAGCCTTTCTCACTGAGATAGCTATATTTTGTCACACCAAGATGCCTTTCGGCCTCCGCAACGCTGGCGCAACTTACCAGCGCTTAATGGACAAAACCTTTGGAAACGATATCGGGAAACACATTGAAGTGTACATTGGTGATCTGGTGATCAAGAGCCCAAAAGAAGATCAAATGTTGAAAGATATTGAGAAGACCTTCAATTCCTTGCGAAGCATGAACATGAAGCTCAACCCGAGCAAGTGTTCATTCGGGATGGAAGAAGGTAAGTTCTTGGGGTTCATGGTAACAAGATGTGGATTCAAGGTGAATCCCGAAAAAGTGCAAGCCATCAAAAGGATGACATCTCCGCGCAACATAAAGGAGATGCAGCGGCTAGTCGGCCGCCTGGCAGCACTAAATCGACTTTTATCCAATCACGCCTTGAAGTCCTTTCCGTTCATCAGTACACCGCACAACTGCGTGAAGAAAAATGAATTCAAGTGGAAACCGGAAGCTGAGACTGCTTTTCAGCATATGAAGGAGAGTTTAATACAACTTCCCACTTTAACAGCCCCGCTCGAGAAAGAAGCACTGATCTTGTACTTGTCCGCTTCAGACACGGCAGTCTGTTCAGTTTTACTGGTAGAAAGGGAAGGAGTCCAGACTCCGATTTACTACGTCAGCAGAATGTTAACAGATCCAGAAACTCGTTACTCGATAATAGAGAAGTTGGTTCTAGCATTGGTGCACACATCGAGAAGGTTGCGCAGGTACTTCACAGACCATGTGATAACTGTTCTCACCAACTTCCATATTGGTAACATTCTTCAAAAGCCCGAAATCTCAGGGAGGTTAGCAAAATGGGCAATCGAGTTGGGGGGTCACAACATAGTTTACCGACTGCGCCCAGCAATCAATGGTCAAGTCCTGGCAGATTTTGCCACGGAAGTCCCCGCTGACAAGATTCAAGAATGTGAAGCAGTTGAAAAGCCCACGCAAGGGACATGAGATGAACTATGGTTATTTTTCACTGATGGGTCATCGAATGAGGATGGCGTGAAAGCAGGGTTAAGGTTGGTCAGCCCTGAAAAGCACGAGTTCACATACGCCATCAGGCTTGATTTCAAGAATACCAACAACGAGGCTGAGTATGAGGCATTCTTGGCAGGGCTGCGTTTGGCCATCAAGATGGGCGCAAAGCACTTGCAAGCGCAAGTAGACTCCTTACTGGTCGCAGGTCAAATCAATTGGTTATATGATGCCAAATGAGAAGTTGATATACGTTAAATTATACATGTTTTTATACCCCAAAACACTTCTGTTTTAAGCGTTTTTGACCGAAACCGCGACGTTTAGGTACCAAAATCGGTACTTTTATATTTTCAAGTCTTAAACAGAGCACAAAATAAAATTCTGATGAAAACGGAAAAATTATGAGGCATTTCGGATAAAAAGGGCAAAAATCTAATGACTGCCAGGTATGGCACGACCATGCCATCCATCGGTACTACCGTACCGATCTTTCGATCTCGGAAGCACTACCAATGCAACAGCCAGTGCCAATCTGTTCCCAGGTTGCACTACCGTGCCACCCGCCGCATGACCATGCCGATGCCAGACCAAGGTTTCTGATCGACATTCTGATGACCTCGCACTATCGTGCGACCAACGGCACGACCGTGCCGATCTGAAGACCCAGGCAACTTGTCCACTAGTCCACTTGGCTGACATCGAATCGGGCAAAATGACGTCACCCGACAACACCTGTCGCACGATCGTGCGACCCGATGGCACGACCGTGCCGATCATAAAATCCTCTATAAATACAGCCATTCGCTACTGATTCAAGTGTTGGGTTTTTCTCCATGTTTCTGGGCGATTTCTGGGTTCCGAAGCAGTCCTGATCAGACCACTTTGAAGCTTAAAGACCGAATGGAAGCATAACCGATCCAACCCGTCAATTCCTTGCTTGTTTATGGTTCGATTCCTTGTTCTTGAACATGTATTCTGATCATTTTGCAAGTTATGAGCTGATGTTAGTTTATGTATAATGTAGTTTATGTAATAGTAGTAATGTACTTGTTTCTTGAATAATCCTTATGTTGTAATCTTGTTTATATGAATCTTTAGTACTTTTTCATGTTTGAATCTTCATGATTATATAATGAGTGTTTCATTGATGTTGAGTTCCTGATTATGTTTGATTATCTTGGATAATGAATCTGTGGTTAGTGGGATGGTAACTATTTCTTGATTAATCACTTATTTGTAGACTTTGTTTACACCATGAAACCTGACCAGGGTATTGGTTTTATACAAGATATATCTTATTTTGATTAGGAATACTTTCTTGCACGTAAGGGTTCTAACGAATTATATGGTGTTGATTACATGTTCTTGAATGCGGTTTATGATCCTTATTTAGTAGTTTTGGTTTGAAATTGCTGACATGGTAGATTTGTGTTAAAGACTTGTAAAGGTGAAACTTTTTGTTAGATGATCTACTTAATTACTTATCCTCGTGGTTGTATTGTGACCATCGGTTTTGCTTTCTTTGATAAGTGAGGTTAGGAATCCAGACCCGGTAAATAACCTATCTTTAAATATTCGCATGAATAAATATCAATAGCTCGCTAATGAATGATTTTAGGTGGTTAACGTGTGACCATCGCGTTAACTTTCCAAAGAATCATAATGCTAGAAATCCAGACCCGGTAACTAGCTGTCTTGCAATTGAAAAATTGATTAAGTGCTTTTGTGACATATCTAGATAACATGTTTAGGATGTTTATGAAATAAGATAATATTTATTTTTCATATTTGGAGTCTAATATGTTTTAGATATAATTTAGTTAAACAACCATTCACTTATCCTTATATCCGGTAATCTAATGACAAAGATTTAGTACCTAATAACGCCCATGTTCCATGGATCGATATCTGGCTCTTACCAATACTTTACTGCATATATAACGGGATACAGTTGTCCTTTGTTGTGTGTGTTTTAATGTTAAGGTATAAACTATTTTTATAAATATAAAACACATTTCGTTGCGTGTGAAAATACTGTAAATAAATGTATATAACCATGTACGTCAAGTTTTTGGCGCCGTTGTCGGGGACTCACGGCGAAATTTTTGGAACAATCCGAGTTGTTATTTTACCGGTGTACAAACTGAGAATACTTGTGAATACTTGTACATTTTTGTATTTATTTGTTTTCTTAATTACTAACTTGTTAATATTTAACTGTTTGACTAACTTTTCTTTTTCTATTTTACTAACTAGCTAACTTCACTAACTCACTAACATATTAACTTTTTATTTTATTGTTCGACTAACAATTTTTATTCATTTTATTTAATTCAGTTATGTGTTCGGAATCAAACCATTTACTTTTGTTTATTCATTTCAGTTATTTTAATTCTGTTATTTCATTTCTGTACTTCATTCATGTATTTATTTCATTTTAGTATTTTTAATTCAGTATTTGATTTATTTCAATTCAGTTATTTCATTTCTGTTCATTTTTATACTTATGTTCGTGTTCGTATGTCGAACCGCTTATTTTTCATTTCTACATTTATTTACATTTATTTATTTACGTTCAGTTATTCACTCATTCAATTCTGTCCATTTATTTATTTAGTTAACCGTTTATTCATTCATTTATTTGTACTCATTTATTTATTTATTTACTTAACCAAAATAAAATATAACTTTCTGATAAAATCATCAGATCTTCTGATAAATTCAGATGAATTTACCAGATTTTCTGATGAATTCTGATAAACCCATTAGCTTTATGGTGCAATAATTTACATTTATTATGAATTTACCAGATTTTCTGGTAACTTTACCAGATTTTCTGGTAACTTTACCAGATTTTCTGGTAATTCTGATGGATTTATCAGAAATTCTGATGAAAAGAAAATTTTCATCAGATTTTATCAGATCTCATCAAATTTTCTGATTTATATATAAAAAAAAACATTTAAAAAGTTTCCTCAGATTTCTGATGATTGTCATCAGAATTTCTGGTAAACAAACAAAAACAGTTTTCGGATGTAAATAAGTAAACAATCAAGTAAATAGTTAAATAGATTTGTTCGTAACTTGTATATATATTGTATATTATATATTAGTATTATTATTTACACTTATTTCTTACATTATTATTATGTTCTTTTTTCTGTATATTGCCTTCCTTTTTACGTGCAGGATAATGTCCACGACCCCTGCACCCGCTAATGCTGAGCTAGCCAACGAACCAGAAAATAGCTTAAGAAGAAGTAGGCGGCTTCGCGAAAGATCACTTGTTGTTGCACAAAGAATTGCAGCCGCAATCGATGAACCAGTGGTACTTTTTGACAGCGAGAGTTCTGAGGACAACATAGGAAGCATTATGGCAGAGGAAGACCAGCCTTTGAATGAGATCGGCCGTCCAGGAGGAGAGGGCTTGCTACCGAGCATTGCCCGACCTACGATAGCAGCACCGAGTTTTGAAATTAAATCTAGTATAATTAACATGTTACAAAATTCTGTGCAGTTTGATGGGAAGGATCACGAAGATCCTGGTCGGCACATCGCATCATTTCTCGAGGTGTGCTCGACTTTCAAGATTAGAGACGTTTCTGAAGACGCAATTCGTTTGTGACTCTTTCCATTTTCTTTGCGAGACAAAGCCCGATCTTGGCTTTTGTCACTTCCAGCAGGGTCCATCACAACTTGGAACGAGATGGCAGATCTTTTTATGCAAAAATATTTTCCGCCGGAAAAGACAGCCAAGTTGAAGAATCGTATTATGACATTCAAATAGGACGAAGGAGAATCTCTACATGCAGCTTGGGAGAGGTTCAAAGATCTTCCGATCGATGTTCCACATCATGGGTTGTCCAAAAGACAACTTGTGTTGAACTTCTACCAAGGACTCAACTACGACTCACAAGAACATTTAGATGTATATGCAGGAGGCGACCTTGGAACAAAAAACCCAATGAAGCCTAAGCAATTATAGAGAAAGCTACCTTGAAGTCGAGTTCGCGTCACATTGGAGTGCAAAGTAAAGCTTTATCTATTCCTGGAGTTCATCAAGTGGATACATATACGGCTCTTGCAGCACAGATTGGAGCTTTGGCAGCAAGGTTTGATCAAGCTCAGAACGTTTCAAAAGTACAATCATCATGTGAGCTGTGTGGAGTGTTACACGATCCAGGTACATGTGAGCAGGGTGTTATATTTACAGGCCACGAAGAGGTGGACTATTTAGGCAATCAAATTTGGCCCCAAAATAACCCCTACAGCAACACGTACAATCCGGGTTGGAGAAATCACCCAAACTTCGGGTGGAAAGCTAATTCCAATAACCAAAACCCACTCGGATATGCTCAACGCGCTCCCGTGCCATAGCAGTCCCAGGGGCAATCCTTTCAGCCCCAGGGACAATCTTTTCAGCCATCAGGGCAAACCTTTCAACCACGTTACAATAGTTTAGGTCCAGGAAGCACTTCCCAACCACAAACCTCTCAAAACTAGAGGAGATGATGGCGCAGCTGTTAAACAACTCCAACAATGCTAATCAAATATCTAATAAATGATACCAGCAGCATGAGGAGCATTTCATGGCACAGGAAGGGGAAATGCGGAGCCAGAAGGCTTCAATACAAACCATTGAGAATCAAGTCGGCCAATTAGCCAGGAGCGAGTTACAGATTACATTCCTCCAGTTCCATGAGGAGCGTTTCATTGACACGGTCCAAACTGACGCTTTGGACGAGGTGCACGCTAGGCGAGCCCCAGCAAGTACAGCACAGCTCTAGGAGCGAGTTACAGATTACATTCCTCCAGTTCCATATCCAAGCAGATTGAAGAAGCAGAAGAACGATGAACAACATGGTAAGTTTTTAGAGATGTTTAAACAATTACACATAAACATACCATTTGTTGAGGCATTGGCTCAAATGCCAGAATACGCCAGGTTCTTAAAAGACATCCTCACAAACACACAGAAACTCGAAAGCTTGTCTTGTGTGTTGATGAATGAAAACTGTTCAGCCCTTCTCTAAAACCGTCTACCTGAAAAGATGGGAGATCCGGGAAGTTTTACTCTTCCCTGTCTCATTGGCAACATGTCTGTCAGTCATGCATTAGCCGATTTAGGAGCTAGCATAAACCTTATGCCATATAAGGTCTTTGCTAAATTAGATCTGGGTGAACCTTCACCCACTAGAATGAGCATACGACTTGCTGATCAATCAATCAAGTATCCGCGTGGATTCATTGAAAACATGCTTGTTATAATCGACAAATTCGTTTTCCCCGTGGATTTTGTTATTCTTGACATGGACGAAGACTCAAAAGTGCCATTAATACTTGGGCGCCCATTCCTCAATACTGCGAGAACGATTATTGATGTGGCAGCTGGCCAAATCATGCTCCGAGTGAATGACGAGCACGTGCCTTTTGATATTAAAAGATCAATGCAACATCCGCAAAGTCACGATGACATGCTCTACTATGTAGACATTGTCGATACTTGCGTGTGCTCTCATTTCAAAGGCACGATTGAAGAAATTGATACGGACACACATCTGTTATGTGAGAACCAAGATGGCATTTCGCAGGAGGGCCACAAAATTGAGCAGTCGTTTGCCAAATCAGTGAAGATGGTTCCCAAAGTCCAGATCAATTTGTAGAGATTGACCGCGAAGTTGAAGAAAAATCAAAACCATCGGTTGAAGATCCACCGACATTGGAGTTAAGAACTCCCACCGCATCTCGAGTATGCATTTCTAGACGAGGAGTATCACTTACCAATTATCATTTCAGCATCCTTAGCAAAAGAGGAAAAGAGACAGCTTCTCGAAGTTCAAAAGCTCCATAAGAAAGCCATGGCGTGGAAGATTATGGATATCAAAGGCATTAATCCTTCTTTTTGAACTCATAAGATTCTCATGGAAGACGATTACAAGCCTAGTGCACAGCATCAAAGGCGTTTGAATCCAAATATGCAAGACGTGGTAAAGAAAGAAGTAATCAAGTTGTCAGATGCAGGGCTGATTTATCCTATATCTGATTCTGTTTGGGTAAGTCCAGTGCAAGTAGTACCCAAGAAAGGTGGTATTACAGTAGTTTCAAACGATAGGAATGAACTTATTCCTACCCGTACCGTCACCGGATGGCGAGTTTGCATCGATTACCGCAAACTCAATGATGCCACCCGTAAGGACCACTTCCCGCTTCCATTCATCGACCAGATGTTGGAACGTCTATCGGGAAAGTCATTTTTCTGTTTCCTAGATGGGTTCTCTGGATATTTTCAAATCCCTATCGCTCCTAAGGATCTGGAAAAGACTACTTCACATGTCCTTTCGGCACATTCTCCTACCGGCGTATGCCTTTTGGGCTGTGTAATGCACCAGCCACATTTCAGCGCTGCATGGTAGCCATTTTCCATGACATGATCGAAGACTCCATGGAAGTATTCATGGATGATTTCTCTGTTTTCGGGAGTTCTATCGATTAGTGTCTTGGAAATTTGAAAAGAAGGTTAATGAGATGTGAGGAGACTAATCTTGTGCTTAACTGGGAGAAGTGCCACTTCATGGTGAAAGAAGGGGTAGTTTTTGGGCACAAAATCTCTGAAGTCGGGTTGGAAGTTGATCCAGCAAAAGTGGATATCATTTCTAAACTTCCTCCCCCAACCTCGGTCAGAGCGATTAGAAGTTTCCTGGGTCATGCAGGGTTCTATAGGCGATTCATAAAAGACTTTTCAAAAATCACGAGACCTATGACCCGTTTGTTAGAAAAAGACATTCCATTTGTGTTTTTAGACGAATGCATGAAAGCATTCAAACAGCTGAAGCAAAGGCTTATCGAAGCCCCTATTCTGGTTGCACCAGATTGGGCATTGCCATTTGAGATAATGTGGACGCCAGTGATTACGCAATAGGAGCAGTCTTAGGACAACGAAGGGAGAAGCATTTTCATCCTATTTACTATGCCGGCAAAACTCTACACGATGCTCAAGAAAATTACACGACTACAGAGAAAGAGCTTTTGGCAGTAGTTTATGCTTTCGACAAATTCAGGTCGTACCTTGTGTTGTCCAAAACAATTGTAAATACGGATCATGCAGCAATCAAATACCTTTTTAGCAAATAGGACGCAAAACCGCGTCTTATCAGATGGATCTTATTACTACAAGAATTCGACATTGAGATCCAAGACAAAAAGGGAGCTTTAAATGTTGCAGCCGACCATCTTTCGAGACTTGAGCTTGGCAATTCAGAAAATTCGCTAGAGGAACTGATAAATGACAATTTCCCCCACGAATTTCTTTTGAGTGTCGAGATGAATGACGAGTCACCTTGGTTCGCCGACTTTGTAAACTACCTAGCATGTGGAATCCTTATCAAAGGATTGTCATATCAGCAAAAGAGGAAGTTCTTTGCAGATTTAAAGTATTATATTTGGGACGAACCATACTTGTTTAGAATCGGAGCCGATCAGGTGATCCGAAGATGTGTATTTGGAGAGGAGGCAGCTAGCATTCTGTGCCACTGTCACGAAGGGCCTACCGGAGGTCATCATGGAGCAAACTACACGGCTAAGAAAGTGTTAGACTCTAGGTTTTACTGGCCCATAATATTTCGTGACGCACATGAGTGGGTTAGAGCATGTGATGCATGCCAGAGGGCAACAAATATCTCTGCAAGCAATGAAGTGCCTCAACATCCAATGCAAGCCTGTGAAGTCTTTGATATATGGGGTATCGACTTCATGGGTCCATTTACAGCCTCACGAGGTAACAAATACATCCTAGTTGTTGTAGACTATGTCTCAAAATGGGCCGAAGCTCAAGCTTTGCCCACAAACGATTCTAGGGTGGTTGTGAGGTTCTTAAAAAGTTTATTTGCCTGATTTGGTGCTCCAAAAGCACTGATCAGTGACCGAGGAATGCATTTTTGTAATGTGCAGTTAGAACGAGCCTTGTCCCGTTATGGTGTTCATCATAGATTGGCTGCGCCATATCATCCTCAAACAAGCGGGCAAGTAGAGGTCATAAATCGGGGTTTGAAAAGAATTCTTGAGCGGTCCATTAATAACAACCACAAGGATTGGTCAGATAAGTTAGATGACGCTTTGTGGGCTTTTAGAACATCTTTCAAGACACCTATTGGAACCACACCCTTTAGGTTGGTTTATGGGAAAGCCTGTCATCTACCCGTCGAGCTAGAACACAGGGCATTCTGGGCCTTGAAAACGGAAAATATGGATTTAAAAAGCGGAGGTGAAGCCCGTTTTCAGCAAATCCACGAACTCGAGGAGCTAAGAAACCACGCCTATGAGAGTTCTAGCAGGTACAAAGAGCGAGTCAAGAGATTTCATGACAAAAGGTTGAGAGACCATAAGGATCTCCGTGTAGGAGATCTTGTCTTGTTATATAACTCAAGACTGCGTTTATTCCCCGGAAAGCTAAAATCTCGATGGATGGGTCCATACACAGTTAAGGAAATATTTCCGTACTAGGCCTTAACTATCGAGGATCCAAACGGGGCGACTTTCAAAGTCAACGGTCATCGTTTAAAACTTTACATCAACGGACCAGTTGACTCGGCGGAGGTTCTCGAACTCCATGTCCGGCACGCTTAAAACAAGTGTGGGGAAAAAAAGAGTCTAGCTATCGACTCGCTAACAAATTTAGCGAGCGTGCTTTCACACGCTAAGGGTAATTTTGTACATATTATTTTATATTTATTTCCTAGTTCGTTAATTTTTCGGTTTTAAACGTAGGTATATACAAGTTTGATTCATAACTTTTGGAATTTTGAAGTTGATTTATTGTTAAAATATACAAAATCTTGCAAAAATGGAAAAATTTGGTGAAAATACGAAGATAAACACTTACTGTTGAAAATAACCCAAAAAAGCCCAGGTGTTGCACGGCAGTGCCAAAATCGGCACGGTCATGCACTTTGTAATCAGAATAACTCATAACTCGTGCACCAGGTAGTCATCAATTGGCACTACCATGCGACCCACTGCACTACCTTGCAACAAGGAACTGTCAGGTAAACCAGGAGTGTGTCTCGGATCGGTACGACCGTGCGGCCAGCCGCACGACCGTGCGAGTAAAAATTTGCACAGTAAAAACAGGGTATAAATACTATTTTGCAGTAAAAACCGATCACTTTTTGAAACCCTAGCGGCCGCATGGGAGTTCCAGGTCGCCCTCACCCAAAAATCAACCAATTATTCCCTAGATTTCATTCCAATCATCTTCCAAGGTATGTTACCTACTTGTTTTGTAGATTTAGCTTAGTTTCTGATGTAGATCTGAGGTTTGAATCAAGAAATTTAGGGGTTTTATTTAAAAAGTTAAATAAACCTTTGTTCTTGATTGTTTGATGCTAAATCGGTAGTTCTGGTCCTTGGTTCGAAGTCTATTCACTGATTACAAGTTAAATTTTGAAAGATACAAGTTAAAATCAGTAAATTAGACTGATTTCTGATTAAAATTATGACCGCACGGTCATGCGATTGAAAGGGCATGGCAATGCCGGTCAGAAATCAAGGACAGGTCGCTGATTCAAACTGTGATATCGAGACGCACGGGAGTGCCCAATCGGCACGACAGTGCGAGACCAAATACCGGAAACTAACAGACCACCAATCTCGATTGGCACGGTAGTGCGACTAGTCGCACGACCGTGCGGATACCGAAACGACGACAGAACGTCGTAAACAGCCTGTTCCAGTGGCAGCACTTAATTTTTTTTTCCTGCTCTTAATTTGTTATATTCCTATATGCAGATGAACCACAGATTCCTCCAGTTCAGCGAAAACAAAACGAAAGAACGTCCCTGTATTGCCAGATTAGAACCATTATGGAATCGAAGGGGACAAATTGGTGAACCAAGAAGGATCAATTGGGCAACACTAACAGCTCTGAACCAAGAAGAAAGGCTATCCGACATGAAGTCGCATCCAATATCAAGGTTGTTCAATATTGAAAGACCCGTATATCTTGAGCTAACATTGGAATTTTTCGCTTCATACACTTATGAAAAACCAAGAAGCGAAAATCCAGACTTTAAGAACAGGGAGACGATACAGTTCAGGTTGGGTAGAAAGTGGCATAAGTGGTCAGTTGCTAGACTTGGGAGAAGACTGGGAATATACTCAGCTGAAGACATCGATTCAGAACTCTTCACCGATATCTACAAGTTTGATAATGAGCAACAACAGGCTAACTTTTGGGCGCAAGTGGCAGTTGGACCACCCTATGAGGCTAGAAAAGCTAAAGCTCACGACTACGAGACCCGATACTTAGGGTTATTCATCAGGTCATGAGTCACACCATTTGTGGACGCATGGACAGTGCAAGAAACTGTCCCACTCCAGATCTTCTTTTCTTATATTCCATAGTGAATGGAGTGCACGTCAACCTCGCAGCTAGAATGGCTGAATTTTTTGTAAACAGCGCGGGGAGAACTACAAGCAGTGAAATCCATGGTGGTGAATATGTGACTCAGCTGGCATACAATTTGGGTATTATGACGGATGATGTAGTCAGTGGTCTAACAATGGTTCATGCAGGAGGAGACGTAGATATGAGGTCCTTGAGAGCAATGGGTCTGGTAGTAGATACAGACAATGGCCTGAGACTGAGGGGTCTGAATGGGGAGATATGGGATCCGATACCCCCACAGGACGAAGATGTTAACATGGAGGAGCATCAGGTCCTAGAGCCACCACCACATGACCAGCCACCACATGATCAACCAGAGCACGAACAGCACCAACACCAGTATCAGTATCCGCCAAACTGGCCTCCAGGTATACCTTCCTACCCAGAGTTGTACCAACAGTTCCAACATATGCAGGTTTCTCAAGACACTATGAGAGCCAGCCAGGAAGCTATGCGAGCAACTAAAGACGCTATGAGAGCCGACCAGGAAGCTATGCGGGCAACTCAACACACAATGAGGGAGGAAATGTATGCAGGTTTTTCCTACATCTTCGGAGGGCTACAAAGCGTATATCCTAGCCACTTCGGCAACCTCCACAGTTTTCATTTGGAAACACAGGTAACTATGGGGCGGGTCCATCTGGAACACGCCACCATGATGATGATGATGATGAGGAGTAGGAGGAGGAGGTAGAGCGGAATAGTTCAGAAACTGATGTTTTATCTAAATTTCTATTTAGTACTTTATTTGGGATTTTTAAAACTTTATGTCTGTTTTTTAAATTTTTAAGTAGTGTGTTTGTTTGGTTTGAATAATGGATTTGGGATACTTATCTAACATTTGGATCAATGGTAATGTTGATTGCTCCAGCAAGTAACATACTTGGCAGATTCGTAAAGAAATGCACACAGAGTTGAGACGACTTCAATCAAAGTCTACTCAATCAAGTCAACTACAACTATGAGGGAGTACCTCTTTCCCTTTTAACATTATTAGTTTAGCTCTTCATAATTGCTTAACTAATATGTATTTCACATTGGGGACAATGTGAAGTTCAAGTGTGGGGAGGGGTTTAAAAAGGTTTTAAACTTTGTTTGTCCTTAATTGTTCTCATTTCTATACATATTTTCAGAAAATAAAACAAAAATGGTTAATTTGTGTTCTTTCGAAAGCATCAAATTTGATAAAAACCGACAAGCCAAATTGATTTTTGAAAAAGATAACTAAAAAGCGTGATGAAACAAAGAAAGACTTGCATGTTTATCTTTATATTTATACCCATTCCTTCCGTTTATGTGAGCATATTTTTGAGCCTTTATAGCTTTCTTGTCAAATGCTTCTTTGTTTTTTCGGAAGAATGAGTGAGCCTGATGTTTTATGTAATTTAGAACTTGTCATTTGTATACTTTTCAAAATCATGAATATATGAAATTACATAGAAATGATAGAGGCACTTAGGATGCCCTTTTTCTTTGTTTATATCCCGCACCCAACATTATCCATTAGTTTACCATGTTGAGCCTATTTTCCGTATTTTTCTTAATTTTACCCAAATAATAAAGCCTACTTAAACCAGATTTAAACCTTTTCAAATTTACCCATTTTCGTTAAAATTCGGTCATAGCTATCTAGTTTGAAATAAACAGATGCTAAAAAAAATAAAAATAAACCCGTTTGTCAAAACTCTCTAAGAAAGTTGAGGAAAAACTATCAAGAAAGAAGATAGAGAATGGAAGTGTAAAAAGAATAAACTCTGAACACATACACAAGTAGCTTAGCAACGTGTTCAAAATCCTAGAAAATAAATCGCCAAGTTTTAACCTTTCTTGCCACTTTCAATTATCCATTCCATACCCTTAACCTTAGCCTTAGCCTATCATTACAACCCATCAAAGACCTCTTGATTTATGTTCTTCACATATTAAATTGGTGGAGATTAGATCTTTTGACAAGCTTATAATATTGCATGATTCATTGACTAGGCATTGAGTGTTTTACATACACATTATATGTATGATTCAGAAATCTAACCGAGTGTGTGTGAACATTGTGAGAAATGTAAAGATTTACATGATAAGTCAATCAAACGTAGAATCATTGCTTTATGATTATCCTTTCATACATCTGAAAAAGCTTGTTTGTTTTAAATCTTTGATGATAACTTTTTGAAAACCAATTTGACCACCAAACAAATTAGTAACTTTGTAAATATTCAGATTTGATTTCGTGTTTTATTTTAAATTTGCTTGAGGACAAGCAAAGTTCAAGTGTGTGGATGTTTGATATACGTTAAATTATACATGTTTTTATACCCCAAAACACTTCTGTTTTAAGCGTTTTTTACCGAAACCGCGACGTTTAGGTACCAAAATCGGTACTTTTATATTTTCAGGTCTTAAACAGAGCACAAAAGAAAATCCTGATGAAAACGGACAAATTCTGATGCATTTCTGATAAAAAGGGCAAAAATCTGATGACTGCCAGGTATGGCACGACCGTGCCATCCATCGGCACTACCTTACCGATCTTTCGATATCGGAAGCACTACCAGTGCAACAGCCAGTGCCAATCTATTCCCGGGTTGCACTACTGTGCCACCCGTCGCATGACCGTGCCGATGCCAGACCAAGGTTTCTGATCGACATTCTGATGACCTCGCACTACCGTGCGACCAACGGCACGACCGTGCCGATCTGAAGACCCAGACAACTTGTCCACTAGTCCACTTGGCTGACATCGAATCGGGCCAAATGACATCACCCGACAACACCTGTCGCACGACCGTGCGACCCGATGGCACGACCGTGCCGATCATAAAATCCTCTATAAATAAGTGTTGGGTTTTTCTCCATGTTTCTGGGCGATTTCTGGGTTCCGAAGCAGTCCTGATCAGACCACTTTGAAGCTTAAAGACCGAATGGAAGCATAACCGATCCAACCCGTCAATTCCTTGCTTGTTTATGGTTCGATTCCTTGTTCTTGAACATGTATTCTGATCATTTTGCAAGTTATGAGCTGATGTTAGTTTATGTATAATGTAGTTTATGTAATAGTAGTAATGTACTTGTTTCTTGAATAATCTTTATGTTGTAATCTTGTTTATATCAATCTTTAGTACTTTTTCATGTTTGAATCTTCATGATTATATAATGAGTGTTTCATTGATGTTGAGTTCCTGATTATGTTTGATTATCTTGGATAATGAATCTGTGGTTAGTGGGATGGTAACTATTTCTTGATTAATCACTTATTTGTAGACTTTGTTTACACCATGAAACCTGACCAGGGTATTGGTTTTATACAAGATATATCTTATTTTGATAAGAAATACTTTCTTGCATGTAAGGGTTCTAACGAATTATATGGTATTGATTACATGTTCTTGAATGTGGTTTATGATCCTTATTTAGTAGTTTTGGTTTGAAATTGCTGACATGGTAGATTTGTGTTAAAGACTTGTAAAGGTGAAACTGTTTGTTAGATGATCTACTTAATTGCTTATCCTTGTGGCTGTATTGTGACCATCGGTATTGCTTTCTTTGATAAGTGAGGTTAGGAATCCAGACCCGGTAAATAACCTATCTTTAAAGATTCGCATGAATAAATATCAATAGCTCGCTAATGAATGATTTTAGGTGGTTAACGTGTGACCATCGCGTTAACTTTCCGAAGAATCATAATGCTAGAAATCCAGACCCGGTAACTAGCTGTCTTGCAATTGGAAAATTGATTAAGTGCTTTTGTGACATATCTAGATAACATGTTTAGGATGTTTATGAAATAAGATAATATTTATTTTTCATATTTGGAGTCTAATATGTTTTAGATATAATCTAGTTAATTTAGTTAAATAACCATTCACTTATCCTTATATCCGGTAATCTAATGACAAAGATTTAGTACCTAATAACGCCCGTGTTCCATGGATCAATATCTGGCTCTTACCAATACTTTACTGCATATATGACGGGATACACTTGTCCTTTGTTGTGTGTGTTTTAATGTTAAGGTATAAACCATTTTTATAAATATAAAACACATTTCGTTGCGTGTGAAAATACTGTAAATAAATGTATATAACCACGTACGTCAGAAGTCATGGCGCTCTATCTAGAATAAGCAAAAGAGTTGATTCAGCAGTTCTAATCTTTCAAGGTTTTTCATATTAACCGTAGTGAAAACAAGCCAGCCGATGCACTTAGCAAACTGGCTTCAACGGCTTTTCAACATCTTGCCAAGGATGTTCGAATCGAGGTTCTCAAGAACCCTTTTGTCCTGTTGCGCCAAGTAAGTGTAATCGAAATAGGGTCACCTTCTTGGATGACACCTATTATCCAGTACTTGTAGGCTGGGATCCTCCTAGATAACAAAGCCGAAGCGCGAAAGATTCAAAATAAAGCTTTGTTTTACCAGATGGACGGGGGAATCATGTATCGAAGGTCATACTTGGGTCCGTTGTTGCACTGCGTGTACCCACAAGAAGCAAATTACCTTATTCGAGACATTCACGAAGGGATTTGTGGGATCCATGCTGGGCCGCGCATGGTGGTTGCGAAGATCATGAATGTTGGTTATTATTGTCTAGGCGTGCATGTGGATGCCATGAACGAGCTGCGCAAGTGTGATGCCTGCCAGAGGCATGCGCCGAAGATGCTCAAACCTAAAAATGATTTAATCCAAGTCTCTACCGCATGGCCCTTCCAACAATGGGGCATCGACATCGTAGAACCCTTCCCAGAAGCGCCTGGCGACGTAAAGTTTATCATCGTGGCTGTTGACTACTTCACAAAGTGGGTGGAAGCAAAGGCTTTGGCTTCAACCTCAGCAATGATCGTGCGTAAATTCATCTGGGAGCACATCATTTGCCGTTTTGGCATACCACTCAAGATTGTGACTAACAATGGCACGAACTTTGCTTCGGAAGACCTCCATAAATGGATGCAAGAGCTAAACATTGAACACATTTTCTCCTTCGTTACGCACCCTCATGGCAATGGCCAGGTAGAAAGTGTCAACAAAAGCATTGTGGAAGGAATCAAGACTCATCTGGGCACCAAGAGAAGAGGGTGGGTCGATGAAATCCCAAGTATACTATGGGCTCATCGCACCATGTCCAAGACAAGTAACAGCAAAACTCCCTTCAACCTAGTCTACGGCTCAGAGGTAGTTATCTCGGCTGAAATTGGCCTCCCCTCTCCGTGCGTGACGGTTGTCAACGCAATCAATAATGAGGCGGAGCGCCGGCTTAACTTGGATCTGCTTAAAGAACGGCGCGAGAATGCGGCCATCAAAGAAGCCAAGTACGAGTCCCAACTAGAAAAGTTCTACAATGCGCGGGTGCGCATCTGTACATATAATCCAGGCAAATACATGTTCCGTGACAATGAGGCCTCCAACGCTGAATGCCTAGAAAAAATTGCACCTAAATGGGAAGGTCCCTACCTTGTCCATGAAGTCCTTGGCAAAGGTGCATACAAGCTACGCACCTTGGACGGTCAGATTGTTCCAAGAACCTGGAACACGCAGCAGCTGCCCAAATGTTATATGTAACACAACTTCTTATGTAAGAGATGGCCAAGCGCCTGACGAGTTATTAATACAAAGAGTTGTTTACATTATTTTTCCTTGCTGTGTAATTTTGTTTATCTCAAGTTACAAATGCATGTTAAACTTTTAGTTCGCTCAAAAACATTACAGTAAATTACGAGCTCATGAGCTAAGCTTCCAAGGTTCCTGTGATCATAGCGCGGAACCGGGCTATAATGTTCAACACGGGCCACACTTACATTTATTCGTGCTAACCTAAACAAAGTTTCTAACACAGTGCAATAACTGTAACATTGTAAGCAAGCAAAATGGTAAGTTCATTTGCATTAACAAGCGCAAACGCGCGTTGATTACATTAAAATGGTGACAAAAGGTTACAAGGCTACAAAACGCCTAAGTCACAAAAACATACAAACCATTTTCAAACTTCATTCTGCATTATCATCACCAGCTTCATCATCGTCATCAGTCAATTCCACAGTCTCCGGAGGCTCAAAGATTGCCTTTAGTCGCGCCACATAAATGTCATGCTTAAGCGCCTCGAAGACTAGTTCCATGACAGGCAAGGAAAGGTTGTCGAAATTTTCTTCATCCTCGCGTAAACCTTCCTCTGCCTGCTCATTGACCGACCAATGACGAGTGCCCCATTGAGTGTCGAACGCAGTCTCAACATGCTGTGTGCATTCGACATAGCCCGTGCAATGACCAGCAGCTCTTGAAGCCACAGTAAGTGTAGCTACCGCTCGGTCAAGCTCAATGGAATTCAAGATAGAATTCGCAATCTATCCAAAGAAACGAAAACAAATAAGAAAAGAGTTAACAATTCAGATAAGGGTAAAAGGGAGAAACTCACATGGGCAATCCCATAGTTCTGAAGCCAGTCGAGGTTGTTGATAAGGGGCTCTACTGTCGCTTGAACCTCGGTGTAATTATCCTGAGCCACATTCAAGGCCTCTTGGCTAACCTTGCGCGCCTCCTCAACAGACTCAGCCTTTACCCTCTCAGCCGTGAGGTCAATTTCCAGCGACTCGCCCTTCTACTTTTCAACCTCTAGTGCTTCTTCTGACTCACGCAAGCGATTTTTGAGCCCAACAATCTCAACGTCCTTGCCAGCCAAGTCCTTATCTTTAACGATGAGTTTTTGTTCTAACTCAACCTACAAACCCTTCAAGGCAAAAATGTATAAGTTATGGAATTTTCTTAACCTAGTTATTTATTTAATACATGAAGACGGTACTGACATGAAGGACCTCAATACGCTCTCGGTGAGACTTAGCTTTTTCATACCTCTCTTTGAAGTCTGCTTCAGACTTCGTCAGCTCTTCAACACGCGCCTTGAGATTGGTGATCTAATTGTGTGCGCGGCGAACATTCTTTGGTTCTCCCTTTCACAAGAAGCACGCCACTTGCGGCACTCTTCAACAAGTGTGTCCTCACTTGCTTGAAGTTTCAAATTCACGCCTTGGAGACCCCACTCCTCTGACTTTTTCTCTTTCTTAAAATCAGCCTCCTCCTTTGCAAGCTTGGCTTTCGCCTTATCAAATAGCTTTGCTTCAGTAGCCAGGCGCTCCCTGTGCTTCTCCCATTCAGCGTGCTCGCGGTACATGGTGCGCCATTCGCGAGTGATCTGGTAGCTTGTTGAAGCACAGTTAGCTTGCTCATATACGTGGGATCGATATGAGTTATCGTGCCCACGTACTTTCTGATGGCGCACTTTGCCTGGGGGGAAGGCCTTCATGAACCATTCCCAGCAAGGGGCGAAGGTATCACCTTGCTTTACACCCCACACAGGAGCATGTATTTCCATGGTGCGACTCTCATCATAAGACTTATAGTATATGTCGCCCAAGGTGTCATCGGGCCGGATTGGCGAAGGGTACCTTTGATGAGCCCTGAATAGGCTATCCCTTCCACCACCCACGCCTGATGCTCCTGCGCCTTCAGCTTCAGCACTTTGGGTCTCCACATGACCCTATTCACGCGCTTCGTTAGCAGGCTCCTCAGCAGTTTATGCAGCCTTTTCCGTCTCGATTGAGGTTGTCCACTGCACCAAGGTTTCTTCAACCCACACCTCCTTCTCAATGTGCTCAAAAATAGGCTTTTTTAACTTCTAGATCCTTCTCAACTTCTGGAACCTTCTCCAAAACCTTCTTAGTTTTACAGCCTTCTCACCACTCTTTTCAACCTCCACGGTCTTCTCAAGGGGTTTCTTACAACAACCTTCTCTCCAACAGTGGACACAGGTTTTGGAGAAATAACCGTTATCTTGAATCGCGCGGTTACCTTCTCTGCAAAAGGAAAATTATGTGAACACATAGCGAAGAAAAGGAGATGTTAATTTAACCCAAGTATAAAACACGTACCCGTCGAGATGTCAGTAGAAAGTGTCATGAGGCTCCCTGATGTGTGTAAAATGCAACATATAAATTACATCAAATGTGGCATAAAACTAACCCTTTTTAGTACTAATGTTGGAAAAAGTGTGCTTTTGTCTTCCTTTTGTATTTTCAGGGTTAAATGAGCTTAAATGAACAAAAGAAGCAAAAATGCAGCTAAATCTAACAATAATACAAGAAAAGGAACAAACGTGGCATGCCCGACCCCTCGACAGCATCTTCCCAAGCAAAAACAAGAGATCAGAAGGCTGAACACGCCCCGTACTCATTGAACACGGGGGCGTGCTGACGTGACCGTGCCGTCCCGATCAGTCAAAAACCCAATTAAACCTAGGTAGCTAGGGTAAGTCGGGTATCGTATCCACGAAGAGCAGGTGGTCAGTATCGCACGACCCTTTCGATTAGTTAGACTATTTACAAACAATGTACAACGTGATTATGAATTTTGCTAATTTTATTTGTTCAATTGATTTGAAAATAAATCGGAGTGAACCGACAATGGGTATTATCTAAAACACTTGTGATTAACTAAAATGGCAACTAAAATACTAACTAGAAAGTTGAAACACGAAATGAGAATACGGATCACACCCGGTTCGATAATTGCAAGACCTAGGGTTCCTACATGTTTTAACTTGATTCAATTGCGTATAGTGATTAACGGATTACTATCACGAAGCTTAGGTGCCAATTGCTATCAACGTCATAGACAACGGACCGTAATGCACTTCGTTGTCTCGGACATGTAAATCCTAACCTACGATAAGGCATAAGTGCACAAATTCATTTCGCAAAGTCATAACTTATCATCGTTCGACAATTCACAAATTCAATTCAAATGCACGAAAATTATCATAAGTTTCAAATACTAAACAATTTGTCACAAAACCAAATTAAAATACAAATGCATAAACCCTAGAAATCTTACAACATCTACACCGTGGTGAAACCGACGAGACTAGCCGCTCATTGTTGAATGGACGCGATCACAAGCTTCAGATAGTGATGAAGACATGATTGGTACGGTGTTGTGCTTGATCGATGATGATGTATAATAATGTTGGTCCTGCGTTTGAAAGCTGAAAATTAATTGTATACGTCTGCCACTAGTTGTTCGTGGAGGAGTCCCCAATTCGTCATAATGGGCTGCCCAAAAGTTGTTAGTATTTATCATCAATTAAAGGCCCAAAAGTGATAAAATATGGCTGCCTAAATCGAGATGTTGCGGCCAAAAAGTAATCTGCCAAAAAGTCCTTCAACTCCTGCCAAAAGTCGATCCACCCACTAAGTCTTTGAAATAGGGTTTTAAAAACCTTAAATCCACCAAACAAAAATAGCTCACGTGCTTCTTGTGTTTGTGTTTCTCAATCCATGTCTTAGGTTTCTTTTTTATTTTTTTTACAATCCACTTTCAACAACTAACATACATGTTGCCTTTTTTTCCAACCGTAAGCCCTAAGTCACAATCCGTAAGCCTCAAATCAACATGTCTGTTTTTTTTTTTTTTTTTTTTGTGAAGCCAATATGACAACCGTAAGTCACGGTTAAGAAACCGTAAGCCCCATCGTACCAGCCATCCTTCTTTAATTAACTTTCGCGTAATGGCACTTTCACCCCCTGGACTTCTATTCCTCGTATTTCTTACATATCCGAGCTATTGTTCGATCCGAAACATTCCCGAGTGCTTACGTTGGCCGCCTTTATTGATATCACATGTTCTGCTTCATCGTTAAACTCCGTAACTTCACCAAATTACGCGTTTTACCTACACACATACAAACACTTGCAAATAACCAATTCCAAGCATATAGTTATGTAAATCAAGCTAAACCACGTAGAATAAACACTTAAACACCCATGTTTCACATTCTACATCACATCCCCACACTTGTTGTTTGCTTGCCCTCAAGCAAATCTGTCTTTCACTTTCACGTGGGTCGAACGAGAAACACACTTCCCATTCCCGAGACAAAGGTTAAGGTCTAATGTCATACCCTGTTCAAACTTTTTTACAATTTACGAAATATTTAACGGAAAAGTGAATAATCCCATATAACATGGTTATCCAAGACTAACCCGCCCTTGAAACCAATAAATCATGCACATCCCACACAATGTTCTCTCCACTCGGTTTATAATTTGGCTAATTTTTTTTATGATGTATTAGCACTTTCAAAAGTAATCACTCAAAACCGATTAGAACACGTCTCCGCATAGGCTTGCGACTCAATCATTCTCCACCACCGAACACAAATACTAAGCACAAGTCATAAGGTCTTTGTAAGGGTTGTAACGGGGCTAGGCTAAGGGTAGGAAATAGGATTTAAAGTGGCTAAAGTGATGAAAATTCGATTTTTATTACAACGCAACTATTCTAAACACGAGTAAACTATAAACATCAACTATGAGGCAATGATTTTTGCCTTTTATTCAACAACTAGAAACACATATTTTAGTTCTTTTCTCAATGATTTTCTATTCTTTTTCGCAACATTTTCTGATTTTTCTTCTCTTTTTTTTTTTTGCAAACAAACAATTCACAATTGTACAAACTTAACTTCTATAATCGAATTTCCATCACACGGGTTTAAAAGAAAAAGGTTTAAGGTTAGGGGTTAAATGGGTTGTCAAACGAAAGGATTAGGCTCAAAGTTGGCTACTAAGGGAAAATTTTTTGGGTAAGGATAGATAAATGGTGTAAAAGGAAAAGGTTTACATAATGCCTTAATCATTCTTGTGCTTGTATTCGATCTGTGGTTTCAAACGTATCAAAAGTTGCAAGTTCTACAATACATGACTAATGGTCCACTCAAACAAAGAAATATGGGTATATATAATGTATACAAGTGGCTCAAAATCTCACGTATAAGGGTATGGAATATGATATACATGAATTGCAGGTTTCTTAGGCGGATTATTCCCAAATAACCACCCGCTAAATACCTGTCATGCTATTAATCCGAACTTGACCATGACAAAAGACCAAATGGGTTGTGTTATCCCTCGTTAACTTAGTTACTTATGCTTTTAGGATCGCTTCAAACAAAGACATTTTGAAAATTTTTTGAAAATTTTCCCCCATCCCCACACTTGAGGTAAACATTGTCCTCAATGTGTAGTGTTTAAATGAAAGGGTCAAAAATTGAAAACTTTTACTCCCCCATCCCCACACTTGAGGTAAACATTGTCCTCAATGTGTAAGAACTAGAGTTTTTTAAAACGCACAAGGGATGTGACACGGCTAACCTCCCCAAAATTTCACCCCAGAAAATAAAATACAATTTACAATCCACTTATTGCTAACTAAAAATCAAAAGTAAAAAGAAACGTATGCACCTGATTTTTGAGCTCATTCCTCGTGTGCACTTCTTCTCTTTAAGAAAGCGGTCGTCCCACGAACATAATGTACCTAAAAATCTTAACCCTTGTGTAGAAGCATGCTTCTCACAACCATTAAAATTTATTAGCTACCTAGTTCTACCACTTTTATGAAAATATTACCAAGTCATACGTTAATTCACTTTGATTTATGTGAAAAAATAATTTACAATAACAACAAACCTAACTCACTTTTGTAGGAATCACGGTTGCATTTAGCTTATGCAACAAGCCCTTTTAAACCACCCGATAGCTCGGGAGGATGAGTAGGTCTCGTGAGGGTTATATAGGGAACACACCCACAACGTTCATTTAACTAAGAAAATAAAATAAATAGAAAATAATACAAACTCTACAACAATCATACCTGGTTTATCTCTCATGGTGGTCGAAGTGAACATTTGCCTACTGAGTTTCCAACATACGCTCAGTTGTTGGCATGCCGAATCCACTCTCTTTTTATTTTGCTCGGCATGCATATTTTACAACTTTGGGGTCGATTCTTACTAAACTGGCCAATGTCTTGCAACGCCACCCTTCGAATCCTTATACCCGAACCCGCATCCCCAACTTTGTAGGTTGGAGTGATAAGTATGGGAGAAGGAAGGATATGAACATGGGCTTCTTTCGGATCCGACTCGTCTCGCGGTGTCATGTCTTCTGCTCGGTTCAAACATTCATCTTCTTGCTTCGGAAGATCTATAACCTCTTCCACCACATCACCATCCACCATTGTACCATTAGCCAACATCTCTTGGTCTTGTCTAAGTTGAGCTAGTTCTTCGACGAGTTGACCCACTTTCTTTGCCAAGGCTACATGATCTTTATCTCTCACCTCAAATTCCTTTTTCTGTTCCATCTTAATCTCTTGATTTGAAGTGATGATGGCATTCATGGCATTCATGATTGCATCGAGCTTAGAACTTATTGAATCTTGAGGTTCCACGGATGCCGGTTGAGGATATTCATTATAATAATCATCATACTCCTCCCGGTAACTTGAGAAATTTGGCAATTTGGGTTCATAGTTGTTATAACCCCGCTCTTGCTCATAATGGTAATCCATATCTGAATAGTAATATTCTTGATAAGTTGGTGGTGGTGGTGGTCTAGCGTATGGATAATGTGAGGATGGACCATAGAAATCTTCATAATCCGCCCTCCTATATTCATACAATCCGCTGAGGTAGTCTTCCCGATCCTTGTAGGCTTGAACTTTTTCGTAGAAAACAGAGCAATCCTCTAAATAATGATCTCCGCTTCCGCAACACTCACACGGATCATCATCTACCCAATTCATATTGAAAGATGGTACCTGCAAAACATGAACCTGCACAAACAAGCTCGACCACCCAAAGTAAAATCACAAAAATACAAGAAAGAAAAACTAAACTAAAATTGAACAAGCAATGAAATACTAAGTGCACTAGCTCCCCGGCAGCGGCGCCATTTTGACATGACCGTGTCGTCCCGATCAGTCAAAAACCCAATTAACTAAAACAAGACCTAGGGTTCCTACATGTTTTTGACATGACCGTGTTCGTGTCATAGACAACGAACCGTAATGCATTTCGTTGCCTCGGACATGTAAATCCTAACCTACGATAAGGCATAAGTGCACAAATTCATTTCGCAAAGTCATAACTTTATCATCGTTCGACAATTCACAAATTCAATTCAAATGCACGACAATTATCATAAGTTTCAAATACTAAACAATTTTTCACAAAACCAAATTAAAATACAAATGTATAAACCCTAGAAATCTTACAACATCTACACCGGGGTGAAACCGACGAGACTAGCCGCTCATTGTTGAATGGACGCGATCACAAGCTTGAGATTGTGATGAAGACATGATTCGTACGGTGTTGTGCTTGATCGATGATGATGTATAATAATGTTGGTCCTGCGTTTGAAAGCTGAAAATTAATTGTATACGGCTGCCACTAGTTGTTCGTGGAGGAGTCCCCAATTCGTCATAATGGGCTGCCCAAAAGTTGTTAGTATTTATCATCAATTAAAGGTCCAAAAGTGATAATATATGGCTGCCTAAATCGAGATGTTGCGGCCAAAAAGTAATCTGCCAAAAAGTCCTTCAACTCCTGCCAAAAGTCGATCCACCCACTAAGTCTTTGAAATAGGGTTTTAAAAACCTTAAATCCACCAAACAAAAATAGCTCACGTGCTTCTTGTGTTTGTGTTTCTCAATCCATGTCTTAGGTTTCTTTTTTATTTTTTTACAATCCACTTTCAATAATTAAAAAAAAAAAAAAAAACATACATGTTACCCTTTTTTTTTTCCAACCGTAAGCCCTAAGTCACAATCCGTAAGCCTCAAATCAACATGTCTGTTTCTTTTGTGAAGCCAATATGACAACCGTAAGTCACGGTTACGAAACCGTAAGCCCCATCGTACCAGCCATCCTTCTTTAATTAACTTTCGCGTAATGGCACTTTCACCCCCTGGACTTCTATTCCTCATATTTCTTGCATACCCGAGTGCTTCCGTTGGCCGCCTTTATTGATATCACATGTTCTGCTTCATCGTTAAACTCCGTAACTTCACCAAATTACGTGTTTTACCTGCACACACACAAACACTCGCAAATAACCAATTCCAAACATATAGTTATGTAAATCAAGCTAAACCACGTAGAATAAACACTTAAACGCCCATGTTTCACATTCTACATCACGTGCCCAAGTGTCTGCAGAAAAGACAAAGTTGTAGAAGCTTCTATTTTCCAACACGGGGGCGTGCCCAGCGGACACGGGGCCGTGGTCAACGCCAAGATTCGTGGAATCCAAGCAAATCTTGATAGTACAGATACGCTTCTGCAAACGGGGCCGTGCCCAGCAGACACGGGGGCGTGGTCAACTAATGCAGACAAACTGCAATTATTGAAGAAAGAGAAGATGGGTGGACACGGGGCCGTGCCCAGCGGGCACGGGGCCGTGTCCGGGCTTCTGTGCAGGCTATAAATAGAGGTGCTTGGTTCACTTCAAAGGCATCCCTTGGCAAACCACCTCTCTCACATATCACCCACCCACCACCACCATCACAACCCACATCCACCATTATCATCCATCATCCATCATAGAGTGTGTGTAGTAGTCTCGGGATCCACGATTGATAGTAAGAGTTCTTGACAATCAAAGGCCATGTTTGCCTAAGTCTCTTACATCACTTGGTGAAGATAAGCATTTAGTGTAATACTTTTTATTTTTAATCTTTTCGCACTTTTTATTTGGTTATGTATTAATGACTTTAATAACTAGTTTCTTATGTTGAAGGTGAAACTTCCTTATCATTTATCTGTGGTGTCTTGGCGTTATTTTACTGTCTATATAAAATAAAAGATTTAGACCATTCATATCTCCACGGTCTATATGGAGATATGTTGGCTACCTGGTCGGGGGTTAAGGGAATGGTTTGGTAAGCGTCTTGCCTTGTTCAGTGTATAGATCCTGCAAGGACCTGGGTCAAGCTTAGAAGGACCTCCTTCAATACCCACTGGTATTGGATGGCGGGGGTTCGAATTTCTTGATCCCTAATATGTAAACTACTATTAAAACATTAACCCGACTACTTAGGATTGTATCCCTGCTGACTCAAACTACTTAGCCGAGGGTAACGCCACCTTCAAAAAAGGGGCCTACCACATTACGCATTAATAACTTAATTAATTATTTTTCAATAATCCAACCCTTTAGGATTGTATCCTTGCTAACTCAAACTACTGGGTTGAGGGTAACGTCACCTTCAAAAGAGGGGCCTACTACTATTATTAAGATAATCTCTTAAGAAGTGCAAAAGTGCGGAAATTATCAAAGGTTACACTAAAGGCGAGTCGGATCCAAGTGATTCATCTTATCTATCTGTTTTTATTTTTAATTTTTATTTTCAGTATTTTTAGTCTTTATTTTCAAGTTTAAACCTTTTTTTCTAAAATTTTGATTTGATTAGACGTTGAGGATAAACAGGTACTAAAAGCTCTTGTGTCCTTGGACGACCTCGGTATCTTACCAACACTATACTACGCTCACGATGGGTGCACTTGCCCATATGTGTGTTTAGTGTTAGTAAAATATCGTGTTTTATAAATTTAAAACTTGACTAAAGTGTAAAAAGGGCTTAAAATATACATAAAAACGTATAACTCTACACACGCATCACTCCCTTTCTTGCCAATAGCAGGCATGCTAGATGCAACCATTTTGGCTCCGGGGGAAGCTTTAGACTTTGTCTCCTCACATGGCCTCTTTGAGGCATTCTTCCTGATCAGTTCCACATGACCCAGATCAGCTTCGGTTTCTTCAGCAGGGGTAGATGTGGGGGTCGCGCCGGATGGTGGGTCTTTAGAACCTGCGCTCCCAGAACTGCGTGCGTCGGCCGCCACGCTGCCTTGAGGTTTTCCACCTATAGCATATAATTCTTCAAAGGAGTCAGCTACGTACATGAAGTCGTCTAGGCTACGTTGACGAATACGAGCAGTACCTTTATGAGATGCAGCATCAGAAGCTGCGTCCGTAACCTCTGGCTTCTTGTGAGCCACACCTTTAGCAACAGTCACCTTCTTCTTACTAACCCTCTTGGGTTTCTTCTCTTCATGATCGATCCCCAGGTTGCGCAGGACACCTGCAAACACGTCATGGGGAGGTTTTAGCTCATGTTCTGATGAGGCTACTGACTCCTCGCTGGAAAGATATACAACTTCTTTCCCAGCAGGAGTTATAGCCCTACATGGACTAGGATTTGAAATGTGTGCACCTTCAGTCATAACTGGGGGAGTAGCAAACAACTCAACCCTCACATACATAAAGTTTGGTGGGATCTGCTCTGACCAATACTCTTCACCCCCGCGCAGGGGCTTCATGCCCATCACACCAGCATGGGCCGGGAACGCGCGATGGTAAAGCGCAACCTCTGCATTAAAAAACAAGGAATTAGCATCAGAAGAGATCATCTTCAGAAACTTCTTAAAAAGGAAGTAATAAAACAAAGGGATTTACCTTGCCTCTCAATCAGTAGAACAGACACATTTGTGCTATCTTGCGGCCATCTATCGCTCATACCTGCCGCGACCAACACCTGCTCACCAAACTCTTGGTTTGGCAATGCCATCAACTTCTCATACCATGCCGCGTCACGCGGGATCTTGAGGTCTTCTTTTGGAATCCTCCCCATGTCCCGAAATTGCATAACTATAGGGATCACCTCCGCGCGAATGTAAAAGAACTTCATTTTCCAGTCGTGAGAGCTCTCAGGAGAATTTAACAAAAAATCTTCTTCGCAGCATGAAGAGCAAAAGAAAAGAATCCCAGATTTCTCTGCAACTAGTAAAAAGCCTAAACCCCTCGACGATGGGTTGTTCTCCTTGGGACCGGCACACAAACTCAAAATGTCGAATACAGACCATGCCCATAGGGCTTAGCTGAGAAATATGGAAGCCATAATATTGCAAAATATCACCCAAGACGTGGATGGCTGGTAATCGGAAGTTGCCTTCTCCGAAGAAGTCAGCAAACAGTGTGATGTATCCCAGAGGCGCATCGACGGTCGTCTGCCCTTGAGCAGGATACCAGGCATCCCACTCATCGGCGAATTAGTGGCGTCGGGCCACCAGTTCAAACAACCCTTGATCCCATTCCAATGGTGGCAGACCACCACCGGCTTCTTCCATCTTCACTACGTCGTCGGTCGTCGACATGATAAAAGTGGAATCAAGAACTCGAAGAAGGTTTGAAGTAAATATACAGAATCCCTAAGAACAGGTTGAAGATTGGCAGAAAAATCTTGAAGGTATAAAGATCTACAGAAATCTCTTGAAGGTTTGAAGATTTGCAGAAAATTCTTGAAGATTTGAATATTGGAGGTGAGAAAGAGAAGAGATTCGATGAAAAAAGTGTCTCATGATCTTTATTTTTTGACTATTTATATGCATCGCATTTAATGCGATGGGTAACTATGCCGAAACAGCCACAACGCGTGACCAACCAGGGATTGACACGTCAGGCGGGAAACACGGAGTGACGGTTACCGCGCGCGCGTGTGCCTCACTCTCCTGACACCAGACGAAATGGCGCACCTGACACAGTGACAGCATGATCGTCACTGTGTCAGCGGTCAACTCAACCGTCGCTTTCACCAACCTCTCAGACTTTGCTTTTTCAAATTTTAAGAATTTTCCCACGCAAAGCAACAAGTTACTTTAGCAACATTAGATAGATGCGCCACGTGAATTGCAACACACTACACGCGCACCAGCTTTTCCAGCTTAGAAGATTTTTTTCCTAAGTACCGGAGCAAGCGCACACTTATTTTTCTTAATTTTTCTAGTCTAGAGCTCCAACCACTTGCCTCGCGTATGGAAGTCACACTGGATCGGGGGGACTTGAAGGGGTATGGTCCCAAAAACTGAGTTGGCTAATCAGGTCGCACGCGGGACCATACTCATAGTAGAACAATTTGGTAGCTTTCCCGACCTCGCTCCGGCTAATCTGGTGTACTCCAGGTCGCGCGCAAGGTCAAGGTCAACACAGGGTCAGATTTGACACTTAGCTCCTTGGATAAAAACCCTGTCTTCCTGGACCTTGCGTCGCCTACACGGGATATCCCCGGAGGTCGCGCGGAGGTAGGAAGCGCAAATAAACCTAAGACAAGTACCAAAGGTACAAGTGGCAGAGCAGTGGACCAATGAGCATCCAACAGGCTGTATCCGATCGGGCCGCATGATGGACAATCGTACAGGAGACAAGAAGGTACACAAGGACGCACATGTGGCACCAATCAGCGTGCGCCGACCACTGCTCCACGATCTTCACTTAGCTGCTAATGACAGTCCAGACAACAAGGGTGACTGTCAGGACACATGGATCCATTCAGCGTGCGCCAGCTATCCTCTCGCCTAGAAGCACCAACGGTCGTGGCAGAGGAGACATAATGGATATTCCTTATTTTCGACTACAGGCCCAAAGCCCATCAGCCCATCTCCTTCACAAACCACCCTGGCTATAAATAGTGAACTTCACTTCCAGGTTTAGGCACCGCTCTCTTAATCTCTCACTTTATACACACACTATTTGTAACACCCCGAAAACAGGTTTGGTAATCAAACTCTGTTCATACTGAAAGATGGGTGAAATACCATTAGTGGTAAATTTAACCCGGTGAATATTAGGACTTAAATAAATAATCCTAATATTAACTAAAACGTGAATAAAAGCTTCTAATGAAATGAAATTTATAAGAGGCCGAGTAACGGGATTTAAAATAAACTTAGTCATAGATTCCCCAAGCCCACTAATTTAACTAGGAATGTTTAACCTAGTTAATAAGTGAGGAATATTGTTAGAAATAAGTAGGTTATGGCCTACTTAATAACGAACCAAACACGAGGGGTTAAAATGGGATAACTTAACAAAGTTATTTAATAAAAGAAAATCAAAACAAAACACACACTTGAAATGTGTGTTCTGGATCGACATCAGGGAGCTCCCATGGAGCAAAACCCTAGTTTCATCAAAACTACCAAATTGAAGGTCAATCCAAAACCCAAATCGATGCATGAACGCGTAGAAACGATCACCAAGTCATGGGGATCACAAGGTATGTCACAAAACCTAGATTGGTTGAAGTTGAAATTCGAGACAAGTAGGTTACTTGCAAATAAATTGATGGATTATGATCCAAGGATGAAATTAGGAATGATTTTATGTCTAGGAGTAAACCCTAGTCATTTACTTGTTGAATTGAGGTTCACAATTGTGAATTTCATGATTATCCATTTATGTGTTAAATGGGTTTTGTAGAAGTAAGATGAACCCTAGAATTATGACTATTAAAATGGTGTTAACTGATTTCCATGAGATGAATCTGAGAATAGTATGCATGTTAGACATAATAGAATTGAAATTATGTTTATGTTTAGTAGAAATAACTAGTTATGAACTAGTTGTAAAATGTGTACAAATTTATGCACATTAGGTGTTTGTTAAAATGCTTAAATGAGAACTAAAGTGTTGAAATTAGAGTGAAAATGTGTATTTGAATGATATGACAATTACGCGTAATATGGAGTGATAAGGGTTCTAAATATTATGTTGATTTAGACTTAATGTTGTAACCCATGTGATCAAGAAGTAGTTAACTTTAGATAAGCTAAGTTAACTAATCATGAAGTCGAATAATAGCTTCGGCATAGAAAATAAGTGAGGTGGAATAGTCGTGATTTTTATGACTAATTTAACCGCCTTGTAAATGATTGAAAATAGTTTGACGCCTAACGAGCTAGGTGGAGGCTTGGGAAAGGAAGCGGGTCAAACAAATCAAGAATGGAGGAAAAGCGTAATTCGGATGCAAGGTAAGTATATCTTACACTAGTCATATATTTTAGAATATTCATCGTCGTATTAATTACGAAAAAGACTAATACCTAATTGAGATATGGTGTTCTGGCGTGTAGTCGTACGGAACAAGATAATCAAATATGATAAGAAAACATAGTGATGGCTAAAAATGAGTTAAATCGGTAATTCGATCATATTATGACGAATGAAACATGTACTTTTAATGGCTACCATATAAGGTAAATCATAATAACCAATAAGGGCAAAATGAATTTATAAGTAAAATGACCACACGGTGTAAACCGGAGCGAGTCATATATACGAGGTGGTAATAAATGTCATCTCGCTAGTATAATCGGTCATTTAGACCAAACTGGTCAAAAGGTGAAATTATCACCCTTGACTATATCGACTAATGGGTTGTCGAGTTGTATGATTTTAGGAAATAAATAGCACATGGATGTTTACATCGCTATTACTTAGCAGCCTCTAAAGCAAGGTATTGAAACGGGTCAATATATTGACCCGAGCCAGGTATGTATAATGATACAACTCATCATGTAGAATTTGGAGTTCTATAACAGTTAGACAAGGTTAAAATAAGATATTCGGTTATCTTTTAGGTAAAGCGAATAAATTGAGTTATGATTATGGTGTTTTAGAAACATATTGGTTTCTAAACAAGAATATGGTTAAAAGGTCGGATTTTGGGTTCAAACAAGTACTAAAAGTCCTTCGTCGTAAAAGAATGACTAAAATTGACTAAAACGCCCTTGTAAGCGAAATTAAGCAAACAAACCATAAAGGTTGTTTGGAAATAAGTGATAGGATGAAATAAATACTTTGAATAAGTATGAAAAGCGAAAGTTGTAAAATATTGGTCAAATGACTCTATAAAGAGTCTTTGCCGTAAAATAATAATTTGAAGGGTAAAATTTGGAATATATAAATCACCACATTGAATCCACCACAAATATAGTTGTGGTGGGAGGTCATTTGATAAGAAATGTGGACATATGTATTTAAAAACGAATGAAAGCGATTGGTGCTTAAAATATTCTTAAATACCCTTAACGGGTCAAAATAAGCATATGAGTGAAAATGGGTTTAAGAAGGTATATGAACCTGTAATTGGAACCTAATATGTTAAACATCATTGAATTTAATAGGTTTATGAGAAATAAGGGTCAAACAAACTTTGGTAAAATTTGTTTGATAAAAATCGAACGGGTCAAAATTTGGTAAAAAGGGTAATAAGTCGAAGACTTAAAAGTTTGAAATTTTGTTAAACCGGATGTTGGATTTTAACTCCATAAGGTGGAGAATCATATTACAATTACGTAGGAAGAAACGGTAGGTCAAACGGACAAGCGGATTGAAAGATACGAAAGTTTTCGTGTTAAAAATGGCAAAAATGGAAAGGACTGATACAGGGACCACCGTAACTTACGGTGCCCACCGTAAGTTACGATGGGGCTGATATTATTACGGTAGTTACCTACTGAGTTACGGTGGAAGATTTAACATTCAGGGGCTACCGTAAATTACGGTAGCCACCGTAATTTTCGGTAGACCCTGAAATAAAATATATTTTAATCAGTTTCGCTTCCCGGACTCGTTTAGACACGTTTTAAAACCCATATGACTAAAGCATTTCATGTTTATGAAATGTAGGTACTTTTGGATGCCGGAAGACGATCAAGCTCAACGAAGAACCGAACACGATAAAGATACATGCTTCCGCACTTTGCCTCATCGTAAATTTTAAACGACGAATTCGATTACGTTATGTTGATTAACTTATGATTTGTAAAAATTTTAATAAACCTGTATTTTTATAGTATGTGTAGTCTTAACTACACATCTAATTGTGGTATTTATATGTAAAACCGTTAATTAGTAATTGGGGTCTTACAAGTTGGTATCAGAGCCTTGGTTTAAGAGATTCAAGTATGGCTGGGAAAACCATGCTTGGACTTAAACCTTATGCTCTTGAAAAAGATTGGTGTTCGGTTCGAGGCTTGATCGCAAATCCGGTAAGTGCATGTATGTTAATGGTTTAGCGTATTAAAGTGTTGTAAACAACACATAGGGTTATCGTGTAATACATGTTACCCCAATTAAATGATAGATATAGCTAACAAAATTATGTGCATTGACATATATAGTAGAAAAGCCTTGTATTATGATGCGGGCATTTAGTAAAGTTGACATTACTAACTTTTGTGAATGTCTTAATTGAAGGACACTTGCATTTAAGGATGACAAAGGTTAAACAAATTACGGATATGATAGAAGAACGGTCTGAAGTATGACAAGAGGAGCATGCTCACCAAGGACTAAATCGCGTAACGACCGCGAACAAGGTTAATGGCAAGAAACGCCTGTCGGGGCAAGCATTACCAGGTGCGTGCTTTTAAATATAATCGCACAAATAACAATATGCAACAAACATGTAGAGAATGATTGTTGCATATGTAAATTAGAAACTTGGGAAACCTGAATAGAATACCTATCCAGGATACTATTTCCAAGAAAACTAAATAGAGGTGTTACTTACATAGGGCGTGATGTGAAAACTATAAAAAGGTCATGTGTGTCATGTGTTAATCGCTTACTCTGGCCAAGTAAGTAGTGGCATATGATACCATGAACTTCTTATGACGGACACATCTACATCCGATGTAGTAAGGACGTGATGAATGGGACGAATCGAAAAGGTACCCAAAACGGATCAAACAAGTAAAATATTTGATAATAAACGTAAACGCAAGCCTGAAGACGGAAGCGTATTACGTTAGTATAATGAGCCCAAGGGAAGGGACAATAATCAAGTAAATGAAAATACAAACCGACCACTAAGAATGCTAAGGCATAGAGGATAAAGTTGACCATCAAAAGTGGTGAAACTCACACGAACAAGTTAAACAGGTTAGATAAAACGTAATATTGGAAAGGATAATGAGCCCGGTAATGGGACGAGATTGAATACAAATATAGGCGCAAACCGAATAAAGGAAAGCGCGAGATATTAATGCACCCATGTAATGGGTCGGAATTAATTATGAAATGATTGCAGTCACGAATCACAGTCAGAGTGAACGAAATTTTGATGCGAAAACAAATGATTTTCGAACATAAAAAGGACGATGTACGGGATCATTATAACCTTCGGGTTATAAACAGTGTAAAGGTCTACGGGACTAAACTAACCCACGGGTCCTGAATAAAAAGGAAAAGGATCATAAAGGCAACGCCCTAAAGAGGTGAAAGCCTAAAGAAATAGCCTACGGGGCTGAGTGAAAGAATCTACGGGTTACTTAGACAAGCGAGGGAACCCGTAGAGAATTCCCGCATAAAATTAAGACTGTAAAAGAATAAATTATGGACTATCAATATCCTGGTACGGATAATTGACGAAAGATAAAGAGAAGATCCTAAATTAAAACTTCGGTTTTAGTAAGAAATAACGTTTTTACAAATATAAATTCTGATAGGAATTTAAATAGTAAGCATGAAAGATACAAGTCTTGACACTGATAGGCGCAAGACGATATATTCGAAAAGTGATATTTTCGAAAATGAAAGGTTGATATAAATTAAACATGATGTGACACGATCACGGTCAAGAAATGCAATGTGAAGTAGAATCACATTATAACCTAGCGAGAGGTAAAAAATAACTGGACTAATAAGTCTAGTTAGTGAGACCGGTTAAGGTCATTTAAATAAATTTGGTTGCTTGTAAGCGGTGGATTTGGTGTAACTGAACCGAATAAATGAATTTGAAAACAAAAGAAATAGTTGCTAAAAGTGAAAGATTTCACTAAAAACCTTTAAACGGATCAAAGTAACGGATTCATAAAGAGTTCGATAATATATAAAAGCGATGGATATCGCTAAGTTAACTAAACTAGTAGAGATAACGAAATTACGTTATTTCAAGTTGCATTATGTCGTATGAGGTACGTAGATGTTTTGTAACCAAAAAAATATGACCATATTTTTCTGGTAATACTAACAATTGGTTAAAGTATGAGTAATGCTTAAAAGATTACTCAGGTCAAATGCATTGAGTTTAAAACTCGATGAACTATGTAAGAAAGGTTTCGAGGACGAAACCTCTTTAAGGGGGGTAGACTTGTAACACCCCGAAAACGGGTTTGGTAATCAAACTCCGTTAATACTGAAAGACGGGTGAAATACCGTTAGTGGTAAATTTAACCCGGTGAATATTAGGACTTAAATAAATAATCCTAATATTAACTAAAACGTGAATAAAAGCTTCTAATGAAATGAAATTTATAAGAGGCCGAGTAACGGGATTTAAAATAAACTTAGTCATAGATTCCCCGAGCCCACTAATTTAACTAGGAATGTTTAACCTAGTTAATAAGTGGGGAATATTGTTAGAAATAAGTATGTTGTGGCCTACTTAATAACGAACCAAACACGAGGGGTTAAAATGGGATAACTTAACAAAGTTATTTAATAAAAGAAAATCAAAACAAAACACACACTTGAAGTGTGTGTTCTGGATCGACATCAGGGAGCTCCCATGGAGCAAAACCCTAGTTTCATCAAAACTACCAAATTGAAGGTCAATCCAAGACCCAAATCGATGCATGAACTCGTAGAAACGATCACCAAGTCATGGGGATCACAAGGTATGTCACAAAACCTAGATTGGTTGAAGTTGAAATTCGAGACAAGTAGGTTACTTGCAAATAAATTGATGGATTATGATCCAAGGATGAAATTAGGAATGATTTTATGTCTAAGAGTAAACCCTAGTCATTTACTTGTTGAATTGAGGTTCACAATTGTGAATTTCATGATTATCCATTTATGTGTTAAATGGGTTTTGTAGAAGTAAGATGAACCCTAGAATTATGACTATTAAAATGGTGTTAACTGATTTCCATGAGATGAATCTGAGAATAGTATGCATGTTAGACATAATAGAATTGAAATTATGTTTATGTTTACTAGAAATAACTAGTTATGAACTAGTTGTAAAATGTGTAAAAATTTATGCACATTAGGTGTTTGTTAAAATGCCTAAATGAGAACTAAAGTGTTGAAATTAGAGTGAAAATGTGTATTTGAATGATATGACAATTACGCGTAATATGGAGTGATAAGGGTTCTAAATATTATGTTGATTTAGACTTAATGTTGTAACCCATGTGATCAAGAAGTAGTTAACTTTAGATAAGCTAAGTTAACTAATCATGAAGTCGAATAGTAGCTTCGGCATAGAAAATAAGTAAGGTGGAATAGTCGTGATTTTTATGACTAATTTAACCGCCTTGTAAATGATTGAAAATAGTTTGACGCCTAACGAGCTAGGTGGAGGCTTGGGAAAGGAAGCGGGTCAAACAAATCAAGAATGGAGGAAAAGCGTAATTCGGATGCAAGGTAGGTATATCTTACACTAGTCATATATTTTAGAATATTCATCGTCGTATTAATTACGAAAAAGAGAAATACCTAATTGAGATATGGTGTTCCGGCGTGTAGTCGTACGGAACAAGATAATCAAATATGATAAGAAAACATAGTGATGGCTAAAAATGAGTTAAATCGGTAATTCGATCAAATTATGACGAATGAAACATGTACTTTTAATGGCTACCATATAAGGTAAGTCATAATAACCAATAAGGGCAAAATGAATTTATAAGTAAAATGACCGCACGGTGTAAACCGGAGCGAGTCATATATACGAGGTGGTAATAAATGTCATCTCGCTAGTATAATCGGTCATTTAGACCAAACTGGTCAAAAGGTGAAATTATCACCCTTGACTATATCGACTAATGGGTTGTCGAGTTGTATGATTTTAGGAAATAAATAGCACATGGATGTTTACATCGCTATTACTTAGCAGCCTCTAAAGCAAGGTATTGAAACGGGTCAATATATTGACCCGAGCCAGGTATGTATAATGATACAACTCATCATGTAGAATTTGGAGTTCTATAACAGTTAGACAAGGTTAAAATAAGATATTCGGTTATCTTTTAGGTAAAGCGAATAAATTGAGTTATGATTATGGTGTTTTAGAAACATATTGGCTTCTAAAAAACAATATGGTTAAAAGGTCGGATTTTGGGTTCAAACAAGTACTAAAAGTCCTTTGTCGTAAAAGAATGACTAAAATTGACTAAAACGCCCTTGTAAGCGAAACTAAGCAAACGAACCATAAAGGTTGTTTGGAAATAAGTGATAGGATGAAATAAATACTTTGAATAAGTATGAAAAGCGAAAGTTGTAAAATATTGGTCAAATGACTCTATAAAGAGTCTTTGCCGTAAAATAATAATTTGAAGGGTAAAATTTGGAATATATAAATCACCACATTGAATCCACCACAAATATAGTTGTGGTGGGAGGTCATTTGATAAGAAATGTGGACATATGTATTTAGAAACGAATGAAAGCGATTGATGCTTAAAATATTCTTAAATACCCTTAACGGGTCAAAATAAGCATATGAGTGAAAATGGGTTTAAGAAGGTATATGAACTTGTAATTGGAACCTAATATGTTAAACATCATTGAATTTAATAGGTTTATGAGAAATAAGGGTCAAACAAACTTGTTTGTTTGATAAAAATTGAACGGGTCAAAAATTAGTAAAAAGGGTAATAAGCCGAAGACTTTAAAGTCTGAAATTTAGTTAAACTGAATGTTGGATTTTAACTCCATAAGGTGGAGAATCATATTACAATTACGTAGGAAGAAACGGTAGGTCAAACGGACAAGTGGATTGAAAGATACGAAAGTTTTCGTGTCAAAAACGACAAAAATGGAAAGGACTGATACAGGGACCACCGTAACTTACGGTGCCCATCGTTAGTTACGGTTGGGCTGATATCATTACAGTAGTTACCTACTGAGTTATGGTGGAAGATTTAACATTCAGGGGCTACCGTAAATTACGGTAGCCACCGTAATTTACGGTAGACCCTGAAATAAAATATATTTTAATCAGTTTCGCTTCCCGGACTCGTTTAGACACGTTTTAAACCCCATATGACTAAAGCATTTCATGTTTATGAAATGTAGGTACTTTTGGATGCCGGAAGACGATCAAGCTCAACGAAGAACCGAACACGATAAAGATACATGCTTCCGCACTTTGCCTCGTCGTAAATTTTAAACGACGAATTCGATTACGTTATGTTGATTAACTTATGATTTGAAAAAAATTTAATAAACCTGTATTTTTATAGTATGTGTAGTCTTAACTACACATCTAATTGTGGTATTTATATGTAAAACCGTTAATTAGTAATTGGGGTCTTACACTATTATCCTCAAAACATATACTTATTCTCTCACCGGAGGGTGGTTACAAGGAGAACCCCTTATTCTCCTCCTTGTAACGAGCTTAACAGTGTGTTTAGTGTTTTGAAGTATCATTACGGTAGCTTAGACGAGACAAAGAAGATTAACCTTAATTGGTCAAGGCACATACCACAAACTAATCGCTAGATTAGTTTGGTGTTTCTTCTGTATACGACACCTTTAGATTGTTATTCAAACTTGAATTTATATATGTATAGTTGTTAAATAATACTTCATTGGTAAAGTCGTTTATAATTCAGTAATCTACAAAATGATATACGAATAAAACTACCAACAAGATTTAAACACCGTAGAGCCCTACCAAAAACCCAACTTTGGTTTTGTGAAGCTTGTTATAATCCCTGATCTAATCGTATGGTGTTTGTCCTAACAAGTAATCTGATTTTAAATCTTTACAAATACATTATTAGGTGATATTTAAGGGTAAAAAATCATTATTATAAAACATGGGAATAATTATGGTACAAACCACATTTATCTTAAAAACCGCGAGAGTAGATGCTAACACTTAAAAAACTTAAACTAACACATACTAAAACTACACAAAAATGAAAGTAGCACTTTTAAGACCATAAGTAATGGGCATTATAGGGGCGTGAAGTGGTTTGATAATGCCCCCAACACCACCCATGTGGGCTTTATATGGGCATGAAGAGGAATGGGCATTTCTAGTATAATGTCAAATGAGAATAACAAAATTGGAAGGTAATGATAGAATGGGGGCATTAATGGGGGTTAACCATTACACATTTTTATAAGGGGCGTGATAATGTTGATATGGCAGGAAATGCCCCTTAGGGGGCATTAACCATTACATATGGCCTAAATTATATTAGTGCATGTAAATTAAACAAGATAATTGATTGAGTATATTACTTTTTGAGTCTCTGTGTTTTCGTGGTTTTAACCATTTGACTCCAAAATCAAAAAGTTTAACGCTCTGAGTACCCAAATTCTCATTTTGTAACATTTTGAGTCCAAATTTTTTACACCGTTAGAAATATTATGTTAACAGTTGTCAAATGACCAAATTACCCCTGCTGTTAAAAGAGAAAAAAACTAATTTAAATAAACTCATCACCACCCTTCTATTTGTTGTCTCTCTCTCTCTCTCTCTTTCTCTCTCTCATACTCTTTTTGTCTACTATCTCTCTCTCTCATCTCTCTCTCTAAGGGTGGTAGGGGTGCAGGCGAGGAGTGTGGTGTTTCAGTGGGTTCCCCACGCGGGCACACCACCACCACCCCTTTTTAAGTGGGGTTATTGAGTGGGATTCGGGGAGTAGTCACCGATGTGGGGAAGAGGAGAGAGAGGGTTAATAGTGGGCACACCACCGATATGGCATGAGGTGATTGACTAGTTGAAAGAGTTTACCACTCACCAGAGCATCCCTTCCACCCAAAACATTCATCCATCCCGTCACCACTCAAGTTGCTAGAACAACATCCAAACACCAACAAACTACCATGTGTCACCACTACCCAGCGGACAGGGGTCCTATGTACTGCCAACAGCCACCTCTGCTACCATATCTTACCACCATAACCACCATACTTCTAATCGGAACTCTAACACGCCATATCACTTTCACTACTGCGAAACACCACATTTTTCGATCAGTGGCCAAAATAGGAATAGGCAACAGGAATAATGGAGTTGTGATGGTGGAATTTTAGCAAATCGCCGGAAATTCACACATGCACTTGAGCTCGAGTTAGCCGGATTTTCTATCGAAACCCTAAGTTGGTTAGTCGTCGTCATCGTCAGAGCCAAAGCCCAACAACCACCGGCGAGTTACCTAGCTCGGAACCCTAACTCGAGTTACCGTCATTGGAGGTTGTTATGTCGACGGCGAGTAGGCCGCCAGTGAGTCATGGCTGAAGTTTTTCGGTAGATATGGTGTTTTTTAATGAGTTACGGTTAGGGTTTGGAGAGGGGGTGGGGTCGTTTGATTGGGATTATGTTTTGATATGGTGGATAATTCAAAGAAAGTACTTGCACCGGAGAAGTTGGCTGATATTGGTGGAAGTGGGGAGGGTGGTGATAGTGGTGGAGGTGCGGTGGGGATGGTGGTGGTGCGGTGGTAGGAATGATGGTAGTAGTGGTGGTGGAGGGTAGTGATGATAGGATGTCTAGATGAGAGAGAAAGAGAGAGAGAGGGTAAGTGCGGGTGTGAAATTTTTGTGTGTGTATATTATTCTAATATATTTTATATATAATTATTTTTATATAATATAATAGAGTAAACTGCAATTTTACCCCCTGAGGTTAGGGGTCATTGGCATGTCTACCCCCCTAAGGAAATAATTGCAATTTTACCCCCACTGTTCACTGTTATGTCGCAACCTTACCCCCCGGCCTCAAATTTATTGACTAATGTGTTGACTATAACTTGAAATGACTATAATGCCCTTTCATATTACCCCCTGTGTTTTGTACTACTCTGTAACATTACCCCCTGCCACCACTCCCACCGCCATTCACCACCACAACCACCACTGCCACCACCCTCAACCACCTCCAACCACCCATAAAATAATTTGGAATTCACCACCTCTGTTTTATCTGTTTACAAACAAACAGAAAGCTTCCTCTTTCCATTTATCTATTCTTTAATTAATCTTTACTTTCCTATCAACTTACTTGGATACAATATCCTAAACGTCCTATAATGAAATGTGTTTGCTTTAACTTCCACATTTTTACCACTTTTAAACCACCCCAAAAACAGAAAACCGAGCATCCTCTGTTTTATATTTTTGCCAGTTACTTCCTTTTCATGCTCTGTTTTTTATAAAAACAAAAAAACAAAAAACAGAGCAAATGGAGAAGCTTTTCACAATGGGATTTATTACGGAATTTTTTGTAGGTGCACAGTATGACATTTGAAGATGATGTTGAGCTGGGTAACTCTGTTTACCATCTTGGTCTTGTTCAAGTTCCAATGTTTAATGTATCCACTAGACTGTCCTCTGAGGCCACAACCGTCGTTACAACGCCACCGCCACCGGAATGAAGAAGGAGGTGGGAGATGGTAAATCGGAGGTCAATGGTGGTGGGTATACGGTTTGAGGTTCAACTTACATACCTGAACATTATCAGCAGCAACTACAGTCTTCACGGTTTGAGCTTCAAGTAGCTTGACAGTTGAACTATGATTAACAGCATCAATTTCCTTACTTGCATCTTGAGTTAAGATCTGCTGTTCTTTATTCACAGCCATTTTCAAATTCAATGCTACTGTTTCTGTTTCTTCAATTTAGGATTTCGCCTTTTCTTCAATGAGCACCATGATTTACATCACAAACCCTTAATTTATCACAACTTACATGATTATTGGATTCAATGGGCATGCCAGAGGTGAAAGATACAGAATGCTGGAGGTGGGAGATGGTAAATCGGAGGTCAATGGTGGTTGTGTTTCGACGTGGAGATTACGGCAGTGGTGGTTGTGGTGGTGAATGGCGGTGGCAGTGGTGGTTGTGGTGGTCAATGGCGGTGGCAGTGGTGGCAGGGGGTAATATCATAGAGTGAACAAAACACAGGGGGTAATATGAATGGGCATTATAGTCATTTCAAGTTATAGTCAACAGATTAGTCAACAAATTTGAGGCCGGGGGGTAAGGTTACGACATAACAGTGAACAGTGGGGGGTAAAATTGCAATTATTTCCTTAGGGGGGGTAGACATGCCAATGACCCCTAACCTCAGGGGGTAAAATTGCAGTTTACTCAATATAATATTAAGACCTTTATACATTAAAGACTTGTTCGTTATACTCTTGTGCATTAAAGAGTTGTACTTTATGTGTAAATGGCTAAAATGTACATGTAATTAACAAGCATGGTGGATGGTGTTAGTAAATTGGACTCAAAAGGTTACAAAACGAGCATTTAGGTACTCAGGGCGTTGAACTTTTTGATTTTGGACTATAGTGGTTCAAACCACTAAAACAGGGACTCAAAAAGTAATTTACTCTAACTGATTTAAGTGGGGCTGTAATTGAACCAGACGAACATGAACAAGGCTATGTTCGTGTTCGTTCGTTAAAGAAATTAACATGTTCGCAAACTGTTCATGAACGCATACCAAACGTAAGTTTATTTTGTGTTTGTTCGTTAAGGAAATTCAGTTGTTCGCCAACAATTCGTGAACACTAGTCTCGAACACAAACGAACGCAGAAAAATAAAAACGAACGTAAACGAACATTTAACTTGAAAAAAAACATTGTTAACCTTAAACATTGGACATAAGTAGTTAAATACAACCATCAAATGATAAATCAAAACACAAGAAGTCTACTACAACAACCAAACGATGAATCAAATTTAACTAACGTAGACATAATTATTCAGAGTTTAACTAACTTGGATATAATGTCTTGAATGTCCAAATTTTAGCTAACTTACAAAAAGAAAAACAAGGTTTCAAGTTTTCAAGATAAAAGGTTTATTATTTATTATATTTTTAATGTAAACAAACGAACATGAACGAACGTAACCGAACATACTATTGAATGTTTACGAACGCAGTCGAACAAATGAGACCTTTGTTCGTGTTCGTTCGCCAAGCTAACCGGACGAATTTCTTTGTACGTGTTCGTTCATTAAGCTAATCAAACGAACTTCCTGCCGAACGGTTCACGAACTGTTCACTGAACGTTCAGTTCGTTTACAACCCTAGATTTAAACACATACATACGTGAATTTTATCAGCACTTTTCTTTGTGGAGAATTATATCAGCGCATTAAAAACAAAATGAGAATCCAAAAAAGAACGAATTGCTCGTTAGCATAGTTATAGGGAATTCAATATAATTAATATAATTTAGGTTACTATTTTTTCACATTCTTTAAATAGGGAATTCAAAATAGTTAATATTATTTAGGTTATTATTTTACATATTCTTTAAAATTAATTGGATACCACATGACACTTTTTAACTAGTTTTTATTAGACAAAATGTAATCTGTATTTGATCTAAATATATAAGAGCTTAAAAAAAACATGTTACAAGTGTGTCAAACTGTTTAGATAAAATCCATAGTTTTTTTATTTAAATAAGAATAAATTTTCGTTTTCGTCCCCGAGGTTTGTCTATTTTAACTATTTCAGTCCAAAAAAATAATTTATAACGAATACAGCCCTGAGGTGTGCATTTCTTAACGCTTTTCATCCAAATAGCTGACTTGGTTTGTTTTTTCTACAGTAAACTGCCAAAATAGTCCCTAAGGTTTGGTCACTTTTGTCACTTTACTCCAAAACTCAAATCTTTGAATCTGGGTCCTTGTGGTTTTAATTTTGTTGCCAATTTCATCTAAAATCAAAATCTGATCAGATTTTTCGGTTAACATCCGACTTTATGGCCTTTTTCATCCCGTTTAATGAAGGGCAAAATGGTTATATTTTTTAATTTGTTATAATAAAATGTTAAAATATCATTTTGCCTTTCATTAAAAGGGAGAGAAAAGACAAAGAAGCTAGATGTTGACTAAAAAATCTAACCAGATTTTGATGGATGAAAATGGTAATAAAATTGAAATCACAGGGACCCAGATTCAAAAGGTTTGAGTTTTGGACTAAAGTGGCAAAAGTGACCAAACCTCGGGGACCATTTTAGTAGTTTACTCTTTCTTCTATTAAGTCTTGATTAATTGACCAGAATACCCTTACGGACCGAAATAGAAGTTAATTCTTATATATAAAAATGTTATATATATTTGAAATTATATATATATATATATCTAATTTATTTTTTAACTAGCAGATTGACCCGCGCGCGTTGCGCCGCGGCCAACGAAATTGACACGCTGGTGATCAGATTCACATTTACATTGTCTTAAAGATGTTTTTGTTGGTTAAGTTTGTATTACTATCTTATACAAATAAGTAATTCACCAAATAAGCTCAATACAATTACTGGTATCATAATTACTACGTTACATGACTTGTATCCATATTAATAACCTATCGTATTAAGCTCCCCGCGTTGCGGCAGGGGCGTAAAACCGTGACAAATAGCACCAATACTACGCTGTAGCCAACGACCACCAACATTAAAGTTGTGGCGTCTTAACGTGGAAAAATTAGACCGACATATAAAACATAGAAAATAATAACTAACTCGATTTAGGACTCGCGCGTTGTGATAAACTCATTAAACGGGAAAAAATAGACGACGTAAACACGCTGAACCACACACGTACGTTGCCCCATGTTAACTCGAAAAATTTAGAAAGAAGCGTATAACAAAACGTAAAATCGTTGAACCACACACACATTGTGCCGTGTTAAGTCGCAAATTTTAGATCTAAACGTAAAACGAAAAATTTTGCAAAATATGAAAAACATAGGGGATCAAAGTTGAAAGTAAAAAGATTGTGAGGTTAAATTGAAAAAACTAAAAATTTTTGGGTTAAAACTACAAAATCAAGTAGTTTGGGGTTTAAAGTGAAACATCATTTTTTTAAAACCCCTAAAACATGGGGCACAACACCCCAATGCCTCAACTTGTTGTAAATTTATATTATGTAAATGTTCAAAATTTTTAGGTTGTTACAAAGTTTAAATAATCTAACCTCCAAAGAGATGTACAAAGAAAAGACACACACATCGAGATTATATATATACACGTACATTAATAAATAACATACTATATATGGCCCAAAACAATCTCGATCCAATGTATAAAAATGTTATAAAAGGTTTGATGAGTTCATGATCAAACATTGTATTCAAAGGAGTAGTTATGATAGTTGTGTCTTCAATTTTTGTAAGAGCTCATTAATCATTTGGGTACGATACGACTTAGAATACAACACATTAACACAAACACCATAAAACGCATAATCACATATTGTTTTACATTGAAAAAATAAACCATAGCAATACCATACTCAAATTATATATTTTATAAGTTGTGTAATTTTTATCCGTAATTGTTTTTTACGAGTGCGTAATTATTGTGTGTCGTTATTTATTATTATGCGTAATTATATATATAAGTTGCTTAATTATTTTACCTTAACGGTGATATTTTTTAAACACACACACATATATATATACGCATATATACACATAATATTTTTTAGAGGTTTTATTATTTAAACTTTGTAACACCCCAAAAATTTTAAAAACAATAAATTAGATTTATATATACGTGTATATATATATATATATGTATATATATATATAATATTTTTATATATAAGAATTTTAAACATTAAATGTTAAACAATTTAAAATATGAATATATCTTTTAAAATATATCGTACAATAGGCCTTAACGTACGACACGTACGCGAGGCAAGTTCGCATGTTATAAACCCGTAAAATAATATTGCATATTATAAAAACGAAAGTTCGCACGTAAAAAAAACAATATCGCATATTGTAAAATAGAATATCGCATGTTTACATGAAAAAAAATATTTGCATGTTTGTATGGAAACCCAACAATTTCGCATGTTATTATGAAAAAAAACCCAATTCGCATGCTAGTTACAAGTATTCGCATGTTGATAATGGCTCGCATACGTGTCGTACGTCAAAGTATTTTGTACATTAACCGGCCATATATATATATATATATATATATATAAACATTAATCAATTTTAAATATATATATAATATTTTTATATATAAGAATTAACTGTCATTTCAGTCTCTAGGGTGTTCAGGTCAATTAGCAAAAACTTAACAGAAAAAATAAATCAAATTAACAATTTGAATGAAAAACGTTAAGAAATACAAATCTCAGAGTTGGATTTATTATACATTAGATTTTTAAATTAGACTAGTTAACAAAGAAAAACCCTAGACAAACGCAAATTCACTCTTTAAAAAAAACACCATGCTGTTAACTATTTTCTTTAAAATGGAGAGAGAGCGGGGGTACCCCCACCGGAAAAACAGCCGGCAAATCAAGGTGATAACAGAAATGACAATAACACGTCCTTCTACGTATCCAATCTTCCCAATCATTGTTCTTTAGGAATGTTGTGGAGGGAATTTAGGGTATGCGAAAGGATGACCGACGCATATTTGGCAAGGAGAAAGAATAAAGCCGGAAGATTCTTTTCTTTCATCAGGTTTGAAGATGTCAAAGACAAGGAGAAGATGGCGAAAGCATTAAGCTCGGTGCGTATCGGAGATTGTAAGGTGTTTGTTAATGTAGCAAAATTTAAAAAGGAAAATGAAGAATCAAGCAAGACATTTAATGTGAACATGGGCTGCAATTGACATGTGTATCAAATCCTACCTTTAACAAAGGTGGCCTGGAAGCCAAAGACGTTTACACAACCTGTAACATTTCCTACTGAGGAAGAAAATCAACAAGAAAGGACAACTCATAAGGTAATTACTATCCCAAATAACGTGTATCAGGCATACAAATCGTGGGGTAGATATTCACTTGTGGGTACGGTGAGAGACATAACCAGACTATGCCGTTTCGATGACTTCCTGAGTTTCATCAGTATGCCTGAGGTGACGCTATGATATGTTGGCGGTATGCGGGTTATGCTCACCTTCCCGAGCCACAACAAGGCGAATTCGTTTCTACAAAATGAGATGGAGTTGTGGAGCACATGGTTCACCGATCTCGGGTTATGGGAAGGAAAAAAGTTTCCGTACGAACGGGTGGCATGGTTGAAAATCGCCGGAGTACCAGTTCATCTTTGGGACAAAGAGGTTTTTGACAAGATTGCAGGGTATTACGGGACCGTGGTGCATGGGTCAGTGGCTTCAATCCGAGACAGTAACCTTTACGGAAAACGTGGGGGTCGTAGTCTCAAAGGGGAGGAGAATCGTCGATCAGCTTATAGCTCAATGGAAAGAGGAGTCTTTCACGGTCTGGGTAAACGAAACAGAAGCCGACTGGAACCCAGATTTTGTTTTATCTCATGGCATTAAAACGGATAAAGATGCACAGAAGGTGATTATGTTAGATGAACAGGTTACTCAGAAAGAAGAGAATCGGCCGGAGATGGAGTTTGATGAAGAAGAACTGGAGGAGGGAGAAATATCCGGTGAAGACGACACCGGAACACCGCCGGAAAAGATCAGCGAAAAGTCTATCGGAGTTAATACATCGACGTCGGAAAAACAAATAGGATAGGAATCGTCTAATGTACCGTTACCGGAATCGGCTTTGGAAAACAAAAAGTTAAACTCGGGGAACGAGGTACGTGTGGAACAGAATAATTATGGTGCAAATTCCAAAGGTGATAATCCGGAAAAAGGATACAAGGAAATGTCAAATGTAAATGACACTCTGATGGTTTTAATGGGGATATTCCAAAAAGACCTAGTGGGCTTGATGGTTTTATTGGGGATATTAACAATGGACCTGATGGTTCTAATGAGGTAAATTTAGAACATGTGGGCTTCAACTCTAGGAAACGGGCTAGGCACGAGAGTGAAACTTTTATAGATAGCATGCGGGATTTAAATAATCCTCCACCCAGGTTGTATGACCTGGTTGGATGAAATGGACACAGTTGTCGATATCAGCGGTTGTGCTGAAAAGGATGTAGTGAAGTATGTATCCCAATCATTCAAGGGAGAGGCACTAGCATGGTGGAAGTCTCTCATTCAAGCTTCTGGAAAGATCCCACTCTACAATTTGTCATGGGATCAGTTCGTTGCTCTCATTAAGGAGAGTTATTGCCCGCAACATGAGGTGGAAAGGATCGAGTCGGATTTCTTATCATTGGTGATGAAGGATCTAGATTGTCAAGCTTACCTCACCAGTTTCAATACCCTGTCTAGGCTAGTTCTATATCTGATAACACCGGAACCCAAGCGAATTGCTCGCTTCATTGGGGGTTTAGCCCCAGAGATCAAAGCCAGTGTTAAGGCTTCAAGACCTGCAATGTTTCGGTCAGCAGCTGATCTCTCTCTGTCCCTTACTTTAGATGCGGTCAGGTTGAGATCGCTAAAGAAATCTGAAGAAAGTAAGAGGAAGCGTGAGGATGATAACTCACGAGGGTCAGAGAAGAAGCACAAGGGAAACACTGATTCTAAGAATTTTAGGTCTGGAAAGAATAGTCAGCGAACAGAGGAAAAGCCAAAGTGCACGACTTGCCAAAAACACCACTTTGGAAAGTGCAGACTTGAGTCCAATTCTAAGTCAGGAGCACCTGCATGTGGGATATGCAAGTCTAAAGAGCACAAGACGATAGAGTGCAAGAAGATAAGAGATGCCACATGCTACAACTGCAATGAGAAAGGGCACATTAAAACCAACTGCCCTAAGTACGCCAAGAAGCCTGAAGAGGTCAAGAAGACCAATGCAAGGGTCTTTCGAATGGATGCAAGGGAAGCAGTCCAGGATGACAACGTAATCACAGGTACCTTTCTCATCAATGATGTCTATGCAAGGGTACTTTTTGATTCAGGCGCTGATAAGTCGTTCGTAGATAATAAGTTTTGTGAATTATTGAATTTACCTGTTAAAACTCTGAGCGTGAAATACGAGGTGGAATTAGCTGATGGTACCTTAGAAACCGCCTCAACCATATTAGATGGATGTTTCATATCCATTAAGAACCACTCTTTTCCTTTATCCCTACTCCCTCTGAAGTTAGCCGGATTCGACATAGTTTTGGGTATGGACTGGTTGTCTCATAACCAGGCCCAGATCGTCTGCAATAAGAAGCAAGAGGTAGTCAAGACTCCGTCTGGTGAGCCACTTACCATTCAGGGGGATACACAGTATGGATTGCCTGAGTAAGTGTCCATGCTCAAGGCATCTAGGTGCTTGAAAAAGGGGTGTGTCGTTTATATGGCACAAGTAACCATTGACGAACAGAAGCCTAAGATTGAAGATATCCCTGTCATTTCTGAATACCCTAAGGTGTTTCCAGAAGAACTACCTGGTTTGCCACCAGATAGGCAAGTAGAATTCCGGATTGACATCATCCCTGGAGCAGCACCTGTTGCTAGAGCACCTTATAGGTTGGCACCAACAGAGATGAAGGAATTGAGGATGCAGTTAGATGATCTACTAGCCAAGGGTTTCATTAGACCCAGTTCGTCTCCTTGGGGAGCGCCGATCCTGTTTGTCAAGAAGAAGGATGGATCGATGCGGTTATGCATTGATTACCGTGAGCTTAATAAGGTCACTATCAAGAACAGGTATCCTTTGCCCAGGATCGACGATCTGTTCGATCAATTACAAGGGGCAAGCTACTTTTCTAAGATCGACTTGAGGTCAAGCTATCACCAATTGAAGGTTAAGGATGAAGACGTACATAAGACTGCATTTAGGACTCGTTATGGTCACTACGAGTTCCCAGTGATGCCTTTTGGGCTCACTAATGCACCTGCCGCATTCATGGATCTCATGAATCGCGTTTGCAAGCCTTACTTGGATAAATTTGTCATCGTCTTCATCGATGACATCCTCATCTACTCGAAGAGCCAAGCTGATCACGAGAAGCATCTCCCTTGCATTCTGAAGCTACTTCATCAAGAGAAGCTCTATGCCAAGTTCTCAAAGTGTGAATTCTGGCTTAGAGAAGTCCAATTTCTTGGACACGTTGTTAGTGAGCGTGGTATTCAAGTGGATCCCGCTAAAGTTGAAGCTGTCATGAATTGGCAAGAGCCAAAGACGCCTACAGAGATTCGTAGCTTTCTAGGTTTGGCAGGATATTATAGGCGATTTATTGAAAACTTCTCAAGGATTGCTGCACCCCTGACTTCGCTGACGCGTAAGAAGATTAAATTTGAATGGGGTCCTAAGCAGCAGGAATCCTTCGATATTCTGAAGCAGAAGTTGAGCAATGCTCCAGTACTGACATTGCCGGATGGAATCGAAGAATTTGTAGTTTATTGTGATGCATCGCACACAGGGATGGGATGTGTGCTTATGCAGAAAGGCAAGGTTATTGCCTATGCTTCACGTCAGTTAAAGGTGCATGAAAAGAATTACACCACCCATGACTTGGAGTTGGGTGCCGTTGTATTTGTACTGAAGCTATGGAGGCACTATTTATATGGTATCAAGTGTGTGATCTATTCTGATCACAAGAGCCTTCAACATCTGTTCAATCAGAAGGATCTGAACATGAGGCAGCGCCGTTGGATGGAAACTTTGAATGATTATGATTGTGAAATCAGATACCATCCGGGCAAGGCGAATGTAGTCGCTGATGCCTTGAGTCGAAAGGAAAGGGTGAAACCTATCCGAATCAATGCCAAGAACATTGAAATAAAGAACAGTTTGAATGAAAGGTTGTTAGCTGCACAGAAGGAAGCTGTGTTGGAAGCTAACTATCCTAATGAAAAGCTTGGGGTAACTGAGGAGCAGTTATCTCTTGGCAAGGATGGAATTCTTAGATTGAATGGACAAGTATGGGTTCCAATCTGTGGAGGACTTCTCCAGGAAGCCCATAGTTCCAAATATTCTGTTCATCCTGGAGCTGATAAGATGTACCAGGATCTGAAGGTGAACTATTGGTGGATAGGCTTGAAAAAGTCTATAGCTACCTATGTTGCTAAATGCTTGACGTATGCGCAAGTCAAAGCAGAACATCAGAAACCGTCAGGTTTGCTACAACAGCCTGAACTTCCTACGTGGAAGTGGGAAATGGTGACAATGGATTTTATCACCAAATTACCAAAGACAAGGAAAGGAAACGATACCATATGGGTAATCATAGACAGACTGACTAAGTTAACACATTTCCTACCCATTAAGGAGACATATAGCTCCGATATATTAGCCCAATTGTATGTAGATAAGATTGTAGCTCTACATGGCATACCTGTGTCTATTATCTCTGACAGAGATACTAGATACACGTCACATTTTTGGAAGAGTTTCCAACAATCTTTGGGCACGTGTTTAAATTTTAGTACGGCTTACCATCCTCAGACAGACGGACAGAGTGAGCGTACCATCCAAACGTTGGAAGACATGCTACGTGCATGTGTGATCGATTTAGGTGGTAGTTGGGATAACCACCTGCCATTAATCGAATTTTCCTATAACAATAGCTACCATACCAGCATCAAGGCTGCGCCTTTCGAGGCCTTATACGGTAGAAAGTGTAGAACGCCCGTTTGTTTGGCGGAAGTTGGGGCCGTCCAATTATCAGGACCGGAGATAGTCTTCGAAACGACGGACAAGATTGTCCAGATACGCGACCGCTTGAAAGCTGCCAGAGATAGGCAGAAAAGCTACGCTGATCCAAAGCGAAAACCTCTAAAGTTTGAGGTTGGTGATAAAGTTTTGCTTAAGGTATCACCCTGGAAGGGGGTGATGCGATTTGGTAAGAAAGGTAAGTTAAGCCCAAGGTATATAGGACCATTCGAGATTATTGAATGTGTAGGGTCAGTGGCTTATAAGTTGAACTTTCCTGAAGAGCTCAGTGGTATTCACAATGTATTCCACGTCTGCAATCTGAAGAAATGTCTAGCTGATGAATCGCTAGTCATACCACATACAGATGTGCACATAGATAAGAGCTTGAAATTTGTGGAAAAACCTTTGTCGATCGAGGATCGACAGGTTAAGAAGCTTCGAAGGAAGCATGTGCCTATTGTAAAGGTGAAATGGGATGCCCGTAGAGGTCCCGAATACACGTAGGAGGTTGAGTCCACAATGAAAGAAAAGTACCCTTATTTATTTCAGTAAATCTCGAGGTCGAGATTTCTTTTAAGGGGGTGAGGATGTAACACCTCGAAAATTCACGTCCTATAATGTGTTGACACGTGTCATAGGCTTGAACGTGAGAAAGAATGTTCTAAAAGGACTAAAGTTGACAAACATGGAAAGTATGTGAAAATACGGGTTCAAATTGTCAACAGTGAATAAATATACTTTACAGTAACCCAAAATGATGCTCATACCTTTAAACGAGTAAATCATGGATCATACGAAGCTAGTTGTGAAAGAAAGTGAGAGATTACAAACCACAGGGGTTAAATGTGTCAACATGTTTAAGTTATACCTCTGAGTGACCTTTTAGCAAACCCAAAGCTTTGTAACGGTTAATTATGCTCACTAGAATGCACGATATAAATTTCATAAAGTTTCGTTATCATATGAGAAAGTTATGATCAAATTCGTATACAAGGGGTCAAAGCGTCAACGTTGAAAGTTATGACTTTTCGGGTTAACATGAAGTGATCAAGGACTAAATAAAGTGGGTATAAGCCTTGAAGCCCTTGTAAGTAAATGTGAAGGGGTCAAATTGCAAGAAATTAAGTTAGTTGACCTTTCGAAAGGCCAAGAGACAAATATGCAAAAACCAGAAAATGTAAAACCTGATTACAAGGCTCAGGCGGGCCGCGTAAGAGACCTTAAGGTCTTACGCGGGCCGCGTGCGATCCCCAGATGCAGAAAACAACAGACAGCTGTCTGTTGTGCCTTTAAACCGACTCAAATTGCTAGTATGCAATACCATGTGCTCCCTAAACTGGTTTCTAGCCTCTAGGGACACTTGGGAATGATCTAACATCAGTGGTAGGATTGTTTGGCATCATCTTGTGTGATCAAGATCACTATATAAAGAAGTTCATGTCACAACTTTGATCATTCACCCCATACACATCTTCTGATCACTTCTGGAGCTCAAGAACTCTTTCTAAGCTTCCCTAGTCGTGCATTAAGACCTTGGTAAGTTCCTTAACCTTCACTAATCTTGTTTTAATTAGTTATAAGCTTAAAAGTCAAACCGTCGTAATTACGGTTTGACTTGGCATTTAATCATAAATGGTTCAGTGATTTGTCGAAGCAAAGGTAGTTATAAGTTGGTAATTAGGTGGGCATTAAACCCTTAAAAGGGCAACCTCTGAATTACACTCTAACTATATCATTTGTCGGGTCAAACTTCATCCGAAAAAGTCAACAGAAGCATAAAACGCATAATTAGCAATCTAGAAGGCGTGCAACCTGTTTTGTCATTAATAAAACTTGGTAATAAGTATATAAACTGATCTAAGCTTGTTTGATTCGACAATTTTCTGTTTAGACTCGGTTCGGAACCGAAAGGCGCGAAACCTTGACTTTTGCGTTGACTTCAGTTCAGACCCGATTTAGTATGACTTAGAAATGCCTTAGGGCTTCATTAGGACCAAGTTACATGATAGTATAAACCTATGTACTTGGTTCGTTATTCGTCCGATGCCCTAAGTCGAAAGGAAAGGATCAAGCCCATAAGGGTTAGGGCTTTAGAAATGATTATCCGAACCGATCTTTCCTTGCGCATTCGTGCCGCGCAGAAAGAAGCTCTCAAGGAAGGAAACCTTGAAGAAGAATATCTCCGTGGGATGGAGAAGCTACTGGTACCAAACGAGGAAGGAACGTTATGTTTTGAGAAAAGGATTTGGGTTCCTCTGTTTGGTGGTTTAAGGAAGGTTATTTTTGATGAAGCTCACAAGTCGCGGTATTCTATCCACCCTGGAGCGGATAAGATGTACCAAGATCTCAAGGATTATTATTGGTGGCCTAGGATGAAAGGCGATGTTGCTGTTTATGTGAGCAAATGTTTAACATGCGCTAAGGTGAAAGCGGAATACCAGAAGCCTTCAGGACTTCTGCAACAACCTGAGATTCCCAAGTGGAAATGGGAACAAATCTCAATGGATTTTATTACAAAATTGCCAAGAACGCCGAGAGGTCATGACACTATCTGGGTGATAGTTGACCGCTTAACAAAGTCAGCACACTTTCTGTCGTGAGGGAGTATCCAGAAGTCTTCCCAGAGGACTTGCCTGGACTGCCACCTCAGAGGCAAGTAGAGTTTCACATCGATTTAGTTCCAGGCGCCGCGCCTGTGGCTAAGGCACCTTATAGACTTGCCCCGTCTGAGATGCAAGAATTGTCGACACAACTTCAAGAGTTGTTAGACAAGGGATTTATCCGACCAAGCTTCTCGCCTTGGGGAGCTCCAGTTTTGTTTGTCAAGAAGAAGGACGGTAGTTTTCGTGTGTGTATTGACTACCGGGAGTTGAACAAGCTGACGATCAAGAATAGATATCCCCTGCCAAGGATTGATGATCTGTTTGACCAACTGCAAGGCTCAAGCTTTTATTCAAAGATCGACTTGCGATCTGGATACCATCAGTTAAGGATACAAGAGGAAAGTATCCCGAAGACAGCCTTCAGAACTCGTTATGGACACTACGAGTTCCTTGTTATGCCGTTTGGTTTGACAAACGCACCTGCAGTCTTTATGGACTTGATGAATAGAGTTTGCAAGCCGTACTTGGACAAGTTCGAGATTGTGTTTATCGAAGACATCTTGATTTATTCAAGGACAAAGGCTGAGCACGAACAGCATCTAAGAGCTATTTTGGAGCTGCTGAAGAAAGAACAACTGTATGCCAAATTCTCTATGTGCGAATTTTGGCTACGTGAAGTCCAATTTCTTGGACACGTGGTTAATGGAAATGGAATCCATGTTGATCCCACAAAGATCGAAGCGATCAAGAATTGGGAAACGCCAAAGACGCCAACCGAGATTCGACAATTCTTGGGTTTGGCTGGCTACTATCGAAGGTTCATTGAGGATTTTTCGAAGATCGCTCAACCATTGACGCTCCTCACGCAGAAAGATAAGAAGTTTGATTGGGGAATCAAACAGGAAGAAGCGTTCCAGATATTGAAGGATAAGCTCTGCAATGCGCCAATCTTAGCACTACCAGAAGGTACAGATGATTTCGTGGTATACTGTGACGCCTCACGTCAAGGATTGGGTTGCGTGTTGATGCAACGCCAAAAGGTTATTGCTTACGCATCACGTCAATTGAAAGTGCACGAGAAGAACTATACCACACATGATTTGGAACTTGGCGCAGTGGTATTTGCATTAAAGATCTGGAGACACTACCTTTATAGTACAAAGTGTACAATCTTCACAGACCACAAGAGCCTACAACACATATTCAACCAGAAGGAGCTGAATATGAGGCAAAGACGATGGGTTGAGTTGTTGAATGATTACGACTGCGAGATAAAGTATCATCCAGGGAAAGCGAATGTGGTCGCCGATGCCCTAAGTCGAAAGGAAAGGATCAAGCCCATAAGGGTTAGGGCTTTAGAAATGATTATCCGAACCGATCTTTCCTTGCGCATTCGTGCCGCGCAGAAAGAAGCTCTCAAGGAAGGAAACCTTGAAGAAGAATATCTCCGTGGGATGGAGAAGCTACTGGTACCAAACGAGGAAGGAACGTTATGTTTTGAGAAAAGGATTTGGGTTCCTCTGTTTGGTGGTTTAAGGAAGGTTATTTTTGATGAAGCTCACAAGTCGCGGTATTCACCCTGGAGCGGATAAGATGTACCAAGATCTCAAGGATTATTATTGGTGGCCTAGGATGAAAGGCGATGTTGCTGTTTATGTGAGCAAATGTTTAACATGCACTAAGGTGAAAGCGGAATACCAGAAGCCTTCAGGACTTCTGCAACAACCTGAGATTCCCAAGTGGAAATGGGAACAAATCTCAATGGATTTTATTACAAAATTGCCAAGAACGCCGAGAGGTCATGACACTATCTGGGTGATAGTTGACCGCTTAACAAAGTCAGCACACTTTCTGCCAATCAAAGAGAAGGATAACACTAGCAAATTGGCTGAAATATACATGCGAGAGATTGTCGCACGACATGGAGTGCCCCTCTCGATCATCTCTGATAGAGATGGACGTTTCATATCAAGGATTTGGCAATCCTTCCAAGAAGCTTTTGGCTCACAATTGAATCTGAGCACTGCGTTTCATCCGCAGACCGACGGTCAAAGCGAGCGAACGATACAGACTTTGGAAGATATGCTGAGAGCATGTGTTATGGATTTGGGCGGTAGCTGGGATAAGCATTTGCCTTTGGTCGAATTTTCGTACAACAACAGCTACCACCCCAGTATTGGTGTCGCGCCATTTGAAGCCCTTTACGGACGCAAGTGCCGATCACCCCTATGCTGGGCTGACGCAGGTGATAGGCAGCTTGCTGGTCCCGAAATCGTCCAAGAGACGACAGACAAGATTGCGCAGATTCTAAAACGCATCGAAGCAGCTCGCCACAGACAGAAAGCCTATGCAGATCCAAACCGGAAACACTTGGAATTCCAAGTTGGAGAAATGGTTTTATTGAAAGTTGCACGCTTCGGAAAGCGTGGAAAGTTAAATCCGCGCTACATTGGTCCTTTCAGAATCTTGGAAAGAATAGGACTAGTAGCATACAAGTTGGATTTACCTGCTGAACTGAATGGTGTTCACGATACATTTCATGTATCCAACCTGAAGAAAAGTCCAACTCAAGATACCATTGCCATTCCCATCGACGAGATTCATGTTGACGACACGCTCCATTTCGTTGAAGAACCGGTCGAGGTTACGGATTAGAAAGTAAACAAGACCCGCCGAAGCAGTGTCAAGCTCGTCAAAGTTCATTGGAATGCCAGACATGGTCCTGAATACACCTGGGAGCGTGAGGACCGGATGAAAGAGAAATACCCCCACCTATTTCCTAAGAACCCTGCATCTACAAGCAGAACTTAAAATTTCGGGACGAAATTTCTTTAACGGGGGGAGAATGTGACAACCCTCACTAAACCAGGTATCCGTACGACTTAATTAATAATTAATTACTGTGCTTGTTTGAAATTACTGATGAACTGCTACTTGATTTCTGATACATGCATATACCTGCATCATACTTTACTTACCGTCACTACATTATTTACATGCTGAACCTTAGTGACAAACATGATGCACAAAAAGCACAGTAGCACTATAAACGGATAACCTATTGAACATGCTGATAAAGCCAGCATCAGGCAGACACTGCCTCTAAGGCCTGAATGAGCCAGAAATATTTACTACACTAGTGGTGAGTGTAGGGATACAAGGGTTGTAGAACTGCGTCTCTAGGAATAAGTTACAATGACTGGATGTGCCTAAAACGTACTCAAAGCACAAGAATTCAGCACTTTACATAATAATTCAGCTTTTAGCTAACTAATAAAGTGCCAAAACATGAGAAAAATATTACTAGACACTTTCCAAAGTGTCAGGAATAAGTGGTGTCACTAAAAAGGGTATTAACGACACTTTGAAGCTTTGTTAAGCACTTTAACGGATTGCTATCCAACCGAACAACCGGACTATACCCGGAACATGAAAATATTGTCATTTTCATTATTTCTCTTTTTCTGAGCCAGTTAGGGTCCCTGAATACCCTAACACCCGCCATAAAGCACAATACATTAGTAACCGGGTTAATCACTTAACTAACCTAGATTAACCTAACTATAACTAACTAATGGTTGGATTTGAACTAGATTACCCCCCCCCCTTGACCGAACTCGGTCACATTGTGACCCCCATGGTACATCATTTGAATATTTTATTTCCACTTGTTTAATATCTAGGGAGCACTTAAACTCTTGGGTAATACACTTATAAATTGTCTATAAAATCTAGAGATTACACATCATAATCATTCATCACTTTTCACTCAACAAACACTCCCTCTCTCTCTCTCAAAGGCTTCGGCCGAACACCCCCTTGAACACCCATCATATTTTCGGTTTGGTTCATCCCATTCCAAGTATCTACAAGTGATAAGGATCGCGTATAAGGAACCTTGGTGCAATCGGAAGGCGAAGGACCTCTTCTCGTTGCTTTTATCCACCCGATTTTCGTCTAGATTCTTCCCTAGCCTCGAGCTAGTAGTAAGTTGCTTAAATCACCTTCTCGAACTATTTTGAAGTGGTTAATACGATTTGTAACGGTTAAAACTCGTAATCTTACAAGATGAAGCATAAAAGTCTACTTAAAACACTAAAAATGTTGGTTAAAAGCTCATATGTTGTGTAAATCATGTAGTATTTGATTTGTGTGATTATTTGGACCCGATCTATGTTGTGGTAGCTCGGATCATCGTTTAACCCGGATTGGTCATGACCATTGGATCATGACCTAAGGTTGTTTTGGAAGTAACAAGGGTTAAAGGATGAAACTCTACCACACACGAATCATGAACTTGTGTAAAAGCGATTTAACTTGTGAAATAGTGTTTAAAACTAGTAGATCTACGTATCTACAAGCGGTATTTTCAAAGGACCAAGAATCAAAGAAATCATGTTTTCTAAAGACGGATCTTACACTAACACGAATGATTTTTAGAACACACAAGTGTGTAAACACTTGTGTAGCACAAAGTTTCGACAAAATAACTATTTTTGTAAAAGATGACGAGAAGTTGTAAAAACGGAATTTCTCTAAAAACGAGGTTTTTACAAAATCGGATGGATTTATATAGAGATCCGCTAAAAGTAATGGGATTTACTTCATATTTTTGGAAAAACTACAAGTTCATGTAATATTTTGCGATTTACATATATATTGACAAGTTGATGCTTTGAGCATTGTTTTGATTGAATGAGAAAATTGTTGGTTTGATTTATAAAAGAAAATGATACGCTTGAAAGCGTGGCCACCTCCAGTTACAGAGGAAACTCTGACGAAATTTTTCCAAAAACCTAACACTTAGAAATATTTCTACCACAAGTGTTAGAAATACATTTTGACTTGTTTTCAAATTATAGATTTCGCCACGACTTATTTACAAAATACCGGAGGTGGGATTTCACAAAATAAAACGTGATACATATATATATTTAGTATATATTTTTCACAACATCACTTGTATAAGTGTTTATGATTATTTTGTGAACTACGTAAATATTATTTTTAGGGTAAAAATAATATTACTAAGTATGGGGTAACTGAGGAGCAGTTATCTCTTGGCAAGGATGGAATTCTTAGATTGAATGGACGAGTATGGGTTCCAATCTGTGGAGGACTTCGAGATGTTATTCTCCAGGAAGCCCATAGTTCCAAATATTCTGTTCATCCTGGAGCTGATAAGATGTACCAGGATCTGAAGGCGAACTATTGGTGGATAGGCTTGAAAAAGTCTATAGCTACCTATGTAGCTAAATGCTTGACGTATGCGCAAGTCAAAGCAGAACATCAGAAACCGTCAGGTTTGCTACAACAGCCTGAATTTCCTACGTGGAAGTGGGAAAGGGTGACAATGGATTTTATCACCAAATTACCAAAGACAAGGAAAGGAAACGATACCATATGGGTAATCGTAGACAGACTGACTAAGTCAGCACATTTCCTACCCATTAAGGAGACATATAGCTCCGATATATTAGCCTAATTGTATGTAGATAAGATTGTAGCTCTACATGGCATACCTGTGTCTATTATCTCTGACAGAGATACTAGATACACGTCACATTTTTGGAAGAGTTTCCAACAATCTTTGGGCACGCGTTTAAATTTTAGTACGGCTTACCATCCTCAGACAGACGGACAGAGTGAGCATACCATCCAAACGTTGGAAGACATGCTACGTGCATGTGTGATCGATTTAGGTGGTAGTTGGGATAACCACCTGACGTTAATCGAATTCTCCTATAACAATAGCTACCATACCAGCATCAAGGCTGCGCCTTTCGAGGCCTTATACGGTAGAAAGTGTAGAACGCCCGTTTGTTAGGCGGAAGTTGGGGACGTCCAATTATCAGGACCGGAGATAGTCTTCAAAACGACGGACAAGATTGTCCAGATACGCGACCGCTTGAAAGCTGCCAGAGATAGGCAGAAAAGCTACGCTGATCCAAAGCGAAAACCTCTAAAGTTTGAGGTTGGTAATAAAGTTTTGCTCAAGGTATCACCCTGGAAGGGGGTGATGCGATTTGGTAAGAAAGATAAGTTAAGCCCAAGGTATATAGGACCATTCAAGATTATTGAATGTGTAGGGTCAGTGGCTTATAAGTTGAACTTGCCTGGAGAGCTCAGTGGTATTCACAATGTATTCCACGTCTGCAATCTGAAGAAATGTCTAGCTGATGAATCGCTAGTCATACCACATATAGATGTGCACATAGATGAGAGCTTGAAATTTATGGAAAAAACTTTGTCGATCGAGGATCGACAGGTTAAGAAGCTTCGAAGGAAGCATGTGCCTATTGTAAAGGTGAAATGGGATGCCCGTAGAGGTCCCGAATACACGTAGGAGGTTGAGTCCACAATGAAAGAAAAGTACCCTTATTTATTTCAGTAAATCTCGAGGTCGAGATTTCTTTTAAGGGGGTGAGGATGTAACACCTCGAAAATTCACGTCCTATAATGTGTTGACATGTGTCATAGGCTTGAACGTGAGAAAGAATGTTCTAAAAGGACTAAAGTTGACAAACATGGAAAGTATGTGAAAATACGGGTTCAAATTGTCAAAAGTGAATAAATATACTTTACAGTAACCCTAAATGATGCCCATATCTTTAAACGAGTAAATCATGGATCATACGAAGCTAGTTGTGAAAGAAAGTGAGAGATTACAAACCACAGGGGTTAAATGTGTCAACATGTTTAAGTTATACCTCTGAGTGACCTTTTAGCAAACCCAAAGCTTTGTAACGGTTAATTATGCTCACTAGAATGCACGATATAAATTTCATAAAGTTTCGTTATCATATGAGAAAGTTATGATCAAATTCGTATACAAGGGGTTAAAGCGTCAACGTTGAAAGTTATGACTTTTCGGGTTAACATGAAGTGATCAAGGACTAAATAAAGTGGGTATAAGCCTTGAAGCCCTTGTAAGTAAATGTGAAGGGGTCAAATTGCAAGAAATTAAGTTAGTTGACCTTTCGAAAGGCCAAGAGACAAATATGCAAAAACCAGAAAATGTAAAACCTGATTACAAGGCTCAGGCGGGCCGCGTAAGAGACCTTAAGGTCTTACGCGGGCCGCGTGCGATCCCCAGATGCAGAAAACAACAGACAGCTGTCTGTTGTGCCTTTAAACCGACTCAAATTGCTAGTATGCAATACCATGTGCTCCCTAAACTGGTTTCTAGCCTCTAGGGACACTTGGGAATGATCTAACATCAGTGGTAGGATTGTTTCGCATCATCTTGTGTGATCAAGATCACTATATAAAGAAGTTCATGTCACAACTTTGATCATTCACCCCATACACATCTTCTGATCACTTCTGGAGCTCAAGAACTCTTTCTAAGCTTCCCTAGTCATGCATTAAGACCTTGGTAAGTTCCTGAACCTTCACTAATCTTGTTTTAATTAGTTATAAGCTTAAAAGTCAAACCGTCATAATTACGGTTTGACTTAGCATTTAATCATAAATGGTTCAGTGATTTGTCGAAGCAAAGGTAGTTATAAGTTGGTAATTAGGTGGGCATTAAACCCTTAAAGGGCACCCTCTGAATTACACTCTAACTAGATCATTTGTCGGGTCAAACTTCATCCGAAAAAGTCAACAGAAGCATAAAACGCATAATTAGCAATCTAGAAGGCGTGCAACCTGTTTTGTCATTAATAAAACTTGGAAATAAGTATATAAACTGATCTAAGCTTGTTTGATTCGACAATTTTCTGTTTAGACTCGGTTCGGAACCGAAAGGCGCGAAACCTTGACTTTTGCGTTGACTTCAGTTCTGACCCGATTTAGTATGACTTAGAAATGCCTTAGGGCTTCATTAGGACCAAGTTACATGATAGTATAAACCTCTGTACTTGGTTCGTTGTTCGTCCGATTCGTTTACACGTTTCCGTTAATTGCTTAAAGTTGACCATAATGCCCTTTCGACCATAAAACGAGATTTTTGATAATGTGAGTGGACAAGAACCTTGTCTACTGATTTATAAACATGCTCTCAAAATTTGGCATCGATTCGAGGTCTAGATTAGGAGTTATGCGCAATAGCGTAATTAAAAAGTCTTTATTAATTAAACGACATAATTAGCGCATAGCCTATCTAAACCCAATTTTTGACACCAAATCTTTTACCCACTGATGTTATATAATATTTTGGGATTTTTAAAGATTTTTAATTATTTTTAACCTGCTCATAACCTAAGGTTATGACGTTGATTCGGTAAATACCGAATATACCCTTTTTTCGTGTAAAATGAGTTTTATAAATCCTTTTGATACCAATCCAATTGCTACTGATTTTATTTAATAAATGAAGTATTTTGAACTTGATAAACTGATTAAAAAAACTCAGATTTTCTATTTAAACCCGAAAATCGCTTAAAACCGACGTTTACGCGTTTTAAGCACAAAGTACGGGTTAAAACTATTTTAAACGCATAAGACTAAATACCTACTGATGTAACTTATTAAAATAAGTAATTTTACTAATTAATTCAGACCCGAACATCAGAGTTACGTTTAATCCTTTTTATAATCTTTAAAATGACCAAATTACCCCTACGGGGCTTAATTGGTGATTAAACTCGTTTTGGGCATAATGGAAGGTATCCTACTGATATCACAACATATTTAAGGCATATTAATTTAGGAAACCTGTATATGATTCATTTGGTCACTCGTTACGCACTTGTCGCGTTCGGATCGGCTTATGTAACTAGTTTACATATATTAGCCGAAACGGGTCAAACCATATCGTTTTTATCTCAAAATCCAGAGTGTGATTAAGTTACCCATATTAAACAAGCATACAAGCTTGTCGGGTCAAAACCACATTCTAAACCGGTCTTCGCTTTATCATGCGTTTGAACCGTGTTTTCCTTTTGAAAACTAACCGGTCTAAGTCTAAGCTTAATTAAAGACCCGTTAGGATTCTAATAGGATATTAAAAACCTTCGTTCCAGATTAGGAGACCAGTAAAAGCTGCTTGCACTTACTGTATTGGACTTATACTTTGCTCAGGTAAATACTCTTAACTTATTTTCCCTATACGGGCTTGGGATACGGTACTATAAAAGTACCGCTTGGTCGGGTATGTAGTCATTTAAATCGGATTATGATTAATGTATTTACATAACTCGCTTTATTCTGTATTATTTGTTGTATGGCCCTTGGGGGTTAAATGACCATGTCCGGGATATCCTTGGCATCATTTTACGAAATAGCCACGACCTAAGCACGGGGTGTAGGCGTACACCTGACAGATGCATTATGTGAAAACTGGTAATCCACTAAAGGAATCAACCTTGTGGGCATTATACCTGTGGCGTGTCAGTTAATCTAGACCGGCCCTACAACCGGCCCTAATGGACGACAAATGAGTAAAACTGTATACAAGATTATTTTAAATAATTGTCCCAAGTTATAAAAGCTATTTTTGCCGAAGTGCATTCAAATCAATTTTTAAACTCTTTTCAAAATGAGTCAGTTGATTGTATTTACCAGTGTAAACTGACGTATTTTCCAAAAAGGCTAAGTGCAGGTACTAGACGAAATAGGCTGGCTACTCCAGACATCATTACTCAAGTTTCGCAAGCTCTAGATGTCAAAGTCTGTTGAACAAATATTTCATTTTATTCTCGATCCGCCTGTGGATCCTTTACTTTCCGTTGTAATACTGGATATTACTTTATGTTCGGATTGTAATATATTTATCTTTTGCTTCCGCTGTGCATTTATATATTGTGTTGTTTGACTATGATATTATCAACTACGTCACGATACTCCCCACCGGGCCCACCGGTGACACGTGGAAATTCGGGGTGTGACAAGATAATAGTGGTTTGGTCTCCCACTCATCAAATATATTAGGTGACGAACGAACCACTAGAACCATTAAAACCAAGCGAAATCCATTATTAAATGTTCACTCGAATGTTCAGTTTCCTTCCATTTTCACCTCGACTCCAGCCCCTGCATCGGAACCGAATGTTGATTCTCAACGGTGCAATGGGTTTCAATCCCAATCGGTTATGGAAGCGGAGGTGCAGGATACTATTTCTATGGGTGGTGTGGTTGGGATTGGTCTTAATGGTTTCGAAAATGATTTGGTTGAATCCATTCGAGATGAAGGGGTCCAGATCTTACCCCAATGAGGATCCTATCTTACAATGTTATGGGGATCCGAGAAGACCCAAAAATACTCTTGGTTGGTGAGGTCATTTGAGCACAGAAGCCAAAATTTACTGCGTTGCAAGAGACTATGGCAAGAGATGGATCAAAAATCCAGTTTCAAAAAATTTGGGGTAGGGGTCGGTTGAAATTTGATTGGGTAAACGCAGAGGGGATGGCGTGTCTATGGGACCCTGGTTTTTTTACAAAGACAAATATCATCCGTCATCGCAACTTTATGGTAATTACAGGTAAGTTACGTCAATACAGCAATATTTTAAATTTTGTCAATGTGTATGCACCACAGGGTCTAGGGCCGAAAAAAGAATTACGGGAGTTAATTACGAATGCCATGGGATCAATGGAAGGGATGTGGGTGTTACTAGGCGATTTCAACACGGTACGATCGCAAGAGGAAAGAATGAACACATAATTTATCCCAAGCTGTGCGGAAGCTTTTAACACCTTTATTGAAGATAACGGACTATTGGAATACTCGATGGGGGGCAAGTTTACAAGAGTCTCCGATACAGGTGATAAGCTGAGCAAGATAGATTGGTTTTTAGTATGTCAAAACTTTTGGAATAGATGGACAGATGCATCAGTTACAGCATTGGCAAAACGCGAATCAGATCATTGCCCAATTCTATTAACAACTGAGGTACGTGACTTTGGCCACACTCCTTTTCGTTTTTATAATTCTTGGTTTGGGCGGGTTGGTTTTGATCAACTAGTTATTAATGCTTTAAACTCAACTGTGCCGAATGATTACCCATATAAGGTTTTGGCGGCTAAATTAAAAAGGGTTATTGGATTTTAATAATCCTAAGTTTCACTAGTTGGCCGATAATAATCTCAACTTTAAAAATTCCCTTCAATAATCCCAGCTTGTAAAAGTTTGGCCGCCATTGATCCTTTTCAAACATATAAGAATTTGGTCTCCTCAGTAGATTCAATTACACCTAGAGACTCCTTAATTGATTTAAGTGCACCTATTTTAGAAAAGGATCAATGGCGGCCAAACTTTTACAAGTTGGGATTATTGGAGGGAATTTTTAAAGTTTAGATTATTATCGGCCAACTGGTGAAACTTAGGATTATTAAAATCCAATAACCCTAAAAACGGTAAAAAAACACAATTAAGGCATGGTGGGAGGTTGAAAGGGTTAAAGGAAAAGAAGTAAAAAAACGACCTTATTAAGAAACTAAATGACTTAGATAAGGCAATGGAAGAAAGAATCTTGGGTGACCTAGAAAAAGCATCTTGGGCGGAAAGTAAACGACTGTTGGGTGAAATAAATTCGATCTAAGCTAGTGACCTTAAACAAAAGTCACGTGTCAAGTGGGCAATGGAGGGAGATGAGAATACATCTTTCTTTCACGGAATTGTAAACCAAAACATTCTTTGTAATCGAATAAATGGAATCTTAGTGAACGGGACATGGGTAACTGAACCAACAAAAATCAAACATGAGGCTAGGAAGTATTTTGCATATAAATTTAGAGAGCCTAGGTCTTGTAGACCGGATTTTGTTTGCCCAAATTTGAAACAATTGTCTAGACAAGAAGCAAATGGCCTGTTGGAATCCTTCTCTATGCAAGAGATAAAGGAGGCGGTATGGGATTGTAGAAGCGACAAAGCTCCGGGGCCAGACGGTTTCAACTTTGGTTTTATCAAACACTTTTGGGACCACCTTAAAGACGATATTTATAACGTTATGTCCAAATTTCATTCTGATGGAGAGATTAGTCAAGGATGCGGATCATCTTTCTTTGCCTTAATCCCAAAAGGTACAGACCCTATTACTTTTAATGAATTTGGACCGATTAGCCTAATCGGATGTATTTCAAAGATAATCTCGAAAATACTTGCGAACCGTATAAGAAAAGTGGTGGGGTCAGTTGTTTCCACCAATCGGGTTTTCTATCAAATAGAAACATCTTAGACGGGCCATTAGTTCTAAATGAAATAATTTCGTGGTTAAGGAAGGTAAAAAAAAGAAGCTTTTATTTTTAAAATTGATATCGAGAAAGCCTACGACACAATAAACTGGAATTTTATTGATACAGTTTTGCACCAAATGGGTTTCCCAAGGGTTTGGTGAATGTGGGTAAGGGGGATTTTAAAATCATCAAGGGTATCAGTTTTAATAAATGGGTCACCCTCACTTGAATTTCAATGCTTTAGGGGGGTACGAAAAGGTGACCCGTTGTTTCCTTTTCTCTTTATAATCGCAATGGAAGCTCTTTCATGTTTTGTAAAAAAAGCCTCGGAAGTGGGATTAATTAGAGGGATCCAACTTCCTAATAGTGGTCCACTAGTCGCACACTTAATGTACGCAGACGATGTGGTTTTATGGGTGAATGGGGGGAAAATAACATTCGAAACATAATCAGGTTAATGAGATGTATCTATCTCATTTCGGGGTTTAAAACTTAGTCATCAAAAATCAAATCTCTATGGTATTGGGGTGGAGGAAAACACTGTGGAAAACATATCGAACATCATAAATTGTAAAATTGGGAAATTCCCCTATAAGTACTTGGGTTTGCTGGTATGGGCAAATATGAATCAAATGCGACATTGGAAAGGGGTGATAGAGTGTTTTAAAGCTAGATTATCGAAATAGAAAGCTAGGGCACTATCCATTGGGGGCAGGGTATTTTGTTAAAATCCGTCTTAGATAGCCTCCCTTTATACTTTTTCTCACTCTTCAAAGCCGCTAAAGGAATTCTGAATGAGTTAGAAGCCTTAAGAAGACGTTTTTTTTTGGGGGGGGGGGATGATGAAAAGGCAAAAACTAGTTGGGTGTGTTGGGAGCGGGTAACGGGTCCAATTGATAAGGGCGGTCTTGGGTTGGGTGTACTAAAAGACATGAATATAAGTTTGCTGCTAAAATGGTGGTGGAGGTATAAAAATGAGAAAAATAGCCTATGGAGAAAGGCTATCGAAGCAATACATTACCAAGAAAACTCACGGACCTTCCTACCAATCAAAGAAGGTATACAGGGGGCATGGAAGGGAATAAATAAAATGGGAAACGAATTGTTGGAACTAAATGTGACTGCTAACACACTGATCAAAGGGAAAGTTGGGGATGGTGAGGATGTAAGGTTTTGGATTGATTGGTGGATTGGAGACTGTCCACTCAAGGATAGTTTTCCAACTCTTTTCAATCTTGAAAACCAAAAAAGTGCTACGGTTCAGATGCGAGTAAGGGGATGGGACTGGAAAAGAGAAGCAAGCAGTGCGAGGGAACAAGAGGGATGGGCCAAGTTTCAACAAGTGAAGAATAGGCTTCCATCACTGAGCGAACGAGATAAATGGGAATGGACTTTGAATATAGGGGGAAATTCTTGATTGCATCGTGCAGAGAGCTGCTTGGGAAACATGCGGTTCCTTTCTTTCCGTACCAATGGACTAAATGGGTACCAAAAAAAGTGAAAGTGTTTGCTTGGAGAGCTGAACAAGACCGCTTGGCTACACTTAAAGGTTTGAAAAAAAAGAAATATGCTACATGGACCGGCCACATGTCGTTTATGTGGGGAGACCGATGAAGACGCAAATCATCTTTTTGCCTCGTGTTACACTACTGCAATTGTTTAGCAAAAGGTTAGTGCTTGGTGTAATATCCCACCGATTTACGCCTATGATTTCAGAGACCTGCTTAAAATTCATAAAAGTTTGAATATGTCAGAGCATAAGAAAAAGCTGGTGCAAACAATTGTGTTGACAACATGTTGGGTGATCTGGAAAGCTCGGAATGACGCCATTTTTGCTGGGAAGAGAATAGCGGTTGACGGAATTTTCGGGGAACTACAATCTTTAGTGTTCACATGGATCAAACATAGATCAAAGGATGCGCTCATGGATTGGGAGAGTTAGGTAAATTTTAGTCTCTAATCTGTATTTTAAAATATTTGTGTTGTGTAGTTTCAAACTTGGGTGATTATCAAAGGGGATGGCTATATTGTTGCAAACACCTCACTGTTAACATCCGCCTGTAAAGTCTTTTGGTGATAAATAAAAGAAATTTGCCGTTAAAAAAAGAGAAAAATGCCCGGATAGTCCCTGTGGTTTCGCCTTTTTTCACCTATAGTCCCCCAACTTTCTAAAATTACCTGAATAGTCCCCAAGTTTTCAATTTTTATTCCCGGATAGTCCCTGAAACGGATGGGGGTTATTTTTTGGTGTTAAGTAGGTGTGAAATTACTAAAATACCCTTACCATTAAAAATAACAATAAAACATAAAAAAAAACTAATTTATTATTTAAATACAAAAGTAACCCCACTTTTTTCCTACCCTACCCCACCCCCCACCCCCAAACCCCCACTCCTTCTCCCCTTCCTGTTTGTTTCTTTGTCTCTGCAACCTGCAAACACCCATAAAAAAACAGAGATACCCAACCGAATAAACACCGAAATCGAGCCAACAAAACCTTCATTTACCTTGCACAACTGATTGCCTGATTCACTCTGGACCTGAATTGCGAAACACCCACACACACGGTCTTAGAAAATGGAAACCCAAATCTTAACTGATCAATCAAGATCCACCGGTGACGACGCGGTTATCAAAGAATCTCTGAAACATCATCTTCACGGTAAACATCATCATCAAATCTCTGGTCATCACCTCCGTTCACCGTCACCGTTCCATCACCACCACCGAACAACCACATCGATCTCCGGTCATCTTCACCGTTCTCCGATCTCCGTTCACCTCCGTCATTAAATATCAAACCACCTCTTGTCTTCATCGTCATCGTTCTTAAGATTGTGGTGGCGGCTGTATTTTTAAAATTAGGGTTTTGGACTTATCAATAACGAAGAAGACAAGACTGGTTGTGGCGGGGGTGGTGATGATGGCGGCGTTGATGGTTGTGGCAGCAGTGGTGGTTGTGGCGGGGGTGGTGATGATGGCGACGGTGATGGTTGTGGTGGAAGTGGTGGTTGTGGCAGGAGTGGTTGTGTGACGATAGTGGTGGTGGTCAGTGGTGGTGGCGACGGTGGAGGTGGAGGTGATGGTGGTGGTGGTACCAGAGAAAGAGCAGGAAGAGAAAGGAGAGAAAGGGATAATATGTGACATATAGATATGTATTAGAATTGGGTCCTACAAAGATATATTTATTTAATACTTGTATAATTTATTTTGTTTTATGATAAGGGCATTTTAGTCATTTCACACCTACTTAACACCAAAAACTAACCTCCATCCGTGCCAGGGACTATCCGGGAACGAAAATTGAAAACTTGGGGACTATTCAGGTAATTTTAGAAAGTTGGAGACTATAGGGGAAAAAAGACGAAACCACAGGGACTATCCGGGCATTTTTCTAAAAAAAAAAAAAAAACCATGCTGTAACCAACTAAATAAAAATGATGTCAGTAGGATCTTGTCTGGCCACGTGGCAAAAACACATTACGAGGTCACATAATAACTTCTTGCAACAAGTCAAAGTGACCTAGCCTTTCGTGAGGGCCTGGTCTATTCGCACACGGCCTTTGTCTTTTTGCACACTCAAAGCGCCCCGCTTTGGCCATAGCGGGGCGCTTTGGCCAAGGTCAACAGACAAGGACTGACTTTGTGAGTGTGCAAAAAGACAAAAAGTGTTGGCTGTAATTTGTGTTGTTTTTTTTTGAAATAGGTGGGATGTGGGTTAGTTTGGTAGTGTTTTTTGGAGGAAAAAATTGTATTTGAGTTTTATAATACGTTGTTTTATAATTACGTTTTTTTACGTCATTATTTTTATAGAACGTATATAATATAAGTGCGTCTTTATAAACTGTTAACCTAGTTTATTTTGTTAAATTAAACGAACACGTTAAATAAATTGTACAGAAAGCCATAAGAATTAAACGTAAACAATCCAAAACCAACGTGATGTAAATATATATCAGTTTGTACATACAAAACAAAAAGGTACAACTGACTACATAATACATAACAAAACACTATACAAACAAACTAAGGTACTAATCCTCGTGCGGTGGGGACGGTGGGAGGGGAAGTGGAGGCAACCCAGCGAGCTCTCGTAGAGAAACGAGCGTCTCGATGATCCAGTCCTGGCGTGCGGCCTGGCATCTCAGGCGCCGGTCGAAGTCCCGAGCCACCTCACGCGCTACCGGAGGCAGGTCAGCGTAAACGTGCTGCGGGTACTGTGGCGGCTCCGGAGCTGGCTGAACTGGTGGTACCGGGATCTCCTCGATATGCTCCTCCTGAGCCGGATCCTCTAATACAGGCTCAGGCTCAGCCTGAGCCTGAGGCTCAGCCTGAGCCTGAGCCTCAGCCTGAGGCTGGCCCGGGAACTCATCGAGTCCCAGAGCCTGTAGCTGAGCCTGCCGAGCGGCCGCCTGAACATCAGGAGGGGCCAACACTCCAGGCCTCACCTCAATAACAACCGGGATGACCTCCTGCACCGGCTCCGGCTGCCAAATCAGCCCGTTTCCGCCCCTAAACCTCAGACCAACATCAAAGCGACGGGTGATCTGCATGCTAGAAACTGACGCGCGGCCCAACCTGGTAGACGGGACCGGATCGGACAGCACCGGATCTCCCTCGGGCACGATCCCGAGCGAGCGTGCGATGGCGGTGATGAATGAGCCAGTGTGCACCCACCCGCGGAGCTGCCGGTGGTATGCTGTGGCAAAGTAATCTGCCAGGCAGGCTGCTAGATCGCAGGGCTGGCGGCGCAGTAGGCAGTATAGAAAGAAAAGGTCACTGAGGTTGACCTTCTCCCTGCTGGCACCCCGCGGCACGATAGTTGTCGCGATAACATGCTGCAGGTATCGGAACAAGGGGTCTCTAATGGTGGTGGCCTTTTACCAGGATCTCCCAAAGGGAACCCTGGAAATGGACCTCCAGAAATTGATAAGCGTCTGCCTGTCCATCATCGTAACCGCCTGCGTATATAAATCAGTATCAAGCTCGGCCTCTGTGTACAAACCTGTATAAACAAATAATATTAAATAAACAAATAACATTAAATAAACAAATAATAATAATAAACAAATAATATTAAATAAACAAATAACATTAAATAAACAATTAACATTAAATAAACAAATGATATTAAATATAAAATAATAAATAATATTATTTAAACAAACCTGTATGGACAACAAACTGCCGCACACTCATCCGAAACTCCTGACCGGCAAGACGGAATGTAACCTCGTAGACTGGAAAATCCGGGTCCTCCACGTAATCCGCCGGATGCGGCGCGTATGTAAACGTGGAAAGAAACTCCCACGTAAGCTCAGGGTACGAGTCCTCCATCGCTAACTCAAATAGGCGCGACCAAGGAGTATCTAGTCCAACTATCTCACGCGCCCGCGCGGCCTCTCCCACGGTCTCCAACAGGCCCCAGTCTATCCCTACATGCTCCCCAATGGGGATGGCGCGCAACCTCGCGCATCTCCCCCTCGCCCGTGACCCCGCCGGAAACTGCAGGTACGGACATGTCGGCTCTTCCTGCTCTCCCTCAGCCTCCATATGCTCAATCTCGTCATCGGAGGAATCCATCCCTGCACGTTGATAAGATAATATTAAATATAAAATAATAAACAAATAATATTATTTAAACAATTTAAATAATAAACAAATAATATTATTTAAACAATTTTTAAACAAATAATATTAAACAAATAATTTTTAAACAAAAAAATAATAAACAAATAATTATATTTATAAAATTTAAATAATAAACAAATAATTTTATTTATAAAATTTAAATAATAAACAAACAATATTAAACAAATAATATTAAACAAATAATATTAAAAAAATAATAATAAACATGAACCAAAGCGCCGCGCTTTGGCCTCGGCGCGGCGCTTTGGTTCTTCGTTATGAAGAACAGCCCCAGCAACATGATCACAACCGCCCAAATCAAATCAAAATCAAACATATAACTTGAACCAAAACAATAAACGAAGTTCGATCGTACCTAATAGCGGTTGAAATCCGGAAAAAGACGATCTTCGCACTAGTGTGTGTAATCGCACCGTAGTGTGTGTGTTTTGTTTGAGGGTGAAATGGGGGAGAAGGCTGCCCCGCTTCAGGTATAACGAGGGGCCAAAGCGCCCCGCTATGGCCAAAGCGGGGCGCTTCGGGGCCAAAACGCAGCGTTATGACCTAAGCGGGGTGCTTCGGCCCTTTTTTTAAATTTTTAAAATTGTTTTTTATTCACAAACGCGTCGATAATAGTCTAAATTTTACGTTTTTTCCATTATACATACATCATTTTTTAAAATATATGGACTATACTGCAAGTTCCGGATCAAATCGGTTACGTGTGATGTCTTATTCCGTTATATCGTATCATTTTGGTTTGAAAGCACAAGTACTCCTGTGAGAGGTGTTATGTGTATCAGCCGCCTACCGCACATGAACATGACGTATTTTTTCATTAATTGTAGTATTATGATGTATATGGTCATTTTGGGTCGTACAAGTGCGTATTGAATCTGATTGGGTCGTGTCGGTGACATTCGGTTTTTAACGTGATGTAACGCATATATTGAACAAACACAAACGTGATTATTATTAAACACATTTAACCTACATCGTGAACATATGGGGTTACATTAAGGTCAGGGGCACGATACGTAAGCATTTCGTACGCGTTGATCTGATCCCTGTATAATGTGTGCCAGGCTGCTGCGCGCTCTGTTCTGTTCGCTGTCCAGAGTGGGTTTGGGGGAGGCATTGGATAACAACCTCCAAGATCTACATGTATGAAATGCCCATGGTCGACGAACACAACCGCAACCACCAGGTGAGGTTGCTCAGCTTCGTTTGGCCCGCCCAGCAGAGGGAAAATTGTACAGCTCCCACGCATGTCGAAGGTGTGAACAATCACACCGTATCGTTGGGCAATAAGAAACCCCGTGTCAGGCATCGTCATGTAATTTTCGATATCTGCTCGTCCCACCCCCTTGAAATTGATCCGTCTAAGCAGCGCATCATAATGTCCTATGTTTTCCGGATCGAAAAACTGCCTCCAAAGCGATTCGTTCGTACGTAACTCCTTTATAAGTTGTTTCCGGATCATCAAATATGAATTTTGTTTCACTCCTAACCCAACAGCCACCGATCGAAACCCACAATGACCATCTGGTTTCACGTCCTTTATTCTAACGATGTATGGATGGATCACTTCGGGAATCTGAGATGCGTAGTTGCGGATCGCTATATCCGTCTTAGGACCGAGCTTGATCATCGGGAAATCAGGGTGCAGGTTGATCGGTTTGGTATTCTTTTGTCTTCTAGAATCTTCGAGTGATATGTACGAGCTGTGACGGGGAAGATCATCTGAGGCCTCGACCCAAGTTTCTTTCGACGGAATGTACGAGCTTTTTCTAGCGGCTTCAACCTTTCTTTCTTCCTGCGTTTTCAATGTTGGGCGACCACGAGTTTTCTTCAGAACAGCAGGAGGTTTTTTGTTATTGTTCCCTGGATTGAGGATTTGCTGAAACTTTTCAAAGAAGCTCCTTTTCACTTGAGGGGGTGTTGGATCGATCTTTTGTTTCAATTTTTCAAATTCCGCGTCTACATCGATATCCTCTATGTTTTTCTTTGCAGGCTTGAAGTTAAGCTTCTTCCAGAACACGTCTATGTGTGTGATCCGGAGTTGCTGACCTGTGGATGAAAACAAATTAGGTGGCAGAATCATAACGAGAAAGGTCAAAGATATTAATTACCTTTATTTTCCAACTTTTCCAAACGACAGGCACATGGCAAACCACAGCTGGTAAAAAGTTGGCAACCACAGCTTGCACCGTAGGCTCTCAACCCGTCTTCCTTACGTTTTAGTTCCCTACTCAAAAGCTCAATCGCATATATTGAAACCTTTCTGAGAATATATGCAAGCATGGGCTGCTTCTTGTGGTGCGTCATCACTTTTCGGAGGCTTGTTTCAAAGCTTGTACTAATCTCGGTGTATTGTCTATCAACAACATGATCAACATACAGTACAAGTTTATCCAGTGTGTTGCGATGACTTGGAAAGTGACTTTTTAGTGTTGCATGCATGCCCTCAACCCTGTTGGTCGTAGTTTGGTGAAAGTTGATAGTTTTGTTAATCCAGCATGATACAAACTTTTCACGGTACGGATCCAACCAGGATTTCTTCATATAATCAAAAACCTCTAAAATTAAAAAAACGTAAATAGTCAGTTTTTTGTTATTATATAAAATTTGAACATAATTATGTAAGAAATACCTACGTTCACGGTCATCTTCTTTCAGCTGTGCTTCAAGGTTTTCCAAGTTATACCTGTATATTTCCTCGGTCGTAGACTCGCACAATAACCAAAAACTACGTACGAATTCTTTCCAATCCTTGTCAGAGAATTTCTTCTTGCTGTTCTTATTAATATTTTGTTGAATATGGAACCGACAAAGATACTTATGCGCTTTTGGAAAAACTTGTTCACACGCGTTCATCAGCGCAAAATCCCTGTCTGTTAAAATCACGCGCGGTTCCATACATCCTACCAGCATAGACTTGATCCTCTGCAACACCCATAGGTAGTTCTCTGACTTCTCAGCGGAAATTACCGCACAAGCAGCCGTAAACGATTTGTTTGTCGACGTCATGCCTACGACCTGAACAAATGGCAGGTTGTACATGTTCGTTTTGTAGGTGGCGTCAATAATTAGCACATGCGGGAAGGCACACCACATATTGAATGATCTTTCGTGAACAAAGAAGACATCTTCAACTTCGTTTGATATCTCATTCGTGCGCATGTAATAAGTGTAATTTTTTTCGAGAAGAATGCTTTCAAGTTTTTGCATCGGAGACTTACCGACATTTTTTTCGGCGTTGATCTTCTGAACAGCGTTGTGTATATCTTTCGGAATAAGCTTTCTAGCCGGATTGTTTTTTGT